>RPOG01000024.1:820900-1420900 GCA_008086565.1 Thalassoma bifasciatum
AAAAGCATGAACGGCTGCACACATGCTATGCTTGGCTTGTAATACAGTGGGGTACCCCAACGATCACCTATATTTACAGTGTTTCTGGTCTTAATTTTCATTCAAGGTGGCATTAATGAGGTCTTTAAAAGTCTTAGATTCGGCTTCATGAGACCTGCTGAGACCCTGAAAACAGGTAGTGGTTATGAACTAAAAGCTCCAAACTACGAATTAATAGCATCATCATCATGTTTATCTATTGGTCTTTGGTGTGAGTTTTGATGTGAGGCTCTGCAGATCATGTTGTTGTACAAGTTTACTTCAACTATGATTTATTAGTGTTTCAGACCTGTTGCTATTTATTTAGCTGTGGTCAAGCAGAATGCAGATGTCACACACAGTGACTTAGGAAAATGCAGAGCAGCCCAAACATAAAGTGGAAATGTTAACCCAATAACGCTAGATAAACAGTGGGTGGAGAGGAGCCAAAGACAACACAGGGCGAGGGGAAAGTGTCCTGCTGGCATCAGGTTTCCCAGAGTAAGTGTTATTTGAAAAGCAGCTGAAGGGTGACACTCACTCTCCTCCCACCTAATCTTCCTCTTTCCTAACTCACTCGCTCGCTCACTGGACCATCTGTTGTCCCCTCTCTTTCTCAGGCTGCTCTAAGTGCCTTGAAACAGCTGTCAGAGCAGGGACTGGACCCGGTGGACGGCCCCATCAAGGTACAGTACGACCGACTCACACAATCCAAACAACACGCAGAACGCTGGAGGTTCAAAGTATGGGCCCATCAGGGTGGACGCAGCGTCATCAGATAGAGGCCAGATGTGCGTGTGCATGTGTGCCAATCTGGGTTGTTGCAAAATCTCAGCGCTGCAGGCTGCCCCCATCATCATCTCCCTCCACGCCCACACACACGTCCAAACATTTCCTCTCCACATTCTCCCCTCCATAGGAAAGCGACAGTAGGCGTATATATTTACATGCAATACTCTCCTGTCAGCGCTCCATGTTTTGCATGATTGCTATCATTATAGTCATGACAGAAGAGAGGGTTTTCTCCACCTCCTGTCTCCTCAACGACGAGGAAGGAAGGATGCACAGTGAAGTAGGAAAGAAGTGGTGGGGGATTTTTTTGGAAAGCAGGGAGGAAATCAAGCATTTCTGGAGTATTTTCATAATAGGTGTGCCCTGGGAAAAATAGTTTGGGCAGGGCTGTTCACTTACCGCTTCGTGTCTTCTTTTGGAGGAAAGAGGAGTGGAACAAAGAGAGGAAAGACAACGGCAGCTTAATAACAGCTTCATTTACGTCACTTTGGAGAAGAGGTGCAAAGATGGCAGCAATTACACTTTCACCTGAGCATTTAATCGCTCTTTTCTCCCTACAGTAGTCCTCCCTTTGGTCTCAACTACTCATTTCCTCAAGTATATGCTTTTATAGGGCTGGACAATTAATTGCAAAGTGCTAAAAAGTGGCAAAAATGTCAAGAAGTAGCAATAGAAATGATTTTTAGGTGGCAAAAAAGGTCAAAATCAGCAAAAATGGGTGACGGACAAAATTTGGGTGAAACTTTGAGAAAGATAAAAAGGAGCAAAACTTTTCAGAGATTGGCCTTTCTGTTTGAAATATCCTTTCATTGATCCGTAACACTTGACTTTATAAGCAAAACAATTTAAAATTCATTTATTCATTTTTTTGAAGTTTCCTGAAAATTGTGGATGTAACTTAATATAACCTAACATGATTTATTAACATTCAATAAATCAGCAGGTATTTATCCCCAGCTTGTCTGGAAATCACAGAATATAATTACACAGTGATGTTGGAACATTTTTCCAATCATTTTGTGATGAATTGTGATTTATTTGTAATAGATCATTCACCAATGATCCCCTAAACTCACCTTGAAATTCTAAGGAAATCTAAAAGGAATTGAATAAAATAATTACTTACCAGTAAATGTACATTTTTTTTCACTAATTATCAATTAATAAAAAGGAAATTTGTTTAATTATCACTTATTTACACTGAAGTTTGCAGACCTGTACAGTAAAGTGTTACCTATCAATCTCATGCAATAGTTGTATTTTCTCAGACACTGAATTTGGCTCTTCATTATCTTAAAACCATAATGATCAACATCTCTAGAAATAAAGGCTTGAAGTGATTTACTGAATGTGAGGTCTGTGTCTAAGTCTACATAATATCTGGGTTTCACTTCCTGAAATGAGTGAGCATAGTATTTCCTTTTTTTCAATATATATTCTGAATTTTGAGAAGTACCTGTCAATACAAACAGTTTTTTTGGATTACTGATTTATTTTTGTACAAAAATCCTATTTTTTCCCTCATGTATGTGTTTTTTTCATTCAAAACAAGTTTAATTAAAAAGTATTAAAAGATTTATTTATTCTTAGTTTTATTTATCGAATATGGTGTTCTTTTTAATAAGGAGTGATTTATGTGCTTGTGTTTGTTTCACAGCACATAAGACAGGGAACCTAAAATAATTGCTAAACAAATTGTAATTGCAATGTAGGGGAATATAATTGCAATTAGATTATTTTTTCAAATTGTTCAGCCCTACTCTATTGTTAATTTACTTTCATTCATGAGGATTCAGATCTCTTTTTCTGTCTTTGGGGAAATCAGCTGCTTTTTTTTTCTTTTCTTTCTCTTCCTCCAGAAGCTCACTATCTCTACTCCCTCAGTCATGTTTGATGAAAACCACACAACAGGGGCTCATCTGATCAGTTCGTGTGAAACAGATTGAGGTCAAGGACTTCCCTAAGTGTCCAGAAGCAGCACTTTCGTATTCTCAAGAAGTTTAACATTTACGGAGAATCGTTCATTGTATTTTGAAAGCTACCTCACAGGGAAAACACTCAAGCCGTGACTGATCATTAGCTCAGACCTTGACTAAACCTGACCTGACTTGGTTTTATTTGTCTTTTCAGACCAGTGAACCATGTGGGAGGGAGGACGGACATTAAACAGACTAACTCAGGCACCACCACTCAGGTCTGCAAGGATTCAAAGGCTGTCGTCTAGGAGCTGACATCCCCGACACCCCTTTCCTTTTGGCATACACAAACCCTGACATCCCTTCCTTCTAAAAACCCTTCACCCTGATCCCCCAATAACCTACAACCCCACTACCCACAATTCCCACCCCGCCTTACCCGTCTAACCCCAACCCCACGATTGCCACTGTATCCTGCAAAACCTGTCAACATGCAATAGGGTGGATGTGCACCGAGAAATGACCGACTAAAACACCATTACCTGAGTCTATGTGAAGACAACGCTATCTTAACATGTTTATCGATGGTTTCAGTCCAAATTTCAATCACAAAATAAACAAACTAATGAGAATAATGCATGGTACTGTATGAAATCAAGGGAAATCCAAAGTGATGACACTACTTCGACAACTTTCCCTTTGGATCAATGTCTGTTGGTATGGTTAAAACAAATATGTACATCATGCCATTGAAACATAAAAGAAACATTTTAGGGGAGAAACCGACCTGCGTACAGTAGCTTATTTTTCGAGGGTATTCCGTTTTCTGTTTCTTCTTTTTGTTATTTTATTTTATTAATCTAACAATGCTTGAGTACTGTATTTAAAATTAACCAATGCCAGTGCTGTGAAAGTTGTAGTTGTTGTCTTCATATATAGTCACCCAGCTTACCTTGTATGCTGACATTAAAAAAAAGAGTTCATCTATCTATATGGATGTGTATGACTTGCAAGAGTATCATATACCTAAAAATAACACAGAAAAAGTTTTTTCATGTGGACAAAAAGGACAAAACTGGTGTTAGCAGTAATCAGTAGAAGTGTTGACCAACCCAGGAGGGAAGGTTGAATGAGCCTTTTGCCTCCTAGAGGGTCTAACTTTCCCTGTTTAACACAACCCCACACTGGCATAGCATCACTGGAGCATCACCCTACCTACGGTGGAGGCAAAGGGGGCCGCTGTCTCGACAAAGATGCCAGTAAAGTTTACCGTACAATGCGGAAAGTTTCGTACGGGCGTGAGCGCATGTCCTCTAAGTGAACGACAAAAACCCTCTCCATTCCAGTGATTTTGTGGCAGTGAATCATCCCCTCCTTTGCCCCTCCCCACAGTTTTGTCGATCACATCTACACCCATTGTGTGTGTTGTATTGACCCGCCAAAGCATCAACTGGGTGCTTTTAATGCCTGCATTTAGAAGTGCTCCTTTGAACCGGAGAGAGCCAGCGCCCAATTTGCAGACTCTCTCCCTCCAAAGGCTGCTTCACTTTGACTCACTTTGATCACTGACTTTGAGGATTTGTCTTCTTCTTCGCTGTGAGTGCAATGTGTAATAAGGCTGTTTCTGTTACTGAAATGCAGTAAAAACACCTCAGTTCATGTGGAAAAAAAATCTGCCTCTGTGTGTTTTATTTATCTTCTTTTAACAGCTGTAAACACGTCTCACCCTGACGCTCAAAGCACTGTTGGATAATGAAATCACACCTTTCCAGTGGGTATTTTGAAAAACAAGCTGTTATAACAAGAGTGAAAATGAGAAACTAAGTGATCACAATAAACCAAGCATATTGTGTTGAGAACTAAATAGCCAGCATAAATAAAAGGTATGTTTCTTTCATGTTTACCTCTTGAATGCACAGTACTTCTTATCTTTAAGAATGCGTCAGGGAGTTCACTTCCCTGTTGATAAAATCTTATATTATCTTCTTCTTTTAGCTCCATTCCCACTGACTCTTACTCCAAAACACAGATCTTAGAAGATATTTCCACAAAGGTTCAGTAATCACACATCTGCTGCATGTTGTGGTTTTTGGCAGGTTTTAAGTAAACAGCCGTAAATTCTGCTTTACAGTCTCACTGGTGCACGTTATTGTCAATCCTGGATCGTAAACACACACTGTAAATGTCATGTGATGATGGGACACATCAGCAACAGACAAATAGGGGATTATAAGCTTTGGACTCACCATCTTTGGTGGTTTCATACTGTTGCAACTATCACAAAGTTGATTTAACGCTTCTGTACTTCATTAGTTTTTCACAGTTGGAAAAAGTCACGTGAAATAAAACAGAACAAAAACACATTTAAAACCTCTAATAAAAGCAATATCATTGTGCTCATAGTTTTGAATGTAAAATTTTCATCACTGAAATTCAGCCTTTTGCCCCTTCATGACATACAGTTGTGCCCAAAAGTTTAAACCTCCATACTGCTACTTTTACATTTCCACAACAACAGACGTTTAAAGTGTTATACCCCCTATGATGTGATGTCAGCTTATTTATAGTTGTTCTTGAGTGTCTTTGATAAGGCATCAGAAACAGAGGGGGGTTATAAAGAATTAAGTTGCATGCTCTTGAATTTTTACAAACTATCCGTGAACAAATACAAAATCTATAGCTTTGACCTCTTTTTAATGTCTCTGAGTCTAACACCTATTTACAGTTTCAAAACGTTTGTGAATCCAGGAGACACTTTCTCTTGGTTTCTCTGTTGATGGCACAGTTATAGATTGTATCGACCATATACTTGAGTCGCATCTGTCCAACATCTTGACTTTTCTGTCTGCGCACTCGTCCGGTGTTTCAGTATCACCAGACCCTCTCTGCTCCTTCCCATTAGTGAGATAAATGAGAGAAGCTGGACAGCGGTGGTCTAATTCAACTCCACTGACTAATGGACTCAGCTGGCAGCTACATCTGCTAGCCATTGAGGAGCGCCAAGGCTGTTCACACGTACACACACACACACACACACACACAGCAGATCTTTATTCCAGAAGCTTGTTCAGGTAGTGGTGGAGCAGCTTGAGGCCGTGTTAGACCCAAGATGAATTGCTCCGCTCTGACCAGCCAATATGGGAAGTGGATCTTAATGCCCAAAATAGAACGAAATCAATGAGGTGGTGGAGCTTGTCCATACTATGCAAAAGCAAACGCCAGAGACATTGATTTTTCCTGTTGAATTATGTGCCATTGACCACCTTGAAGTCCTCTAAATTAATGAGATGATGAAAGAGTGAGGGGAATCCTATAGCTGCAGATGAATGCTCAGTAATTCATGCCAAAATCCTAATTGTTGTCTTCCTGGATGAACATTTTTGGCGTGCTTAAATCAAAGCCCTTTTCACACAGTGAGACCATTTTGAAGTACACACACTCCTGGAGTGTCTGCACTTGCTGCTGATTGCTTCTGTACACAGAGGAGATCGAATCTGTCAGAGCAACTGGCCCTCATATTCGGGCTAATCTGCCGCCTAGCAACTTTATCCAGCCTCCATTAGTCACGGCAGAGGAGCTCTCAAACTGTTGAAGGCCGAGTGTCTGACATCCCTGTGTTTTTCCCATAATGCATTGAGGTGGTTGGAGAGCAAAGGAGCTCGCAGGCTGCTGGATGAGCTTATTTTCTTTGAAGATTAAGATATTGATTCGTTCTGTGGAGAGATGAGTGATTGCTGCCACAATGAGGGATGTGAGGAAGATTAGTCAACACGAAGATATCAGATAGATTCAACAGTTGGAGACCCCATGTCTCTTCTTTGTGTTGTTTCTATACTGTAAAGCTGTTGATGAGCTCATTAAAGTCATGCTTACTGCTCATCTGGTTGCTTAGAGATTCACTGGAGTTCAGTTTTTGCTCTTGATCAATACCAGTATTGTCTCATGCAGAATTGTTCATCTGTGGAGAAATACTGGCGGCGACCGAAGGTCTCAGACGTTTGGCGCCATGACCGACCCGTATTTAGAAACCTTCAGGCCATCACTCATGACATGAATTGAAGACTTTTCTCAAGGTGTCAACCACAGACTACAACAGTATTCTTTTATTTTTATTATTTATTATCAGCTTGGAGGGAATCATCTTTGTTGGCTATTGCACAAGAAATTCCCAAAGCCATTCATAGATTCGAGTTATGAAAGAATGTGACAATCTTCTGATACACACGTGCAGCTATATGTAAATACTTACACACTGCTCTAGCTGGGCATCAGTTAGTCTTAAAATTGAAGTGACTGTGAGGACTATCCTGATGAAGTGGATTAAAGCAACCCCTTCTGATGATGACATAACTGTTAACAGTATTCATTTTTATGAATGAATGAATGGAAATGAGAGCATGTGAGCAAACAGGGAGCAGTGCGGGCAAATTTTGAAAAGAGCACAGAGCAGGATTTTATTTTTAAGGATGGGAAAGCGGAGCAGAGTGCTGTCCCATCTTTGAAAATAAAATCCTGTTTTGCTCCACGTCACTGCTTACATCATGAGTCTGAAGTATGCCCAGACCTGCCCCAGAATCAGAAGAAGAACGTAATTATTTGGAGCAAGTGGAGTCAAAGTGGTATGGTGAAACTTTGAGCAAGGAGTGATAGAGGCAGACACCTTTGGGAATGAAGAGAAGAAATTCTGCCCTCTCCACTCCCTTCATAAGCTCTGATGGTGATCTGATCTTCTTTTTAACACTACTTTTCTTTGTTCAAGACAAATTTTTACTGGATACAATGCCATGAAGTAATGTATTTATCAACAGTTACTTAGCGCTGTTGTTTAAAACGTGATGACAAGCAAACTTTGTGAGTTTGTACCGTAGTTTAGTAGCTGGCTACCTTTAGTGTGACTTACAGCCTGGTGCTCTGAGACATGTCCATGTAACGTGAGGGAATCCTCATGTCCCTGGTTATGTCCTACCAGTGGTCATCTACCAACCAGAGCAAACTTTATGTCACTCTTCATGTTATTGACAGACTCACAGGTTGAAACAGACCAGTATAACTGTTGTATGGTGGTTGGAATGAACAGATCTCTCTTTTCATTTTTAATCTTCATCAGTCGGCATAGTGTTGTCATAGGTACTTCAAGTTTCCCTTAATCAATCTAATCCAGTCTAACCTGATAGGAGAAGCTGGGGAATAAAACTCAAAACAACTATTTCAGCACTTATAATCTCATGTCAAGTTGTGGATTACAATCAGGGATAAAAGTGAGACTTTTTCAAGATCACTCAGAATGTCCTCATAGTCCCTTGTTACGACTAACTCTTTGAGACAAACTTTCCCCAACTGCATCAAACCTGACCAGTGATCAAGTTTCCTCTGCAGGAGGAAAACACAACCCAAAACTGAAAAAAATCCATCCACAGAAAATGATGAAAACTCATGAAGAAGAGTTCAGATCATAAAGTGATGTCACTGCAAAATGTTAGCCATAAGTTTTTCTGCATGCTTGTCTCAAACAGGCCTCCCTGTTTGACTTAACAAACCTGGGGCAAACTTAAACCTGCTCTGGCCTTGTCCTAAAAGTTACACCCAGATGTAACACAAACAAGGCTTGAATTAGCCGGTAACTTTCTTCTCTAAGTGGGTCACAAGGTTACACCTAGGCGTACACCCAGCTGGTTTACTTGGCTCCTGTTGACAGCGTTCAAAGATGAAATGAATCTTATTGGATAGTTCATCGTACTGCAGTGTCAAAGAGAGACTGGACAGTATTACAGAGTAATCCCTGCAATAGCTACATTCACTGTTTTGAAAACCTGATGAGCTCTACAGTAGCTGTAGTCATGGTAAAATTTTTGTCCCATTTATGATAAAAGAAAAGGGGTGTATGAAAATGAGTGTTCCCTCAGTTTGGTAACCAACATTCTGTAAGAGACTGCATGAGCAAATAGTTCTAAAAATAGTGTTTCTCAAAGTGAAACTGCAGAGAATTTTGGGGATTTTTGGAAAATATCAGTCCCTAATATTACAAGAGTCACAGCATCTGAAGAAATCTATACAAAAATGGAGGTGCTGAAATCAAGTCAATGCTGGATCTCCATGATCATCAAGCCCTCAAGCCGCACAGCTCAAAGCAGACATGACTCTGTCATGGAAATTGGTGCATGGGCTCTAAATCCCTTCCCAAAGTCATTTTCTGTGAACAAATTTTGCCACCACATCCTCAAATACAGATTAAAACTGAAACCATGAAAAGAGGAAACCACATACAGAAATGATAAATGTTCCTGTGGTTTGATGATTTAAAATTTGACATTCTTTTTGCCAGAGCAGTACTCACTGGGGAGGGGGACCACCCGGCTTGTAAGCCACCTTCAGTGATGGTATGAGGATGCATAAGTGCTCATGACATGAAGAGCTTACACATCTGGTAAGGCTGAGAAATGTATACAGGTTTTAGAGCAACATATGTAGTGAGAGACCTTGGATATTTCAGCAAGACAATGCCAAACCACAATCTGAATGTAATACAACAACATTGGTACATAACTGTCCCACCTGCTGAACTTTATTGGCCATTGAAAACATTTGATGCATCATGAAACAAAAACTATGACAAAGGCAATGCTGACGTGTTGATCAGCCCAAAATTTGAGCGTAAAAGTCGAAGTTATGGGATCAAAAGTTGAAATGTTGACCTTTCAATTTAAAAATTTTGCCTTTTTCCTGTCTACATTTCGACCGCTTGCATAAAAGAAAAGAAAATAAATCTCAAAAATATTACAAAACAGTTCAGTCTCTATATTTTTGTCTAGCAAAAATGGGCTTCTATCCATTATTTATGTGTAAGTCATAAAAATGTTCCCTTCAGATAGAAAAGGGGTAATGAATACATGTATGGGTTATGAAGCCACTTTGATGTCCTTCAGTATCTTTGTTTATTCTCTCCAAGAGTCCGGGTAGGTGGTTATCTAGACTATGTTACCCTAAATAAAAGGCAGTGAAAATTTTTATTTTGGTTGTGTAACTTCCTATCTAGGAAAATGTACAGTATAACTAAGAGATAGTATTTTACCAGTCAGAGTAAATATTAACCGGAAGTTCAAAGAGAGTTTTTGGAAATACAAATTCATTATAACACTGTTGAGACCAAAAAAAAGTATTCCTTTTACAGATCAACAACCATAAAAATCTTACCAGACAACATGGAAAGCAAACTTTGGAACAAATACCAAGAACATGACTTCAAAGAAATGCACAAACGTCTCAGCAGTTGAACATGTGAGTCTAAAAATGTCTCATGACATCTCAGTGTGACACTGCACTGACACTAAATGGACTCGTGGTTCTTTTCTTCATCCATTTCCAAGGGGGAGTCCAAGGTCAGAACAGTGTCACTATGCCGCTGAAACAGAAAAGGCATCTGACCTCATTTAGCTTCTCTAGTTTACGGTAAGGCAGCTCTCCTCTTAAGACATCTCATCTCCCTTTCCTTTGTATGTTACCTCTTCATTTACTTGCATATGCAAACATTTTACTCATCAGCCACACTCATATTTGAAGACTGCCTGAGTCACTCTGTGGCTTAAGTGGCAGGAAGGGTTACTGATACTTGTCAGAGTTGTGATCATAAAGAGTGGGTGTGTGTCATCTCTTTAACAACAAAGAGTTTCATCTGGTTCCCTGTCACTCATTGTGCTCATTCTCTGAATTTGAATAAATACTTTCCACTTCCACAAATGTAACTTATTTAATCCAACTTTCTAAGTCCTGATACCAATACAGATACCAGAGTTCTGATATCTGCTACTGTAACCGAAACTAGTGATGATTTAACATTCTCAATTACTTAATTCAAAGATCAGACTAAGAGTAATGCTTTGGCAACTTCAGGCTTTTCTAACTTTGTAAAACAAACTACAAAAGCAAACATATTTAAACTGACTGTATATTACCATTTGATGAGATTATGAATGCATAAAGTTGTAGCGAGCAAATCTACAACACTTACAGGAATTGCAACGGAACTGTAAACCTCAGCAGTGGTTAAGTGAGGAGTTAAACTTGCACGTAATGTAAGTTGTCATCAGAGTTGTTGGTGAAACAAGCATTAAAAAAAACAAACTGCTGAGCTGCTGTGCTTTTCTCTTTGGATTAGCCTTTGCCCTCATATCAGATTTTACTTCCTGAGCCTGTATCAGACTCATTTTTGGTTCTTGGATTTGACCAGTGCATCCCCAGTTGCAGTAAGTTCGACTAAGTTGTACAAACAAACATTGCAACATTTCCCAGATCAAGTCGACATGTAACATAACTGTTGCAAGGTAATAACGACACATGTTTAATAATCTAAATCACTTTATTAATTTAAGTTAGGTAGAGACACTAAACATTGGAACCACATTTGCTCAGAAAATTACAAAAAAGAGGCTTATGTTATACTGTCAAAATAAAAAAATGGCAAAAATTAAGAGGTAGAGAATTTAGGCTCATCAGTGTGACTGGAGGAATGATGCAAATTGGAATGTAGTTCAAAAACTTCAAAACCCTTTTGTTGTCCTAAAAGGTATATAAAATATGCATACATCAAATATGGTGAGGACAGTCCATTTGGGATACTGGGGTACTTACAACAATAGAACATTTACATTTTACTTAAACTGGACGAGGTGGACAACAGACAGGAGTGAAAGTGTTACTTTGGGAAATCAAAAAATGCATTTCTGCATTTCTCAAACCACACGTTGGTATTGGGACAGCGGTTCACCTACAGGGGGTTACATTTTTAACAAATAATATTGGTAACAGATAAATTTACAATATAAACACTGCAGATCTCGGGGGAAAGAAAAGACAAATGAGGGAAATTAAAAAAACACTTCCTGTCAGTTTCTCCCAAAGCAGTACATTCTGAATGCGTCACACGTGCTCGCCCAATGCAGAACATCAACACCCTCACCCACTTTTCATCTGAGAGTTTAGTCAGTTCAGATCTCATAACAGGACCATCAAATGGATGAGTCGCATTACATCGTGAAGATCTAATAAGCCTCAGTCTGGCCTTTCAAAGTCCCATTGGGAATGTGTAGACTTCATTATAAACATATATGCTACATGTCTGAAGATTAAGTATGTAACAACAGAATATGGCAAACTTTTATTGAAATAATTCATCTTATTTTGTTTAAATGGCACAAGCTTATCTTAAAAAAGAGCCTCTGTATGGGGAGACAAAGGGGAAATTGATTTGCTGTGTTGAACCTTCCTACACAGAAAACGCTGGCAGTGTAGAGAAAAAAAAACAATCAGAAATTACAGTGCATGTCTACAAAAATAAAATAAGTGATTCTTTTACTGTTTGTACAGTAACATACTGTATATCTCCACGATGACACTAAATAAGGCTGGTGACTACATTACGTAAATAGTTAATTATTGAATACCTTTTCTGTATGATTTCAAAACTAGTGACAGAATATACATGTTGGTTTCTTTAAACTTAAAAAAGACAAACAAAGTCAAATAAATCCTTTGTGTAGTACACAGCTTTCTTTGTTCCAGAGGAACAATATGGTAAACCTTTGCATTTGCTCAATGCAAGTGCACCAGTCAAGATTCAGTCCCCCTTCTTTCTTCCTTTCCTCCATCTTCTCCCATTCCACAGTGGTTGTTTCCTCATGCGCTCAGGTTTTATGTGCCTCTGTTCGGGTTACAAACAGCACCCCCTAGATCCCATTCTTTGCCTCGTTGTTGTTCATGGCCTCCTTTCTTTGGGCTAAGAATGGGTACATGCACTTATCCGCACCCAAGAACCGGTACATGCACACGATGGCTTCAAAGGGCAGGATGCTGTGGAGAAAAAGGTGGAGGAAGATTAGAAACAACACACGAAAAGGTCAGTCGGGAATGTATAGAGACAAACGGGGCAGAATATTGTAAAGAAGCAGCTCACCTTTTCATGAAGTTGACCATATAGACGATGCGAGGTGTGCAGATCATGGGCTGGTCAGTGAGAATGGCCCTCATGGCCTGTTTTACACAGAACTCTGGCTTCAGGGGAGGCAGGAAAGGCTCGATCTCCTTCCTGTGCAGAGACAGAATCCATTTAGATGAATTTCAACAAGCCAGAGGTTAAGAAGACTTTACAAACATTACAAAGAAAATGCTGAAGTTGCTCAAAAGTAGCGGTCAGGGCATAGATATGGCTAGCTCAAAATCAAGTTAAGTAACTTGGTATGAAAGTTTTTGGATGGAGTTTGTTATGAATCAGAAACCAGAGTAAAGATAGTTTCCCAGTTTCATTTTTTGTCAGCACATTTGATTTTGTAGAGCATTTTTCTGCTTCAGACAACAAAGAGATGCTGGTTACAAAGATTGTTTGCCGTCCTTTAGCACAGTGACTGTTCTAAAGTTGTCGTTCCTGTTGAGGGACAGTAAAAAGAGTGTGCCACCTGGTGACTGTAACCATCAAACAAAGTGAGACTATTACAGCAAAGGGGGCAGAGGAGGGGGGGGTCACAGGTGCACCTGTTGGAAAGGCTGCCCCTGGGAAAGTTGCCCTTTTTTTTTTAAAGAAGAGCGCTGACCAAAGGCATGAAGGGACTTTGTAATATCTCTACAACAACAAACGTCAGCTGCAGCTTTGAAGTCCCAAAGGTGTTTGTGAGACGGTTTTATACGGTGAAAATTAAAGGACATAAACTCATTCCAGGTGCAGAAACGCTTTTACAAAGAGAACAAATACAGCTAAACCGCTCTGTGTACCTTATCCTGCAGCCTTTGAACATTCCCGTATCGACCAGGTAAGGGCACACCAGAGTCATGTTGATGCCGTCCTTCTCTGAAGCCTTCAGCTCATGGCTCAGCGACTCGTGGAACCCGATGGCACCGAACTTACTGGCACAGTAATCCTGTGGGAATAAAAGGAGAACAGCTTAGCCCTGTAAAACTCTGCACCCAGGGACCACAGAGGACATTATCAAACATGCCCCGTGGGCTCACAGGGCTCTCCTTGCTGTTAATGATACAGCCTCAAAAACCTGAGCAAGCCTGTCCGCCGTTCTACGGTTTCATTAGCATTCTTCTCCGGTGCATCAGGAGACCGCTCGGCTTGGCGGGAAGGTTTTGATGTGGTTTGCCGTGGAAATAATCTTTCTAAAAAAAAGGGCTTGGGCAAACACAGATGCATGTCGATAAACACGGGGAGGATAAAGAGATTTGACTGCGCCCACATGACAGACAAGGGCTTTGGCTGCCTGAAATTAATGTGCGCGACTGGAATCACATTTGAGGCATTTCCAGGAAGCATAATGGCTTGCAAAAACTGACTACATTTCAGAGCCTTTGAAGGGGGACTTAATCATTATGGATGAGTGCCTGTGCAACAAAAGCAAAAGTGCAGCTATGAAAACAAAGAGAAAGGGAGAAGTAGTCCCCGCAGATGATCCGAATATGACACCGTTCTCAGCAGAGGGATGAGGGAGAGCTTAACTTTGAGAATTATCAAAGTAAAACTCCTCCAAGACAGCTACCAATTTACTCACGCTGTAGTTAAGGAGATAAATGACTCCACTAAGTATTTTTGTATGCATTAAAATAACAAAAAGAATCTGGACTTGGAGAGAAGAAAATATAAGACGGAAAAGCGTATCCATTGAGTGCTGTGTGAGCTGCATACTGAGTGAGCATCGAGTTGTTCACAAAGCAGTAATGAAGATGTCTCTGTCCCTCGGGGAGCTGTCAGCTCATTTTGGCTCTGGGGCCAGAGCCCAATAGGGCCCCAACACCCCCACTGTTGCAGATAGAGGAATCTATAAGAGGCTCCCCAACGCTCATGTGTGTCCCTTAATTTAACGGGTAGGGGGACAACTAGAGAAAAGGGGCCTAACCTCCCCCGGCGCAGTGTGCTCTCTGGCACGCTGAGCGTTTTGGAGAAAAAGTGCTGGATCTGGATGGTGGGAACGATGGGGATGTGTGTATGTGTTGTTGTGTATGATACTAACCTCCACTCCAGCTGTGCTGAATAAACCCAGGGAGCTGGCAACCGTCACAATGTGGCCGTGATTCAGCTCCAGCATCTTGGGGAGAAACGCCTTGGTGGTCTGCGGGGAAGGACAGGAGAGACAGAAGGGCAAAGACAGAAAAAGAGGAAGGTTAGTTCACTTGTGCAGTTTGTCTGTGCCAAAGCCCTTTGATCCTCTCTGCCTCCCTCTTCGTGTGTTTCTCCCACTTCTCCATGGTGATGCAGAGAGAGGCGTCTGAATGAGAATTCATAACAGGCATGAAAATAAAGATCAGTCTGAGTTCTGGAGGTGCAGCATTTAAAAATAAAAGCTCTTTCCTGGTAGATTTGAATTAGATGCTGGAAGAGGAGAAGGATGTGGGTTTTCCCCTCTCCAGGCTTTCCCTGAACCTAACAGGTATTTGGTGTGTGTGCCGCTGTACAATCTGTTCTTTTCCCACACAGATCTGGTGCCCATAGTCCAGCCTGGCTCTAAAGACCTGGTGACAACACCAATCATAGGCCTCCGTTCACTCAACAATACAATTCAGCCTGTCGTCTACCGGCACAGTGCTGCGCCCTGCCTGGAAAAGCAGAACAATCAGCGGTGAGATGAGCGCTGAGATGAAAGACTCAGGCCACGTGAGAGCCTTGAGAGGTTTCCACTGAAGCTCCAATGAGGGTTAGAAAGGTGGTGAGAAAAGAAACCCTGCGGAGTAGAGAGTCACGGAAGGAGAAAGGGTAGAAGAGTTGATTAAACTATGGATCTGTCCCTCATTCTGCTTGTCTGCTGACTTTGGACACAGCATGAGGCAATCAGCAGGTGTGACATGTGACAGCAATGATAGGAACTGACCAATCACTCTCCCACTGGGAGATCTCCAAGCAAGCAGAAGCCCTTTTGTTGGGAACTCTACTACATCTATTCAAGTCAGATGAGCTGGAGTGAAGAACAATGCTTGAAGCCAGCAACCCTCTTTCAAGTTGGTCTTCAAATACAAGACAGAGGACACATTAAATCACAATAACAAGATTCCCAACAGTGCTGCAAAGACTATTTAGGCAGAGAACTAGCCGTCAAAACAAGTCAATAAATTTAAGCTGCAACATTAATCCTCTAATGGGTGGGTATTTGTGACGATGGAATAATCAGGTCCTCTTGAAAGAACCAGACTATTTAGTGAACAGGGATCTGCAAAATACAATGCTATTGACATCTGTATTCCAATCTGAATTCTAGGGGATTCTGTGGTTGTATTCTGTGAACCTGGCCGGAGAGCTGCCACAGCCATCTTTCTAAATATTTGCTGGATGGAAACAGATCCAGAGAGTGCATGGTACCAGGTTGTACAGCCATGAAATCACTGGCATGTGAGAGAAAAAAAGCCTCATTAAAGTTGCTCAAAGAGATTGAAAGCACTAGACCTGCTGACTTCTGCTGCAGCGTAATCTCCACTTGCCTTAACATCTGTATTTAGACATCCTTCCTTCTCCTTGTTCTGTGAGATAAGTGAAACTGGAAGCAATAAGTCAGATTAAAGCAGAGAGAATGACTTCACTGTTGTTGAGTTTGTTCTATAGCCGGGTACAGTATAACTGATCTGACTCAGCTCCAAACATCTGCACTTTTCCAGGGCATAAATTTTCAAGTTCCTGTAATATTTAACTCATTGAACGATGAGGCCCAAAGAGGGAGTGAGGGAACACAAAGCCCTGAGTAAAAGCTGAGAAAGGCCTCTGCAAGCCAGAATGGCAGTGGATGACGGAGGGAGTTGCGTGCAAATGAAGCATTAACTTCTGATATGCCCGTACCTGACTTGAGCCAAAGCTTCCCACTCCTACAGCAACTTTCAGAGCACAGAATGACTTGATCTGGCACAATACTGTACGGCCGAAGCCAACACTTAGATACAACTGGACAATTTTGCTGAGTAGTGTGAAAATAACTGGAACTGATGGAGCAAAGGCTGAGTCTCTCAGCTAGAGGAAGGTGCTGAACTTGAGGAAACATCCCATCTCTCTCTCTCCCAGCCTCGCTCCATATCCTGCTTCTCATGGCAGCTCTGGCATGTGGGTATGACCCCCGCTGACCTCTCAGACACAAAATGTGTGAAGGCAACCAGGGGCTCGTGTCCGACATCAGAGCAGCCGTAATTGGGTTTCAACGCTTCCTTGTTCCGCTAAATTACCCGCTGACACAGTCGGGCCTCCTTGGCCTATGTGGGGGTGCTTTGCCCGCTGCACCCCCTAATTGGTGCGTGCCCCCAGGAGCATTTAAGCCACACAAAGCTTCTTGCAGCTGGGGTGTCAGGACGCATTAGTGCAACAGGAATATGAACAAAATATTGGCCTTTGCGTCGGACCAGATGGCCATTTAATTGGGCTGACTTCTCCCCGGACAAGAGAGAAATGCCTGAGTTCGAGAGCTTGTCTGAACCTACAACAGATTATGGAATTTGAGTGGGCTGGGTTTATTGGTCCACAGGGGTGCTGGATGTAGATTGGTCATATTGTGGTGACCATGGTGGTCAGTAAGCCTCTGCTACAATTGACTACACTTCAAACCACCTGCTGGTTGCACAATTGGAATCCAATTTACCTGGAAGAGAACTACATCAATAGGCCGGGGGGGAGTATTGCCATATATACAAACACTAAAAGGCCCTGTTGAGAAGTACACTGTCTGAAATGGTCAGGATTCAGAGTGATGAAATCACTTGGGGACAATTTTGTCCTGTGATTTGCATCAAAATACCAGCTACTGAAATGTTTACTTTAAAATGGAGGTTTTTAGTTTGGGGCTCTAAGAAAAAAACTAAACTTCAAATTTTCAAACCAAAAATGCAAATTTTGTATTGTTCAAGTTATTTCAATGTAAGGTTTGACAATTATATGATCGTGATTCATGATCATGATAAATATCAGATCAGTTATGGTTATCAGCTGTGAGAGTATTTAATCAATCAAACATAGCGGAAATGTGTGTGATAACAGCCAATCAGAGTCTACCTTTTCCTGCTCCACTTCCTTTTGTAAGTTGCCAGAGAAGTGACCAAATGTAGTGCTAAATGTGGGGCTGAGGGCAGCAAAATAGGTGTTGCACAATGTCTTTTTTAATAATGGTAATCTTTACATTTTGAGGAGTATTCTCGAGGCGGCAATTAGCTAAATTGGGGTCACTGCATGTAAATAAAAATGTTGAACTAACCTCTGGTTTCTTTAGTTTTCAGAACAGATGCTTATAAACTGGCAGTTTAGAAATAGTATTAAAAAATGGTGATAATTGTTGAGATTAGATTATGTGAAGAAGTAAATCGTAATCATTGTTTTGCCATATTGCCCAGCCCTACTCCAATGTAGTGTTTGGGTGCAAGTTTGGCCTCTGACAGGAATCTCTATCAGATCCATAATAAGCAATAACCGACATCCGTGGTCTCTCTAGGCTATCTTCTGGAGTCTGTACAGGTAAGTGCACATGGAGAGACTTCACATGAAAGAAGATCTGTCTTGATCCAACCAGGGGTACAGGTGCACCAGGCTTTGGGAGGGGCCCATATAAAACCAGTCAAGTAGGACCCTTCTGCCTGGCTGCCTCCTTTCTCTGGCTACAGCAGGAATGCAGCCTGCGGAACTTGGCTCCTGTCACCTGGCATCTTGTCAAGCTGATCCACAGACAAGAAAGCAATTGTCACATAAAGTGGGTCAGCAGCAGCAGCTTACCATTACCCTCTCGCCTTCGCCTGTGGATGGGCCGCCGCTGCCTTCCTTCCTCTTTCCTCTGCTCTTTTCCCGCCATGTCTCTGTCATGTAATTGGACCAGAGCGGTTCCATTTCCACTAGAGGCCACAGAAACACTGCTCATTGTTCGTGAGCCACCTGTTGGATAACCAGCTCAAGATGCTGAGGATGATTTCCTTTCATGTCATTCCACTAGACAAACACTCATCCTCAAACGCAAACTCTGGGGACACTTCCTGAAAATACTGCACACTCCCCGTCCAGGAATGACTTAAACTGAGGCACACATCACAGATCTGCAGCTGGACTAATCAAAGCATCATCAAACAAATTAAACACCACGACCCACTGCTTCACAAAACACTAATAAAGAAGCAAAGGACTGAATCATAGCTGTTTGTGGCAGAGCCGGATGAGTGGAGCTGGCCTCGCTGACTGCCATGCAGCTGCACCCACTGCCTCCAGATCGGGTTGGGAGGAGTCAGAGGGGCCTGGGCAAGGAGGATAGAAGAAGTGTGGGGTCTGACAGACACACATACACTTGCGGCAGTTTCCATCCCCTGCCGCACAACCCAACAAATGACAATTTGATTAGTTTTGTTTATGATGCACCCTTTTGCTGCTCACATGGAACAGGAAGGGAAGGGAAGGGAATATCTATAAAAACTGCTGACATGTTTTTCTTTGGGGTTTGCTTATATTACACGCTATTATAAAACCAGGGTGGCTTATTTTCATGGCTTCTTATCAGCCAAAGTCTCTGTTTTGAGAAATTGTGCCCATACTACGCTGAATAACAAACATGCCTTTTTATGGGAATGTACTGTACATCAGCCTAAGCAGATGGAGACATCTAATGTAAAACTATATAACAAAAGTTGATAAGTCTTTCACATGATCTTGTGAATATCTACCAAAATAAATGGCAACAAATCACATTGTGGCCATTAAAAACCTGCAGTTCAAACAGGGCGGAAACAAAAGTTTGTATAACGCACCACCTGCATGTAGTGACCAACTGTACAGTGTTTGTGTAAGAGAGGAAAGTGGACAGATCCCTGTTAGTCTAAGCTCTATTCATCTAGCTTGTGTCTTTTAATGAACCACATCCTCCATTCTGCCTGTCGCCATTCATTAAGTTGCTCTTTCATCTGCCCCACACCCCCTCTGAAAGAAAGAAACCACCCTCTCTACAGAGTATGAGTGAACACAAACACAGACCCCTATAAAAAGAAAAAAAATCCAAAAATCTGCCACCCATCTACTCCATCCTGACTCCAGAACCTGGATGTAAAAGATGGTGAAGATAGCAGAGGGGCGCATGAATAAACATCATTACAAAAAGTGAGGAAACACACAACCTGTCTGACAGACAACACGAGACATTTGCATGCCCAATTAGAGAGCTTCACAATCCCTGAGGCTTCATGGTATCATTGGGAATTCAGTTCTTTTTAAAAAAGCAGAGCCTGGAGGCATCACACGCTTCACCGCACACATTACTCAGTATGATGTGACAAATGGTCAATTCAAAGACACATCCTCTTTGCTTGCAATGTACTCTGCGGCAGGCCTTTAAACCAATTTGTGCATAATCACTAGATTTGTCCCTCAGCTGTGGCTGGAGCCAAACAATGTAATCAATTACTGTTGCTGGTTTAGTTAAGAAAGGGGGCTTCAAAGCTTAACCATCTCAATCTCTTTAGTACAGTAGATTTGCATCTCAGGATTTTCATTACCAGACTGCACCAAGACTCCTATATAAATAAAACGTACTGTTTTTGTTTGTTTGTTTTAATAGTGCCAGACATTTCATTAATGCAACATATGAGCTCTGTGAGGCTCATGTGGCCTTTCAGGTAAATACTCACAACAAAAAAGGAGCCAAAGTAACAGACACAACAGAAAACCTGCGAACATAATAAAGCAAGCTGATTTGATAACGCTCCAACCCACATACATACCTCCTGCTCTCATCTCACACAGTGAGGGTCTGCACAGATATGTGACAATGGAAGGAACAAGAAAAAGCTGTATAACACATCGTTGCAACCAAGGAGCCAAAGAGTGATGGCAAAAGTTACAGTGCCAAACCCGTGACTTTCTTCTGACAAATTAAAACAAACAAAGCTGGAATTTGAGTGAGTAAGGGGACTATTTATGGTCAGATTTACTGAATCCTGGAGGCACACATTCTGACACACCTTTGATTTCTAACTTTGGCACACACAGAAGGAGAAGATTATGAATAGGCATGCGAGACAGACATTCCTGAGACTCTGAATCCACTGTAAACAGATTTGATAACACTGTGCTCATGGAAACTGATGCAGACCTAAACCATCATGTTGCAAGCTAAGGGTTCCAATCCATACAAAACTCCAGATTCTTTTTTAGTGACCTGTTCAATTGCTCACCCAAAAGTGCGCGTGGCAGTTCACCACCATGGTGCGTTCGATCAGCTCATCAGGGCACTCCAGAAGGTGATGGCCAGAGACAACGCCAGCGTTGTTGATCAGTATGTCCACTTCTCCCACTTCCCGGCGTACCTTCTCCGCAGTGGAGTACACACTCTCCCTCTTTCCCACGTCACACACATAGGTATAAACCTGTGGCTGGAAAGGAGGGATCTCCTCTACACCTCCAACAGGTCCTGCAGTAGAGAAGAAATGAAGACACAGCTTATACAAGAGACCAGTAAAAGAAGACAGGTGGTCAGTGTGCATGGGAAAAACAACCGGTGGATTTTTTTTTATTAATTTGAGCTGATTGTTGTGCACGTGTCATCTTCAATGTGTAAGGAAGTGAAAAGATTGTCTGTAAAGATGCACGAGGACATTGCAGCCTGCTCCAAGCAGGTATATTGCTTATGAGAGGTATGTCAATGAGATCATTGTAATTCCACGCTTCTAATGACAAACTGAAGCGTGCAAACAAAGCGATCAGAGTGATCAATCGTGAAATCATATGACAACCTGAGGGCTGGAACAACAACAACATCAGAAAAAGCATTCTTACCGTCTTTGGTAATGGGAGTGTCCAGTTCGTGGTAAATCTGCCGCACCATCTCCGCTGTTTCCTCGTTGCTTTGGCTGTTTATGTCCCATAACACCAGAATCGCTCGTCTCCGGGCGAACTCCTTGGCGAAGAGCCGCCCGAGGCCGCTTCCAGCCCCGGTGATCACACACACCTGTCCCGCCACGCTCTTCTCCTTGGGCCGCACAACCCACTTCGCCCCGGCGGTGACAAATGCCCAGAGCACCTTCAAAATGACCACGAAGAACTCCGCGAGGATTATCATCATCTTGGCGAGCTTTTTATGTTGAAAAATAAGCAGCGAAATATTTCCCTGTAATAACCTGTTTGCAGCGTAAAGAGAGGGTCAAGCCGACAAACTTGGCTCAACGTGCGCGCACGAGAAGCGAACAACGCTCAAACACAAAGTGACGGGGAAAGAAGCAACAATTCAAAGTGAACACAGAGTTCATGTGCTCTTCAGTCAGAGTCCAGTTGTAGCTACTACAGACTGTGCCTCCTAATCCCTCTGCCGCTCCTCCACTCTTCTCATCTTCAGCCGCATCCCTGTCGCTATTTATTCAGTCCACCCATCAACGCTGGACCCAATAGGACGGAGCCTTGAGCGCCTGTCAGAATAGAGCGGCTACTCTCTACATAAGCTCAGAGGTGATGTCACCCTCAAGGTTTTACCTAACACCAATCTGTTATGGTTCTCCCCAACTCATCAATTCAAATGAAGATCAGGCTTTTTCGTTGCATAAAGCCACTCCTTTGACTTTTATAACACCAAAAATACCAATAACTATATATAAATATAAATATTTTACATTTATTGTTTATATTTGATGTTGGCCTTGGTTGAATCACTGAGAGATTAATGATTTTTTTCCAACACATGCAATTTTCAGTAAACAGAGATAAGGGCACAGCCTATCTCTTAAATACAGGTCAATGTTCATCCATACACATGAGAAACTTACAGGGTAAGTGGCAAAGAAAATCCTGATTTTTGATCGAATTTACTTGAAGTAATATAATGAATCAGAACTATATAAAGATAATCTCGGGTTTAAAACCAAGTGATCAGCTATTGCTCACAAGAAGAAGAGGAAAGTATATTTACTATCTGACCAATACCAGGCGTGCTCCATATCTTCATATGGGCTTTTTAATGACACAAACATGTTAAATGTCATGACATGAAGATTCAAAGGAAAAACAAATATTACATGAACAAAAAAAACCCATATTTTTTTGTTGTGTCGTTTGGCATCTAAGCATATAAGGTGTATTTCCCTAGAATGGTGAAAAATGGCAAAATGTGATAACATATGACCCCCCCCCCCCCCCCCCCCCCCCCCCCCCCCCACACACACACACACATACACAAATAAATAAATACATAAATGAATAAAAGATAAGAAAAAAAGTTAAATGATTAGGTTAATAAAATTACATTAATATGCTTGTATACTTATATTCAGAAGTGAGTTTGGAGCATAAAGTTGACCCTTCACAAAGCAATAAATGGGTGAGTAAGCCATTCATTGAGTATGTCTGCTGTCTGTAAGCTATAAAAGCCCATTGGCTCACACTTTTCATGCAGGTTTTGTTTATTTAATTATTTCACACGATATTTGCAATAGAGAGAGATTCGAGCCAGGAAAACCAAAACAATCGTACAAATACATAAAAAAAAATAAAACTTCAATGTTTTTATTTAGTGCAACTCACCCACTGAAATTAACATTTCATTTTTCATTTGTGTTCTTGGCTTTTTTTTCCCCACGTGACTGCACTTTCTTCCTTTGTTCTCTTCACCACTCTGCATGTGTTTTACAACCTGATGTATAATGTAAACGACTCAGCAAAGGGACTCCCCGTTTTACAGCCTGTGTAATGATGAAGTGTTTGCGCCCTCTGCCGGACACACGGATGTACAACCATCACCTGTGGCATTTTAGTGGAGCTGCAACGTCCCAAAACTGAAATCAGTCCATATTATGTCACAAAAGTGTCCATTTTGTCCAAATGTTCGACTAAAACAACTTCAGAGATGACAGTAATCCATGTTTATTTATTGAGTCGTTCAGAATTTGAAAAATTGTTGTTTCATTGGGGTGCCATTGTGCAAAATGATAGAAGAAAATGTCCCAAAAGACACAAAATACGATACAAAACATTTTTTTATGTGCATCAATGAGATTTATTTTTTTTTAAGTGACCAGATGGAGGGAATTTATGTGTTTCCGCTTAAGTGGGATAATTACCGAATATTACTCAGGCACGTGAAGGACACCCATATTGCTTTAACACGCACATGCGCACAGTAATTTTTCTCTTTCTCGGTGGACGCAATGGCGGACGCAGAGTAAGTGTTTTCTGCTAGCTGAAAATCTATGAACATCCAGTGTTTTAGTGACCATCATTGATAATTAAACATCATTTAAATGTTGTTTGGGCCCGTTACTCCTTATCACGTATTGTATTTGTTAGGATTATGGTCCTTTTTACGATTTATAACACCTTTTTGAAATGTATGTGGAGTAGCCGCACAACATGGCAGTTTCAGCTGTTTGTGTGTTAAATAAGGGGTTTATTCTCCCTGTAGAAAAGAGATCAAGTCTTAATAAGGTTCCTGTAATATCACAGAATGCAATGAAGCTTTTTGTGTCTTTTGGACTCTTAAATTAGCTCTAGAGGGTTTGACAACATGTATGGAAGCCGGTACACTACAGGTTAGCTAGCTATCAGCTACTCGTGGCAATGAGAGCAGTTTTGCCGACCCAAGTTAGGTTTCCTAATTATATTTTATTTGAAAGGGTTGTTTCCATACTAAGTCTGGTGCTTTGTATATGTCTACCAGAAAAAAAGTTCCGGCGGTCCCTGAGAGCCTCTTGAAAAGGCGAAAGGCCTTCGCTGCCATGAAGGCCATGCGCGTCAAGAAGATGCTGGCTGAGAAAAAGGTAAGCTCCACGTTGTATACACTTTATGCTCCATGCCTATGTTCTTTACTGTCACGTGTGGACTCTGTGGGACGTGCATGTTAATTTGTCACTTTTTACATGTGCTTTATTCACTCAATGTTACGTACTTTGTGTCTACAGGCCCGTAAAGTGACCAGGAATCTGATCTACAAGAGGGCTGAGAAGTACCACAAGGAGTACAGGCAGATGTACAGGCGTGAAATTCGCCTGAGTCGCACTGCTCGCAAAGTGGGGAACTACTATGTTCCAGCTGAGCCCAAACTGGCCTTTGTCATCAGGATCAGAGGGTGAGTGGCACATTTTATACAAAAAAAATCAACTGTTGTACTGCTCAGATATTTGACATGAGTTTGTCTGATTTGCAATCGCAGCTGTCATGATGGTGATGATGATAGTCTACCTCATTAGTTTATGGAAGCAGCCTATTCAAATGTATACTGTGGTTAATGATGTACCCTCTTTCCCCGGCATATCGACCGTGGTGATGCATGCATTTATTAAGCCAAATATGTCTGAAACCACAAGAGACAATCTAAGAAGGAACACTGCAAAGTTGTTGGACAACTCGGTTAATATTGTCTCTCTGTTTTTTAGTATTAACGGAGTCAGCCCCAAGGTCCGCAAAGTTCTGCAGCTGCTCCGTCTGCGCCAGATCTTCAATGGTGTCTTCGTCAGGCTCAACAAGGCTTCAATCAACATGCTCAGGATTGCTGAACCTTACATTGCTTGGGGGTAAAATTGAATTTTTTTTTTTTTTCAGTGCTGTTCTTGATATTGTGATGCTGTGTGATGGTGCGCTGCGATTGTGGTCAAAGGTGTAGGAATGTGAATAGTATGATGAGCTGCTTTTTTCATGCATGAAGGTAAATGTACACCTGGAATGTGGTTGATGATGCTGAACTTTTTTCCCCGTCTTATCGACCGTGGTGAATACAGACTGATACTAAGCCAGTTTTGTCTGAAACCACATTCTGGGATTGCATTTGGTACAGGGCATTGCAGACCAGGAACAAACTCAGAAGTAAGGACTTGTAATGCTGTTTTGTGTGATTTTATGAAGTGTCTGAACAGCAAAGGAGATCAGCGTGACTGTATACTGTGTGAATATAATGGTGCTTTATTTTTTCGGGCAAATGAGAGACAAGTACAGTTAAACTGACATTGAAGTGAGTGTAATTTAGACATACTTACTGACCCATCGTCACCAAAAGGTCATAGCAGTGTTGCATTCCTAGCATTTTATATGGCATAGTTTCACAGGGCTGTCTAATTTTTAGGTGCCCAGTTTTCACACCTTGCTCAGATCCTGTGATATTCTCATTCTGATTTAGAGGCTACTTCTCTATATTTATGGACCTACTGGAACACAATTTTAAAGGTTGTGATGTTAGTGTTGTTCCATATCATGTTGGTTATACACTACAGGTGACCTTTGCATGAAGCTTCCTGATTGTTTTGCAAATCTCAGGGAGCATCTTGTGGGTATCTCTTGAATAGTCCTGCTGATGATCAACATTTTTCATCACTGGCACTGTGGGGCTTTTTTGAGTGAGTTTAGGAAAAGTCGGATTGTTCAATGTATTAGGGGATTGAAGGGTGGAACTATGTTTTTTTCACTTTAGCTTTTTAAACTTATCAGTGTTGCAGATGCCTATGGAATTGCCTAAGAATTAGCAAGATTTAAACCACCTACATATAAATTCAGCTTGGATGTGATAAAATTGTGGTACATTTAGTGGGAGATTCTCCCATGCTGACTGTTGAATGTGGTTTTTGGAGTTTTGTCTTGTGATGTTTAGGAAAAGAAAACTGAAGCTCTCCTTTTCGAAGAATTGTTCCATATGCATGAAGTACATCTGTTCACAATCTTTTCATGTGTTGTTACAGTAAGAGATGAGCCTTTGTCAGTTAGGTTCAGAATCTGATTTTACTTCTTGCGCGATCTTCAGCTCTTGATAAAACAAACATTTGCTGGGAATTATTTTGAGGAAAATATAAATTTGGTGAAATGAAAAAATGAAACTTCTGATTCCAAAGGTTACAGGTATCTATCCATTGTAAACATGATACAAAATAGCACATTTTCAATTACTTTTGTACCACTTCTGACCCGTTTTCCTTCAGATACCCCAACCTGAAGTCTGTGCGTGAGCTCATCTACAAGCGTGGCCATGGCAGGATGAGGAAACAGCGCATCGCCCTCACAGACAATGCTCTGGTGGAGAAGGCCCTTGGTAGAGACATTTTTAATTTGAAAATTTACAACAGTTCATGACATGATTATTATCATGTAGGAAGCCTGATAATGATGATCTTATAGAAGAAAGGGTTTGATCACGTTTGCAAACCTGTTACATTTTTGTTACCATTCACGAGGTACAGCTTTGAAAGCCTATAACTAATAGATAATGGTTGACAAGTGGTTGATGATGCATACTTTTTTCCCCGTCATATCGACCATGGTGAGAAAAAACTGAAAACTAAGCCAGTTTTGTCTGAAACCACTTGTCAGCATTCATGGGAATTTATGAGTAAATATAAATTAAGTTTGAATACTCAAAATGGTAGTGTCTTGTCATTACATGTGGTTGGATTAAATTAGTTGAATCTTGTTTTGAGACTGTCTGACTTTGATAGGTTCAGAGAAATTTTTGATGTTTTAATTCTTTACTCTGGTTGGTTAATCTGGTTGATGAAACGTGTACAGTTGAGGCTTTGAACTTCAGATGTGTTAAGCACACTGCTTTTGATCTACAGGCAAATATGGCATCATCTGTGTTGAGGACCTCATCCATGAGATTTACACAGCTGGAAAGAACTTCAAGCCTGCCAACAACTTCCTGTGGCCCTTCAAGCTTTCATCACCCCGTGGTGGAATGAACAAGAAGACCACACACTTTGTGGAAGGAGGAGATGCTGGTAACAGGGAGGATCAGATCAACAGATTGATCAGGAGGATGAACTAAAGCAATGGTGAGTTACAGGTCTTAACAGCAGACGTGGTTAGTGATATGTGGTTCATGATGCATATTCTTTTTTCCCCATCTTATCGACAGTGGTGAAAACAAGCTGAAAATAAGCCAAGTATGTCTGAAACCACACCTAAGCTTCGCTCACTGAAACAGATACTAGTTTTCACTCTGCTTGGAGGAAGTAATGTGAGGGCAATACAGTTGAGTCAGACACCAACTCTAAATAAGCAATGTTGAATTTTCCAAAGCTATTGCTTTCAATCAGTTAGAGGCTGTTGGAAATGTGTTGCACGTAAAAGGCAGTTACTCTTGTTTATTTTTATGATATAACTCTTTGTATATTTTACTTTAGGTTCTGCCGCAACTTTGTCAGACTTGTAATGAAGTTTCAATGAAACAAGTACTTGTATAAGACTGAGGTAATTACCTAAAGTGCCCATTCTTTGGTATCTGGTCACTAATCTGTGTTTTCTTTTTTTTTTTTTCCTTCAGGTTTTCAAAGGACTCAAAGTGTACAATAAAAACATGTTAAAAAAACACACTGAGTATGTCTTATCATTTTGTCGTTCTGTTTTTTGTTTTCCACAGTAGTACAGTCTTGTCAGACTACAGTAAAATGATTCATACTCTAAAATTTAACCGGTTTGTTCCCAACAAGCAGAACATTTGAAGACTTGTTTTGGTAAAAGAGGAAGTTAGAACATTTTTAGGCAAAACTGGGAATGAGTTATTAAAGGATGAACTTTATCGTGGATTGAAGGAGGACTCGATTTAAATGTAATTTCATCCCCACAGCCAGAAACGTGGGCGAGTTCATTAATGTCATGTTTAAACCAAGTAACAGTTTAGCCTGTTTCTATGACAACACTGTGACTCGTTAGCATTTTGCTGCTGCAGCCTAGCATTGCTGCACGGAGGTGACTCGCCACCTTACATTCTTCATCATAATGAGTTTTTAACCAAGTAGTTTTGGTCCCTTTGTATTCCGACGGCTCCATCATGATGACTTTCCAGGTTAACCCCTCAATACCAACCGCTAAGGCTCTAATAGCGCAGGGAAGCTCATATTGCAGCCAGCGCGGCCCTGATGCGGCTGAATATCCAGGATACAGGAACTTCAGAATGGGAGCAGGCGGAGGACCGGCCGCTTTCACACAAAATAGGTTTTTAAGGAGGCAGTTTCCTGCGATACAACCCCTGAACAGTAAGTATGGTTGACTCGAAATACCTGCTACACATGCAGATGCTGCAGCTAGCTAAACGGTATGTAAATGGATGCTGACCATCAGTCATATCCGTAGAGTCCAAGGACTGGAAAGACCTGGTCAGTGACTTCATTGTTGGAGGGTAAGAAGTGCTTTTCTCATTGATACTACAGCAATCAAATGAGTATAGAAGCGTATTAATACACTGCAGCACAACAAAACATTTTTCGTAGTATTAGGCGGTATTCTTTTATATAAATATATCTCCGTGTTAGAGTGGCTATGTCTTATCTTTCTTTAATGTGTAGGTCATCTTATTTAGCCAAAGACGTCACACTGGAATTGGAAAACACTGACCCAAGGAAGGACCACCATGGAAGACAGCTTCTTGATAAAAGATGTAAGAACTGCAGAATACGAGCCTATCCTTTCGTTTATTAAGTGATTTATTGAATGTTAGAAGAATAGAAGTCTCAATTGTGTCTACCAGGAATGTATTTGGTAGTTATGACCTCAAAAGTGGATGCAAGTTGATGCTCTTCCTGTTTTGAGGCGTATTCACCAGCAGGTGGCACTGTTGCCATACATAATGTGCAATTATCCATCAGCATTTACCCTAATATAGGGTGACCATAGTCTGAAAGCCCAAAAAGAGGACCGCCTACCCGGCCTCTTAGAAAGGATATACAAAGATATTCAAGGACGACAAAGTAGTTTCATAACTCTTACATTTATTTAGAACATTTTTTTTTCTGTTTGAAGTGAAAATTTTCAATGCGGTATGCATGGATAATGTATTGAAGCCCATTTTCACCAGATACTGACATATAAAATGAAAATCTAGCTTTGATGAGATTTTTTTTTTACCTTCAGAACTTTGACTTTCCTCCCTGAAATTGGATTTTTGTCAGAAAATTTCACTTTTTTTTGCCACAAAGTTGTCTTTTATCTCAAAAATTTTACCTATTTTCTGAAAACTAACTTTTATCTTAAAACTTTCTCTTTTAGTTCAGGATTTTGACCTTCATATCTCGAAAATTTTGGCTTAATAATTCTAAAATATTGACTTTTTATCCTAGAACTGAATTTTTTTTTTCTCAAAATTTTGACTTAATTATCCAAAAACATCAACTTTTTATCCCAAAACCGGATTTTTTTTGTCCCTCATAATTTTGACATATTATCTCAAAACCTGTGTTTTTTATCTCATGACTTTGACTTTGACCTCTGTTTGCGACTATTTGTGCAATTGTGTTAATTTCTTCTCATATTTTGTTAGGTATCCAATGCTTTGAATATGGCTTTATTCTCTGATTTATTTCTAGGTACTAGGTTGGAGAGAACGAGAACTGAAATTCCTCCGCTGACAAAGGACTACCATGCAAACAGATCTGGCAACCTGCAGCCCATCAAACTGTCCAAGGAACTTTCACACAGCCATGCACAGCGGCCCTTTACCCTGGGGTAACTGATGGATTTGTGTCTCAGCCCAGTGGTTTGAGCTTCACTCTTTGTAGCATACTTCCAGGAGCAGCTTCACAGATTGCAGTAATGAGACTGAGGCACACTGATAAATGACAGTGTGATATATGACAGGAATATGAAATAAGAGTAAGGTGGACAGATATGATTAATATCATTATGTTTTATTTATCTGTCACTAAAAGAAGGATTGAAATTGTTGTTTCATGTTTAATATTCTGGTGACATGGGGCGCATGATTATTGCTTGAGCTATTATATTGCAAAGTCGAGAGATAACAGTAATGAAATGCTGTGACTCCTTCATTTGTTTGAAAAAGATATGTTTGATTGGATTTATTGTAAATGACAAATAACAGTTTGGACTTTTAGAAAGAGTTTGGAAAATTTCATCAGTGTTCTTGAAGATAAGATGTCCAGGACAGAAAAACACCTTATTGGACAAATTTAAGAGATTACATCAGCCCATAACCCAACTCTAGAAGAGTTGTGAAATATTCTCAAAATCATAATTTTATGGTTTGTAAATCTTTGAAAAGTTCAGTTTGATTTAAAGAAGTGCAAAGAAAATGAGGAGTCAAAACTTTAACATTCAAATTTTTTTCCAGGTATGTCCTTACTTTTAAACTTGATTCCAGCAGCAAATGGTTTGTCATTGCGTTGCATCACCTCCACCAGCAATGCACTGCCAAACCAGGAGACAAGTCTGGGTTTTGAAGTAAATTGTCCTCATTCTTCCCAAACTTGAGATTTTAGAGTCTCCTTTTTTGCATTTTGTGTCTTGATGCACAAAATCATTTTGGTAAGTGACAAGTTTGTGTGACTGCACACACCCAGGGCATTCTGACTCTTCTCCCATGGAGCCATGCTGTCAGAATACCTACAAAACTTGGTTCATCCATTTTCTGTATTATGTAATTCCCTAAAATAGGCATTGTCCTGTGGCAGCCTATGTTGCTCTAAAACCCGTATATATTATTCATCATTTGTGGTTTCTTCCCAGATGTTTAAGAAACCTGTTCCATGGGCACCTGTGCATCCACATAGTGTCAAGGATATAGCTTTTGAAACGATGGTGCAACAGCTGGGTGTTCCCTCTCCTCCCCACTGCAGAGGATACAGAATTTATGATTTCCAAAAAGATTGCTAAACTTTGATTTGCCAAACCATAGGATATTTTTTCTCTGACTGTCTTCAATGGATTTGGACCAATAAAGTTATCGGTTCTTCTAGATCATGTCAAGAGATGGTTCCTTATTTGTGAGGTTTAGTTCTTTAGCTGCAGCAACAAACTGATCACATACATTGGTTTTGGAAGAGATTTTAAGCTCATGCAGTGCTTTCCAGTGCAGAGTCTGTATTCTCTTTATACAGAGATTTCTTCAGATTCTATCGATCATTTCTCAATGTAATGTGTAAGACTGGAGTATAATCTCTACATCCAGTCATGGTTCAAAGTGACTTTGAAACTCAAATGATGTTTCTTTGGGTTTTTTCTTTGTTGTTGTGTTTTTATTTTGTTGTTTTCTTCTAGCCCTGCTTATCTGTGGTATTTTCAACACTTTGACCTGTTACCTTAATGTTATTTTAAATTAATTTTTGGCTATAAATGACATAAAAACTATTACGGTTTGTTTAATATTAACATTTAACCCAGCGTTCCAGCTCTATGGACCTGGGTTTGTTCACAACGCCCTCATTTCTGTCTTCAGGTGTCCTGAGAGATATGAACTTAACGCAACTTCAGAACTTCTCTTTCCGTCCACTTTGGTCCTCAATGGCCGAAACACCGCCTCATTTGGGAAGTGCAAACTCAGCAGGTACTTTTACTCATTTAAACTAAGTGAGACCAGACCAATCAATAATGCTCTTTATTATCCTTAAGCCCTTTGCGTCTGCTGCCTTATTTTTGTTCTGCAGGTCTAAGGTGAATTACCCTACCTACACTCTGCAGACTGTTAGAGACAATCAAAAGAGTGAGTTGTTTTGAAGCTTTCACTGTGAGGGCAAGACTTTTAAAATGCATGGCTGGTTGGTCTTCAGTCAGGTATTTGTTGTAGTCTTGACAAGTCAAGTTAGAATGTGCTGACAGTAAGTGAAAGGGAAAGGGCAGCCTTCACACTGTCCAGGTGTTGATGTTGATTTATTGGCAGCAAACACGTCTTGTTTTATGGATTTTGCTTCTTCAAACAAAGTGGGACATGGGACTACATGGACCAAGGGTGTGTTCAGTGTTTCAGCTGGTGTTGGGGGTCATAATTTAAACATTTTCTCCAGTTCAAACTGCAAAGTACTGCTCTTCTCTGTCAATTTACACTTCTATTGCAATTTTTCCATCCAATCTATGGCTTGATATCTAAATGATAATACTTATCAAATAATTCCTCCTTAAAAAGAGTCTGTATCTTATGCTTTTTTCATTTCTACTAACTGACTGTGGCAAACAGCTGACTCCTAGCATCAAGAAAATTCACATACATTGCACTTTCATTTATGCTGTTTTTGTTCAAGTGGCTCATTTCTCCTCTTCATCTATGTCTCTCTTCTCTTCTCTTTTGCACATAGACCAGTCCTATCTAGACCCAATGGTCGGAGCGTCTCGCTCCTTCATCCACAGGGTCTCTGAGCTGTCCTCTCTGGAGGGGGAGACTGTAAGACAAGAAAAACTCAAGAAAATGAAGAAACAGAGGAAACCCCCATCCTGACAATCACCTTCTCCCGAGTCAATCGGGCTGAGGATCAAAACCTTGGAGTCTGTGCCAATTAGGTCAGAGCGAAATAAAACACTCTGGGCCCCGTGCTCCTTTCGGTGTCTTCTGCTTAGCGCTTGTTTGTCCTCGGTGACTTTAGTTTCCTGCTTGACATGGCTGATCTTCACATTTTGGGGTTCCTGACCTGAGCTCCTCTCCTTCAATACATATGCAGTATTTACAATGGGACATTGCAGCTTTTGCTACCAAAATAAATGCTGACACTTCTATATAGTATAAAGTATTTTTTATCCTGATGTCACAGCTGCATGAAAAGATATTTATTTTACCTCTCTAATGGCTTGTAATGGCTGTTATGTAGTACTGCCGTGTATCACCAGTATGTTACGGATGCTGTTAAGATTGGACCTCATCGCAATAGTGTTTTGAATAGTGCTGTTGTATATTTATGAAGCTTTGTTAAGTAAGAAGAATATCTATGAACATACTATATAGTTTAGCAAAACCATTATTGTGCCTTGTTACACGTCTTCCTGAAATTTAATAAATTTATTTTTGTTATTCGATTCCTTTTGTCAAGAACTTCTTACCTATCGGGACTTGTGATATTTGTGAGGTGCAGCTTGCTGGAGGAGCATAACCTAATAAAAAAGAGCTTCCTCTTTTGGCACATTTCAACCAGCACAGTTTTGTGAAAACCTGAATAACTGCAGTGAAATATTATCTTCATTACAGAACTACAGAGCAGACAAGTATGTGCCCCCAGATAGCAGAATGCGGTACTTTCCCGCACAACACATTGTTTTGTAGCTGTATGGGGGACAGTTCATGCCTCATAACAGTCTTCTCATTGTTATGACAATTGTCTTTTTGTTCAAAGAGGAATGAGAACATCATCATGGAGAATCTTGAAGATTTAGCTGCAGGGATTAGAATATTCACCACTTTAAACATTCATGATAATGCAGTTTGCTCAATGTTTAGTTCCCTTTTTCATGTTAGAAACAGCTGCCGTCGGGTAGGTGTCAGATTAGGCCCAAACAGCCCGTATCTATATTTTCCTTTGCAATGATTCACATTGAGTCATATGTTTAAATGCCAAAAGACAGGAGGACAAGATTTATCACCAGAAAACCCTTCTCATGCCAGTGGCACAAGATCAGTTCGAAGGGACCACTCTGCCAGTAGGGGATGCAAAACGACAAAAACTGAGAGTTTCTCAAAGGAACTTTAAGCTGGAACTGAACCTGATGTGTCTAAGTATATCGCTAATTTCTTTCAAAGGTGAAGTTTTTTGCTTCACTATATTTTGAACATTCAAAGTAACAATGCTGGATGTTCAAACAAGTGCATATTTTCAAATTGCGACATGTTCATTTTTTTGTTTGTTTAACAGACAAATTCAGACTTGAAATAGACCTCCCAAAAAAAAAATTACGCAAGATGTCAACAAGATCAACATGAGATCTTAATAATACTTTCTGAAATAATGAGGTCATCACATGAAGTTCTCCTAACCGATTCGTGACATGTTGGAGGTGTGGGACTCAAACACCAAGGACTGTCCCCAGCTCTGCCCCCAAAAGTCTATACGGGGCTGGTAAATCAAACCCTGTTCATGGAGCAGGAAGTCTTACAGAGACCAAAAGTGAAGTATTTCAGAGATAGACTAAAATAAGAGTTTACTAAAACACCAGTGTGAGATAAAAAGAGACTTTTTTTCTTTTTTTTTAGCTTTGAATCATGTAAAGCTACTATAGGGGTACCAGAGGGACAGCATAGCCCCTTAAACAAACATAACACCTTCTCTTGAAGCTTTAAACTACAGCAAATCAACAATGTAACTGACTATTTGCAGTGAAACAAGGAGTGACAGCATACTTACTTCATGAAAGTCACACATCAAAGGTAAGACATGATTGTTTTCATTAAATGCTTTTATTTGAAGTAGAGTTAAAAGGCCACAGACTGTAATGTGTTATCTCTCTGTTACACTTATCTCTAGTTTTCAGAAGAACAAAAAACAACGGCCAGGCTGGTGACTATGAACCTGAAAGATAACTCAGTGACTGAGTCCTACTGAACTTTTTAGTGGAGGACAAAGAGACAGGCAGATAAAGAGGTTTTGACAGCACTGGTTTACTCTTAAGTGAGTGATTTAAGATAATTTCTATCACCTCCTTATCTTCATACATCCCTGTGTGGAAAAACAAAATAGAGACATCACTGTGAATGTGACATCCTGCTGTGACTTAAGAGTTAGGGTGTTTACCTCAAAAAACAAGTGTGATGTTGTCAAATGTTTGGTTCTGTTTGTGTTCCTATCTCTCTTTCTGTGCATGGTGAGGTGTGCATTTCAGGGGACGCTCAGTGGCCTAGAAACACAGAGCCATCCCCTTATTCATGCTAAGTAAAGGGGCTGTATTCATGCTCAAATGGAGGCTGGAGCTCCCTCCTCTTCCAGAGATTTTACCGTCCCTTTCAAGTGAAGTGAAACAAAATGACCTGGAACAAACAGTCAACAATGAGGGCTTTAATAAGAGCTGTACTGAGGCCTGCCCACTGGCAGTTTATCGTTTCACTGTAGATCCACCGAACTCCTAACCAGGACACAAAACAGTATTAATTCAAATCAGCCAAGGTAATGTTGGTAAATAATCCCAGACTTATTTCTGTGTCTGTAATTGATAATAAAACTTATTTGCTTCACATCATTATTCATTCCACTGCTATGGTTTTCTGACAGAAACATCAGATGCAGGTGGTGTCTCGAGTCCCTAGCTCAACTGGTGCCATATGTGAAGAAAGCCAGGTTGTGTTACTGTTTTCGCCTGACTTGATGCTGTGCCAGTTGAGTCTATCAGCAGGGATCAGAGAATGTAGCCTGTGTGCCAAATTATAGCTTTGCCAGCACTTCAAATCAAATGTGCCCTAAATATGTTTGGGTCAGTATGAAAGGAAAGAGACAGTTTTGGTCTGAGGACAAGGATCTATTTATATCACAACCAACAAGACAAAGATGATATGTATTTATATTAAGTTTATTTACAGTGTAAAAACAATCACTCAAGTTAAACTGTTTAAACAATCTTCTGTCATGTATGGGCGTAAACATTTAAAGGGTGTGTTGTATCTTTAAAATTGTTTATATTTTAACCCAAATCTAATGATTAAAATGTCAGGGTTTATTGAACTGCCTTATTTAAGACAGTAAAATTGATTTTCTGAGTTACTTTTTAGGTTGATAGTCAGATAACAGGGCATGAGCAAGTTATGACATCTACACACACATACACATCATCATCATCATCATCATCATCACCATCATATCTGATATTCACAAACATTTTTTCATGGTATTTCATATTTCAATTCAATTTTCACACCATGAACTACAATTTTCAGGACTGGCCTACAAGCCCACGCAGTACTGTCTAAGAAACAATGCTGCATTGACCAACTAAAAAGTGTTATTAGTCATTAAACACAGTGGGATTAGATAAGTGGAAAATGGTGCAAAACTGACAGCATTAAAATAAAATAAGGAAAAACTGAAGGGAAAATTTCTACAGGCTTGAGAGCATCCATAAATCAGTTGTTTACTGTATTGACTTTCTGTTTTATAATAAAATAACAGACTCAGTTTACCATAGATTTCTTTCTCCGAGCTTGAACAATAAAAAAAAATACAACAGCCTCCATGCATTAACACATATTTGATGTTAAGTCTTAAACATTTAAGTTATCCTTGTTAAAAGCTTGACAGCATTTGTTTTTTTTTTTGTCGACCAGTTTGAGGGTGACCTGCCAATGTTTTATTATGATATTGCATTTTTCCTTTTGTCATTAAGTAAGTTCAGGTTGGAGATGGACGTTATTAACATAATAAACCACCAGACTACCTGATAGATTCTCTGTGCCTTTTTGGCCTCTTGGGAGCTTGTTAAAGGATCTTTAAAAGGAGTTCCTTTGTGCTCAGTTACAAATAATAGAGCAAATAGACGACATGTGTCAACAGGAACTTCTGGCCCCTTAGCAACTCGTGAGTCTGTGTGTTTAAACAGGGCACTCACAGGTCAGATCCTAGCGTCTGCCATCATACAAACACAGCTGAGCCGAAAACTTAATCAAGTCTGTGGTCAAAGAGCTAACTTGTGTCTTTGTTTGGGATCTCTGTTTATTGCACGAAGATAGTAAAAACAGTGATAATTTCTTATCTTTTGAGAATGTTTACATACAAGATTTTATGGCTGCAAAGCAGAGATTTGGTTTTTCATCTTCCTACCATAAAATCTTAACCTCAAAGGTATGTATGGGCAGCTATAAGCTATGACTGAGATAAGTCAGGTTTGCCAATATTGAGCAAGTCAAAGCATGGCTGAAAGGTTCTGTAAAATAGTTTTCAGCGCCAGTTTTTGATGTATAGCTACTGCAATTTGTGATATTTTTACACTTTGCCCTTGGCAGAGCAACAATGCAAAAGTCTAGGTGCCTATCCTTCCCCCTGCCTTGTGACATTTCACAATGTGATTTATAAAATCCTTCATAATGCGCCTTCTTCCATAGTCATCACCTGAACTCTCATTTCTCAGTGAAACAGGTCAGTCACTCTACCCACCCGAACATGTCGTCTCATCTCTCTACTGTCTGCATTGATTTACACACGTATGGAGTTTTATGCCAAGATGGCTGACAGATGAGGGGACACTTATCAGTGATGATGTCAGGTCCATGCNTATATATATATATATATATATATATATATATATATATATATATATATATATATATATATATATATATATTTATTTATTTATTTACAGTGTAAAAACATTCACTCAAGTTAAACTGTTTAAACAATCTTCTGTCATGTATGGGCGTAAACATTTAACAGGTGTGTTGTGTCTTTAAAATTGTTTATATTTTAACCCAAATCTAATGATTAAAATGTCAGGGTTTATTGAACTGCCTTATTTAAGACAGTAAAATTGATTTTCTGAGTTACTTTTTAGGTTGATAGTCAGATAACAGGGCATGAGCAAGTTATGACATCTACACACACACATACACATCATCATCATCATCATCATCACCATCATATCTGATATTCACAAACATTTTTTCATGGTATTTCATATTTCAATTCAATTTCACACCATGAACTACAATTTTCAGGACTGGCCTACAAGCCCACGCAGTACTGTCTAAGAAACAATGCTGCATTGACCAACTAAAAAGTGTTATTAGTCATTAAACACAGTGGGATTAGATAAGTGGAAAATGGTGCAAAACTGACAGCATTAAAATAAAATAAGGAAAAAGTGAAGGGAAAATTTCTACAGGCTTGAGAGCATCCATAAATCAGTTGTTTACCGTATTGACTTTCTGTTTTATAATAAAATAACAGACTCAGTTTACCATAGATTTCTTTCTCCGAGCTTGAACAATAAAAAAAAATACAACAGCCTCCATGCATTAACACATACTTGATGTTAAGTCTTAAACATTTAAGTTATCCTTTTTTAAAGCTTGACAGCATTTGTCTTTTTTTGTCGACCAGTTTGAGGGTGACCTGCCAATGTTTTATTATGATATTGCATTTTTCCTTTTGTCATTAAGTAAGTTCAGGTTGGAGATGGACGTTATTAACATAATAAACCACCAGACTACCTGATAGATTCTCTGTGCCTTTTTGGCCTCTTGGGAGCTTGTTAAAGGATCTTTAAAAGGAGTTCCTTTGTGCTAAGTTACAAATAATAGAGCAAATAGACGACATGTGTCAACAGGAACTTCTGGCCCCTTAGCAACTCGTGAGTCTGTGTGTTCAAACAGGGCACTCACAGGTCAGATCCTAGCGTCTGCCATCATACAAACACAGCTGAGCCGAAAACTTAATCAAGTCTGTGGTCAAAGAGCTAACTTGTGTCTTTGTTTGGGATCTCTGTTTATTGCACGAAGATAGTGAAACAGTGATAATTTCTTATCTTTTGAGAATGTTTACATACAAGATTTTATGGCTGCAAAGCAGAGATTTGGTTTTTCATCTTCCTACCATAAAATCTTAACCTCAAAGGTATGTATGGGCAGCTATAAGCTATAACTGAGATAAGTCAGGTTTGCCAATATTGAGCAAGTCAAAGCATGGCTGAAAGGTTCTGTAAAATAGTTTTCAGCGCCAGTTTTTGATGTATAGCTACTGCAATTTGTGATATTTTTACACTTTGCCCTTGGCAGAGCAACAATGCAAAAGTCTAGGTGCCTATCCTTCCCCCTGCCTTGTGACATTTCACAATGTGATTTATAAAATCCTTCATAATGCGCCTTCTTCCATAGTCATCACCTGAACTCTCATTTCTCAGTGAAACAGGTCAGTCACTCTACCCACCCGAACATGTCGTCTCATCTCTCTACTGTCTGCATTGATTTACACACGTATGGAGTTTTATGCCAAGATGGCTGACAGATGAGGGGACACTTATCAGTGATGATGTCAGGTCCATGCATGGGGGGGAAGTTTCATCAATACCCCTGTCCTTATTGTCATTAAGTTGGCGCAGCTCCAAAACTGACGTCTGCATAAGCTTTTACCAGGGTGTCGTCATCCCCTTCTAGAGGAACATGTGATCATCCATAAATCCTCAAAGAGTAATAACCTGCTATGAATGGAGCATCAACAGAGAGAGCTACAGAATGACTCATCATGCCGAGACTTACTTTTTGAGATAAAAATATCAGTGTTTTACCTGGATTCACCTGTTCAGCCTCCATCTGATCCTCAGATCAGTCCCTGCCTAAAAAAAAATATGTTTGATGGCACAAGCCAAGTCAAACATCAAATTTCTCAACTCTTTACACAATGACTCATACGCCTAGCTGTGCCTACACGTCATCAAAACGTACATCATTCACAAAAAATATCACAACAGATATTTTACCAAGTTGCCTTAAGCTGGATAAACACTCTCATATAGGTTACACACAAAGTACAAAAACTCTGTTACATATACACAGATGATGGAGCTGCCACACAGACACATAAACACATCAGCTGTGCAGATGGACTTGTGAAGGAAGTGCTTGAGCAGTAAATTCAAGAACAATGGCTTTTCATTCACTGGACAGAAACTAGCTGCCTTCATGAGGAAGGAACTGATTCCTTGACTTATTATTTCCTGAAATATTTGATTTAGGTTAAAAATTTTCATTTTGCATGTAACCTTGAGTTACTTATTAAGCAATTATGAAACTCATCAGCTTTGTTTGATGACAGTATAGTTGCTGAGAGTGATGGTGGATGTATTTGTTTTTCTGGTGCAACCAATGGTGACAGAAGGCAGATGTCCAAAATTTTGGACTTGAAAAGTCAAAGTTATGCGATAAAAAGTTAATATATTGAGATATTGAACTCAAAATTCTGAGAGAAATAGTTGAAATTTTGAGTTAAAAAGTCAATATTATGACATTAAAAGTCAAGTTATGGGACAAAAAGCCAAATTTTGCTATAAAAAGTCAATACAAAGAATACTTTGTATGTATATGCAAAATATCTACTCATGTGCTCTAGAGATACAGATCTGTGTTATCTTGGTTAAAGGTGACATCCTCAGCACACCTTTACAACCTGTGGTGAGATGACAGCAGGAGTCTAATATTTGTCAACAAAGCTGTTGAAACTATGGCAACCCAGCTCAGTAGTTACCTTGGGCACGGTCACAGTTTGCATTCCCTATGTAGGTGAGATGGAGCGAGGATTCAACCCATCCCTCTGACTCACAGTATAAGAGGAAGAGGCATGGCCACTCAATAGTTTTAATCAATATGTCGTTGAAATCTCCTTCTTTCTTTCTTTAGCTGTTAACATGATAGTTGTTAATTTAGTATTTGAAACAGCAGCTCGTGACAGGGTTTGAAGACCAAAAACACACCAAGTCCCATGTTCCTGCCTCGCGACACATCAACACAGGCTTAATCTCCTTTTTTCCTCTACATTAGGAAAACTTCAAGCAGGGTGTGTTACTGCAGGGAAAGATGATCACCCTTGACAAGTGCACAGTGAGGCCAGGAGGTCCAGGGTTGGGGGCCTGTCAGATGTAAAACACACATGCTTTGATGTGCACGTCCAACGTGCCGGAGCCATGGCAAGCTGATGCAGTAGTAAGTCTCGCTTCAGTAGACATCAAATCAGCTCCGATGTTCAATTTGTGTTTCTTAGCTGTGGTGACACTTTCGACTAGACTTACAAAATTAAATATCTAAATTTTGGAAATTAGCAACATTATCAAAATGCCTGACTTCTCATAAATGTCAGATATTATTTGCTGGGTTTGATATTTGTTGGCAAAATTGGTGAAACAGTGGGGTTTGGTTACTTCTGAGGTCAGTCTGGGTTCAACTCCCTCCAACTTTACTTGACACCGAGACACAGACACATGCTTTGCCGTGATGCTGCTGCTGCTGTCGATGATTATGGTGAAGATGAAGGCTATTATTGTCGCTTGACCTACCTGCTTGTGGTAAGAAGAATAATCAAAGGACCCAAATGGACCCCCCTCTGATCTCTCAAAGGCTGTTTTTCAGGCAGAAGTGTCCAGATTCTTACAAATTTCTGCTCCTTCTATGGTAGCAGCCACAGGGAGGCCTCCTCCTCTGCTCACGCTCCCTGCAGAGGCCTCGATTGTTTCCCATGAGACGGAGGAGGAACCACTCACTAACCCACTGGAGTTCACAACATCCTCAGACATTTCGGCTCCTTGTGCAAACACTACAGTGATTAATGCTGCTAGCAGCCCACAGATTTATAGGGTAATTTGTCCTCAGATTTATATGAAGATTCAGCAGTGATGAGAGCGCTTCCTTTGAACATTAACAGCTGCACTGATATCAAACAATTCCTTTTGTGTAGGGGCTCAAATAGGGCAAAGCTGCAAGAAATCGTATGAAATTTCACATTTTCAAGTACCCCCATTGGACACCAACATCTTAATTTGTCTCAGAACAGCAAACCTAATCAGCCTGTTCATCAATCATCTGTCAGACACAAGCCCCATCCTAACAAGGTAAATCAATTAGCTTAGCTTGGCTTTTATCCATGCTTCTCTACAGAATTACAGTATATTAAATAAACTCCTCCTTCAGTTGCTTGTACCGTGTGTCCAGAGTTATAAATTTAGAACACACCCTGGCCTGCAAATAACATGTCATGTACACTACACATCTTCACTGATTCATAGCCCTGTACCTTCACTGAACCTGAAATAATTCATACGTTGTTTGCTTGATATCTCAATGGGGTTTAGCATTAAATTAACATGAAAATAGAAAAGATTTGGCTGAATTCTATGGAAATGTGAACAGTTTGTTTCATAGGAATACTTAATGTGACTTCATTACTTTCATGCCCATGATCAAAGACCTAAGAAGAAAGTTAGCTAAGATAAGTGTACAGACTTTACAGGCCACTTCTAGCCTAGCAGGAATGCCCCAGTTGTGTACTCCCTATTTCACAGTAGATGATACAGTTGGGTACATATTCAATGAAATATTTTTTGATGATAATATCACTTCATGGCTGCTGATGTATGGGAGGAAAAACATGACTTTAAGGTGTGTAAACTAGGAGCTTAGTAAGAGCTAAGTGACTGTTAGCTAAAACTAAAGAAGTTGCATTTCCTTGCAGCAAATGCGTTGAAATTCTGCAGCAGAAGGAAATGAATCAAGGCTGAAACAATTGAACTAAAGAAGTTAAACAAAACTGACAGCGTGAAATAAATTGCCAAAGCACTCAAACAGAGCTAAAAAATAGGAAAAATGTTAAATAAAATTGCTGAAAGCTGTTCAGCAAAGCTAAAATGTTGAATGGTAATGACTTTTTCTGATGATTTGTTATTCTTAAGTTAAGATATGCAATGTTACTCTTCTTGGGATTGAAAAAATTACTTCAAAGGTTTCCTCTTCAGGTGATCTTTTAAAAGTCTGAGAAAAGTTAAACTTTTAAATTTTTCTGTATAGCATGCAAGGCTAAGCTAACCAAACGTTTAATGCTCTCAAAGGTACTAAGAGGTGGGCTGGGGACATCTTTGCCAATGCACAAAAGAAAACAAGCTGAACTCCAGGAATGCTAACAGGTAATTTGAAAGGTAGTGAATGAAATATGATCTAAGTATAGGCAGTCTTTTACAGTAACAAAAGCATTAGTAAAGACATGAGAAAAGGTAGAGGGGTGAGAACCAAAGGGTGGCTTTACAACTCTCAGCAGGCCTGCTGGCACAATTGCCTGGACACCTGCCAACTGCTCACATTCCTCCCTTTCTTTTTGGACTCACAGGTCTTGGGTGGCAGAGAATGGTTGGGCAAGACTGGCACCAGGGTCCAAATAATTATGCATGGAATGGCGTTAGAAAGAAAAACGACAATAGACAGGTAAGGCAGGGAAAGAGAAAAAACAGAAGGCAAAACACACCCTGGACCCATCAGCTCGGCCCTCCCTTGCCCTGACTGTCTCCTCCCTTGTGTGACTGCTGAAGGGAGGTGCTCAGCTGGGAGCTGGGAGAGAGTCAGCCCGCAGCTCCAAGGGGCAGACACAATGTGAGATGCATGGGAGTCAGAGCAGAGCTGGAATGGGTTGTTTGGTACAGTAGGTTGCTTTGCAGGCCTGATTTCTGGAGGGAAAGTAGGTGGCTGGACACAGGAGACGGACACAGGAATTCCAGGTCACAAGGGCTCCTGTGGCAGAGGTGTTGTCTGGGTTGGGCTGGTTTTCCAACCTTTCCTTCTCTTGATCATGCGTACGACATAGTAACACCAAGGTGGGAGTGAACATATGAAGGGGAACTTTGAGAAGTGACCAAAACTGGTGTTGTACTTCAGAGGTGAACTTCTGGCCTGACCTCCTCACGATGGGATCCTCTGTGGGCTTTGCTTGTTTGCTGCTGCTAGTTTCAACCCTGGGAAAGAACCATTTCTTTGTGTTTGGAGGTTGTTCGGGGAAATGCTGCAGAGGCAGAGACATGAGCTGCACCGCTACAGACTGGAGGATGGATCGAGTGTATGGGACGTGCTACTGTGACGAGGGTTGCGTCAGGACCAAGGACTGCTGCTTTGACTACTTCACAGAGTGCCAAGGTGAGGGATATGAGTGGGGGGCGGCTCTGAGCCTCCAGGAGAGGCTTTCTTTTTTTTCCACAACTGAACTGTACAATAACTGTGAGAGATAAGCTGTGACACAGAATAACCTGTTGAACCTGTCTATATGACAGAGAGTAAAGACAGCAGTGGAGGATGGATTGTTTTCAGCACCTTGTTGTTAGAGATCCAGCAAAGGTGTGTTCAAATTCAACTGAGACGTGTGAAATTGTTTGCCAACATTAATCTGCATGGTTGAGCAGCCCTGTCAAACTCTCATGTTAGCTGTATTCTTCCCTCTCTGCTCTTATAACTCAGCCTCAACATTTACTCTCTTTTGGCATGTGTCATGTCTGTTCTGTAACAAAAAGCAACAATCAGAGCAGCAAATAACCCTGGCAGCTCTGTATCTAACCTCATTTCAGTAGACTGGCCTACATAATGGAATTAGTGCAAATATTTGAAGAATGTGATTCTGTCAATCAGTTGTAGCAATTACAGTTCCAGTCAAACAAGCCAAGCATACCTAATACGTGTGATAGGCCAGTGGACACCACATCTGCATGCTTAATACATCAAAGCGTGGTCATCGGGCGTAGAGAGGAAGTGAAAAAAGAAATCACAGGACCCGGTGATTGAGTGGTTGCTCACTTGGCATGCTCTCAGAGAACATGTAGCAGAGCAAGAAACTAATTCTACAAGTCACAACCAATGCCTCATTGAGCTAGTTATTTCCAGGATATTTAGCTCTTTTACAGTCTCACAGGAAGATTACAATTAAGGAGGCTCCAACACCTCACAGTCAGTGTTGGTGTTGAACTTCTAGGGGCGTGTTTGCATGGGTAGCAAGGGGTGACACTGGCATAGTAATTGGCCTGCTTTGTGCTCCTGAAACTTCAAAACTATGAAATGCGTTTTTCCTGGTTAGAGGAATGACTTTTATTATAAACTATGTCTTATGGAACTCAAACATTAAGCACTTGTATGATGTTGCACAGCCGAAGAATAAAATACAGGAGTCTGAAACTTGTGCTCTGTAAAATGCAATTTTGCATATTTGTTATTACAGCATATTATTCCATGTCAATATGACAAAAGGCTACTGAAGTTGTTATGATAACACTTGATGATAAGTTGGCATAGTCTCATTTACAAAACAAGCTACAGGTTGAAGTTCTATGTCCAAAAACAACCTTAATGCAAGTCAACTTGGCAATTATCTTAGCCCCTCCCAGCTGTTGAGTAAAGCTACAGCTTTCAAGTTATACATAAAATGCCTATGAGAATTGGAACCCAACAGTTACACCACGAGTGAAGAGGGAATGCGTGGACATGAGTCCTGCTCTACTTGGAAAATTTAGAAGGATAGACAGATGATATGCAAAACCAAAGACTTACATTTAAGATGAAATAGATTAGCTGTTTCAAACAACTATCCAAAAAGGTTTAAGTCAATGAGGAAGGGTTAACATAACTGAAAAGTTTTAATTGAGTTGAAAAAGATAAATGATCTCAAACCTCAAGAAGTTAAGTTATCTAACAAGTTTAAATGAACACAATACAATTTATTTTACCAAGATAACTTCGTTTGGTGTTAGGACATTTTCGTTTTTACCTAATGTTAAATTTTAAGGCAGTCCTTTACATCATATTTTAAGGCTGAAACAACAAGTTACATTGAACAGTGGGAGTTAAAGTGGGTGTGCAGAGTGGATACACCAAGAGAAAAATCAACAATATTATTTTGGGTTATATGTGGTGCAACTGTTACAGTCAAATGATGTAGACATGCCCCTGTTTATTGCTTATGGTTTCCTTGAGTTTGATTGTTCATATTGAATGGATATCCTGTTATTACATCTTCCCCAGCTCAGGACTGTGCTGTTAGCAGCTGGAGCTTTTGGAGCGGCTGTGCCAAACCCTGTCAGGCCTCAATGCGAGTCCGTGTCCGTCATGTGGAGCAGCAGCCTGGAAACAGTGGAGAGCCCTGTCCCAGTCTGGAGGAGAAGAGTGGCTGCAGAGAGTACAGAGACCACCAGGGCAAACCATGTGGACTCAACTCAGGTATACAGCACTACCTGGTACTGTATCTTCAGCTTTGGGACTGTTGATGTTGATACTTGAATTAGAGTAGGCTTCAAATACTTTCTTTAATCAGAAATCCCTACACCTGTTATCAATTGAGCCTCCCATCATTACATACTTACTGATGTGCCAGTTAACGCATTAGTTTGAATGATGAAAACTGAGCTCCCCTAAGAAACCCAGCTGGTTTCACATAAACAATGTCACTAATTAGCATCTGTCCCAGTATGTTGTCCTTTTTCTTATAATAGTATGTGGAGGCTACTTGGTATCAGCCAGTGTTCCAGTCTGGGTAATGATCCTGCTTCAAGCATAGAAAAGTTGACACCTGAACATCCAGTTTGCAAAATTAAGACAAGTCATCCCTGCATGTTTGTTGTTTCTCTGTATTAATATCAAAGTAGAAACACCAAACTGTTTTCTTTTCTCAGGTCCAGCAGTAATCACAAGCATGGAGTTTAGCAAAGGAAGGCCCAAACATGATAACTATGGGATCCCCTTGAACCCTGGGTAAATTTCACATCACACTGTCAAAAATGCAAAAATGTCAGAAGTCCAATGAGTTGAAAAGTTGGTAAATAGTCTGAGGGGTTAACTTTATTTTAGCATCAGACTGTGTAACCTCAACCATTTTCTGAAAGAGATTACAGCCCAGTGTTTTCTCCATCTGCATGAGCTGCCAGTATGTGTTTGCTCACCTGGATATCTGTCCACAGACCATTAAATAAAGCAATACTGGGACATTGCCCACAACCCTTTGAAATTAAATATCAAGGACTGTTACATAAAAGCACATGCACAAAAGGTTTTGCTGACAGTAGATGAGATATTGTTTGCAGCTCACTCTGTAACCATCAGCTGAACTAAAGTGTCTATACTGCACTGATCTAACGATTAGGTGTTGGCTCTAATCCTCTATTATGATTCCTTGTTTTTGATATCATAAGACTGACGACATGACCTTTATGACCCTTCTTTCGCTCCCCTCAGGTTTTGTGTGGAATTCACACTGGAGTCTCGGACACCCCACTGTACAGTGCAGAACCGACCCCACACACACTGGATGCGCTACATAACCGAGGGTTTTAAAGTGTGTGTGGCATGCGAGCCTCCTGCCATGCGAAACAATAGTGGCAGCTGCCAAGGAGACGGTCAGGAATCAGACAAGTATGAGGCCAGGGTCCTTTAAGTGTGTCCCCCTTTAGCTATGTTGTTTAAGGTTCTCTTGTTTGATAAGAGCCTGGATAACTGAAATGAATGACATTGCTTGTGGTTTCCGCCCATATGTAAGCAGAGAATCGTCTAAAAAGGACAAAATGCTTTAATTACTTAGCAAGCAAGTCAAATCAAAATAGATCTTAAACAGCCCAAAATCATCTTGTGTCTAGGTATGAGATGTGAAGGGTGGAGTTCTTAAACTGCAGGGATATAAATGTGTAAACCTATGCCTACAGTGTTTTTAACACCATCACCATGTTGGGTCTGTATTGCAGAGAAGCTCTGCTCCACTGGCAGGCGGTGGGGAACCATCAGTGCAGTGGGACATGGAGGAAGGTCCAGAGAACCCAGCAGTGCAACTGTCCACCGCAACACAGCTTCGTCTTCATCTGATCCAAACCAAGCACCACACAACAGCCCTAAGCTAGAATCTGTAATAACATCTCATCAGTGTAGTAGAAACACTGAACCTGGAACAGATTTCTCAATATTGAGAACAGATTCAAAGCCCCAGGTTGGTGCTATGTTGTAATATTTATAATATGCTTTACATGGATATAAATTCATTTTTTAAATCACCGCAGTCCTGCATATCTCCATTCATGTACATAGCCTTCCACAGCAGTGTAAAGGCTTGTAGGTAATGTGGAAAATAACTTCAGGGTTCTCTAAAGCATACGCACCAATCAAATTGATTCTCAAACTTTTATTGTAACAATTGATTGATTGATAACAAAATAGTTATGTATTCAATGTATTCAATGTACAATTTTCATTTTAACATTGTATCTTAATTTGTATTCCAGTAAAACAAACATCAATTTTACAATGACTTTCCCAATTAAATATCTCATTGAGGATGATGCAAACTGCTCAGCATGTTATCCCACATTGGGCGCTCCCTTGTGGTCAGTTCGATAGCTACTTTCTTGGTGTAGACAGAGCAGAAAGAAACAACACTAAGACTCCCTCAAAAATCATATTTTAGCCTTAGGTGATTAAATAAAAACTTCCTTTCATTCAGTTGAAAGAAATCAGCTACACTCCATTATAGTCTTGAGGTTATCAACCAGTTATATCCCATCATGGAGGCGTTGTACATTTTATTTCAGCGTGATGAGCACCCTCTGCTGGTACAATGGTGTGGTTAGTGCAAACAGCATCAGTAAGCATCAGACAGCAAAAAAAGAGTTCAATGAAAGTAAACTGCTAAATTCTAAAAGTAAGATGCCCTCTCCTCCTTCAACCCACTTGGTAAGTCTTCACGAGGACTCTCCAGCGGTCTTTGAGCATGGTGCCTGAACGCCCCTCGAAATCATAATCCAGTAAAATGCGAGACCACCTCCCCACACCGTGACGTGTAACACCTTTCTTCAGGTAGCTGTCCAGCTCTGGTGTCCATTTCTAAATAAATAAATAAAATTAGCTTAGTATCTCTTCAGGTTTCACATTGTATTTCAATTTTGAATTAAACCCACACTCCTGGAATTTACTTGATTTCAGTAATAATAAAACCCGTACTCGACTTTATCATCTGTGTGCTTTGACGTACAGTACCTGACGTGGCGCTCTTATTTGATGGATCTCTGAAGTGTTCTCAGACTCCATGGATATAACTGGTGATATGAGGTTAATTATTCTCTTTAGTGCTTGATTTACTTGAAAAGAATGTGCCAGATCTTTCTGAATCTAGACTTCTGAATAAAAAGCAAACATACCAGACTTAGGGATTGTTCTGATACAGACCACAGCTTTTTTGCATGATTCAGGCTTCCACACATCGGTAAATTTGGTCGACATAAGCTTCCGTTTCATCCTGCAGATGTATCATAGCAAAAAGTGAACATGATGCCCTTGCTGTCTGGATTTTTTTCCACCTTTACACACACACAAAAAAAGATGAAAACTAATTTCTACTTACGCCACTTGTCTTGTGCCCATATTTTCCCTGTAGAGACATAAATATTGAGAATGTTACTCAACATTCAGAATTGACTGAATTCTAAAGGAACACTGATGATGTTAACTCCATTTCCTACTTTGCGTCTTCAAGAGTATCCTTGTGTGTTTCTCTTCGGGAGCTGTCCTGTTCCCCCAAGTCCTTTAATTCTCCATTTTTCTTTGACGACTGAACCACCTTTGTAGCTGCCTGTGAATGTAAAAACCATTAATGACAAAAGATCAACTCGAACATTTTGCTTGGCATTATCTGTTTGTTGTCTTCAGTGATGATGCACTTCCAGGTTTTATGATGTGAGAACAAAACTAATGAGGCCTGTACCCCTCTGAAGTGTAACCTTGGTCTGCAGTCTCTGATGGATGTGAATCAGTCTTGAAATGTCCATGAATGAAGTGAGTCTGTCAGTCCCTGAGGAGAGCTCTGCTGTGTGTGGCAGTTTTCCCTTCCAACTAATTTTGATGACAAATAGTCAGTTAACTGTGACCGATGCAGTCACAGCAGCACCTTCAGCAGGTGAAACGACATCACTCAAGAGGACAAGGGTACAGCTGAACCGGTCAGAAAATAAATGTCCCTTCCATTTGCAAGGTAAATCAGACATAAACATTTGAGCCGCAGAAAAACCCACCAACTCTTTTCATACTTGCTCTGGTTTAAGGACTTCATACTGTTTTGAAGTATCAAGTACAGGAGCACTTAAGTTTTCAGGCAAAAGCAAGGGGGCCTCATTCTCTCAGGTTGACAATAAGTACTACTGCATTAACGAAACGCAATTTTATCCTGAGGATAAACTGAATAACCCGACCTTGGTGTTTGAGTCAACATGTTGTCTCACTTTGCTGAGGAGCAATAAACAAGAGTTCAATAAACAACTTTCAACCTGATCTGAACATTTATTGCACAAAATTCATCTTCAAAAAAGGTGATTTAAACTTTTTTCCAAGTTCCTGCAGAGAGTAGAGCCTGCAGTGTCTTAGAACCAACTAAATTTCAAACTTCTTTGTAGTTTCGAATTAATTAACCTGTTTTTTCCAATACCCGCCAGTTTGGAGACTTTGGAGTTTCAAGAGCTGCGACTCCTTTGCATCCGAAAGAGCCATCTGAGACAGCATCTGTTTATGGTGCCTCCTGGATGGTGGAGACCCTGGGGTAGAACCAAAGCTCACTGGAGGGATTATACATCCCATCTGGCCCAGGAATGCCTCACTATCCCTGGAGAGGAGCTGGGAAACATTGCTGAGGGGAAGGATGTCTGGGTCAACTTACTCAGCCTGCTGTAACCCCACACCAGATATGATACACTATAAAGTGTTTTTTACATCAGGCTGCACAATATTGGAAAAAAACGATTTTGTGATATTTTCCTGTGATATATTTTGTGATATTTTCCAAAGTTTACTGCTTCATTCTGTTGAGCTGAATTCTTCCTGACTCTCCCTGAAATGATGGTAACAGACTCTTTGACAAAGCTGAATGCAAAAATCTGTGGATCTGTGAAGTATCTGTGAAGATACATCACCTTATGTGATATTAACTATGAGAAAACTGTCAGATTGTCTAACTCCCTGCTATGCCACACTCACATTCACTGCTCCCTCTCTCTTAGTGGCTCAAACACTCACGCTGCCTGACCCTGATAACAGCACGTGAGATGACAGAGCGCTGAGAGGGTGCTCTAACTGTGTGGGTTGTTGTGTGTAATGTGGTAAAACACATAAATGGATGCTCCTTTCGATCATCATAAGGATACATAAACTTAATGGAAAAGCTCAAATATATCGCAATAAATGATATACCTTGGGATATGAATATCATATACAGAAATATTACAATAGTTATAGTTTCATACAAAAAGTTGCTAAAAACGTTATCACAATATCTTCAAGTTCCTCTTTCTGTCAGTCTATGAAACAAAAGCTCAACCTAGTCCCTTGGGGAAAAAAAGCAAATCCTAACATTTAAATTCCAGGACAGGCAAATGTATTTTGGGTAAAAAGACAAGCCATTGCACATTTACACAACACTAGGTGTTTACCTTGAAAAGGTAATCAGATGGATTCTTCTCCAAGTAGTCATCCAAGAAGGACTGTACTGTCTCACGGAGATGGTTGAAGCTATGCATCATGAGGAACGTGTGGTAAGTGTCCCTCTCAGTCACTATTGTTGACACCACAGCTCTCAAGCTCTGTTGAAGAATTTTAAAAACAAATTATTTAGAATATTTTAGAATTTCCCACACTGACCTTGCTTAAAAAGAAAAGATTTGAGGACAGACCTTGGGCAAATCATAGTTTTCTTCAAACCACTTGAGAGCAGAGGAGGCAGACAATCTTTGGCCTTTCTCCAAGCTGACAGCGACTGACTAGAAAAGATGAAAATTCATCAGAGTGTAAACACCCAGGGAAAAACAAAGCATCTGTTTGAGACATCAGAGTATGGTTTGAAAAGCTGATATATTTGCACTATATTCAGCAGACAAGAATCTATTGAATTACATTTGAAGGATCTGGTTAACAGCAGACATGCCTTGGTGATGTTTGATTACCTGAATAAACAAAAGGACGGACATTTTCTTGAAGAGGCTTATGTCTGCTATTGTGTCCTTTAGGTCCGACCAGATTTTTGCAGCAGACATCAGAGGCATGATGTGGTCATTGTCTTCGTACTGTACATCTAGAGCAAAAAAAGTGTGTGCAACTTAGAAAACAACTCAATTCAACATTTGTGCTTATGTTTACAGGGCATAAAAGTGTGGGATATCTTTCAAAATGATAACAGCCAGCATCAAGTTGATACTCTGTTATTCTGGGTCATCACAACTCCGACTTTACGCCTTCAATATCTATTATGGATTTTTACACAAGCTTTAATCTCAGATGGGATCTGTTTGAAGAGTAAACATCCTCAGGCATAAACTGCAATCAGACTCACAAATAATAAATGCTTTCTGCTCTCATAAATCAGAATCTATGAGGAGCAAAGGGATAAACAACAGGGAGGTCTATTACAGAGCAACTTACCGAGCTGCTTTCCATGCATGACTCTTGCAAGAAATGCACAAATCGCTAGTTGCTTCTGATCAACTGCTGCCTTCAGGGATAGACTCAGGGAAATGGCTACAGGAAAACAAAGATAAAGACATCAGTGTTTGCCGTTTTATTTTTGGCTGAGGAAAAATGCAACTACGGTTTCCCTCCCTTGTTTCTAAATTTTACTTTTAGTTACCCCCATTTTTTTGTCAATCTCTAAGTTAAAGGAAATCTCATTCCGCTTCATATTATTTGAAGCTAAAGATTATCAGAAACATAAGCTATGGTGACCATATCTGAACGGCCTTTAGCTTCATAACACTTACACTTACTTAGAACACACCTTTTCAGTTTGAAGTGAACATTTCTATGTACAAATATCATGTATTGAAGCCTATTTTGTAGTTGAAAATGTAGAACGGGAAAAAAATGACTTTTTTTTAGGATTTTTTTCACATTTAAGTCAAAATTATCTCAAAATTTTACTACTTATCACAGAATTTTGATGTTTTTTCTCGTAGTTCTGACTTCTTATATGAAAGTTTTGACTTTTGCCTCATAGTTCTACTAATCTGAATTTTTTTAATCGAAAAAAAATCTATTTTTAAATCCCTTAACTTAGACTTTTTGATCAACAATTTGACGTTTTATCTCAAAGTATTGGCTTTATTTCGTAATTATGACTTTTTATCTGAAAATTTGATATTTACCTCGAAGTTTTTACTGATCTGAAGGTTTAGACTTTTTATCTTTTTTTTTTTACTCACATAACTTTGACTCTGAGCTCAAATTTTTGACTTTCATCACAAATCTGACTTTTCGTCTCAAAGTTTTAAAATTCTATTGCAAAATACTGATTTTCTATCTCAATACTTCAACATTTCAACTCATAACTGTCTTTGTAACTGAAATTTTATCGCAGAATTTTGCCGTTTTATCTCAAAATTTGTCTTAATATGGGAAAAAATCAGGTTGATGCATCAGAATAAATATGTAAAGAACAGACTGAGGAAAAACCCGGACATTATAGGGACAGAGAATTATCCCATACATATAATTTACTCCCAGAAAGGAGGATATGTTCAGACAAAAGAGGACGTTTGGTCACACGGGCTTAACGACAATAACGGAAATAAAACAGATAAAATAATGTGAAATTTGGATAGAGCCACATTGTTGAATTGAAAAAAAGAGGTGTAGGTGACTTTGACAGTTGGAAGTTTTCTTTAAAGTTACACCTACATACCTTGATGACCTGACTTACCCTCAAAATTAGACACAGTTTCATCGAATTCTTCCATATTATTCTCCTTAAAATGCCGACACAGACTCACAAACATGAAGTCAAGTGTCCACCGCGTAGCAACAGCACTGACACGCTGAAAATCAATGCAGTCATCTGTGTTTTTATTATCCTCCACGGCGTCTTTACATTTATTTTTTGGCTCCATGTTTTTGTTTTCTTTTACTGAAAGCAGCTTCGCCCAAACTTCCTTGAAAAAAAAAAAAACGTTGAATTTCCGCGCGCTTTCCTGTGGTGGTTGGGCTTTTCCTCAAATGTGTTGGCGCCCTCTTGCGTTCCGGAGGTTTATTAAAGGACAGTTTTTAAAAAGACGTCCTTACTTTGTTAACAAAACTGACCTCAAGCCTAATTAAAAAGAACACCTTTGAAAGCAACAGTGAAGTCTTTTAGCTTTTGTCAAGTATGATAAAAGTAGTCACTTGAAGAGTTTAACAAATCTATTCTAATAGGACTGTGAGGACTTTCTTGGTGATCTTGAAAAGTCTGATATCAAGATGCCTGATCATAATAATCATTTAAAATCAGGCTATCATTGCGCATACAGGTTATTTTAAAATGCTAATGCCTCACTTCCCATTTGGGACCAGACACGTCCAATTGGACCAGATTGATCTGTGAAACGCCAAGGTCTCTATGACAAGACTGCGCCAGCTGACAAAGTTTAGCAAGAGGAAGAGAGATCTGTGTTTTTCTGTGCTAGAATATCTGTGACTTATTTAGTAGTACTAGTTGAAACAAATGCTGGACTGTCTGACAGAAAAGGGTCAGAGGAGCAGAAGAAAGCTGAACAGGAGAGAGATAGAACACAGGCGAAAGGCTAAACATGAGCCACAGGCTAAAAGATGGGCTGGTGAGTAAAACAAGAGCTGAAGGCTGTTACATGGGATAAAAGCTAACACAAAATTCAGAGGCTAACATACGGGCTAAAGGCTAAAACACATGCTAAGCTGTTTGTGAAAATGTTTATTTCAACCCACATGCAGGAGTTATACTGCAGTGGTACATTTAATCCTGAGAGTCTGTCAATAAAATGTAAAGTGATGTTATGTTTGCTCTGCTTGGTAGATGAGCAGTGGTAGAGCATACCCAGGATTCTCCAACGTTACAACATACAGAGTAGTGCTTAATAGAGCCGGCTACTAAGCTACAGTGCAAGCTCACAAAGTTTGCTTGTTGACACGTTTCAAACAACAGCACTACGTAACTGTTGATAGTTACACTACTTTGACACATTGTATCCAGTAAAAAGTTGTCTTGCCCAAGAACTGAGAAAAGTAGTGTTAAAAAGAAGATATGATCTTTCACTTCCAAAACAAATACACAAGTCAAGACAGATTGTGCAAGTCCTCCTGCTAAAGAGAGTTGCATTAATCTATTTCATATGCATTCGCCTTCCAGTGTCTTTGATTATAATTTTTGCACATGTCGTGTGTCATGTGGCAATAATGGCATTATTGACAAATATTTCCTCAGATGTAGCAAAAACAGTTTATAATAAAAAATTGCACATCAGCCTCATACTACAAGCTTTGATTTCATTATTGCTAGTTTTGGTGGGTCTCCTCCTGATCAAGTGATCCTCAAAATGCTAAAATGCTCCAAGACCCTGCATGGCCGACCTTAGATTAAAAACAAAACAAAAAAAACAGAAACCTGTGAGTTATATACACATTTATTTGTTATTCTGCATATGCTAATAGACGTAATGGGGAACAATGCTCTACAGAAATTTTGACATACATGTACCATAACAAAGTGTTCTGTGGTCACATAATTGTTTGGACTACTACATGCATACAAAGATGTTGCTTTGTACAGAAACAGTCTGTAGCTCAGAGTGTGTCTAATGATTATGTTTTCCAAAGCTGAAAAAAGTAGGAGGCAGAAAACACATAAATAAGAAGAAATGATGTGTTATGCATTTTAGGGAGCAGGGTTCAGTAAGCACGCATGAGCCACATGGACAGTACCCATTCTCTCAGAGAAAATAAAGACACAACCTTCCACTCTGTACAGTATCACAGATGATAATGCCATTGTGAGACAGTAAGACCGAACAGTTCATTTGCTGCAAGCTCACACCATCAATTTAAGTTTCCACACAAACATCATCTCAGGGGATTATGGCTGATCAATCCAAATCCTTTCTTCGGTCAACCCTACCTGTCAAAATGAAGGATTACTTGAGGCTAACACATGGTATCTAGAAATTAAAGGATGAAGTTAAAACATCAAATAAGGTACAGCGAAAACTGTTATGTTGCTTTCAACCCCAAATAAATAACCACCGCTGATCCCACTTTTACTTTGGAGGAGTACCAAAGAATGTGCCTGTCGAGTGAGGGATCAATAGTTTCAAAACAGCTCTCACATGAATCTCTGGGTTCAATTATGTTAATCTGGGCTTACAGTATGTACACAAACAAAAAGAAAGATGGACCAAGCACTGATGTGATTTTATCATAATGGGAGGACTCTGTCTCACTTTTCTTTGCCCTGATAACCTTCCTTCAACCTGGCCTTCTTTCAATCTATTGATCACTGGTCCTGAGGGCATGCCATGGGGTTAGAGCCTCTGAAGCTGTAGGGATTGGAGCACTCATTGTTATCAGCATGGGAAATAATCAGATGTTTCAGTTCAGGGCTGTCTGTGGTAAGTTAGTCACACTTCTACCTCTCTGCGTTGACACTCTAAAGGTCCGACTTGTTTCCGTCTCTTTGTTTGTGCTGCTTCCTGCATCACTGAACACTGATGGAGGTGGACACTGGATGTGGTACACAGATTACCAAGGAGGAGGGAGAAATATTGCCGCTCCTTGCTCCAGGAGCCAAGACATCAATGTGGATTTGACAACATCACCTTTCAAAAAGTACAGAAGTAACTAGTTGACATTGAGCTGTTAAAGGAAAAACAGAGAATCTATCCAATCAGAACATCAGAGAGTTATAGAAAACCTGAGAACTCAATAACATTACTTGTATCTATTACATAAAGACCTGATTTTTCCTATAAAATTAGAATTTTCTGTACAGTGCTATATGAACAAAGCAAAATGACTCGCTACCTTCTCATAAACTGCAGTGTTATGAAAAGGCACGCATCATTTCAACCACCATATGGCAGGAAATTGTGGTCGTGCTCCATTTTGGTTTAGAAAAAATAGAATCATTCTCAACGTTAATTCACAAAAAACATAAAATCCTTGTGTGTGGCCATTTAAATTAAATCATTTTTAGCATTTTCCACAGACATTTGTCAGATTTTTTTAAATGTAAATCTAACAGTAATATAAAAGGCCAAAAATGGTCAATTTGGATGCCCCCTCCATAATCAAATTTGAGGTCCATTGACATCTGGCATTAAGGTGCTTGATAGCACATGCCAGCCTTAGAATATGAAAAAGTAAAATTTAAATTCTCATTTGCATTGTTTGTGAGATTCTGGTAGTTGTAATACTGTTTTGCCTCATATTAAAGATATAACATTTGAAAAATACAAGTAATTTCTGCCTGTACACTTACAAATCCCTTAGACAGAAAATAAAGTGCCACAATTCTTGGCCTGCATAGATTTGCAGTATGCGGTATTGCACATTCCACACCTCTCTGTGAGAACATAAAGACATGAAAAATAAGAGAAAAGAAACCATAAAACAAACAACAAAGAATTCATCCACTTTCTACCAGTCCGTACCGTTCGGGTTTGTGCGGCTTTCACAAACACAAGTCTGGTACACTCAGCCAAGTGTCATGCTGAAATAATAGACAAGTATTCCAGCTTTAAAATTGGAATCAAAGGCAACATTAAACAGATATTTTCAGTCAGTGTAAAAACAAGAAAGCGAAAAAGAAGACAAGAAAAAAAATCTCCTTTGGGTTTAAGTTTGACTGAAAGAGTTTTGTTCACAATAAAACACAATAAATTACATATCAAGACACTACAGATATACAAAAGAATGCCTTAAACTCATCAGCAGGATCGGATAAAACTTGTAGTTGTTGGGAAGAAATCTCAACAAAGACATCAGGGCGCTGAGGATAGGATAATGAACACAATGCAGGTAGAAAAAGAAACTAAAAACATAGAGACAGAACTACTCTTAGAACATATGTCATCACTGTATATGTTTCTATGCAGCTGAGATAGATAAAAGCTTGTCACTGTGCTTGATTTGGTCCATTGATCCACGAGGAATATGGTCATCTTTTTACTGTAGTCTATCCCTTCTGAAATGCCAAAATAGATAGTTATGGTTTAAAGCATATAGGTGTATTGATGATCAGATCTACTGTGCTGAATTGATACATAGTCTTACTCTGTTTTATGGAATCTCACTTACCTACAGAAGAACTTTTCTACAACCAGTCTAGACCTACTTATTTATTAATTTATTCTTGGATCTACTTTATGTATATATATATCTTATGTCGAAGTATAAATAAGGTTCATTTTTGTGATTTGGATGGAATTAAAAGGCTGAACAGGGAACTAATCATCTCAATTTTATCCTAACTTCTGAAACTGCATGATAGATTATTTCTTTTCTTTTTTTGTAGAAGCAGAATTGGATAGTTCCTGTCCTTACTGGTTACATACGTATTTGGCAACTACATGTTTTTAGAGGAGTTATGGTGTTTTGTCCTTCTTGCCCACTGTTGTTGATATGAAGACCGAACATTGTATGCTCAACTAATAGTTCGACAGTCATTATGGAAACCAAAACAATAATGTCAACATTACAGTTTTGTACACCATTTTTCACATGAAAAAACATTACAGGGTCATCATGGGAACACTTGCATTTCCACAAAGGTAATGATATGTTTTTTTTAATAGGTCGCTACAATGCAACACCCAGTTTGAGGGCTCTCAGTTAACCCCCCACCCCCACCCCACCCAGTCCCTTTCACATTGCGAATATTTGAACTTTCAGAGAGTATTCCTTTGCCATCCTGTGCATTGTCATTGCCGTAGATGTCCTAGTATTTACAGTGGAGCGCTTTCAGCAAACTAAGCACCGTAAAATATCTGTCTTTTTTAAATGCATGCTTTATACAGATAAGTCCCTCTGTGCCTTTCCTTCATTTGCTAGAAAAAGGAGACTGTCATTATGTACATTTGGAGGATCAAAGAGTCTACACAAGTTGATGAATTCCCTCAAGAGCCTCCTCTCTGAGATGACTTGTCCCAAAGTCGTCCTCAAATCTGCACGAAGCACTGCAGTTTCTTTTTCAGCAATACACAACAACACAAGAAAAAGGGACTCGTCATGCCATGCAAAAATTTCTGTCACTACAACTTGCATCCTTGATGTTTCTTCCTGCTTTTCCACACACTCACTGAGGTTGCAGTGGGTTTACAGTCCCTGCACAACTTCTTACAGTTACATGCTGGTTTCAACGGTCGGAGAGAGACTGCCTTCCCCAGGTATCAGGTGGATATCGGTTGTAAACATGTGGTTCTCCACTTTGTGTCCACTTTGGTTGCTGTCAGCCTTTGCATCCTCCTCTGCACCAACCACACCTTGGGTGCAATTTTGTGCAGCTGTTTTTGGCGATAATGGTGCACCTGAAGCACCTGCCACCTCCATCAGATGCTTCTCGTCGTGGTTCTCTGAGGATAGATCATCATCACCAGGTGGGGTGTCCACAACCAGCCTTTTTGGAGACACTGCATTTGGGTCCTCCTCTGAAATTGGAAACAGCTCTTCTGCCATTGGGATGAGTGGAGATGTTTCTCCATCCGGTGATTCATCTTCCAGGATGCTGGAGCTGATGTCTCCAGGAGAGGTAGTGCTAGGTGGTGTAAGTGGGCCTTCAGCAGAGGTTTTGGTGAAGGTGGCTTTCAACTCTTGTATTTTTAGAGGGTTATCCCCTCCTGGGGAACTTGGGGTGTGCTCTGCAGCACTGTTGAAGCTCTCTCCCTCCTCTATTTGGAGCTCTGATCCCTCTCTGGATTCATCTTTGCCTTTGATGCTTGGAGAGCTTTGTTCAGCAATGGTTCCCAGAAAGTTAAGATCCAAACCAGGTGGTGCTCTGGGGTGTCTGCTTTGGCCAGGCCCGGTTTCTTCCTCACCTGAGTCTGCACTCTTTCTTCTTAAATCTGTGGAGCAGCTTGCAAGGTTATCTGGCAAGAAGGGTTGTACCTCTTTCATCTCTAGTTCTACTTCCTCTTTTAACGTAAATTCAGAGCTGTGCGTTTTCTTAGGCGAGCCAGGACCAGTCACAGTTGTGCTCAGAGTGCTCATGGAGCTTGTAGTGTTGAGGTTAGTAAAAGACTGTGACTTGGTCATCTGGTTGTACATTTCCTCCAGTTTTTGAGCACTGAGGTGCTGTGGTGCTCTGTTCGTCCGCTGTGGACTTCCAGTGGTGTTGATGGCTGTGTTTCTTTGAGGGGAGCTTTGCAGCAGAGACTCAGGGTTTCTTTTATCTGGGGATTTCAGGTTAGTCTCTGAGGAGTGCTTGCCCAAGCCACCCCAGCGGCTTGGCGTAAGGTGGTTGTCCAGAGAGGATTTTTCCTCTCCTTTCTCTACCACCACATCCATCAGCTCCATACTGCGAGCAAAGGCATCTTTTAAGTTCATGGACACAATGCTGCCGTTCCTCTTAGCTCTCTCCAGCGCCTCCCTCCTCTTGATGGCCTTCTCCTGCCTCTTCTGCTCTTTGTAGAACTCAGAGAAGTTGTTGACAATGATGGGGATGGGTAGGGCAATGACCAGCACTCCAGCAATGCAGCAAAGCCCACCCACAATTTTTCCAAGTAAAGTCTGTGGGTAGATGTCCCCATAACCCACTGTTGTCATCGTAATGGTAGCCCACCAGAATGAGGCAGGGATACTGGTGAATTTGGTGGCATCTTCATCTTTCTCAGCAAAGAACACCAAGCTGGAAAATATCATGATGCCCATGGCGAGAAATAAAATAAGCAGCCCCAGTTCATTGTAACTCCTTCTCAAAGTAAACCCAAGAGACTGAAGTCCTGTGGAGTGCCTGGCTAACTTCAGGATCCTTAATATTCTCATGATCCTGAAAATCTGCACCACACGACGCACATTTTGGAACTGAAGTACACTCTTGTTGGACTCGGTGAGGAAGATGGTGACATAGTATGGCAAAATGGCTAGCAAGTCAATGACATTCAGTGGGCCCTTAAAGAACTTCCACTTGTTAGGAGAAGAAAGGAAGCGAAGGAGGTACTCCATGGTGAACCAGGCAATACACACAGCCTCCACGTGGGCCAGCTGGGGGTTGTCGTTGGCATTGCCAAACTCATCCGTGATCTGAAGCTCTGGTAAGGTGTTGAGAGAGAGCGCAATGGTGGAGAGGACAATAAACAGGATCGAGATGATGGCAAGGATCTGGAAAAAGAGCACAGAAACAAGAATTTTTTTAATTTAAAGGACTTTCATTGTCAGGGCAATCACTTTATTTTCTCTTCTGTACAGTATGTCTCATTTAGTGGGAATAAAATGGAGGATAAACTTAATTGTCAGACCAAAAGTTACCGTGAGAAATGGCTGATTTCTTTCATAATAACCCTCAGACAGAGAGTTATGATGATGTGCTTTGATAAATGGGAATCTTTCCTGGATTGTAGGAGTACAAAACATAAGGAAAAAGGAAGAAATGCTGCTAATGAATGCATTACACAACACAACACAAAAAGAGAAATCTAAATTAGGTACATTAACTAGGCCAGATATCTATTTTTGAAAGAGAACTGTGTGTGTGTGTGTGTGTGTGTGTGTGTGTGTGTGTGTGTGCGCGTGTGTAATGTCCATTCACACCATATAAGGACTTTGGCTCCACCTGTTGGCAGAAGTAAAAACCTCTCCATCTGTGTCATAAAGCATAACTTATTGCTTTCATGAGGTGAGGCACAAAGTTTAAGAAAATTGTTAACCAATATTCTGAAATCTAGAGTAGAAACTGAGTTTATTGATAATATACTGTGCCCTATTGCACAGTACAGGAACTTGTAAGTACATCTAGCATAATCCTGTGAGGTCAGTGCAGCATGAGGCTGCAGAGTTTTACTTTGGCTTGGATCGATAGACTTTGATAGATTAAATCTGGCCATGCTTATGTGAGCGAAATATGGTACGTGGAAGAGTGTCTGACATAATGTGTGATAAGTGTTATGAGTAAGTGTTCCTTGTTAGTACAGAGCTGGAAGTGTTACAAGCTCTTTCATCATGTATCCCTGGACACTTCTTCTTTAGTACCTGTCCAGATTTTATCTAAGCCTCTGACTCACCAGAGAGTTACAGATAAACTTCTTGATGAAACTGCTGGGATTCATTTCTCAGCTCACACAGGTGAAAAGGCCACGTCATAAACAACAGAGCCACAGCAGAACCTCAACAACTGACTGAAATCCAGCTGAGGATGAGACAGCGCATGGAAAAATTTGCATTCTCTTGCGTGAAGTCCTCGATGACCTTAGCGACACAAAGCCTATTAAAATCTAATGAACATAGACTGAAGAGGCTCAGTCAAGATAGGAAAACAAGGGCTGCTGAATACTAATCAAAAACTGCACTCAGTTACAGAACACACTGATTATCTTTTGTAGATTTACACAGTGCTATCTGGAGACAGTCACTTCATCTCCTGTGAGACTTCACTGATTCAGCAATTATCACAGTGGTGAGAATCATGTCAGGTCAGAGCTCAAGGATTTTGCAGGATTCAGAGTTTAGCTGTGTTTCTGAACTATCCATTAGCCTGTAGCTAACACTGACACCAATAAAAAGTACTTGTTACACTTCCCAAATTCCTCCCATTAGGTGGGGAAAAAAGGATAAAGACATGGGGGTGTTATGGCTCAGCAGAGGAAGTGTTATCACTAAATTACCGCTGGTGCTGATTATGTTAAACCTATTAGCAGCTAAGTAAGGCAATCTGGGCAGGAAGACACATGGTAAGGACACAGATTTCTTCCATTCCCTTGAACTTTTTGGCAAGTACATTTGAAGCTCAACACCTGGTGCCAAGCCACTCAGGTCAGAAGACTGTTGCTTGTTTTCTTACAGATGAATACTTTGGCACAGACAGTGGATTAGTGCACGAGCTAATGATTTTGTTCAGATCACAGGCTCACTTATGCACACTGACACAGCTGATTTTTTGGATATGGTACAAAGATGGGAATGCATGGATGTACAAGCAAAAGGTCACTTGTTCATTAGAAACAGACTACTCTTTATTTAGATCCACGGTTAATACTTCAGAGGAGACAGATAATCCTCCACTGTTCCACACTTCTGAGCAAGTGAACCCTTAAAACTGCACTTTGAACAGCTGAGTGAATTGACTTATGGGCATGCATGCATGCAGACAGTCAGAGAAAGTGATTAATGTTTTCACTGACCCACACCCATGCGATCTCACCTTCCCACACTCCCATGCACCCTCTTCTTATGGACACCAGTAAATAGCATTTGAGGATGAGCAAGGCTTGAAGTGGCTTGCATTAACCTACTGTAATTGAGTGGGAGTTGTTAAGAAGATCAATTACTTGGACTCAGTCTTCATTGGCCCTGATTTGCATGTGTGGCGGCATTAAATATAGCACCAAATGCAGCGAGAGGTGGATTAAAAGACGGAAACAAGTGCAGGCAGACCTGTTGACCTGGAAGTGACCTAATGATTGGAGGAATCCATCAGACAAGAAAAGAAAGAGGGTATTCCACTCGGCTGGACACCCTTAAATATCCAGAGCAATTCAAAGAGGTGCTTAAATAGCGTTAATGACTGGATTTCATTCTAAGTATCAAATCATTTTAGTAAAGCAATCAGTGCTGCTGCTTACGTATTTAAATTTCTTTGTCCTTGAAGAGTATGACTTGTCAGGTCATGGTCATGTAAGTCATGAGATGTGATGAGTTTAGACAGAAGTGTAAAGTCTTCAGACGATTAGGTAATATCTGATGCTACAGGTGTCGACCATAACCTATTGTTACACTTTTACTTTCCTTGCACTACTTCTACTACAATGACACTTCAAAACTTAGATAGAAGACAGATGGAAAGAGAGAGAGAAAGAGAGGGGGTGACTGCACATCACATGACTGATATTTTTATACTGTACACTGAGGATCTCCCTGGATACTTTGGTCTTTACTCCTGAGCGCAAAATAAAACATCTTTAAAAATAAATTACTTGATGAATGTCGTCACAAAAACAAAAACAAAAACCAGCTGGCTCAGTTTCTCAGGGGACAGCTTAAAATGTGGCGCCAGCAACAGGGTAGGCAACAGTGAAAGAGGATTTTGCTTGTGTATCAAGGGAGTGACTGTGCTTTGGCCAACAACACCTAGCCACAGAAATTCAAATCCCATCACACCTTTGAGGTAGCATTCGATCCTTTGGGAAGAAGAATGGAAGAAAGAATTAGATACAGATGAGATAAGAGCCCTCTAGAGCTCTTTGGAGCCACTTTTTCTACCATCAGCCACCTGTCATCTCCACCACACCCCTTAAAATCACAAGAGTCTCCTTACTTCATCCACTTTTAGTTCCTACAGGAAGCAGTCAATAAACTGCACTCTAAATGCCATGTCATCAGTGACAGCCTTGTGGTTGCGCAGTTACGCCCCTTTTCACTTCCTCTGCCTGGATTTCCACCATTCTTCAGCTTATGGAATGGGTACTATGGGTAAGAAAAATATCCTGCTGCTCACTGGTGGCCCATCCGGCAGCTTGTGGGAGGTTTATTGATTGTGTACGCATCACATTATGGACACTGAGCCTGGCCCAGCGAGTACTTATTGATCTCCTCTGCTTGGGGCTCTTACGGACCATGATCCACGCCTTAGATCCCAACTGACCCCCTCCCATCCTGGCTCCTTCCCTCCTTTTGTGTCATTAATTTGCGCTGGACAGATTGAGTCGTTCCTCAGGTATGATAATTTTTTTTTGCTAGAAAATCAATCCAGGTGATTATGGCTATGCTAATGGGGATTGATTCTGAGACTTGTTCGGTATCTTATCTTCTGAGACTGTATATCTTTGAATGTGATGACCCTGGCACAGCATGCATGAGGGCTGGGTGTCACATGGCCAAATTTCTTTGGGTATGCATTGAACCACTCTCTTAATTCATTAACTAGCTTCAATTAGGGTGACCAAACTTTCTCTTTTGCCTTGACATGTCCTCTCTTTGGCAGTTTAATTATGTTCAGAGGGATTTCGCAAAATTCCCAAAAAAGCCAGGTTTTCCTCAGCTTGTCCTATGTTTACGGTAATAACCCTCTTTTTGTTGTGGTCGTGACCAGCGGGGAGGCTTTGTGTCCTGTCTGCAAAGCTGGTACTCATGTGTCAGCTGAAAACGCAAACGCATTAGAATTTAAATTAAGCTTTACCTAAGATTTTGAGGGCATATATAAATTATTTTTGCTTTTATTAAAGCATGTCATAAGCCATTATTATTACTTTTTATCATTATTATTATTAATAAACCCATTTCTGTCAGCTAAAAAAAAGGGAGACTTAGCTTTATTGAGATTTTTTGGGCCGATATTAGGTCAAAATTTTGAAATAAAAGGCCAAATTTTTGACTTTTTATCTCATTCATCTGACTTTTTTGTCTCAAAATTTAGACTGGATGTGGGCCAAAAAAAATCACCTGAATACAATAAATTATTTATGTTCACATTATGCAAAGTGTTCACTCCATAAAAAAAAATGTAAATAAATGTCTATGGTTGTAAAGCTATTTTTTTGTCTGAGTATTTTTTGAATATTCTAGGGGTATCTCAAAGAGGTCAGGTAGGGGATCCTCTTTTTATGTTTTTAGAATAAACTAACTTTAACATGACATGTATCAGTGTGAGATTTAACCTCAGAGCTCAGACTTGTGGTTTTATATGCCTGCGAAAAGGTTTGGAAGGATAGTAATGGAAAGGTTTGACTCCCAAATGTGCTCAAATTGCAGTGGACAGCCATTACTAGCCATTAACCATGGCACTGAGCAAATATAGCATTGTTAAAGAACTTGGCACTCTTACTTAAAGAGAAATTTATCAGGCAGGGATAGGGAGAGTACGTCTTGAATGGGTGTGCCCTTGGAGAGACTCAACATTAATCAGCAAAAAGAGGAAGACATATTCCAACTCACTCTATCAAGATTCTGCTTTTTAAGTGCCTTTTCCCTATGGCTGATTTCCAAAGAGAGGAAAAGTAAAGGGGAGGTTGGGCTTTTGAATTTGGTATTTATTTGCTGTTTTTGTTTGCTGGCTCCTCAGAGGTTCGAAGGGATTTGGATGGAGGCTTCAGTTTTGATGATTTGGGCAAAACAGAATCAGTTAAATTCCTAGAAACTGGCACAATATGTGTGTTCAACTAAAATATGTCCCAAGCTTTTTTTTTCCCAAACAACTTTGCAACAACATTAGATAACAGAAACCACTCCAGTGTCCATCTGGCTATCTATTTTCAGCAGCTCCAGTGGGAGTTTGGTGCATCATAATGAAGGCTTGTTTTCTTTTTTTTTCCACAGTAAACTTTTTAGCTCTTCATTTATCTTTTAGTGAAGTCAATAATTGAAGGGGATATGACCCATTTGTCTTTGCTAAATGAAACATCATATTGTGTCACTTCCAGCTTAATTCATCATCCATCACTTAGTCTGTATTAGTGGTCTCTCTGTGTTGGCAACCTTCATGAGGAAAAGTGGCGTGATGGGATTAAAGTCACAGTTTCGGGGTCAATCTCTGCCTCACAATTAGTATGCACATCTTATTTTTCATGTCAATTACTTCTTTAGACTTTTATTTGTTAGCCATCGATGACCCCTCTAAACAAAACACACACTCACTCACACACACACACACACACACACACTTTGAAACCATCCTTCCTGGAGGCATACAACAGCATCCTGTAAGTTTCATCATTGCATACTGAAGTTTTCAGGATCCCACTGCAGCACAAAAACTTGTTGGCAGTACTAGAAGGAAATAAGTAACCAGGTCACATCTGCTCGAAAACAATCCACCACACCCTCTTCTTCCATTGTTTCTATACTGCAGTATTACATTAATGAGGAAGACTCATCATAAAATAAAGTAGCACAACTTTAAGGAACACTTCTATATTATTCATGAATGTCCCTCCACAACTCACCCATTATTTTACTACTCCATCAGCTCCAGTGCATTGCCTTCGTGTCCCCACAGTTTGTTTTCTCCACCAACTGTCCTCTTTTTCTCCACATTCAAATAAACACATTGTTCATATACTGCCACGTCACTACCCTGTAGCCTTTTGAGGCTATATTCATATTCAAGCGGCATTGTTTTTGTATAATTTTATATTTTTTTCAAAGATTCAGAAGGAAAGTGGGCTAGCATAAAATATTTATAGAGTGCATTTGTCCGTGGGAACCACACAAACACGCCTGCACAGAGGAGAGAAACAGGCATGGGTGTCAGAATGTGGCGCTCCATTACAGCTCAGATAAGTTCAGGTTGAGTGATACGACAAATATAATACATATACAAGCAAACAAAACGCGCTGGCAATTCCCCTGTTGGCGTTTAATCAAATGACATACTACCTGGGTCCAATTAAGACAGCTAATTCAATACACAGACAGCACTGGGAGGGAAATGTACCAGCGTATGAATCCCTGTGTGCTCGGGGAGTTGGCAAACAGTACAGAAAAGAATTCTTCATGGTGCTGCAACAAACCAGAAAGTTTGTTGTTTTCATGGGAATTATGATAAACCTATGATGATAATTTGGAAATTTATGGTCAGAAGGGATTAAAGTTAACTTGAAGAGAAAGTTGAAAAGTTCAGCATAATCATTGTTGTGTTTTACCTCAAATAACATAGAAATGGATTCGGTAAAGTCCACCTGGAGCATGAATTAGAAACCACCTTCGACTAGACTAAACAGACATGAATGTAAGATCAAGCAAAGCTGAGACCCCACTTTAATCCTGCAAACCTCTGAGTTTACATCTCTATTGATTCCAACTGTTCCTGGCAAATTTTGAGGCTGTGCTCAGTATTTACAAACTGGATATTTACTCCTTGAGTTGGTTGAGTCTACAGGCAAAGTTTTCATGTGTCAGAGTTCACATTAAAACAGCAGATTTCTTAACCTACACATGCAACTGAACATAATAATAAAAAGGTAATACTATACAGGAAAAAAGTTGGTACTTCCCATGGATACTGCTCTCTGTTGTAACATCTTGGTTCCCACACTGTGAATTTCCCAACATCCTAAAATGGATTTGCTAATTACCCTAATCTCCAAAAAGAGATCCTCCCTTTTATCTTGGGGTCTTGTGTTCACTTACAATGTGAGAGATTGAAAAGAGTTGGTTTGAGGAGGGTCAAGATCAGAATGATTATACTACTGTGCAGAAATTGGTGACAAGATAAAATAAATCTATGCCTTCTTCTTTTAAAGTTTTAGGCTTTTGAAGAACATACCACTTATTAGCAATATGGTTTGTTTTAGAAAACAAAATGACTGAAAGAAATACCTAGAATACTTGAGTTGCTACAATGGCACTAAAATGGGAAGGCCAGTTAATTGGTGAGGGACATTCAGCAATTGTGAACGGTGTAGCTTTTAGGCTATAAATAAACAGCAACACAGCACAACAGTACTCAGGTAAACTTAAACATTTATAAGAGTGCTGCTTCACAACAAATAAATACTTACACAAGCAACAACAATTCCTAAAAAAAAGCCTAACTGCACTTTACAAGCTAGCCAGGCCATTTTTGTTCAACCTTCAGAGAAAATCTGCATCTGTCCTTCTCAATCAAGCGTATTGATGAGTTTATTTAAAGCTCTGATGGGATCCTTGAGCCATCCGCTGACTGAAATAGATACTTAATACTCTACCTATCCTACTCTATATCCTGTAACACAGCCCGCTCTCTCAGATATCAGATTTCTACACCCAGTGGTCTTTAGAAGGGATAGGATTGCAGTTCAACAATACTTCATCACCGTATTAGAAAAATATTACCAACGTTGCACTGATGCTATTTCAGTGTACTGCTCAGCAGTTTTGTGAATTAAGTGTTGGAAGTATAAGTGGTTCCTGCTGAGATCAAGCTTCTAAGGAAGGACAGAGAGGAAAGTCATGCACACTGTGCTGCAAAGAATTTAATGCAAAGAACAAACTGGGATTTAGGACAACATCTTGGTGAGATCATCACTTTTAGCTCTTTTCACTTTGGCAAACTTCTAATCGTACTGATCTTTGTCTCTTTCTTTATCAGGCTCTCTCTGTCCTCCCCCAGTAATCTGTCCATCACTATTGCCCTCGTAGCCACCTGGCAGCCAGTCACTGCATGTGACTTTCACATCACGAATGTCCGCAGGAAAAAAAAAAACAGTGACTGAGAGAGGATATGCAGTCATGGGCAGATGTTGTAATGCATGAGGGAACAGGCTGAACTAACAGCAAAGTAAAGCTGCGTTTCCTTTACTGCACCAAAATTCAAATATATGAGATAGAAATTCATTTAGGAAATAGAGGTAATTTATAACAAGTTTAAGACCTGCAGTAATAAACAAAAGATACTACTCCAAGTGGGAGAAATTCAATAAAACTAATTTTCTAGTGGTAAAATATGTAAGAAGTTGCCGTGAGCTAGGAGACAGGCAGAGCTGAAGGTTTGCTTATTTCAGAACCTTTGTCTTACTTTGTTGCTGTGCAACTGCCTCACTAATGTCTCCCAATGACAATAAATCTCTGTGACAATGATTAAGATTACTGTATATTTATTCAAATCAGAAACTAATTTAAAAATGTCCTTTCCCTGCAAAGAGAGGTGGTACATGAGCGTGAAAGCAGAGATTTGTGCACTGCATGCTGCTTATATTTGTGTTTCTGGGTAGAACACGCCTTTGGCCGTAATGTCGTGACAACATTATTAACCTGAATGGCTCCTCTGACGCTCCCTCCCCCCATGAGAGAGAACAGCAGGCAGACCCTGAGATACAGCCATAACACCCACACACGACCATGCACATGTACATGCACATGGGGTTCTCTTGTATCTTTTTCAATATGTGCAAATTTAATTCACACACATACTAATTTGTTATGATAGCTATGATACCATAGGAGAACAAACATTCATGTTGCATGTTTTGAATATTTTCTCCATTTCTTTTTATGTCAGAGACATAAGGGCAGATAAGGCTCAGTGTAATTACCGCTAAGTGTGCTAGTCTCTGTGCCGATGCAGCAATACCCGTGTTAATCACCAGACCAAGGCCTCGTAATCAACGCTTCCTCCAGGCGCCGACCAGAGGAAAGAGGAAGAAAACAAACACGCACCCCGGACACTGTTAATATTCATGATGCTCAGAATGCCGCGAATAGCTCGCCAGGCGCTTGGCTGATCCACAGCTCACCAGTATGTATAGAGATAACCGCACAGTTAGGATCTTTTACAAGCCTCCTGCCCCCCTCCAGCCCCAAGTCTCCTGATAGCATCATCCGTTGGCGCTGGAAGCCTGATGGAGGAAGGGAGGGTGAGGACATATATGTGTGTGTTGTGCTTTCCAGCAATATTTACACAGAATAAGAATTACTCTCCTGTCACCTCTTTTCTTCACAGATAACACCGGGAGAACCTCGCAGGAAAAACTCCTCTCTACACCTCCCACACACATATGCACACAGGCACTTTTGCACGAACACACACTGATGCATACAATGTTAATGCTGACAGGAATGCCCCTCCTGTCTTTAGCTCTCTCACCATTGTTTCTGTCTTTTTCTAAAATACACACTGTCACTTTCAGCTGCACTCAGCGGGCACCCATAGCTCACAGCTCTATACTCTCACATGAAAAAAACTACCCCTCCTTCCCTTCCTCTTCTCCTTTCATACCTCGATCTGTTCTCCTCAATGACTACGCGTCACCTTGCTGTCTGAGTCAAACTGCGTAACCATGGCAATATCTCTCCTAGCACTCCTAGCGCAAGTGGAGCAGCAAGCAGCTTTATGACTTAAACATTGTTATTTTTCTGTGATGCAGAGCCTTTGCAGTTCAGCCGAGTGATTCGCAGAGGGCCTTTGAGCACTTGGGATGACGGAGAGGTTACTTAGCACATTGAAATTCTGAGTTAAAAACTGTCAGCTGCAACAAATGCTTCATCATGAATTCCAACAATATACTGTTTGGGAGCAACGTTGGCTTTAAAGTGGCGCAAAGAGGAACATAAAGGGGCATCTCAGATTACCCACTGAGCTTTCAATAACCTGAGACATCTGAGGGGTCACTGTTGGGTTGGTGAGAGTGGTCAAAAAGTTTCTGCTCCCACAAGAGGGAGCTCCACCCCCTTATGAAGCTGAATCAGACTTTTTTCTGACTTTGTGATTGGATTCTCTCCTTTTTTGCTGCCGGGGGTGGAGAGAAAACTGTGAGTTTAATGCACAAAGGTTGAGTTGAAAATTCCCTTGACTACTCCCCACATCCTTCATGCAGAGAATAAAAAAACACACCCTCTCCATCTCCCTCCTTGTCTCTCAGATGGGACTGCAGAATAAGTGAGGGTCACCAAGGAGTCGGCACATTCTAATCAAGTGTAAAGAAAAAGAAATGAAGTGCAACTCTGGACCCTGTGTGGTTCTCTTCTTTTCATCTATATTCCCCACAACACCAGAATCCAGCATCCAGCCTAACATCATCACTCCTAAAATTTGGACTGTCTGACTGCTGGCTTCAGAAGTGCCCACTGTGTCAATCTCAATTGTACCTCTTAAAAGAGTGTCCCTCAAATTATGTGCTGCCGTTGCAAAATTCTCCTTGTGGCTGTGCTGATTTATTGTTATTCAGCTTCACTTTCAAGGACAGGCCCCTGCCTCCATCACTGTCCGTCCTCAACACTCCTCCACATCTGCACACTCTCAGTTATTTCCTCTGTTTTGGTGAATCTTCGTCCTCCTTTCCTCAAGGGGAACTGGGGTAAATATGTTAACGAAACTTTGTTTACTGTGAGAAACACACCAAGCTGACAACATGCTTTCCTTTCTAATGAGATTCACCCCAGCGATGTTTGCATGAATATATTCATGAGTGACACGGGAGGGGAAAGAAGACGGGCACAAGAGCAGTCAACTAAGTGAATAAGTAAATTAAGAGTCAAGGAGCAGACAGCAATACTAACAAACAAATAGCCGACCAAAGAGGAAAACTAATTAGAGGCTACAAAAAGACGAAACCATCTCTTTTTAATGAAACTGTCATCCTGTTTCATGGTAATTGATATTTCAGGGCCTCTACATGACAGCGAGTGCTTTTTTGTACCAATTTATGTTTCGTCTCTCTTTATCCCAATTACCAAACAACACCTTGACATCCCTGTTGCTCATGGAGGATGAGACGAGCTTAGTCACAATGGTGTAAACAATGTTTTAAAGCTTGTACCACAACCAGTGACTTGTAAGAAGAAACCTTTTTTCTCTTATACAAGGAATGTAAACAAAAAGATGGATGACAAAACAGCTCCCCAAAAGCATAACCAAAATAATTAACGCTTCTCCCACTGACTCAAGCATCAGTAACAAGCCCCACCTCAATGTCATCGATAATACAGGGGTCAAACTTTACATTCTAAATACACCCCAATTATTTTCCAAGTATGTTTTCTATTTTGTTAAACTGGGTGACAATACAGAATTATAAATACTTGACATCAATTGCATGCAGTTATTTTGGCTACACTTTTGTTTGGTGGAATAAGGTGGAGGTATGTTGCTCATCTTTTTATACAGTTACTTTTTTAAGGTGAGGGAACGATTGGGGGAGATTTTCTTTTTCTATTTCTTCTCCAAGTGCTGCTTGATGAAACAAACTCACACCCTCACTGCACTTTTAATAAAGCAACAGATCAGCTGAGTGATTTCAGCAATTATCTTAGCCAGGGCAGCCCCTCATACGCAGAGCAACACATGCTGCTCTCTCCTCCTGCAATGTGCCATGATGTTTACTTCGGTAATGACTCATTCTGGATCAGACTCAGTGGTCGTTAGAAACAAAAGAACAGGCCACAGACCACAATAGAAATGAGTCTTTGGGTGAAAGAAAAAAAAACCCAGTATGAATGACTGAGCAATTGAGCTGAGTGCTGCTTCATGGCAGAGGCAAGCAGGGAGCGCTGATAAGGGAGCCGTAATAACAGGGCGAATTTCATAGGCTTTGTTCCACTGCAAATGAGAGCGATGATCACCAGGCTTGGGAAAGGCACCGGGTGACCGTTTCCATGGAGTTAGAATGAGGTGTGCGTGTGTGTGTGTGTGTGTTTCTGAGTGGGTGGTGGTATTGTGCATAGGTCAAGGGGAGGCTGGGGTATTATTGATAGGATGCCTGTCCTTGAGAGGGCCAGATTGGGACACTCCCACACTTCATGGGAGATTTCCTTTAATTAATCCAAATGAGGACACACACTCACACAGTACACAAGCCCACACACATACAAACACACATGTCTGATGTTCACAAAGGTAGCAAGGGAAAGGTTGAAAGTGTAGGACTCAGAGTACAAATTTAATTGGATGATTTTCAAGTCCCATGATAAGATAATGAGTTTAAAGCTGTGAAGTGTGTTTTTATCTGTCAGGGCTTTGAGCTCCAAAACAAAGTTTTGTCTTTTTTTGAAAGGCTAATCTCTCCACCCAAAAGTATCTCACTATTCACAAAACAACTACAAAAGAATGGCAGCTGTCAATCATTATGAAACTGGACAGAAAACCCCATTAAACCAAATGAAAAAGCAGGGGTTTTTTTGGAGAAAACAGACTTGAACACAATGCAGCCCAATAAAACTATCATCACTATCTAATGAATCATAATGTTAAAGTGTCTCAAAAAGAAAAAAAACCTATATGCAATAATCTGAGTTTTCATTTTCATTCTCCACATTGATGTCACTATGTCTCTTTGCGTATCCATTTTATGCCACCTGTGTCTGTCTCTTGTACTCACAGACCTTTGCTTGTGATGTGACTGTGAGTCAGCATGGCATTACAGTCTGTGGCCTTGTCAGATCAGGTAAACGGCACAGTAGGTCAGAGCAGGTATTGGATTAACAAATCTGTGTGTTTAAGACGATAAGCCCCCACAACATTTCCTCAAACACCACAAGAGTTTCTCTGCAGGTAAGGTGGGGGGGAGGTGTCTGGAAATGAAAAGCGAGGTGTGCAATCAGATTATTTGTCTATTTCTGCTCATCTGAGGGTATGAAGGAGTACAACTGTATTTATACCCCTACTAAAGATAGACTTCAAATCCTATTACAATTATCCTGAATCATCCGCAGATTGAATGTAATGAATTCTCCTGTGGATTAGACTCGCAAAACAGTAAGTCCCTAAAGGAGGGAGAGAAAGAGAGAGCTTTGGGTGTTGCACCAACACAGACAGCAAATTCAGTGTTTTCTTTGCACAACGTGAGTTAAGTACACCACTGAACAGTTATTACAGCCCAGTGTGAGGCTGAACATTTACGATCAGACGCAGCAAGAGGCAAAAATTACAGCTGAGCGTTTACTGATAATAATAAAGTCATAATGCCCCGCAGCTGAACTGCGAGGACGACTCAGAACACATAAAAAATTCACATGTAGGGGTATGACGTGGTTTAGTGAGAAGAGTGTGCGCCCTTCATGGAGCAGACTCAGTCTAATCCCACATGTTGGCAAGCCCCAAATCCCAGGCAGCTTTGTGGCTGACCGTGACCGTATGAACTCTCAACAGAGAGAAGTGCAGACGGTGTTAGTGCTAACGTATCTCATAGGCATTTAAGAAAAGGTTAAATAAAACCCAAAAGAAGTCTGAAAATGAGTCCAAAATGAGAGGATGTGATCTATTCATCTGCTGGTTGTCAGGAAACGAATAGATTTTACCTGAAATACGGGGAAAACTGACAGTTCTGGCCTCTTAAATTTGAAGATTTCTGTTTTCTGTAAATCAACTTCTGCAGTCAAGCATTTGCCAACATTTTGAGGACAAAACAACTGCTTCATTGGCCAACTAAACAGTTAAAAACAGAATATTAACCAGGGACATTTTATTACCCAGTCACACTGAAGTAAAACTTTTTTTCTGCACAAAGATTTTACAAAGATTAGACTAAAGTTGTTAAAGTAACGTCAAGTAATACTCAGTAAATAACAAACTTGAGTGCTTCCGAGAAGACACAGTCACAGGATGGGTGGTACACTTTTTCATACTCAAATCCAATAATAATAAGAGGGAACAAACAATTAAACCATCACACCTTGACATTGCTGGATGCTTAATCCTATTACTGAAATAACGTCTGTCTCTGCATCAGCGCACTGTGAAGTGGATCAGCAGTGTTGACAAACATGATGTTAACTCAGAGAATGATCTTATAAGGTTACACTAAATAGGAATAATGAAGACACAAGACGCAGTGTTTGAGTAAATAAAAGGAACATGGGGCTCTTTTCAAGCTTGTTTCAGGAAGGGTGTGTGCTGGTTCAGATCATCACGACTTTAGTCTTCGGTCTCCTTTAATACCGTCTTAAATCGTGTAAAGGTGTGTCTTTCAAGTCTTTATCACTGCTTAAAGTTAGAAGTTTTCTTCAGCTCAACGTTGTCCCAGAATTGTCCTGGTTGTTAAAAAGCCTGTTACTTCATGATTTAAAGTGTTGACTTTTTTTGTAAGGTGGTGAAATACTTTTTCTGATGGGATGACACGTGAAGGCTTAAAGTGTCAAATTATCACTCCTGTTACACAGACTAATAAAAAAATAACACTTTTACCTTGCAAAGAACAATGGCCACCATTAATATATTTTTACTACAGGGAGAAAAAATTGTGAAACAGGGTGATGGAGGATCAAAAGTACATTTAATCTTGATTAAAAAGCCCTGTAAGGAGATTTTCACTGATTTCACTGCTGATAATCAGGAACAAGATTAGTTATTTCCATAATAATCCCTCATGAAGTGGCTGTGTGGGGTTAAGTTTTCATTTTTAAGATAGTAAGCAGGAGCAGTTTTGTTGTTGAAGTAATGTTTTCAGACAGAGAAACTACAACCAGGCTTTACAAGTTGAAGGACAGAAGTGAGTACTTGGAGGATTTAATAACTGCGTTCAGTAAATGTGTCACTGCTCTTATTTGTTGCAATATCTGTTTATCTGTCTAGTCAAGAATTGAACAAAATGTGGTCACTGTTAAGCTGCAAAGTTCTAAATAGCTGCAAATCAGACATAACCTCATCACTCTGAACCTTGCTAAAGCATGACATGTGCTCTATTTACATGTTTCCACAACAAATTGCAAGGGACATTTGCAAGTGGAAATCTAGTCTTCATTTCAGAAAGTAAAACAAAAAACATCAAGAGATCACCAGAATTCCCCCCAAAAGATAACTAGACGGTCACATATGTAAGTCAGTCTCAATAGAAATGAATAGGAGAGATTCAGTGCTGAACACAACATCTGCAAACAAGTCACAAACCAGTGATGTCTTTTGACTTTTGTTTGTCTCTGCTTGAACACCTACTATAAAAATATTTTGGAACAGATTTTTGTGAAGGAGGCTGGAGCTCTCTACATGAAACCTGTTAGTTATTCTGTTAAAAAAGAGAAAATCTTTGTGCCTTCATGAAAAGTTTAATGGATAAGTTAAGGGAACTTTGCTATGTATAATTCATAACTGTGGTTTTAGTTCTTACTGAGCATGTGAAAAAGTTAAGAATTGTTGGGAAAAGTTTCCAAATTCTCAGCCTTGCAATAATTGGCCTGGTTTTTATAACTTGTGTTTCTCATGTGTTTGCCCCTGCTCTCGAGTTCTGTTGGAGAAAACACTCTAACAATACTCCACGTTGTGATTTTACTCAAGCTGTCTTAGCGGAGGAAACTTAAGGTCAAGATAATTGGCAGTGTCTCCTCTGGTGTCACTGATGCAGAGTCTGTTTTTACGCTTTGTTGCCTCAGCTGTGTAACAGCAGGTAAACAGTTTATAACAGTAACCCCCGAAACAGCAGGGGAGCTTTTCCTCTTCATAATTTAAGCTGTGGTACAAGATCCTAAGTCCCCTCTGTCTCGCTCTGTTAGTGATGCGCATCGTGCTAACACCCCACAAAGTGATTCTCGGCTGAGCAAACAAACATAACCACTCTTTACAACACTTAACTTACCAAGATTGATATGCTCAGGGCAAGTCTAAGGAAACAGCACACTCTGCCTCACAAGATACACACCCAAATTGAATAATGTACATTATAATGAGCGTACACTCCTGCCCCTGGCTTACAAGGTTGAATACATTCACTTCAGGAAACAGCATTGCAACCGACAATCTAAATGACTCATTTCATTACAAAAATATTGTTCAAGATATTATCAGGATTATAAATGCTGCCATTATATCCAAATCTAAAGACAGAAACAGCATTGTAACAAAAATTCAGGCTTCTATTGACTGTTACGTATGACCAGTATAGATTCCTCCTGTCTTGACCTCTCTTAGACTTTTTCAGCTTCACAGCCGAGTTCAAATACAAAATTTATGCTAGAAGAATGGCCCACAGAGGCACATCACAGGCTTAGAAAATCCCCCAATCAATCTCAAATATTGATTCTTATTCATTAAGTCCAGTCACAAGCCCTCCCTGTGTGTTAGGATGTTTAGCTCGAAAAATTTCCATGCGACTTAATTGGAATCAGTCGGTGGGGAAATGTGGTCGCTCGAACTGGGAGGTTTGTATTTGTAAAATGGATTGAGGACAGTGGCTTGTGCTAAAAGGATTACTGATGCAGTTGTTCAGATCTTTTTTCCACAAGTCACAGTTTTGTCCCTCTACATGATAACTTTTCTGCAAAAGTCTGTTTCTCTATTCTGGTGTCAAAAGCATCTTTCCTCCGTTGAAGAGAAACAAACTGTGACATGACACCAGCGTATCACAAATAACATGAAGTGCTCTTGTAGCGAGTAAAGATGATATTCCTTTAGGGATACCGTATGTCAGAGTGAGGGTGTGTCGGGTTTAAAAGCTGCGAATCTCGATGATGATGTCATTGCTGGCATCAGTGGCTCCTTTGACAAACAGGAGCAGTGGATGCTACGGCTGCCAGCGTATGCGGCTAAATTAAGCCCGGGGACAGACGACCACACTCTGATGTCACTTGGGGTCTAAGAACAGTTGCCACGTGAACAACGGTGGCTTTAACCTTGGCACCCAGGTTGCATTGCATTCTGTCAGTGCATTCTCTGCTGAGCTTTAGCCTCATTCAAGTTTCCCCACACAACCTCGGGTGGAAACCTCACTTGCACCCCTAATACTGTCCCTGATTCACCAGCCCCCTGCCTACTCTGATTCGGGTGACTTTGAAAATACAGGCCACCATGGAATTGTAGAAAGCAAGAGTTCTCCTCTGTGTCTGTAAAATAAAGTAAGTGATAATGGTATAGATGCCCCAGACTGAACTTAAACGTAAGAGTGACATCACTCATATGTTTTTGAAGAGGTGCGTTGATGCCCCAAGATGGTGGAGTTCAAATTCTAGATTTACCTCCTGTTTGGTTGATATGAATACTTTTATTTGAAAAAGATTTCTTAACTAGGGCTGAACGATATATTGTATCTTTATTGAGATATGAACATTGGCGAAATCAACGGTACCAAGGATATAGATTTGTCCGCTCGCCCCTGCATGTACAGCTAAGGCCAGCCAACCACAAACCTCATTTCATGCTTTCTGTGGATCGACAGCTGAAGCCAGCTGATGGCAAACATCCTAGAGAGGGAGCTTGGGACAGAGGGACACACACACACACACACACACACACACACACACACACACACACACACACACCCAGCATGGAAATTAAAAAGAGAGAGAAACGGCCAGAGCAGAATCTGCACATTCAACGGCGGAAAGTAAGCAATCCTCCATTATTTGGAGGCATGTCAGATTCAAAAAAAGGATCTAAACCAGAGTGAGGTGTTGTGCAGGTTGTGCTTGGCAAAAATTGCACTTCCATGAAGACTCTTAAAAAAAAAACTGATTCACCAAAGTAAAATAATATCTCATTTTCAAAATTCAGTATGAAATTCAGCATTCAGTTCTGTACGGCTCTGATAATGTGGAATATACAACCACAGTTTTCACTGAACCCAAAGTCGTATTGATATTGAGATGTCTGGCATGAATATCAAGGTATTTAATTTTGTCCATATCGTTCGGCCCCTGATTTTAACACAGACTCCACAGTTTCCTTGGTTTTTGGTGTCAAGTGAACACTAGAATAAATGCACTCATTCACACTTTTGCTTCACCTTCATCTGTCGGCATCTCAAAGTCTCGTCCATAAATTCTTTTCAGTTTTCTGATCTGACATACATCTGAGGTGAAAAATATGACTCCACTTGAAAACACCACTGTCTTAAAGAGGACTTTTAAAAGTTCAAGTATAATACATCCACACCAGACAGAAGGAGTCCAGCTGTTTTTCAAGTGTCAAGCCCATTTTCTTCCATTAAATACTTAAAACTCCAGCAATAATGTATCGGGCTCAGGATGCTGCCAAAAAACTTTTCCTAACACTTGATGCTGGGCCTGAATACATCCTCCAATGACTCAGAGTTAAAGGTAAATAAAAATCTTCATTTAAAACGGACAGATATGGAGAGTAGATTGGACTTGTTGCTAGATACGACTCCTATAAAAGACTTTGGAATATATCCAATTCTGCTTTTTTCAGACTTCCAACACAAACTCTTTGGAAATTCTCTCAATTTTGAATTTATGCAAAATGTTACTACAGTATATTCAACATTTAGGGGAGATGGCTGGGCTTTTCTCTTTGTTCCACAACTACAGTAGCAATGTGGCCAGAGATTCAGAAGAATAAGAACAGTAGATATGATGTTTACATGGATGGCAAAAGTGAAATCAGTAGCTAGCTTAAGCTTTCCTCACACATATATGATCCTTGCCAATGCCTACTCTTTTTTTCTCTAAAACTGATGAACCATGGAGTGTTGATAAAAGTGTTGTTTTTTTCTGGGTATAATAAACCAGAAGCAGACATTGAGGGCCTGAAACTTTAAAGAGTGAGGTGAAACTTGGTTCCCACACTGCAAACAGTGAAATCTAAGCAAGTGTTTTTGTCTTTTTTTAATAAAAAATGTCTTAATACACTTGAATTGAGCCACAATAAGCTGCCAAGTCCAAAAACATGTCTTATTTCAAGACAAAAATAAAGCCTGAATTGCTTGCAACGAGTAAAAAAAATCTGCCAATGGGGTGAAAAGATTTGCATGCCAAGTTTTTCCGAAATTAGAATAATGTCTTAAAACAAGACACTTTATTCTTACCCCATTGGCAATTTTTTTGACTTGTTAAATCAATTCTGACAAGGTATTTTTGTCTTTTAATACCTTTGAATAAGACATTCTGATGGACTGGTCTGATGAATGTAGCTCCTATCAAGTCAAAATATATATTTTTCACAAAAAATAAAATTAAATTACTTGCTTAGTTTTCACTTTTTGCAGTGCAATCATTAGTTTTGTGCTTTTAGACCGTCCTCCAATTTTCAAGTTTGATGTTGAAGGTTTTGATTTAAGTCTGAGAAGTGCATAGTTCTTTTGTAAATCATTTTATTAGGAACAAGAAGTACCAAGTGGCACAAATAACTGGCATCCTGAAATTCCACATATTGCATGGACTCACCAAGGAATCCAATGTCTGGTCTAACGGTGTCACTCATATCTTACAGTGGAGTCGCCGTTCGTTCCCCTTGTAGAACGTCCCTTTGCCTCTCCTCCCCCACCTTTCCTCTCAATTAAGCTCATCATTACACTCTGACTCTTAACACATTGTCTTGCATCCAGCTGACACATCATCTCTTGTGTCTGACTGGACGAGGAGTCAACACAGTGTGACAACATCTTTGTTTCCTCTGACATCTCCGGTGAAGACAAGAGCAGGGACAAGCTATCTGTCTGAGATCTGAAAGAAATCCTGCCTGACATTCAAACCCCCAACGACTCTTTGTTGTTACAATCAAAATCATGAGGAACAAGGCAGATATTAATGATAGTAAGTGGTACCACTCATGTGCTGCATTGCACTGGCACATATGGCTTCTGAGAGCTTCTGGGTAAACAAGTAATATTCTTCTCTCTTCTGTCTGTGCGCTGATGTGTGAGACTACGCCTGGAAATGAGGGAAGCCAGAGAACATAGACCATGTGGATGCCTTCAGGGTGAAGAGGGTTGGAGCATTTTAAGCACTTGAATGCTTACATATTGCATGTGTGTGCAAAAACACACAAATAGGCACGCAAGCGTGTAACACACACAGAACGAAATAACGCCATGAATGTGCTGAACCGTTGGTTTCTTCTGGCATTTTATTCCTAATTAGGTAAATGACTCCTTTCTGTCTTCCATATAATGATGTAAAGTTAACCTCAAAGACCTTTGGAGGATATGACCCTGATTATCAGGGAAAAATGAGCATTTAAAATAGAACATATGACACAGATTGGTGAAGCATCCCTTCCTCAACAATCAATCTCTCTCAATTATTTATATGGGGAGCAAACAGAAGCTGCATTGCTTTGCTGTCTCCCATGTGTGCCATTACTTTGGACTTAATGGATTCATGGACATAAAGCACTGATCCTTCTGTGAAGAAAAGCTACAAATACTCTTGATATTGGCTGGCTTTGTCTTTATTCGAGACTGGCTATTGTGGGTCAGCACTTCGGGCTGCATCACGATTTACGGTAGTTCAAAGACTTTTCATGAGTCCCGAAGGAAAGCTATGGGGTCGGATGTGTGGATCAGGTGGATGCTATAGGTACAAACACAAACAGACCATTAGTTGTGGCAACACAGACAAATTATAAAAAGGTGATTGAAATGTATGGGTTTGAATAAGTAAAGAGGTTTGCATTTTTTAAACAAGTGTTATGGGTAAAAGTAGTGTGTGAGTACAAAAAAATAAATGGTACATGTGCATGTGTACTGTATGCAATCTTAAATTTGCACATATGTGTAGGTGTAAATATATACACACAGATGTTGAATCGTTGGGCGTTGAAAATTCGTGTAGGAATCTATTGTATTACTACTTACTCAAATTGCTGGCATATATGAGTATAGACCAACAGTATAAGTAGAGACATCAGACCCAGTTAATATATTTCTGTGATTGTAATTACTGATCTGTATTATACATGACTAACATGTAATGAAAAACGAGTTAAAAAAGGGGTGGAAATCCATAAGTTTTTCTTCTTTCTGCTCCTTTTTGGAAGTGTTGAAGACGTTAAATTGGTGATTGAACAGTTTATTTTTTACTATTTTAATTTCTCGAAAAATTGCAAAGTATCCATGTTTTTACTTTTTTCTGTTTTTCAGCAGATTCTTTTTACTCATCATATTCTTTTACATTTTTCAAAATAACCAATCAATCAATCCACCCCCCCGCATTGCAAGTACCTCTCAAAGTCTGTAGGGAACTTGATAAGGTTGAGAAGTAAACCAAAAAGCAAAAAGGAGCATGTCAAAAGACTGAATCAAGGAAAGATGGAAGAGAAGGGAATCAATCACATGACTGTCTGAGGAAATGAGTAATAATCTCCCTCTTCATGACAAATGAGCTGCACACACACTGACAAATTTAGACACTCCTTATTTGAGCAAATTTCCTCAGTAGCTTATTTCAGATTCACTTCTTTGGTGGAAACTTGGGAGTCAAGCTGTATGACCGAAAAAAAACCTACACGTAAGAGATTTGCAGCACGTGTGAGAGACTTGATGCTTTCCTGGACTCTTGACAAATTGTGTGTGTCAGTTCAAAGGAAAAGGGAGTTTCTTATTACCAGAAAATACTGCAGATAGGAGTACAAGTGGGAGGACAGAGGAATCTCCCCAAGAGCCAGCCATGCATCCAAACCATATATGGTGCCTGAGAGTGTCACTTTCAATTCAGCCAAGTTTCAAGTACAGAGTGAACATCATCCAGAGCACAGTGGATAAAATAGTCTTCCCAAACTGTTTTACTCTGCTGTTTGAATTGTGAAGGTTAGCATTTACTGAATCAGCGCTTTTGAATCTTGCCAGTGGTCACTCGGGGAAAACGTCTGGATTTCCCCTAACTCCAGCTGGTGCTCTGTGTGTGACCAATCCAGCTCATTTGGCACCTAAAGCACAATAAAGTCAGCCTGAGCAAACCATAGCAGCCCTTGTTGGACATTAAACTACCCTTAGCTGTAAATAAAGAGGCAAGTCTGACAAGAGAGTGCAACTGTCCCTCTGGCCTCTCACAGCAAGCTCAAAGCGTTCTGAACCCTGGCTTTAGATCGCTGAGTGGCAAAAAAACACACTCCATTCTATGTACTTTATGATCTACACTCCCTTGGATGCACATCTTCCCAACACACACCCTCATCGCCCTTGGCTTCACACAGTTTCTCTCCTTAGAGCTATAGCTCTCTGTATGAGCAAAAGTTAGATTTGTATTTTTGCATACTGCAGCTCATACTGACTGCCGCTCTCCCTGCTGATCCACAGCAGCGTTGGTGGGTCCGCCTACACACCTTCTTCATCATCGGTTGCATCCTGACTCCTCCAAAGTAGTAAGTCCTATGAGTGAGCCCATTATCTATGGCAACATTTGGTCACCATGAGCCTTCACAGTAGATGTTTGTGGGGTTGAGAGTAACTTGACATCAGGGGAGCTGTTCCATTTTTAGGTACTCGCATATTCACAGGCCATAGCTGCTGCTGCTGCTTGGGATGTTCTGAGCAAGACATCAATTCACATGGGGGTACAGCTATACAGACTGGATCGGAAACCTATAACAGGAAATGCAAACTGCTCTCACACAACAGCAATGAAAAGCATCCTGAGATGGTGAGCTCCTGTTGCTGTTAGTAAAACGATAAAAGCCCGCTGGGTGGAAAACATGAAGTGGAAGGGGGAGCTGTCGCAGCAGGGCTGTAGCAGAGGGAGGACAGAACCTGACATGGACATATCACCTCTCTAGTGATGCATGGAGCACTAAGGCCCAGGGCGACTCCTCTTGACTGCCTTCAACCCTCAATAAAGACAAAAAGAAATCCCTGTGGATGACCTCCCTTCTGCTTCCCTCCTATCTTTTACTCCTTGTTCTGCAGCCACCTTTAACCCACAGGAGAGAAAAGGATCCATTGCTTCTTTCCTCTTCTGTCACCGCTCATGCTTACAAAAAAGGTCTAGTGATGGGGAGATTGCTGCCTTTCATTTGTTGATCCCACTGCGGTGCTTACTGTAAGGCTATAATTAGTGTCAAGAACAAATTTGTTGGTACTAATAAGGCTGCAAGCTGTGGTGCTAGCAAGCACAACATGGTTACACACAGAGCAGAGGGACCAGATGTAGCCACTTCTGGCTGATTGATTGGTAGACTGGGAGGACAGAACTGAATGGGGTTACATACAGTGATTAGATAGAATTTTGAATCCTTTTGAACAGAGGTCCATGTTCATGTTCCTCAGAGGATGGCTCATTCTATATATATTTAGCCTTGTACCATCACAAAAATCTACAAAGGTATTAATTGAAACTCAGATGTCATTGCAGCTTTCAGACAAACAATTCTAACATAAATTTTGTTCAGACACTCAAGGTCCCCAGAGGATGAGATTTATTTTCTATATCCCCTCTGCTGCTCCTGTGTTCTCTTTTGTAGCTTGGCCGGCCTATTTTTTTTTTAACTGCTTGAACTTATTTTAATTTCAAAACCTTATCCACAAACATGCATGGCCCCCACAGGATGAATTTTCCTGGACTATCTTTGGTCTTAAACCATTTCAACATTGGTATGAATTGAAACCAAATGTCTCAACAACTATCGGGTTTAACTGTGCTGACATTTTGTACAGTCATTGCCCCAGTAGGTTGAATCCAACTGATCTTTTTTGATCCCCTCACTGCCCTTTCATTGTGTACAGCAGCTTGATCCTTTTGGAAATTAAAAACACTTAACTATAATTGGATTGATTTAAGAAACATTTCTAAAACAGATTTTTTTTTGACTCTCTGAGGATGGATCCTTTGACTCCAGCTGTTTTTCTTTCCTTCCTGTGGCCTCAAACCAAAACAAAATTTGCATTTTTATGAAATTCGGCTGAAATGTCTCAACAATTGTTGCTTGAATTACTCTCAAATTCTGCTCATACATCTTTGTGCCCTTAGGAAAAAGAATTAAATTTTTTCTTATCGGTTTAGTTTTCTCCCAACACTGTAATCAGGTCAAAGTTTCAGTTTATTCAAATTTAATGGTTTATGATAACCCAACAACAAACTGCTGACATTCTCATTTCCCTGGACTGTCTTCCTTTGAACATACTCACACATCCACTTCAACAAAAAATTAAGACTTACACTGTGCTGTTTAGTGCATAATGTCTGTCCCCCCAACATAAACTGGCTACAAAAGTTTTATAGTAATGGACAACAGTACTGAATTTAATCACTGGTGAAAGTTTGGACTTGAATTCTGATTACCATAAATAAACAATATAGTGTGATAAAATGGATAAAGACAGCCAATAGAGATTTCACATAAAAAGAAATTGACAAAGAAATATAAAGATACCATGGGATAAAGAACTTATATAGCTGACTAAAGATTACACTGCGTTGCAGACAGGAAAGCCTTGATGGAAAGATTTATGTACAATGAGATTTTCTCCAATCCACATAATGATGCAAAATGAGAATGCAGTGTGCAGTCTGACTGAAGCCAGGCTCTGTTAATGGAAACTCAAACAGGCACATTTTCCCCATTTTGGAGCAGAAAAACATAATTTTATGTCTTTGAAGATATAATAACCAAATCAATCATTTCATTTTCAACGCGGAGCAAAAAAAATGAAGCTTAATCCATCTCTCTTTAGAGCTATAAGCTTTCTATTCAGCCCACCATTTTAACACTCCCAATATAGCCTGTGCTCCATGAAAATAGATCTATGAATACTTCCGGCTGAGGCGATCCCAATGTCACACCTTGGCCATCCTATGGAGGCACATTATCCAAGAGGGTATTACTCCAGTGTATTCAGAGAGAGATAATCCATATGCAGCAATCTCTCAGCAGATATATGTGCCTTAGGAAAAGCCATTTCATACACCTATCACATTTTTATTGCTTATGAGAGAAGAACTAAAATCCCCGACAGTGGACTGAGGTATAAGCTCCAGTGTGCTCGGTTGAGCAAAAAGCAGCGTTTGTGCAGCTCAATTCACCTTGTGGTGCAGAAGATGTGTATAACTCAAGAATTGGCATGCAAAGTGCTATAAGCAGAGGAGTCCCTTTAAAGAAAATACATCTTATGGGTTGAATAAACTCTGAAATGTATGACAGCGAATCCACACAATCCCTTAATGTTTTTTGAACCCTTTTTGGCTAGATATCTGTCCTGATTGTAGATTCTCAAAGCCTCTTCATCCCACCCACTTGTCCCTCTTGTCCTCTTTCTATTTCTTCCATCCAATGTCCCTCTCAGCACTTCCCACCTGAAATAAAGTTAGTGTGTTTATCTGACAGTGGAGATGATGTCAGTAATGATTAAAGTCCAATCTTCTATCACACAGGAATACAAATCGAGCTCAGGTAACAGCCATGCCTTCATCCAAGAAGAGACAGATTTCCAAAATTACTTTTTTAAGAATTACCAGGTCTTCAAAGGAAAAAAAAAGAAGTACAAGACTTCCCCGTTTATACATGCAGTGCGGCTATGATATGATATTCATCATTTCTTGTTCAATTCTGGTTTCTCTCGCTGATTTAAGTCTGAGGTGATCCCTGCTAGGTGAGGAAATAGACTCAGTGTCTTTGTGTGTGTTATGCACTTAATTGGAAGTCTCAGATCACCTCTGTTTCTCTCAGTAACGGAGAGGGAGTAAGAAGGCAAAGGTCTTTTCTGGTTTTATAAGCTGCAGGTACTGTAAAATCCAAGAGTTAAACTAATCCCTCTGACTGCACACTCTGTCTTCACTCACTGTCTTTCGTGGACGTTCAAATTGATGGTTTTCCCATCTCACAGCAGAGAAAACCACACTATTCTCCAAGAGAGACATTTAAGCAATATCCAAATACAAAGAGTACAAGAAATACGTTCTCAGTGAATGTCCATTACAGAACAGCTACACTGTAAATAAACCAACATTGGTTTTTAAAAGTTGGTTCACTGGCAGAAATCCAAATCTGCAAATCTTTCTTGAGTGTAAATTTCTTTGTTTGTTAAAGAACTAAAACAATTTTTAAAGTTAATTTTGGCTTTGAGCACAGAGAACTGCAAGAATAGTCTATCGAATATATGATAAAAATGTACTCCCTTATAACTTTTTTTTTGTAGTTATTGGCCCAAACTGCTATTAACTTGATGTACCCCACTGGCTAAATACTAAGGTTTTTATTGTTATCAGTAGCATCATTGATAAGAGTAATGATTAGGGATGGGAATCAAGAACTGGTTCTTGTTAAGAATTTATTAGAAATGGTTCAATCCATCGACACCGTTAGCCTTTATTCTAAACAATTCCCCGATCCATTCTTTACATTATGCCAGAGCAGACAGGCTTTATGTTCTGCCCCAGAAATCTTAGCTCGGCAGACAGATGACAGCTTCACTGGAAAGCTTTGATTTAGGATTTTCCTGAAGTGAATAGGTGGAATTAATAAGGGCGTTGATATCAACAAAATCTTGTCAATATCCATTCCTAGCGATGGTATCAGTTTTGTTTATTATCCTGCTCTAGAACATATTATACTGCATCATGGACTCCTGATAAGGCAATACACAGAATATGAATATGGGCAACATGACAGTTTTCTAAAAGTGAAGCCAAAACACCAGGAGCTCCCTTTACAGACTGAATGTGACATGGCTCAAACTTTCAAAGCAGAACACACACCAGATACTTGTTTCTCAAAAAATAGTTTCTTTCCTTATTTTTGATTCTTATCTTGCTTATTAATGTCGAAGTGTTCATATTTTTAAGACGTTGAATTTAAATTATCGTTAATGTGAAGCTTAAAACATTGTGATCGGGGACCATGCTGACAAATGTGGCCACTAAAACACAGTAGTAGCAGAGTTAACCAGGAAAAGAATAGCAAATATTGACAAAAAAAGTCAAGGAAATGTCTATAACTGTGCTAACTATGCGACCCCTAGACTTCCTTGCCCTGCATCAAGAGTGAGTTTTGGGGAGCAGAAGGATCAGTTCACCAGTACAGTAGCTCCAAAAAATCCTTATTGCAAAATGTCAGTGTCTGTCTTCTAAGTGTATTTTGGATTCACTTTTGTACAAAGTCGGAAGTTTGAGAGGCCATTTGTCTCATACAGTCAAAGAAACACTCATGAGCCAGTGGAAAGATGAAAGCTGTGAAAAGATGAGTAATTTTCTGGGGCAGAAAGAAGGACTCAGCATTTCTGGTGTCACTTGTGACTTAATTGTACCCCCAGAACCCAGATGGTTGGTGAGACACAGAAGTAAGAATATTTGACAAGGTGGCTGGAAGGGCAGAGCAGATTACATAGGGGTCTGTTAGTGGTATACAACAGCTCTACGTCAGCGATGAAGTTCTGATATCGTCTTTCCCACTCTTCAGTCCCCTTGTCTATTTATTTCTCTGACCTATGGCCTGCTGCAGTCTATCCAACATCTGCCCACAGGGGAGCTAAGCAGATTAATTGAAAGATTTGGATTTCTCTTCATTTGGCCCGGCTGACTCTAAGACTTTCTTCGTCTTTCTCCTCCTCTTGCTTGCAATTCTTTTGACCTTTTTTCACACGGCCCCTCGCCACCTCCTCCAGCTACACGTTTTCATCACTCAGAAGGATATTAAGAAAATCAAAGAATACCATCACAGGATTGTTGATAGCAACATATCTCTGATGATTTGAAACTTCTACTCTGCCTTGAGCAGAAAGAATTGTGTTTATCACTTAAAGAGGAGATAAAAACATGCTGGCAGGAAAAATTACAGGCCTTGTGGACGTGTGCAGGATGAGTACACAATGAGCTAAATAAAAAAAATACCAAGGGACATAAACTTGTGATCAATACTGATGTCCCCTCAGTGCAGTGAAAAACTAGTTTTACAAACTGCAAATGTGCTGATGAGATTTTATACAATAGTATTAGTGATTCTGAGGTTGCAAAACAGTCACATTATTCATATCTGTATGACTCTACAGAAGCGTATCCCACGAATAAATGCCCAACCTTCAATGAGACAAATTCTTAGGAGCATTTCCTGCTTTTATTGCTCTGATATTCCACGACAGGGAGGTGATGGGTTTCGAGGACATGCATGAAATTCAACAAAAGGTTGATGGAAAAGCTGGGGAGCTGGGGAATAAAGGGAGCTGAGGAAATTATAGGGGAGAAGAGGAAGGTACAGCTTGTAATCTAGAGTTTTGAAGGTGAACCTTCAAGGTAGCTATTACAGGCTCTGGGCACTTTGGCTCAACTCCATTCTTCAGCTCACACGTGATCCTGTGTGTCTGCGTTCACACACATACACAGATGCAGGTCCAATACATTTGTACCCACATGTGGGCACACACACACCAGAACAAGAGGAGGAAATCTCAGCAGCCCAAAAAACTTTCCACTTTCCATGAAAAGGTCAAGTTGCTTGCTACAGTTTCTGAGTTAATTGATTGTCATTCATTCAACATTAAAGGGATTTAACTTAAATTTCCCGATGATCTGACGAGCAGCCTCAAAGAATGTCAAATGTTACGGCTTATAAAAATGACATTTTGCCAGAGAATCCTAATTTCATACCATATTAGCAGCACTAAATGTCTTTAAATGTCAACTGAGGCAAATCCAGATCAGCACCCTTAAACTGCCTCTAATTTGATATGTTCAACTCAAGCTAATGACTGCACAAATAATTGCATTAACAAAATTAGATATCAGCATGCATTTGCAATTACACCAACACATTAGACCTCAGCTTCTATTTAACAAAATACTCAGAGGAACACACACATAACAAACTACACACTGCAGTGTTAAATTCTGCAACATGCACAGACTGACACAAAAGCACACACATGCCCATGGGTGTCATAATGAGAGTGTCTTGATTTAGTGTATTGATCAGCTGCTGCAAGCTGCAGAAGGTCCTTGGAGAGCATGGCATCACATAAAAGACAACATTAGAGCTTATCAGCTGGGGCCAAACACAAGGTGACCTTCACTTTACTGCCTCATGGTCCAGCCTGTTACAATTAGTCGCATGGGAGGGGAGATAAAGTGTGTGTTCAGGCAGTCTATGTGCATGTACACGATCATCCCAAAGCACTTTCATGTGTAAGACTTGAGAAAAGGTTAAACAGTGGTGCTGAAAAAATGGAATGAAAACTTTGTGTTTGGGTTTTGGGCGATATTTTTCCACCACACTTGAGAATTTGAAATATTTCAGTGAAAAATAGTCAAACCATTCACTCATTGTGAAAGCTCCTTTTCATTTCAACCACAAACAGGTTACAATTTCTCATGTCATCTCATTTTTTGTGACAAAACCAAAACTCTGAGTTTGCTGCCATACATGCACCAGTGAAATAGTTGAACTGAAGAAACTCTTACATGACTGAATGCTAAAGATGTCAGACTTGCTAGTTGGTTGACTTAAGTATTGATATTTTTATCTTTGTAGACCTGCCTGTCACGAGTTGTATCTCAGCTGTAGCACAGCTTCTTAGGGTCTGTGGCACTGATGTAAAAGCTACTAATGGATGTAAAGAAGCATAGATGACACATAACTTGTCAAAACCATAGCCTGTAATATATATTCCGGTAAACACGTAAATAAGTGGCTTTGGAGCATCTTTCATTTGGATGTGAAGATGAAAGCTCCCTAAAATAATACCAATGAACAGATCTGCTAATCTAAAGACTCCTTGCTTACATTGTTTATTATAATCTAAGTTACGCTACACCAAAATCCTCAGTTTGTTACTGCAAAGTCACTGACAATGCACCACAGTTTTTATCTTCCAGCATCTAAGTCCCAAGAAAGTAAAAAACTATTATGTAAAGGTTTTGTACAGAAAAGATGAAAATAACTACAGGATCAACACTTTTGTATCACAATCAGCAACCCTGAAGCTCATGGAAATATTGTGCTTTGCAGTTTGAAAGTACATCTTCCTCCCAGCCAAGCACCCAGCCTACCCTTACATCAGGCGCAGACCGAACTGAACAGCTTGTGTATACAACATCTTTGGACAACAAACACTATAAAATAACATCATTAGACAGCTCCTGCAGGAGAACTGAACATTTTTGCTCTGCATCCATCTCTCTTGTACTTTGGAATGACCATATGGCTCATGCATAATTACGTATACATTTTGAATTTATCACTCCTGCAGAGTAATCTGCTTTCTCTCCTACACTGTAAGGCATGGTCAAAGTGAAACAAGATGTTGCCCATACATCCAAACAGCAAATTCACCCAAAATCTCTCCAAGTGTCACTAAATATGAGATTGATTCCTGGCACAAAACACACAGTCTTCAACGTATAAGTGCAGCTCCAGAGGCTAACATGGTCTGTTTCCAGAAGAAAAGGGATAAAAGGGACATAAAGTACATCTCTCTCCTTGACCTATTCGCTGACAGGGGTTTGAATCATGACTTTATAATCCCTCCTGGGGAAATGACAGATCTGAGGGGCTCAACAGGAGACAACCTTTTGTCAAGGGAGTGAAGTGATAAATACCTGTGCTGCCTGTGGCTGCTCCTATAGATTGAACTGTGCTTCTGTGTATTGTGAATCTTGGGTTTGAGTTGATCATTTTGTGGCCAACACAATACAATTTCTATTTTTTGCTTGAGGTCTGGAGATCAAACTGAGCAAAATCCACTCTTAATGCAGCCTGCCGCTACAACTCAGTTTGACTCACTCAGAGCATTTACGGCTTTACAGCTTTTCTTTTCTGTCTATTTTTGCAAATCAGAATTATTTGTGTCACTGCAATGCAGAAACTACTTAGTGGGCTTGCTGGCGTATTAATTAATTAATTAATTAATTTTTTAAACTTTATTTACATGTCATAGAGCGCCCAACCCTCATAGGTTTATAAGATACCAGAAATACCATTTCACACAATAAAAATTCACAACAGATACAGATTTGCATGATCTTCTCCCAGCTCAGTAGAAAACACTACACTCTGCCTTCTTTGTGGGGCTTTGCAGATATAATCAGCTGTGGCAAAAGTTCCTTTTCTGAAACAGAACTGAAGTTTTTCATAGCCATTGAACCAGAAAAAGTCAGCATTAATCCAAGATATTTTGCTCAAAAATAAATCCTTTTAGTTATCATAAATTAGACAGTAAACATCAAGTCCAATTTTCAGTTTCATCAAAGTTACACAAAGTTTTCATCACCCTTAGCTAATAGCCAATACATACTGCCGATTTTCTTGGGCTGATGTTTTGGCTGATACTGCTTTTGCTACCTTAATTTACATTATAAAAACAACACAGTTATAACAAATGGTATGGGTCTCAATTTGAAATTAAAGAACATTTATCAAACTACATTTAATACTAAAAAGAAGATGGGAAAGAGAGGTAGGATATGTTGTTAACAGTAGGAAAAGTCTAATCTTTTTTCACTGTAGTGTCTCCTAGCAACACATAGCTGCCTTTGGATGCTTGTCTGTAAATCATGCAGGGGAAAAATATATCAGCGAGCCCACCTGCCTACTGGCCGATGCTGATACAAGTGAAAAACCCAACAATTGGCCAAATACACTGGCTGGCCGATTTTACCAGTCAATTCTTGGTTTACACCATATATCAACAGACCATTATTGTCTGAATGTAGTAAACAAAAATTTTGTCATTAGATAGAAAGCAAAGGGAACATTTAACCACTTTCATCTGACTTCGAAGGTTGAACATTTTGGCTGTTTTGAACCTTGTGTCTACAGCTTTAGAATTTGTTATTACTCTCTTTGGATCTGAGATTTATAAAGTTCCAGGCCAAAGTTAAAACTTTTTTTAATATGTATGAATGCATCTTCAGTTCAATTTGCACCCACTGGCATCTTTCCACTGCATGCTATAGTGCTTTCTCTAATTCCCCTCATGCCCTGTCTAAACATAATCTAAGAGATACACCAATGGTTTTAATTTGCAGTGACAATATGCTAATTTAAGGAACTATCTCTGCGGATGTGTGAGTTATTGGAGCGCTTTGGGTATTGAGAGCCTTGTTGCAAATAAAGATGATACAGCTGCTTGATACGGTTAGAATATATTGCAACAGAGTACATTACAGTCTGTGCCATTTAGTTCACTATTAATCGAGATTTTCTTCCAGCAGACTTTGGTGGACTTTAATTTTACTCAATTATTTAATAGTTGCAGAGAATCTTAAGCAGGATTCCTTGGAGAGGCAGAGCTTCAGATTGAATTATGATGACCTATGACCTCATGCCGTAATGTAAAACACCCACTGTCATATGAAGCTTGTTACAGTGACAGTCAGTCAAAAGAGTATACATATTTAACCAGTGTTTACTGGATTACATGATCACACAATGAGATTCTCATCCGTCTCTTCTATCAAGGCTAATTATCTTTTTTTCATCTTCTGAGGAGGCTGAAGGCTGGTGTATTTTGGGGGGAACACTATTTGAGTGCTGTGTCCTCCAGAATGAGAGGCCAGTGCTCCTTGCCAAAAAACAGAAGAATACCACAATCGATTCTGCCACAGCTATTCCAGGGACAATGACATAGTGGGTGTATCGAATTTTCCGCATTTTGGTCTGAGAGAGATGATATTATTGAACAGAACTCCAAAGTGTTTCCTAGGAATGGTCCGAGAAGCAATTCTGTTGATGTGCTTTTTAAAATAGTAGTACTACAGAGTGACACAACCACCTCAGCAAGCTCATTTCTCTCATTCCAATAATGTCAAAAAGGCACCTGCTATACGTAATACATTTATCAAAGGCATTCAATTACCAGCTAGAGCACCCCTGACCTGAAGTCTAGCAATGTAACACGAAGCTGACATCACCACTTTCAGTCCCTCCAACTAACTTTAAGTACCACAGATTTAATTCTGTGCTTGTGAGTGTGTAGGTGTATACTCATGAGTATGAGGAAGTGTGTGTGGTAGTTTGTAGAGCTATAATCCTGTCTCTCCTGCTATGATTTTTCTTTCTCTTCCTCTACTCCTTTAATGAGGTGTCCATGGTTACAGGCTTTTGCAGGCCCCAGTGCAGGGGGATGTATAAGGCATCTATAGCAGAGCAATATAACCCAGTGTGCCTCGTGAACTGGTTGCTGGAGCCGACCATAACAGCCTTTGAGGATGAAAAAGCAATTGCAAGATGGGCTTTGACAGTCATACTTCTTTTTATTGTCGGTTTCCTCTTGCCTCTACCTGTGTCTTTCCACAGACAGGTTGTAAAGGAATATGAGGGAATCAACTCTATTTGGCTGTGAGGTTGGATAATTTCTCTTCATTTGGCTTCACCCACCTTTTTTTAACATCTTTTGATTGGTGCAAAAGCAACATAAATCAGCTCTTGTTTGAGGTGATCCATTGATTCATGGGTGCTGAATCTGCCCCTCGTTTAGCTTGGATCATTAGGCTCAGTCAGCCACTCTTATCAAACCTTACCTATTTCATCAGAACATTAAATTCTTTATTCATCAACTTAATGAAAAGAAAAATAATTTTTAAAATGACCAAGGAGCAATCAAATGATAAGATTTTATTGATACCAATGCCCTTATTGATTCCACTTATCAATGTGATTCCCAACCAGGTTTGTTTTGAGTTAAAAGTTGATGTTCAGAGCAGAGGTTCAGCATTCAGCTTTAGTGATAATGCCAGATGGATTTCATACACTATCACTAAACCAGTTGGAGAATTTTCTCTCTCTTCCCCTGACATACATGCAACAAGTTTAGTCTCCATGCTCCATGGCAAAAGAGTTTGTGCCTCTTGGAATGGTGTTAATACCTCAAACATTGCATTATGTGCTTTGCATTACCATTACTGTGCGTGCAGCAATACGTTTTTATTTTTTCCTTAACTAGTCGTAGCTTAAAGTATTAGCACCTTTGAAACTAAAACATAAAGCATCTCAGTGATCGTAAAGCATCATCAGGCATTGTCAGCTACCTGGTAGCAGGATAGATATCTATTTCAAGCTTTTTTAGTCCCTCTCTTAGCAAACCAATATAAGTGGGACAGCAAGAAGTGCATCCAAATCCTGAGTGTTATCAAAAACGAATAGTACGAAGAACCAGGAGGTTTAATGGTGAAATTTTCCCTTCTTTCCACAATCCAGTAATTTCAATATATGGCATTGTAGCCAGTGCATCTGGTGCACTGTATTGCCAGATCTTGCAAAACAAAGCCCAAGCTACATGAGTTATTCAAATTACAAAGTATGATTTTCAGTGTATCATCTGAAGCTTCACAAAAAAATGAGGTAAGAAAAACACTCACGTTGCATCAGCCCAGGTGATGCTCAGCTACTTCATGTGAGCTTTTTTCTCTGGCAGTAGCTGCTCTAAGCTTTATTGGAGCTGGCATTGACTTGGTTTGTTGACTTTTAATAGGCGCTTTTTTTTGTCAAAGGTAATTGATATAAATATCTGAGCAAAATGCCAGGACTTGAACTTTTCTAGGTTTTGAAAGCAGATGGACAGACCCTCAAACCCAGCACATGTTGGCCATAACAACAGTAATGAGAATTGAAAAATATAGATTTGTCACATTTGTTTTAGCGATGACTAGGTTGCTTTTTTATCATCTGTATTTCTCTCAATCTGTATTAACTCGTGATTTGGCACAGAGTTATGTCAGTTTCAATGAAAAGTGACCAGTAATAAATTAAACAGACTTATTCAGATATATAAATAAAATAAGTAGACACAGCTAATAGTCCTCATGCCAGCTGTATTTGCATAAAATGCCTCATAAAACTGTCATGTCTTGTGATGATGAGCTTGTCAAAGCCAGTTTTAAAGCAGATCAAAGTGAATTCTTGCCATGGAAAACAACAAGTCTATCTCAAACATTACTTTGAAGGAGTGTGAATAAAGCTACAGGGATGTTTCTTTTGCAGGATGTGGGCGTTAAACACAAAGAAATATAATCCTGGTGGTGGAACACAATGCGGGTCGCAGCTCTTGGATATGATACTGCAGAGAAAGGTGTGCAGAGTGAAGTCCATTTTCCTCTGTATGAAACCATTGCCTGTGGAGGCCTAGTCGGTGACAGTTACAGAAAAATGGAAGACGCTTGGTAGGAGAGTAATTCAGAGGTGAAATTAACCCTAAAGCCAAAGGGAGCATGACAAAGAAAGAGGCTGGAGTAGGTCGTTTTGTCAGGTACGTGTCTGCAGGGTAGTGATTAAGAAGAGACACTCAGCAATATGGAAATGGGAGAAAGATTAGGATGTTGATCTGTGCTGGTTGGGTATCATCATGTGAGGCAAGAACAGTCTAGAGGTGAAGAGGGAGAACATCTGGGCAGGGAAAAGCTTCAGTTCAGTAAGAGTTTAAAGTCAGAGAAAAAGATGGCATGGACTTAGATTTATGGTCTTTGCAGAGTTTATTTGTGATTAAAGGTCCAGGTCTTGAAGCTTGGTGATGGAGAGACCAGGGGTGAATCCAGAGGGGCAAAGGGTGGCATGGCCCTCTGTGAAAATCTTACAGGCCCCTGTTGGTGCCACCTCCAAAGCTGATCGGATTGAATAAGGCGGGGATTTACTGAAATCAACAACTGGGTCCATGCTGAAAAGGCTGCGAGTAACTTTCTTTGCAAGTAAATGTTGCACCTCCTATTTTTGATGGCTATTAGAATCAGAGAAAAATACCTGTTATACGAGACAGGTGTGTTGGAAAGGGAACAACAATCAAAAGAAACAGGTGGTTACCTCCTCAGATTTTGTCCTTGGAGGGTTTTTCAGCATTCATTCAATAACCATTTTAAGATTAGATAAGATACTCCTATATTAATCCCACAATGGGGGAACTCACAGTCACAGCAGCAATGCAAGGAAATGCAAAGTGCAAAATTCTGGGGTCATATAAATATAATAATATAATAAGTGCCAACTAAAAAAACAAAAACAAAGACAGAGCCGCTGCAACAAGCTGCCACTGAGCAGCACTTAGAAAAGTAGAAGTAGAAATTGGGGAGAGAGCTTTTAAGTACTTTGCACCCTTTGCACTGAGTCAGTTGCAGAATAATTTAAAGCTCAAGGATCTGGTGTCCTTAAATGTTTTTAAAACTAAAATGAAAGACAATCTTAATCTCAATGGGACCAACCTAGTTGAAGAAAAATTTGATGAATAAAATATCCCAGGCAATAGCTAAACATTTATTACAGTGGTAACTTACACGCTGTATATGCATTGCTCTACGCAAGTACTGCGTTATGATCCAAATCATGTTGATTATTTGACTGTGACCTCAAATGGTCATAAGTTGTATAACCAGAGCTCTGAGAAATAAAATGCAAAATTTTTCCTGTGTTGACTGGGGCTTGTGACTAATCCGTAGTATAAATCAAATTAATATCTGCATATCACATGGCACGTGTGATTCCACAGGGTCTTGCACTCCCAAACAGTCATATGTAGCTCATTGGTATCAACATCAACTAATTCAATAGTTAAAACATGGACACAATGATAAATCAGAAACTGGTAGAGACAGATGCTTTTAAAAAAAAGTGGTATATCCACCTGCCTCACATCCTTTTTACCTGAAATCTTCAAAAATTGTCAAGTTCACAGCTTCAAAAAGTAAACCTAACAAACAAACAGTAATCTGCTGTCACGCCTTGCAATTCTCTCCACTTTAACACTGTTTCCCCACTCAGCCTCTCATCTATGTGATTCAATTAAGTGGCAAATGCAACTTCTGCTAGTTACTGTGTGCCCAAGTAATATCCCTTGAGACTTAAATTAGCTTACATGTTATTGTCTTTGTGGGGAGAGACCAAGGCTGTCTTTCAGACATCACAGTGCAAGCAACATTCACTTTCTCTCTTTGATTACAGGATTTTTATTTCTGTTGGTCCTGTGAACAAGAAACCGGAAAACCTAAAGAAGAAACAGGATATCGCTCCTCCTCGCCTTCCTTCCAAGTTTGTAATTCAAGCAGCATTAGATCTTATCTCAGCTCATGCTCCATGAAACTGAGAGTTAAATAATTAAATTGATTAGAAACCAGTCAATAAGTTTAAAAGGTGACAGAGACAAGTTTTCTTCACTTCCCACGCCATCACCTTTTATCTATTCCTGTCCCTGTGCTCTGAAGTGAAAAAAGGAAAGGAACATCATGATATCAGCCAGCGCAGGGACACACACGAACACACAAACACATACGCTACCAGACCAGAATTAATGAGGTAAGAATGCCAGCTTAAGGCTTGCATGGGATAAATCCATGTATAGATGAAGCAAAGCAGGGGAAATTCAATCTGTTGTCCTAACCTTTTCTGCAGAGGCTAACACACACTAACACACACCAACACACACGCTCCCCTCTCCTCTCTTTCTCATTTGTGATCACTGGTGGCCATCGAAAATTGGAGAGTTTAGCCGATACAGCTTTCATCCATCAAGACCAACCAAGTTATTGAGGGAAAGCAACCAACCAAAAAGTACCTCAAACCTAATCGTAATGTCTTTAGACTGGCTTACTGAGGCTTACAGAGGAAGCACCCCTCCACACCATCTTTCTTATTGTAATCACAGTATTATGGTTTCAAGAGGCTGAGTTGTCATTGGCAGAGAGTGAGAGGGGAAGATAGAAGAAAAATATAATCTTCCTGCCTTTCACTTTCAAGATGGCAGGTCAAGCCCACTTCAGCTTGCAGAGTGCACTCTTATGTAAGTGACATGTCATCAAGAGTCAACAAGTCCTACATTGATTTGCCCTTACAGAAGTAGGAGCATTCAAGGAAGGAATTTCAGACAGTTGGCTATAATTGCTGTATAGTCAAAGGCTTGCACAGGTATTTCACTCAGCTGTTAGACACATTATTCCAAATTTAAACAGTCTGCAGTGGGGGGAACAGCTGGACTCATGGTCTATGAGTCGGTGGGCCTGGATTCAGCCTGTGGCCTGTTTCCTGCATGTCATTCCCCACTCTTGCCCCCTTTTCCTATCCAATGCAGTGTCCTCCTCTATCACATTAGAGGCATTAAAAGCCCAGAAAATAACTTAAAAACTAAACTAAACTGTTCATCCAAAAGTTTAAAGCCATATCTTGTGTATTGTACGGTGGCGTGAATGATTGGATTACAGCCCATCATAGCCACTGGCGAGAAATTTCAATTCAATGCCAGATAATTTCTAATTGTCATCTACTGATTTGGTTCTTCTGCTAGTTTTGTGTATCAATCAAAAGGTATCCAGGGCTTTTTCCTGTAATCTTATCCGAAGGTCAGGTGCATGAGGAGCAATGTGTTAACTTATTGTACTGAATGTTCAAAACTGCTTTCTTCATGATGTCTCTGTCCCTTTTTAATAACTTAACACAGCTCATATTTGATTTTCACATGAACTGTTGTAGTTTTTGATGATGAATGATTTGAATCTTTAAAACTGGTATAGCAGTGCAGCATACTGGATTTGAAGTTTTTTTTATGTTTGAACATCTTTTTCATCAAACATTTTGAAATTTCCAGAGTCCAGAGAGTGTATATACAGATTATTAGAGATATGTAGCAAATCCAGAATAGATCCACAGCAATCTTAAAAGTCCTCACTGGGTCAAACAATTCAAACAGTTGTACTCTGAGTTCCCAGGTAACCCAACACTTTACCAAACTTTGTTGTAAAAAGGTTCCTCTGACCATTTACACCAAATCTGAGTCTTTCCAGAGAAATGTAGTCTGTAATTAAATGTATCGAAGGAGGTTTGTCTCCTACCCATTTTGTCATAATGTCCTTTTGGACCAACATAAGCAAAAAGTGTACAGTGTTTATAATATTGGATTTGATGTCTTGATATAAAAGTCAAGATCATTAAGTACATTTTTTTTTACATTTCATTTCATTCACAAATCAAGGCAGTGGTAAAGAATTGTTAACATCACTAGTATGTGTAAAAAAACTGCCTTGAATGTCAAAATAATAGAATTAAAAATATTTCATAAATACTACAATTCATTGGGATTATGTATGACAATTCTGTTGTCATAGCAATCAAGAAAAAGTTGTATGAGCCGATTACTGAGCACTTTTTTTGACCCAATTGGTTTCTGAAACAACATATGACAGAAGAAGCGGATGGTACCAGATTCCTGTCATGTTGTGTCATGTGTCTCAGAGCTCAGTTTCAGATCAAAATGCTAATCTTAACCCCACTCTATTACAGGAAACATAAATGTACCAAGGAGCTTATTACACACTGCTTCTCTTACATCCACTTATCACTAATTTCCTCTTCAAACTGCAATTACCATGTCTGCCTTTCCCTATCATTGAAATGTCAGAGCCGCTGAGCTGATGGAGTTTTACATAGCAGACAAACAACAGTAAATTAAAACCATGCGGGTCAAACACAGCTATGACATATAAGTCTATAAGAAGCTTAAGGTATCGCTGACATGTTTATAGAAGAAGGCTTTCTTTTCTGGGAAGCTTTCCACAAACATCTGCCCACACCGGGCCAGGGGGGGGCGGCTAAGCCCCAGCTTGATACATGTGCACACACACATGCATGCAGATGAGGAAAAACAAGGAAAGGTGTCTGTTTATAAACAACCAAACCACTAGAAATGCTTGCTACCAATCCTGTAAATTTTTCCATCATGGGTTTTATATCAATAGACATTTCATGGCTCCATAACTTGCTGTGGGAACAAACTGCAACATATCCCACTTGATGGAAATCAATGATCCCCTGGGCTCATTTCACCAATCCCCTTCATTTCACCCTCCTTACCACCGTAACTCCCCACTGCTGGAAAAAATATAACAAGTCCACGCCACGAAGCGTATCTATGTATGCATGGCAACAGTTGCCCAGAGCTACCAAAGCTAAGAATAACTTGATTTTGGAGCAAGGGCTTCAGAAAAATCATTCACAAGAAACCTTCACGGTTCCACTTAATGAGCCTCTGCTCTCATGCTGACAGTTAATTTTAATGAAATGCGGCTCTTCTAATTTACATAATGATCCCTTCACAACAAAATTAATAACAATGATGCAGAGTATCAATCACTCCTAATTAGGATATCAGAAAGTCATTTGACTTCCTTATCTTTATGTAAATTTTCTTATTTATGCAGGAGGTGGGAGCTTTTTATGGCACACAAAACAAAGGGTAAAGAAGGAGAGTATGGAAATTTTACACTGAAACTTCAAAGTAACAGTGATAAAAAAAAGATTTTTTTTGCTGTATCTTGAATGGTTTGTAAGCGGTTCTGTTTTGAAGACAGGAATAACCCAGACTTCAGCAGACTCACACACGTACACAGCTGTCAAGAACTCACTCTGGCCCACAGTAGGTACACGACCATGGCAACGGCTAAATGCCACAGCACGTTTCACCCGGTGGGAACTCAGAAAAATCCAACTAAATGTCAGAAGAATTCTCCAATAAAGTGTCTCATAAGTCTGGGGAAATAAGGCGAACACCTGTGTCCTTTCTAGCTGGCTTTAATAAATCTGGAGATTTAGGAGGTCACATAAAGGTGTTTGGATGTGTTCATCGCTCATATTGGAGGAAACATCTTTCCACCAAATAAGATAGTTAAAGTCGCAGGGACACAGCAATAGTTATCATGGATTGAGAAGCGTAAATCCATGTAAGCGTTCATGCTGTTGACCTTTTGCCATCTGTCATGTCTTTTCCCCCTCACTTCACTGTCCACCCTCTCTCTTCTTGTGGTCTTTCCTGTCTTTGTATGATTATCTGTTATTGTGCTGGCTCCCCATCTGGCTGTCTCCCGTTGGCTCATTGAAAGTCTATGTGACCATGGCTGTTGTTTAAAAGAGACATTATGACGGCTCCCAAAAGATTAAGAGCGCCCCCTTCTGACAGTCACATAGCCTGACTTCTTCATGTAAACAGACAGGACATTGGTTTATCTTTAAAGTCAAAATTCACAGAAAACAGATTGTCCCAAATCACAGTTTCTGTTGGTACAGTTAATTGTTGTTATTCTGATTTACATCCAGGTGTTTATTTGTCTGTAAACATTTGGAGCCTGAATGCAGCAGACTGCCGGAACAAGATAGGAGGAATACCTGGCTCTTCCTGTGTGTTCTGTCGGCTATCATTAGACTGACCCTTGTAACGTTCTGCACCCCCCCCATTCCCCCAGCTTCCCTGTCATTCTCTCACCCACATTCACCCACAAGGGACGAACAATTAGGGAGGCATTAGACTAGTGAGCCAAACTGCCTTTTTCTACACGACCTCCCCGTGGGGAAGGCGGGCGAGTCAGGAGAGGATGGGGAGCTGAAAAGGTGCCAGCAGCACACAGCTGCACCCTGTCCTCAAAGGCTGTAACCTCCAGAAAATAACACAGAGATGAAGAGAACAAGGAGACGCTAGAGGCCAAAGAAAGAGAGAGAGAGCTGTGTGACACAGCAGTGGTGCAATCATCCCACTGTGACACAGCGTCGGTCCGATTGTCCAACTGTGGAAGGTGGAAGATGAGGTCGACAGAGTCACATAATTTACGGCGGTACCTCTCTTGTTTGGTAGTCCACCAGCTGCAGCAGCCTCACCTTTCTGACTCATGCTTTTTCTTCAACAGCCCTTCATGTGCAGGTTGACAGGAAGCGGACTGTGTGTAAATTTAGACTTAAGCTTTTGTCATAATACAGTTAAAAGAAAAAGCTAAAATCGTTATGGGACACTAAAAAAAACACATGACTTCACTTTTAACTCCTGCCAGTGAGGATGATTCACACCAAATATTTTGATGTTGTCTGAACAAAGTTTCATTAAAATGACTAACACTCATTTTTTATATCCAGCGAAGCGCTTTCATGATGAAATTCTCTCTTCTATTTCAGAGGTTAAGTACTATTTTATTTTCATCTTCAGCTGTTTTTTAACGTTTCCCTTCAGAAAAATATGGGGTGTGTGTCTCAACACTCCATCTTTTAGGGTAGGATCCTTCCTGTTTCTCTTTCCCGTTCTGGTCAAGCACCTATATCCTGAAGTACCACCCTGTCACCTTGCTGGTTATCTAGCTACACTTAAGCAGAGTTTTTTTTTTTTAGATAATTTCAACTTTCAGTGTGGATCACTGATTTGACATTTGTATTGCCAGCTTTTGACTGAAACCAATATTAATCAGCTACCATGGAGTATTAATTGAAGAATAATCACCATAGCTATGCTGACTGAGCTTGAATTTGAGAGGGTAAAGGAAGTTTGAGGCACTCTGTGTGTACAAGGTGAGAAGTTACTTAATATTCTTCAAGTGATTGTGGCCCCGAGGCTCATTTTCCTTCTCTGCGTGGTTCACCCCTCTATGATTTGAGCAGGATTTAAACAGCATCAAAAGATATTTGCAGAGGAAAGCTTTTCCCAGTGATAACTTTAGGATTTAAATAAGGTTTCTCTCTGACTCTGCTGCACTCTGAAACCTTTTTTTATTATTACCAATTGAGTTTCGGCATCATTTGCAGTGCTGCATTATGTTACCCATATTTACATAACTCCTCCCATTAACATAGCGCTGTAATGAGGCTTTATCTCACTCATTTACAACCTTCGCTAACATGTGCATGGCTCACAATTGATACATGTGACTGAACCACCCCCATGTCTCTCCAGTGCTGTGATGCACATGGAGTCAAATACATAAATATGAGCACTTGCCCAGACATGTGCAGACATACACAAAAAAAACACATCCCACTTAGGATTTCACTCCCTCTTCAGTCCAAAATTTTCAGTGTTTTGGAAATCATTCAAACGCCCCTGGAAGTTGTGTTGACTGTGCAGGAGTTTCTGAGAGCAGGTAAGGAAGACGAAGATCGGCACTAAAGAGAAATCAAAAGTCAAAGAAGAGGGAAAACTGACAGCTAATGTGCAAAGAAAGATGACAGGTGGAGGAACGAAGGAGAGAGGAGGAGAGGAGAGGGATGGAGAAGAGGGAAAGAACGCTGGTGAGTAGATAGGAGAGCAGAGGAGTGGGTACAGTAAAAGCTCTTCTTTGTGCTGGCTTCCTGCCAGCCCCTGGACAGAGATGCCGCTCGCTGCTCTCCGCCCACTGGCCGCCTCCTCATCTGAGCGCTCACTCTGCATTAAGCGCCCCAATCAAATATTCATTCTCCAAAACCAGCACTTATATAACCAATACAACAAGTGTGTCTTCGTGCTGACCCGGCTGAGCAGAACAATGTATAACACCAAGTGAGGAGCAAACAGTCATGTGAGCAGCGAGCAGAGGGTCAGAGGCGGCAGCAAACTCAGAATAGATGATATCCTGGCACAGCAGCTAACAAGCTGTGGCTCTGAAGTGCACTGCTGCCGCTAATTAATGAATAAATCACTTCAGAAGAAAAAGGAGGAGGCTCACTTCACGATGCTGGGTAATGGGCGAGCACGGAGATGCCCAGGTTGTTTTGTTTGCTCTGGTGATGAGAGCATAATAGTTTGAAATGAAAGTTATAAATAAATGACAAGAACAACAGTAATCTCTACATGCTTGAGGTGAAAAACATGCACCTCATGGTGTGTTTTCATCACTATCTGTTATAGCAGTTTAAATCCTGTATTGTTTACAACTTATTTTTCTTCATCAGCGCAGTTTTAAATGTCACTGCCATGTACTGTTGAATGTGTTAGTCTGAGATTGCTGTCAGCAAAATGTTATGTATCATTGTGTGCTACTGCAAATGCATGCAAGCCACAAAATTGAGGAAAACACAAGATCCACTTATCTACCACTACTGCTCTGCAGCACCACTGGTCAACTAAAATTTCAAAAGACACCTTAAACAAAAAAAGTTATCTCTGGCCAAAATGGAAATGGAAATCAATGAAAATAAATGCTAATAGCTTTAAACAACCTATGGCACATAAGACAATCATCAACAAGACAGATTTATTCATATTAGAGTAATTAATGCCTGTATCAAATGCCCTTGGGTAGAATGAGATAGAAAGTACATCTTTACCACAGGGGCATCAAACTTTCTAGGACCAATTTGTTTATCAGAGAAAGTTAAAAATACTTTACTTCCTTTTTCGTTATTTTTTAACATCCTGATTGAACAACAATTCTTTTAGTCTTTTCTTCTCGTTTAAAGTGTCGTCATAAGGGGCATGACCTCAACTGCTAGGTCACACTGGTGCACCAGATGTCTATTGCTATGACATTATTATGCACACCCTCAAAACCCAAATTGGGTTACCAAATTAATGAAAGGAATGATTAATTATTCCAGAGTTGTTCCCCAAAATACATGAGAAAAGGTCTTAACTACTCTTATCTGCTTGATTTAAAATATCTTACTTAGTATAGCAAGAAAAATGTATTTAAATCCTATATGGGCTCAGTCTTTGAAGCAAGGAAACATCATTTTTCGCCTTTAAACTTAAAGTTTTCACTGACTTAAATGTGAGGAAGCATTCAAAATGAAGCTCAGTGTGCCTGGGATTGAGTTGATCAGCACTAGCTGTTCCGACTCCTGTCTAAATTAATTGACACACTGGTTCAGAAATATATTATTTGACTACTGCAAATAAAATAAATTAACACTTTCATTCCTCTTGTTCTCAAATCATCATATCAATCCATCCTGGGTATAACACTTGTCCTGCACCACATTGTCCTTTTAACAGTGTTGCACCCGTCTGATCTAATCTTATCACAAACCCACTCATTACGGCAATGGCAGGACTCGATGGCCATTACATTCTGTCACCATGGTAACTAGCCTTATCAGTGGACACCATTGACGCCTTTGTTATTTGTCAATTGACCTCAGTTCTGCTGGAGGATTTGACCCCTGAGGTAGTGTTGTCTCAGCAGAAAGGCACTAATCCAGGACAAGAGTCAGGGGCCTGATACTGCTGTGTGAGATCTGCTGAATGAAGAGCGATCATTCATCCTGATGAAATATGACTGGATCCCATTCAATTATAATGTGAAGTCTTGACAGAGTAAATTACACCATACTTGGCATAATTCAGAGGTTGAATAAAATAAAAAAAAATCTCATTAGTTGTGAAATAGGCTACATAAAAAACAAGGTCTCCTGGGAAATTCATCATTCCTCCTCAGCTCTCAGGATTTCAATATTTGTAGAAGGACACAATGCACTTTTCTACACACATAATACAAAGTGCTTTAAGCGCTGACTAACGGGAACTGAATGTCTATAAAGAAGCTACCTGGTTTTGACATGGTTTGCTTTATTCTAAAAATCACAGGGTGTTTTGAGGTAGTTTCTGAGCACAACTTTCTGTCCCGTTCAATCTGCCTTACGGTGAATTGACGTGTCACCAAAATAGGATTGTTGTGTATATGCTGCAACCTGTCAGAGCAGGGATGCAGCAAGACCATTAGGGAGCAAATGCAGGGTGAGTTGACACTTTGACGTAAATGGAAACCTATCTGATTCAGTGCGGTGATGGAGCGGAGCTGGACAACAGACCGATCTGGTGTATTTGGGCTGCTTGTCAGATGACACATGGACTCCAATAAAACCAACCACTATCCACTAACATCAATTGCTACAAGCCACAGATGTGCTCCCTGATAATTTCTCAGAGGGCAGTAAAGTTCAAATATCAATCTAACCTCAATGCTTTCGGTTGTTTCCTGTAGGTCTCACCTTTATGTTTCATTAGAGGATTTGAAGTCCCTACTGCAGACTTTGGCAGTTTGATGTGTGTTTCCTCGTTGATCTGTCTACAACCTCCGTATCCGGAAAGTGGATGAAACAGAGTGCCCATCATCCAGACTTTCATATCCTCCATGCTGCTGTGTGTGGTGGTTAGGGATGGAGGAGGGGAGCCACAGTCTCCTCTACTGAGTGGTCAGTAATGGCGATGTAATTCAATCCAAGTGGGCCTTTCTCTATCCACTCAAAACTTCCGGAACAATCCTTTCTTGTTATGCGGGTGGGGAAGGTTTCCAGGAAAACACACCAAGACATCTTAAGTGTCTATGCCAACAAGCCAGTGATGCAATGGCAATTAGAATGCAATTAGTGCTGCGATTGTTCTTAAATTGAATTGGGTTTAGGGCTGTGGGAATAAAGCATACAGAACACATCTTAATCTTGGGACATAATGTGAGTAGCTCTGCCTGCTGAGGAAAGGCGGCAATGCCAGGATTTAAGGACAGTCTGAATTTTGGGCTAATCCCCCATCGGAACACAAGATTAAGGTTGTGTAGGATGAGCTCTGAAGCATGGGAAAGGAAAGAGAGGAAGAGGGAAACAATGAGAGACAGGTTTGAAGTTCACGAGGAAGCAGATGGATTTTTGTTCTGGCATTCGTAAAGGTCAAAATGATTCTTCCCTCACATGGACCGTTTTTTTTTTCTGCTCCATCCCCAACGACGAAAAAGGAAAGCTCACATGTAGAACAAATCACAGCTGCCTCTGAAACACGCAAGTTTCTTTCCCTCTCTCTCCCCTCTTTCTCTTTCCTCTCCATCTGGATCAAACTTTAAATATGCTATCATTCATAAGTGCTGTAACATGATTTCGCCATTAAGGCCTACAAGCACTGCAGGTGAGCGTTAGACAATTGGACAAGAGCCAATCAATGAGAGCTGATATTTAGGATATGTAGGATAGCATTATTGGGTCTTTGAACATTATGAGATACTGCAGTGGTATTGTTTTTTTTTTGTTTTTTTTTTGTAGTTTAGTGAAATAGACTCTGGTCATGACTGAGCATTTATTATGACTGGAAGTCTTATTATTATTTGGTGCACCAACACTCAAATAGTGATCCTACATTGTTGATGCTCCACAGTATAAGTACATGTTAGCCCTGTGACTATTTACACAGCTGTTACTATACTTGAATCACAGCTGTGCTAATAATAAACACAACAGAAATCTCTTATTGGTGACATAATGTTCTTAAAACCTATTTAACCTTCTGCATGATTTTTTTCTTTTATGAACGACAACGTAAAAAAAAACAGAGCAGAACCTACAATAAATAAATTATAAACAATTGTACATTTGTCAGCATTTCATCTGTCTGAGGGAGTCTCGGTGTTGAAAGTGATACAGAGGTGCTGTTCCAGGGATGAACTTTGTGTGCCGCTTGTAGTTCACAGTGAGCACGGCTTACTTTAGGCTACTTGTCATAAGAGAATGTTTATGAGGTGACAGACTGTCAGAGCTGCACTGACACTTTCAGGTCACTGAGCTGAAGCATTTTGCAAATCTACAAGAAGTGGTGGGGTGTTAAAGTTGGTGCCAGGAGGTGTTTTGCCACTCAGAGACAAAGCCTAGCTTCTGCTGGTGGCGAAGCTCAAAGGACACCAAATCTCAGCCTCCTTTGGTAATGTTTGATTCTAAAAATGGAGACAGAATCATCTGAGGTCTAGTTGCGGTGAAGGACGAAGTTTACAGACCTTTAAACGGGTGGAGTCACTGCCATTAAACAAGACTGGCTCCTTTGTTGTGCTGTAAAAGCTAAAAAGCACCTAATCGCACACGTTAAAGGTTAATTGTTGTTCTTAAACGGCTTCTGGAATAAACAAATCAACATAGTTTAAGCTTCATTTTCTGAACAAAAACAACTCCCTCCTGGCTGCAATCTTAGGAGACAAACCGACTATTACGTCAATGCTACACTCGTGTTCTAAGCTCTGCTTTCTGCATATTCAACATTTATAAGTGAGGCTCTGTTCTGCTTGGTCTTTCCTGTCAGAACAATTTAGCCTGTTCTCATATCTCTGCTTATTTCTTAGAGGTTTTAAAACAAACTGTGACAAAACAGACACTCCCACAGTGCAAACACACATACACACACACACACTCACACACACACACACACACACTCATACACAAAATGTGTGGAGCAATCCCCTTTAACTAGATTAACCTCAGCTAAACGCTTAGTGAACATGCAACACTGACTCAGACAGGTTGTGCAGCAAATCTGACCATGGTGCTTATTAAACATGACCCAACTCTCACTCATACACACTCACCTCCCCCAAATACACACACACACACAAACACATACACATACACACACACCAAATGGAGAAGTCAGAGTGAGTAGCCTTCAGTAAATGTGTAATGATGTTATGAATTATGGATGTGCTGCACCATTGTCTGAAGAGAAGGTGGAAAAGGCGATGCAGTGCCAACAGATGTGTCATATCACAGAAAGGGATCTTGAACTTCACTGTAAATGTTATACCCTGTCCGTAATGTAAGAGCATGCAGTATGCACGCAGAAGGACAGAAACATGTGCTCTCTCTGCCTGATCTTGCATGCATAAATGTGTAATTTAGTCATCTCCTATAAATTCCATGTTTGTTTTGGTGACCTTCCCTCCCTGTGTGCACATGTTAGATGTCACTTTATGTTAAGCCTCAATAAAGTAACAGGTAGGCTGGTTGCCAACAGCCATCCTCTTATTAACTGTCATTGTTGTCTTTTCCAGGAGGGCATTTTGAGAGTGCACATGGAAGACACGATGAACCCGAAGACTCCACGCTTCACTGATTCTGCCTTCAACGGTGAGACTGAGCAGCTTGTTGCGAACACAGAAAGTTACTGATGGCTTTGTGTCAGCAATTTGTCTTGGAAGTGCCCTAACAAAAAGAAGCAATACAGCCGGTCAATCATTGCTGAAACAACTTAGGAGTCAACATTTATTGTAATGTAGGTTAACACATATAGTGTGTTGGATTTGTATTGGTGCAAGAAAACAAAGGAATAGAATTATCAAAGTAACCAAAGTACTTATAAAAAAAAAAGATAACAAATATATGTGTGGTAAGTGTCAGTAGGTTAAAGTACATTTTAACCTACTTACTAGGGATATATCAGGAAGTGCAGCTCAAGGTTATAATGGAGAAGCATATATGAGCACAACATGGTCATAAATGAATTCTTTCTGATCCATTATGCTGTTCTGTTGTATCTCTTCCAACAAGTGTATAAAGGTTTTGCCCGAACAACACTTTGGTGAGTGCAAAGGGCTGCATGTGGTGAAAAAGCTTTCCCCGGTGATGGCAGTGATCTCTAAGAGCTTTTACCATTTCTATTTCCCATAACAGACTTTAGGGAGGCTCCGGTATCCAACAATTAGCAGCAGAGTGTATCATTAATGTCCACACAAACATTCAGGCTAGCCACAGCACACTGTATAATGCAGAGATGATACATTATGTATGGCTTGCATAGTCAAACTTTGTATTGCACATAATTCAGACTACTACAACTTAAAAAGAGACTCAGTAAGCAAGCTTTATAACATGCAATGCTGCAAAATGTGTGTCACTGCCTGGGTATGAAGTGGCTAACTAAGGGGGATGATGCTGATACTAAATTGTAGGATGTAAACAATATGAATTTCATCATAAAAAGCAAATCGATACTTATTCAGAGTGAGATTTATGAATGCAGGCAGTTAAAGGGAATGTGCCAGACTCCGTGCACACTGTATGGGTTTGAGTAAAGTAGGGGCATGAATCATTTTCACATGGCAAAAGCCATGGATAAATCATAATTGGCTTGCACTGAGTCACGCGCTGGTGCCGGCTACTAGACTGGCTGTACAAATTGCAGCAGAGATGGACAATAGTGGGGGTTATGATGATGGCTTGCTTCTGTAACTTCTTGAAATGGGTCTCATCATGGAGCACGGAAGAACTCTTTGTCTCTGTTAACAGATCCTTTCATGCAGTGTCAAACCTGCTGCGCTGTGTGTTGAATGGGCTAGCAGATCCTATGTGTCACACAGTAAGGAGAACACACATACACACACTAGATGTGTCGCTTGTGGATGAGAGGAAAGTCATCAAGTCCTTGACAGTTGCAAAAATAATTCCCCCTATAGACCCCACATTCACACACACACACACACAGATACACACACTGCCATGCTCAGTGTCCGCCCCATCCTGATAAGCACCGTCAGTGATAATGGCCTTATTAATGAAGTGAGACGTGCTTGAGACCAGCGGCTGATGCAGCCGATGGTTATCAGTGGGTGGAGCCGTCAGTGGCGCAGTAATAAAGTCAATATTTCCTGGGACACACTGCTGCGATGGGGACAAGACCTGCCGTGTACTCTTGCATCATCTGTGGCTTCTTTTTACATTTGTTCCTGATCATGTGTCTGCTTGTGTAATGTGATCAGCAGGCATGATAATGACCAGATGAACACATGGTGCACATGACATGTGTGAGTGTGTTTGCTATTAAAAGAAGCATTACGACAGCTTCCTGCAATCAACAGCCAAGCATCATTCAGCTGCACACTAATGATGGCTTTCATGCAGTAAATTACAACATTCAATTGTAGACGAGGATCATTGCAGGGCATCTTGACCATTAGCAAGTCCACCAAGCACACATCGCACAAATTTATCACCCATTTAAAAACAACCACAGAAGTGATGCCATCTCTCTCAGCATCCTGGATCTGATGGTATGGCGGTTTGGGGAATGCTCTTTAATGTGTCGGTTGATGCTGGACCCCATTACATCTCTCAACCTCTCATTTAGATTGCCAACAGCACCGGACCCCGTAAACTGTTTCGTCATAAGATTTAATCGATGCTTTCATTAAAACCAGCCTATGGGTAGATCCCACAAAATTCCTCTCACGTCCTTTTATCTGGTGATGAAACCCTTCAGGTGTGTCAGCGTGTCATATAACTACCTTGCGTTAAATTAGACTCAGGCTAATGTCACCTCAATCTCAACAGGGTGGCTAATTACTGTCACCCATCTCTTTGTCCCCCCTGGAGATGGCAGGTCAGAGGGAGGGTCAGGGAATGGCAGTCAATGTTACGTCTCCAGAGGGGGTTCTTCTTCAAAACAACAAAGTTGATGGCAGCAGACTTTCAAATGACTAAAACTTTTTCCCACTTCAAAATAAAATGGAAAGGGAAGTATGGACCCTGCTGGCAAATGTAATATATAGGGATGAGTATGGATAAGATGTTAATGATACCAATGGCCCTATCAATTCCGCTTACCTACCAAATTCTTTAACAATTACCTTATCAAGTCCTTAAGCAGGTTTTGCTGATTTTGTTTGTCAAAAACATTTTATAGAGTTTATAGGTACATAAATATGAAATCGGTCACTGGGTCTGGATATCTCTGGATGTAAATAAATAAAAATATGTAAAAATCACATGTCACATGACATTGATGTGTTGTTTTGTTTTAGTGGTAATAGCAATGCTATAATCTAAGCTAGCTGGGGCAGACTAGTCAACGTAAGGTCTGTGTGCTTTGGCATAATGTAAGGAATCAATGAGAGAATCATGAAGAATAAAGCCAAAGATGGCAATGAACCATTTCTTACCAATTCTTAAAAGGAACCGGTTCTCAATAGTAGTCTCTAGTAATGCATTTGAATTTTGCAAAACCTATTGTGTTATGGTGTTCCCAAAATGCTGTATTACACTGATGAATTGGGCTTAAGCCTAAAATGGGGCTTAACATCATTTGCCAGCCTATACATGAGTTAACATAACAATCAATCTTATGCATGCAAGGTGACTGGCAGCCATCTGCTCATTCCCATCCTTTATCAACATCAGTGTCATCCCAAAAGAGGAAATGACACATCATTCACCATTTTACCTGCTGTTTCTGTCAAACTGAACAAGCACAGAGAAATGGGGTGAGAAAATAGAGAAACAAGAGAGATGAACAGGGTGAAATGAAGACAAGAATGTTAGAAAGGGAAAAGAAAGAGATGTGCACATGGACATAAAACCCTCATTAATCAAGGGGCTGTCCTGCACGCCTCATATGACAAATGTAACAGAATAATGGTTTCTGCGCAGAGGAAAATATGGCATAAAAGAGTCTTCACCTTGCTATGATCCCACCACCTTTCCTCAGCAGCAGGATATCAAATTAATGCCAGCTATAGGATCCAACTCAGTGTGTGCGACCCTTTGCCACACAGGCCCCTACCTAATGGATTAGACAACGATGTCACATGTTCGACAGAATTTAAATGAACTCATTTCCCAATTTCTCCGACAGTTTTCATCCTTCACTGAAGACTGCTTTTACAGCCCAAACACAAGTGATTGATTTGGCATAATCATGATAACATATCACTTTCCAACACACCTGGCTTCTCTGCGAAGGCCTGTGACGGAAAACTATTATAGCTGAAGGATAGGTTGTACTTTATTCCATGCAGTTCACTGAGCTGTGAGAGGTCTTAAGAGATACACAGAGGATCTGAGTATTGATGATGTTATGCCCGTAGGCACCTAACTAAAAAAGAAAACAAAAAAATCCACAAAGAAGAAAGGATTCCTTTGAAATAATGGACTTAAACTCCAAAAAGATATAACTGCTAGACCAGTCAGCTTATAACTCAAACTTACTTTGAACCCCAGTTTGTTGGTATAAATTTTCAGTTTTATTATTTCAGAAGGAGGCTCAGGTAATACATCATGATTTTTATGTTCAATCCTAAATAACACTAGCTACTGCTATACATAAAGGTACATGATGGTCCATCTCTGTGACAAGTTTTATTTAGTGTGATAATACATGAAAAGAATGGCTTGAGTGGTTCAAAAGTTGTCTTTTTTCCAGATCAAAGTTCTTCACTAATCCTGCCGATGTCATCAACACTTACAGAATCAAGTTCAACTTTTTGAGTCAGAGTGAAAGGAGGTGTTTACTTCACCCGTTTTCTGTGTGGACTCAACCAGTGAGTGTAAGATAGGGATGGGTAGTGATAAGATTTCATTGATACTGTTGTTATCTTATTTCTTGTTTTACATTTTCTCATAAACTATGTAAGTTCAGCTCAACATTTTATCTAGTGTCTTACGTTGCCTGTTTTCTTGTTCAGCCTAAAGGTTGACATGTATTGTTGACAGATAGCTCCTGTCGCCAGCCAGAGTCTGTGAGGTCTTCATGACTTTACTGAACTTTCACCTAGCTTCATGCTCTACCAATGCTCACACACTTTGATAGTACATCTCTCTAAGGTCTGATGACAGCTGTGGGCTGAGACAGCTGTGTCAGTCATAGTTGATGGCCAATGAATGTTTTAAAAGTACAATATACCTGGAAATCAGGGCTCACTCTTAGGAAGTGACCAGCGCTGTACACTTAATCTGTGATTGGAATAAATGCTGAACTGTGGAATTGTTCTTCTTCATCTGATTCTTGTGAGATGATTGTCTGAAAAATCAGGTAATTTTAACACCATTTCCATGCTTGATTCCGCTTATAGAGGCGATTTTTTATCAATTCTGACATCAGTTCCTCCCGTGAATTTTCTGTTCACCAAAAGTAGCTTTACAGGTTTTCTTTGTCAACAACATTTTATTGAGTATATAAGTAAATTAATTCGGAACTGGTCTCTGACTGTAGAATTGCTAAGAGAATTATAAAGCATTTAGGCTGAAAATGTCAATATAATGAACAATTTCTAACCGATTCTTCTTAACAGGAACCAATTATCGATACTCATCCCTTATGTTAGCTAAGATTTAACTCATGTTTAGCTAGCAAAAATTTTAAACTAGCTTCTTATTGAACTCTTAATTTTTAACGGATGGGTGGCCCATAGATATCTTAATGTTGTATTACTTAGTTTTGTTTGATGCAGAAGGTGTGTTGATGAATAGAGTTTGACATAAAACTGATTAGAACTGCTTCAGTTTTGGTTTGGACTGGACCTCTAAGCGTTACCATGCAGCGACATCACGCAGCTAGCAGCTGGTTGCCAAAACACTTCAGGCTCATTGCTTGTTTAACCCCATTTTATCCATCAAATAATCCACAGATGTCTTTGTTGTTTTATCTGTTAGGTTTTTTTAAAAGCAGTATCTGTTATCATTCAGACTTAAGTTGTGAACTAACCTGAATTAATGTGTTCATCTGTTTGCTTTAGCTGCTGTACCGTCTGAAAATCAAATCAATTACCATTTCTAATGGGTAACTGTTCACATTTGTCTAGCACCATCTGCCAATATATTTTTGATGTGTTTATCAGAGGTCTACTGTTTGCACAGCCCTCCTCTACCTGTACGTTCCAGAGGAGATTGCTGCAAAGTGATTCACTTGCACTACACAAAGAATAATAAATTTACCAACTTCCCTCTCCTCGTATCAAATCCGACTGTTCAGTGCTGCATCAAACCCCTCCATTTGTTCATAATTGATGGTGTGCTGCATTGTGGGACTTGAACAGGAGGACGTATTAGCGTCTCATTGTTTGGTTCAAACATGAGACATTGTGTTTGAAGTGGTACAAACATGGGTTAACAGCACTGAGAGGTGGAGAGAGGGAGAGGAAGAGAAAACAGATTGGGCTCTGTATTGAATGGGAAAGTGAGAGCTATTACTGTAGCTTCACACACGCTTCACAGCCCCCAGTTCTGCCCTTCCTGTGGGTTTTAGATGAAATGTCAGGGTATTATGAGGTTTGATGAGGTGAGGGGACATATGTGTGTCCTCACCTTGATGCGTGAACATGAAAGAGAAAGAACAAATGTACAGTAATGGGGGCATGTGCATATATGCATGAAGTACAGTTACATGATCTGTTTAAATATAGCTTAACTAGCATCCTCTGTGGAGCATACTGTTGAAGCCTTGATGCATTTCTTCATGAAGGTGTGGGTGTATATCTGTGTAAGTGTGTGTGTGTGTGTGTGTTTGTGTGTGTGCCCCAGCTTTGGTCAGGTCACGTATTATAGACTTATTGTTCTCTTTGAAGTAAATACAAGAGAAGAAAATAATCTAAGAGAAATTGCTTTTCAAACTGCCAACACCATCTCTCTGAGAACAGGCTCCCAGTCGGGTTAAGTACAGCAGAAAACATATAGCTAACCGTCCTGTTTCTTAATCATTGCTGTTCTGTAGCTGGGTCAAGCTCAATGAACCTCAGACAAAAAAATAAACATGACAAAAAAACTAAAAAACCAACAACCAAATAATAAGCCCCAGCAATGTTTCAAATGTCACCAAGTAAACAGTATGCTTATCCACATCTATAGCATCCCTCCAAGTGCTTCCTCGTACTCCCCCAGAAGTCCATTAGCTTGTCATTCGCTTTCTTTACAGTCATTCAGCTTTTGCACATGGCCCGTGGCAGTGTGGAGCAGCTTGCTCCACATGAATAACAATATCTGATTATTCAGACAGAAGCCAAGTGACTCAGCTGTCTCTACTGTATTCTATCATCTAATCTTCTCCTTCCTTCTCTCTCTTTCAACTGTTAGTTTCCTCAACCACTTAAGTTCTTCCTCTTCTCTTTGTCTTCTCTTTTCTTTGACTTTCTCCTTCATTAATCTTGCAGGTTAGAGTTCATGTCCATCATTTCTCGGCTCCCTCTCAGTCCTGTCTCTCTCTCTCCCTCTCTCTTTGTCTGACTGCTTTTTATCTTGTGTGTACATTCTCTGATGGGTACGGAAAAGCTAACTTTGCCGGCGGCGATGTCGGCTTGCTGTTGAGTGGGCGGGATCACAGAGGGATGAGGGGGAGTGTGCCACATTCGTAGGACAGGTAGAGCTCAGCGGAGTCAGTCCGGCTGTTGAAACATAAAAATAAAGCCTGAGAGAGGGCACCCACAGGGAGAGCCCTGTCTGATTCTACCTTAGAATATACCCAGCCTGTATATGGATATATTTAGACAAACAGTCTTGTTCATATTTCTCCTGCTCTAAACTATGAATGACTGGCCAAGTAAACAAGAGCCAAAACCGTCTGTAAGAGAAAAAACCGTGCCGTCAGCTTTTAATAATCTATAATTTGCATTTAAAATCCTGTTAGGTTTCAGTCAGGATTCATTTGGCAGGATCCCTAGTTACTTGTTAGCAAGCAATCATTCCAAGATCAGTCAAAACTATTGCTGTGAAGCTACTTTTAAAAAAATATCAGCAGAACTTGGTTCTGTGTTTGCAACCGAGCCAAATAAACTCAGCAAAAAAAAATTAATAGAACTCAGGAAGAAAATAATTGGATTTGGGAAAATTAAAATTGGATTTTTGGATGTGCACAGCATGAGTAGGTAGCAACACAGCAGCAGAAAACCAAGGAGTTTGTCTCCTTGCATTTCCTCACATTCCAGCCCACAATTTAAAATATTTTGCCATATTTAGAAGTGTTTAAAAATTGAAAAACTGACCCTTTAATGGAAACATCTAGAGGTTGAATACCAATGTTGTTAGACTTGAGACCAGTCCTCGTCCAGAGACGAGACCAGCACTGATCTGCTATTCTTCAACTTCATCAATTTAATGAAAACTCAATTTATTTTCAGTTGAACCTTGCCTGATAAATTAAGGTTGTAATTTGTCTAAACACATTTAACAGTAGCTCGCCGATTTTTCTGCCTCCTTGGAAATCATTCCAAGTGCCTTATGTGTCAGACACCTGCAGATACTGGGACATCAGTCCATCTTATTTCAAGTCAGAAACATCTCTGAACACTTACTTTAGGCCTCATTCACCTGGTAAAGTGACATCTGATTTTCAGATATTGAAAATAGTTATGGACTCATTGCTGACTTTTAAATAAATACAATAATTTATTTTTGGAATTTTAGTTGAAAAAGAAAACTAGTTAAAGAAAGAATGCTCTTCAACTGTTCAACCTTGTCATTGTTTTAAAAATGGATTTTTATGGTCTCGGTCAAGGCTCTCAAAAGGTTTCGTCTTGTCTTGGTCTCGGTGCAAATCTCAGTCAAGTCTTGATAGCGGATAGTGTGGTCTTGAGTACAACACTATTGAGTTCTTTGAGTGTGTAAAAAAGCGTCAGGAAATGCTCACTTTGCATTAGCTGGAGCTTAATTACTTAACTTTAAAAGCTCTTAAACAGCCTCTGAGATTGAGCAGTAAACAGAGTGGCTGGTAGCAATTACATCAAGCAACACATTAACAGCAAAGCAACATCTCAACATTACATGGTTTCCTGTGATTCCCTTTTGCGGTAGGATGAAATAAATTCTGAAAATATATTAAAAATGATCACTTTCAGCAGTTGCAAATGAGCACTTTGAATGCAAACAAAGTTTCACATCCAGCATACTAACAAATCAGCTGGGGCAGAGCGAGGTGGTCTTCCGTTGCTTCGACAGAAATGGAAATGTACACCCTGCCCTTCTGACTTGCTTGCATAAAAGCTGGATTCATTTAAATAAACTGACAGTAAGGCAGCCTCACAGTCATGGTTTCTGAGCGGTAGCCCACTTTGATAAGGAAATCAGTCTCCAAAGAGCTGTCCAAGTCAGCCCGTTTCACATCTGGGCAAAGTGCACCTGAACAAAAGAGGGGGGACACTCACCAAAGCTGAACCAACTCTACATCAAAAGAGCTTCGTCCTGTCCTTTGCCTTTTATAGACACTCTTTCTTCTCAATTCCCCTCGTCACTCTCTATTGTATCTTTACCTTTCCCTTGATCAGCCGTTTTTCCCCTGATGAAATACAACTCCTCCACCCCTTGTTGACTACTATTAAGTGGGAAACTTATTTATGAGCACAGACACAAGGACAGGTTACCCCTGTACAATTTCATTGCACACCATCCCTCCTTCAGTTAGTGCGGTAAATGCCGACTGTCTCGAGGCAGTTTTTACATGCAGTGTCACACACACACACACACACACACACACACACACACACACACATATATATCTATATACATACACATACATTACATACTGTGTCTTTCATTTCACCTCCTCTGGAATGAGAGACCTGTTGACCTGAAACATAAAGCTTTAATTGTGGTGATGGAGTGCAGCCCTGTGATGACAGGGGCCACAGGAATCACTCTTGCAGCAGGGTCACTGTGTCATTAATGAATGAGGATAGAGACGCACACTCATAGCACAGCAGCAGAGACAATGGTGAAGCTACAGTAAGAAGTTCCAGATTGTTCTTATGACTTTGGAAGTGAACTCTGACAATAACAAACAGAGCTGTTAAGTGATTACACTCTGTTGTGTTCAGCATGACATTGTTTCCAAGCTAATCGGTTTCTAATGGGTACTTTTTTAAGACATGGATATTTTCAAGATTCATTTTGAGAATGAGATGACAACGACACTGTTTCAATCACAGTGTGTGCCATAAAAGTCTACATGCAGACCAATATATCCACTTGAAATCATTGCCATTTTAAAGGGAAGTCAACTTGCAGGTTTTTAGATGGAGTAGAGCAGAGCTGCTTGAGGGGCAGGGGCAAAAATAAAAAGGGCACATCCTCTCTAACCTTTGATAAACACAGTTCAGACATTAGGGAGTCCTACCCCAGAGAATTTGAGCATCAAATTCCCTTCTAACATTCAATCCCCTGCAGTACGGTGAGTGTTTCTGTGACCATTTATAGTGGAAGTTCAACAATTTAAAAGGAAAAATATGAAGTGTAGATCAAACATTTGGCTTCCTGTACGAAAATCACATTGCAGCAATATTTGATGTTCCTTTAATGAGTCAAAAAAGGGTCTTTTTTAAGGACTGAAATATCAAACAGACTGATTACACACCTTACACAACACCTTGACCTGATTTTTCCAAGTTTTCCCCAATTTTGGCACTTTTTGACAATTTTTGCCACCTTAATCTTATTCTATTGCTACCTCTTGCTGTTCTTGCCACTTTTCTCCACTTCGATTCTCACACTTGCAAAGATAGTTTTCAACCGTTTGGCTCTTTGGTTGAGCAGGGTAACACTGGTGTAGAGCATAAAACACCTACCGCTAAAAATTTTTATCTGGGATGCTGACACATTTAAGGTTAGAGAAAAATTATAATGTTTGTGATTAGAATATGCAATTTAATGTAATTTGCAATTAATTTCCCAGCCCTAATGATAAACAAGCATGAAAAATAAATATAACAAGAGCAAAAGGGCAAATTACCATAAATTATAAAGTATTTCCCCAAAAGGACATCCAGAGATCACTTTTTACATTAGGTAACCAGAAGAGAATCCAGAGGACACTTCATCCTATTTTGTCCAATAAAAGGACATCCAACATAAACTACTTTTACATTTTGTCCCTTGCAGTTGCATTCAAGGGCATCTTCACATATTATTCCCTCTTTAAGCTCCTCCAAAGCGCTCTATTATACATGTGATACACTAGTAGACTATTCACAGTACCAACTTTTGTGTGTTAGCCACCAAAAGGGCACCAGCAAAGACACATTGAATTATTATAACCCCCAAGAGACAAATCCCCTCTCTGAAGTACACCACTAGAGTGAAGCAAAACCTACCATGTCTAACAATTCTGACATTTCAGCTCAATCTCCTACCTAATAAGCAAAATGTTAAGAAGGAATAATCAAATCTACTGGTATTAAACATATTGACATTGTTTTTACCAAAGCATTAAAGTATGTTTATACTTATCATAGAGTGTATGATATTATATATTAGTATAGCATGGTTCTGTATCACAGTGTATCATATCAAAACATGAAACCCTTTGCCAATACTCCATATATCAGCAGTTGTACCAGCCCAGTGCATTAAAATTCTTAAGAAGTTGGTTTAACCACACTCATAGTGCTCATTTACTTACAATTGGTCCTCTAACTTTTTAACAGCAGAAACTTTGGGTCATGTCAGGACTAATCGGTGCGCTGTTTGTAAGTTCTGGACTCAGGCAACGTTTACCAAATGCTGAGTCAGGATATGTCTGCTTAATAGAGGTGGGATAACAAAGCTTTCCTGTTCTACCAAATGTTGTTCTCAAGCCCAGTGTCTCGGGGCCCTGTTTGATAATTACCCTGCTAATGAGAGTAAGGGGGGGCAGATCAAATCAGTCCTGATAATGGGGGTTAAGTGAATTGTAAAGACCAGAATGTCCGTCTGTATTCTTCTGATGCACTAATTACTGTTCAGCATTGCAAACACAAAGCCATATCATGATCCTCATTGTTGTTGCTCTCTCTAGCATGGAAGAGAGCAGGGAGTCTAACATGAGGATCAGCATCTGAGAGGTATCGAATATCAGGTAGGAACAAAAGATTCAAGGGAATATTTCATGCTGGGCCGGACCAAATCTGGAATATGATACACAAGGCGTGCACATGCTCCTTCATACGAGTACCAGACCTTCTGCAAGACCTCTGATCCATGTCTGTCAATCATGGATCAAACCAGCTGGCTGAAATCAGTAGCCACACAATTCCTTTGGAAAAGCCATCAATAATAGAAAAAGCTAGAGAAGATGAGACAAGTAGACAACCTGGTTATGTTTCATTAACCATGAGGGGTCTCCCTGCCTTGTCCTCCCTTGCTTCTCACAGGGAACAGGAATAGATGGAAATGAGTCCAGTTAAAGACAGAAAGCAGGTGCTCTGGCATCGCAGAAAGGCCAGGGATTGATCAGGGGAAATGGAGAAGAGACTGTGGGCACTAACTGAGGTCTGGGCCATCGGCCAGAGCGGACACAGCTGCACAATTCCCACTGTCCTCGCCAGGTCTGGTGGCGAGGCGCCTCCATCTTGCGCTCTGTGTGTCTAACACGCTTGATCTGCCAAGTGCTCCTTTTTAATTAACTACTCTATACTGCTGCATAATTACTGCTCTAACCTTCCCTAATCAGTCGCTCGCTGGTGCATACCATATTTTCCTGCCCTTGTTCATTACCTGAATGCATCCCTAATGTACAGCCAACAGACGAGTCAGCGCTTACCATTTCAGACAGTGGAGAGCAAGTGAAGCCCTGCTTTGTCTAACTTTGGCACCAACTTGAAACACGAGCTGAGTCGAGTCGTAGACAAACACTACTGGAAATATTTTACGGGATGTTATTGTGTGAAAGTGTTTACTTGCTGCACACGGATGCTTCTGTTTGGATGTTTTCTCCAGGTTGTACAGGCTCTGTCTCTATAATCAGGCAGCTGTATCACAGGAAACAGACATAATTGTATGCTTTCTTTTTCATTCAGCCCATTTCAGCGTGAAGTGTGAAAGTATCCACTGTTGTCTTGGTTACATCTTCCTTCTTGTCTTTTCTGCCTCTATAAATAACACGGAGGGCTCTGAACTCAGAGGAAGCCCCTGTTGGTGTGAGTCAACAGTTGGTACACGGTGTAAAGCAGCAAGTAGCAGAAATGAATGACAGAGTGGAAAAGAAGGACTTTTGGATCCTGGTGACAGAACGTCTTCTAACCTGTATTGATCCAGATTAGAAGGTAAAGTTTGAACACAAGAGATTAATCTGAACCTTCCCATTGACTGTATCAATAATGAGGCTTAGTGAATAAACTGAAACCTCAAGTGCATTAGTAAACAAATACACAGGGTGACATGACACATTGGCATGTGATTCCCATACCTGCGGCAGCCTGACCTTCTCTTAAGCCGCTGCATGAGCAATATGACACTGGAAACCTGTGAATATGGATTCCTGAGTGTTGCTGCTGATCCTGGCTGGCAGGTCGGATTATAGACAGAATTTTAACTGCATTTTGTCGTGAGTTGGTCTGTCTTTAGTGCTGGTGTTGACACTGAATGTGTTGTTCACTTGCTTTAGGTGAAACAAGGGCTAAACAGAGGGATAAAGAAGCTAGAAGAACTGAAACCATGAAAGAGTCCCCAAAAAGACTGAATGTAAGGTTTCCTCCTTCACTCCTAAGAAAAAGCAAAGTGAGCATTATCTAAAGTAACCTGTTATACAGCATTTTCAAGGTAAACACAGCAAAACAGACGTGCAGGTGCTCTAAAGCAAATATGTTTACACTGAGTGTAAACAGAGTGTGACACACAGACCACGTGTGGGTTTTTCGTTTTATATACTAACAGGCACCTGCAGCAGCAAGGGAAAATTAATGATATATTTTTTCTGTGGATGCACTCTTCTTTAGACTTATTAATACTTGTCTTAAAGATCACAGGAATTACATGTACTTTTATCTTTCATGTTCCTGCTGCTTTGCATGTAAAATCATGCAAAGCAGTAGTAAACACGCCTTAACCATAGCGGTTGCTACCGAGAGGCTGCTCCCAGTGTTCCCTCTGGGAGATGTAACTGCCTGTCTGGGATGGGCGGGTGATGTCACTGATGCTTTCCGGTGCACTGCCCCTGTAATGGAGTCAATTTAGCTTCATGCTGAGCCATTTCGGTCCAGCCTCACCCCATGAAGGACACATTAGTCCCCCCCCAACTCCCCTCCCTCCATCCCACCATCTCTCATTTCTTTTTTCTCATCTCGCTCTTTCACTTCTTGCTGCTTCCTCTGATCGCTCTCTCTCCACGCCTCTTCTTCTTTATATCTTCCATTCCACATTTACATCTTTTTTTCCAATGCTACAGTCCATCAGCTTTTTCCATATCTCAGCCCATCAATACCTCCTCTACTATCTGGGCTGGCAATAAGTATGTCCCACCCTGTTTCCAGAGAAGCATTTTTACATGATGGTCTCATAAAAACAGCATCAAATCGTCGTTTTTGATACTAGTCAGTGGAATTCAAAGTACAGATAGGAAATGTGCAAAACACATTCAGACAAATACACAGTGGCATGAGAGTGTATTTTGGAAAAAAGTAAACATCCCTTTCACTGGGTTTCTCTGTCTTGGAAGCACTTGTGTGGGAGTGTGTTGTTTAAACACCCCACTATCTGAAGCAAACACTCCTCCTGCCTCTTTTTGAAGTTGGTTCAACTTTAACCCCAGACAAGTTACACATTCTCTCTCAATGTTTTCTCTGTTTCTACTGGAAGCACAAACACACGCTGCAATCCATCACAGTCATTCCCGCTCTGTATCTCCAGAGATATATGGTGTAGTTTACTTTTTTTCTCCACTCTAGCCAGGGCTCAACAAGCCCTTGAACACAAACTCACACCGCTCATGACCCAGGCGCCAACTCTGTCCCCTCTTACTCTGCCTCCTGCATTTACTACACAAAGAAGGATTAAAGTTATCAGGATGATAAAGTGATATCCATAAGCTTCCGGAGCTGCGCTAAATTTGACTTGTCACAGTGAAAACTGCGCTTTAAATAGCCCACTCTGTGTTTTTGCCAGATTAGTATCAGGGCATGGACGACTCACTTGCAAATTTGCCTAAATTGTCTTACCCGGTGGCATCAGATTATGTGGTGTGATGACTTGCACTCCTCCTGCACGGGCCTTTGGGCTTGTCGCGCAGAGTTTAATGAGGGGGAGAGGATGAATACACACAAGAACGAGAAATTCAGGTCCTTGATTGGTTGCAAAAAATAGCCGGGTACAGTAGCCTGAAATATTAAAAAGCAGTGTAAACTATTATTTTGGATGATTGAGGTTACATGCTGTGTCCACCACAGGGAAGGAGTAAAACACAGGGCAGTTTTCTTTGCTGGAAACAGGAGCTGAGGATGGTGGGTGAGCGTGTGGGTGGAAGCAAATAGAAGCCAGAAAAAAGGGATTGATATCAAGCAAGCGATAAAGAAGAGAAAAATAGATAAAGTAGCAGACTGGAATGAAATGAGAGGAATTGAAACAGGATTTAAAGAATTGATGCCCTGCTGTTTTATGGCATCAATAATGGACTGAGTGCAGGTAAAGTGGATCATCGCCCTGAATGCAAGATTAGATATTCCCTTATGTGAGGAAATTTAAGCGACCAAGTCCCAGAATGAACCTAACACCTTGACTTTGCTCAGGTTTGCTGTTTGTACTGCTGCACATTATCCCCTGTCACACTTTCAGCCCAGTCAGCTGAATGCAAATGTGTCTCTTACTGTATACAAACAGAGATACAAGCTTTGAACTTCAAAACAGAGGACCCATGACTGCTTGGGTGAAAAAGAGTTCAAAGTGGATCGAAGTTGTTGTGAATTGGCCTCAAGCACTGCCTGAAATATGTTAACGGGTTTTGGCGAATATGCAAGTCAAACATCAGAACAACTTAGCCCTGTGGGTTCAATAAATAGCTTGACAACACAACACTGACTGCAAAGAGAAGCCAAAATATTCTGAGGTCCCACTGCTGACTGGCTGCAGAAAAGACTATGTAGCCTATTATGTAGCCTAAGCCTAACATCCATGTCAACAGATTTTACAGTTACAAACACATCAAATAACATTAACTTTGACCTGCTTTCTGTTTTCGTGGGTAGTTCTTTTATAAAGATTTGTTCTTTGGAGTTCGTAATTCTGGTATTTTTACATTTTTTCTAGCTATTTTACACTTTAACATAGGAGTAAAATGCAACACTGACACATGAGTTATTGAAGTTCTTTGATCTAGAACTTTGAGTCTGTTCTGCTTTTGACTAAATCAACCTTGAATAATTTTTGTTGTTTTATGAGTTAGTAAGGTTTTTTTTTAATTATTTTGGATAGCAGAATCAGTGAAACATCAGTAACACAGCTGCAAGAGCAGATTCTTGAACAAAAAATCACCCATGTATAAGCTTAACATGTTGTATATTTTGGCTTCACTTTTATCTTATTTCATATAGTGGAGGCACACTATCAATTTAATTTTATTTTCAGATGTCAATGGTTGCTCCCTCATTTTAAATAAAGTTACAAGCTAAATGACAACACCCATCATGGGGGATTTTGAGGCACAGATACCCCACCCATCTTTATGAATGGTCAGTGGTTGGTACCCCATAATTAACTGGTGTCAGGTGAACATAACCATTAATGTCAGTGTGGTGCCAAGTTCTGTCAACAGTTTATTTCTGAGGTAAAAGCAAAGTGTCAGCAGTGAACGTTATACTGCAATATTTTTATTTTTATTGCATTAGAATTAAAAAGTATGGCAAATACTTAAATCTGAGTGCTTGGATTGAAACAGAATTGAAACATGGGTGTTGGAATATCTTACAGTATAGAGGGAATTCCTATACATCTACCTATGGATAAGAAAGCATACAGCCTCTCCTCTGTGTTTCTTGAAAGAGCAGAGTGAACGTGCTTCGCAAACGTGGTGCACCTCAAGGCGTGGGTTGAACACACATGGCCATTAAACATTTACCCGAATCTGCTGTGACCAGGAGAAGCAGGGAGGGGAGAGCCAAATACAACATTATTTCATTTGACAGCATTATTGATGAAAGCCTTAGATCGAAGCAAACATCAAATAAATAGAGTTAGGAAATTATTTAGGGACTATTGATTGCACCTCAGTGGTGTGTTTTTCCAGCCTTGTTCAGTCTTCTGTGTGGTGGAGGAACAAAAACTAAAAGAAGATGTGAGGAGAAAGGAATCAGGAAAAGAGAGAAGGAGAGGAGATAAGCCCTGAGGCTATCTGTGAAATCTTTTGGATCGCAGCCACTTTCCTGTTATGGAGTCAGAGTCACAACCTACATCGAAGTGGTATCCCCCGTGAAGCTTGGACGACCACACTTTTATTTTTTTATGCCTCTGCAGTCCGTTACTCAGACGCACTGTAACTCACCCTTCTCTCTCACTCTCTTTCTCCCTTCTACTGTACGTTTTCTGTGATACAGTTTCTCCATTCAAACTCCCTGTTTCTGTCTGTGAGCACTTTGTTGCAATTCAAGTACACTACCACGGCTATCAATATTTCATATCAAAGTACATCTCTCGCACTGACTCCTCCTTTAGATACCATTCACTGTGGCTGCTGGATGCATCTGAGTGCTTTGTCAGAGCTCAGCGTAGAGATCGGGTTGATAAGATTGGAGATTTCATTACCATACCATTGTAGCTGATGAAAAAAAAGCCTCTCTCTCCAAAGTGTTCATTCAACCAGAGCTCATGTTTAATCTAAAGGACTGTGATTTTGTTTGGCTTTTGCTATTGAGATGCTATTAAATATATTCTTATGAATGGAGCTGGAGAGCGCTGCAACTGCAGCATGCTTTGCATGATGCTGTCTATGCAATGTTCTACATGGATGGCTTCACTGTGCTGCATTGGCACTCTTACACAAGCATGCACACATGCACACACTCTGTACAGACATGTATGCAGCATGCACTAATGTAATCTGTGGGCTGTGTACTCTGCATCTTTCAGTGCAGGGACCAATAGGAAGGCGCTTGTGCTGTATCTGCAGGCATGTGTGAAGCCCACCTGAGTACAGAGCAGGCAGAAATACAGGACAAAGATACAAACATGTATAAATAAAACAAAACCTTTGGGTTGGACAGTATACTTTCTTAAATATGAGCATGTGTTTGACTTAAAAAGAATTTCTCATAAATTACTTCAGTCCAACCAAAAAAATGTACTAGTGGAAGATGTTTCTGGGAAAGAGGTGTCACTTAGTATACTTAAAAAAAGATAAGATAAGGTAAGATGAGACAAGATAAGATACTTTATTCATCTCACGAGGAGAAATTCACAGTCACTGCACCAATGCAAGAAAATTAATTGAGCAAAGGTTCCAAGAATGCCCTTACATGAGCTCATCTTATGAGTTTGAAAACTTTTTATTTTTCTTTTATTTGAAGAAAACAGGGTGCAAACATGTTAGTTTGGTTTAAAAACAGTCTTTTGGTTTGTAATGTATGTGTGTTTATGTATGTTTGTTAACCAGCCTCAAGCAGAATCTTGAAGAACTGCAGTTTTTAGGTCTTTCACGTACTGAGCGACACCAACATAACAGCAGCATTTTTCACATTATGACACCAAAACAGATGACACCTACAGCTCCACCATTAAAATGCCTTTGTACTTTTATATTGATATTTAAACAGTTTAACATTTGCGTCCCGGTGTGTCTTTACGGGCAATGCAGACCCACAGGATGTGCTGACAACAGGAGCTCACAGTTTCTGTTTCTGGCACCTGAGCAGCCATTGGACGGCTGTGTCTCATCATCAAGTAACATTTACACTAAAGGCAAATAAATGAAATGGCTAGTGAGTACAATGCTTGTTTTGGGTCTGATATGAATCTCTCTTTTAGCTCTGTTATAATTTCTACCAATTTCAGAGAAAAATGTTTAGTCACTAAATCCCTCAGTATTTCCAAATCAATGTTGTCTCTCTACAGTTTGAGTTTTTTAGTCAGTGATTTTGTTAAACTGGCCAATTGATCATTTATTTCAAAACATTCAAAACACCTGCCCTAAGTTAAACACTGCCTGTGTTCTCACTTAAAAAAGAGACTACTATTTACACAATTAACTGTAATGTTCTTTTAATCTTATAGACTCATTACCATGACCACTGGACTCTCCTTTTGCTGGTTGTAGAAAAGAATGAAAGTTGAAAACATTTGGACATTTGAGATCCTTGCATTGTTTTCGTTTTGTGTTTTTTTTTTGGTGATAACTGATGCCTGCTGCTTTGAAACACCACTGATGTAAGCAGGTTTAAATCCAAATGATTCATTTTTAAACCATGTCCAACCACCTCCACTTGTCCCTTCCCTCCTACTCTGGACATTTCTCAGTCCGGACGCAGAGAAGCCAATCCCTCCGGATTAGGATGTGAACCCCAGCAATCCACAGTGTCCCTCAACAAGTTTAGCCCTCCCCCATTAAGCCTCTGCTTGGCTTTCTATTAGACGAGTTAAACAGACAGCCGTTTTAATGAGCCCGCCTCTGGACTTGTTTAGTCTTAATCTGATATATGGCAGCGATGCTAATTGATTCGCCATCGTCATGAGCATGTGATTGTTGCGATGACAGACAAGCAGGATGTCACAGCTGACACAGGACTGTTAATTTCTGTCCTCAGACTCTGTGGTGTCGTCAGAGGGGATTAGGGAGCAGCACATCAGGTTGGGGGTGTGTCCACCTGTCAGTAAGATGGACGGGAGGCCGGATTTATACCTCTCCACACCACAGTTAATCCCAGCAGGGGGAGAAGACTCAGGCATTCAATTAGGAAGAGTAATTTGTGGAATTTTCTTATATGCAGTGAGATAAATTATTCTGCTGTGATTAAATCAGAGCTCCTCTCAAACAACCAGAATGGTGTACACTGTTAAATGAATATTTATTAACTTTTAAACTATTTCACATAAACAGAATTCCTTTCTAGCAGCTTTCCACTGCTTACGAGTGCACTGTTTGTCCAGACACATTCCTCCAAATGTGAGATCCAAGTGCCTTGCAAAGCAGTAAGTCTGGTGAAAACACACAAAATAAGAGACAAGAATCTCAAAAATGCATAAATTATGTTGTTGATGTTAAATAAATCAACTAAGAGTCAGCAAAAATTCAGACTAACATCAGTCTTTTGATGCATACATACTTCTATGCCCTCATGAAAATGAAACAGGCACCATGTTGTCTTTTTTCCATCTTTCATCCTTCTTGTTTGATTTTTCCTCAGTCAGAGCTCTCTCTGAATATTCAAGTGTGCTCAAGACTACTTGAAATTCCAATTAACATTGCTTTTAAGACCTCTTTTCTCATACACATACAAGCGCAAAGAGCCAAAAAGGTCATACTGAGAGCTGAATTTAACACAGATTAAAGGCCAGAGCTTCTTCGGCTGTGACACGTGAAGAAAAGGAATAAATACCTATTGAAGTAATAACAGTGGAGATGACTCACGCATCCTGGGAGGATGAATCACTGCTGTACCCGATTTAATGCTTCACAATATAATCCGCATTAGCTTTTACCCATTCACAAAGCAGATATGTGTATAAATGAAACCTCCTAATCTCTCATTGTATTCCCCTGGACTAAGCGCTATGGAGAAAATCTAGATTTCCAGGTTTTATACTCCACATGATTACACACTGTCTCTTACTTAACATGTTGTAATGTGGCCAGACTGGCTGTCTAGTTGGTATTTTTAGAGTGAGATTCACTGTACAGCTGCCTGTAAGTGTTGAGCATTTTTAATACCAAGCTTTATGATGTCTGTCTGTTGCAAAGATTACTTTTATAGCAGCATAAATGTACTTTTAAAGTAGTATGAATATGATCCAAATAGATCAAGAATACTTATTATAGACGCAGAGGACAATCACTGAAAGAGTCAAGAATAGCAACTCTGGAAACATGACAAAGGTCGGCACTACTTGGCCTCAAATCACCTGTCATCCATCAACATTATTACAGTTATTCCCTTTCAGACACTTTATTCAATACTGAGGAACAGGCGGTGAAACTTAGGATGCTAAGCATTGCTACCTAACAGGCAGTCTTGGATACCGTCACGCTACTTGAAGGAGGATTTATTGCAAAACAAGTATACTTTAAAAATCTTTAGCAGAACTTGTGCCAGAAACAGAAGCCAGCACCACTAAGTCTGGATGCAACTCTGAGTAGGCTTGGCTGAATCATTTGCAAGCACATATAACAAATTAAACACAAGTAGGTGAAGTTCAAAAGATTCTTCAGAGAGAAGGAGGGTGGACACTTGAAAGGACACAAGTGATTCTGGAGCAAGGGTGAGTGATTAAAAGAAGCTACTGGAAGATGATAAAAGGCAGAATAGAGGAGGTAAACAAGCATATTTCTCATAACAGATGCAGATAATAGAAGAAGGGCATAAAGAGAGTCAACTTTATAGTGAGTCACTCAAGGTGAATCATAAAAAGGCATAAAGGAAAGAGCTGAACTGCTGTAAAAGAAGCACAAAGTTCAGGAAAATAAATAAAAGAATCCAGACAAAGATGCATAATACGTGCCAGAGCAGAGGGAGCAAAAGATCAAATATTAGACACATGCAAGAACGCAAGTGTGCTCAGTCAGTGGTGTGTGTTAGTAAGCACTTAAGTATACGTGCTACACACCCCTTCACCCTGAAATACAAAGACACAGGTGGAGACTTGAGCACACCGGTCAATACCTGGGAGTTATCCTATCGATTGGCAAGGCTTCAACCAAATGTCATCACCCAACAGACTCAAATCTGCCCTGATCCTGCAGTGATGGAGGACAGATCCCATGTAAGCTGACAGCACCACATAAAAACACAAGAAAATATGTGCTGTGATGCGTCTGACAGCTCCAAGAAAAGAGTTTCAGTTTTTTTTTCCCTTTAAAGACAGATTCTGAGCCACCAACTGAAATAGACATTAACATCCTCATACACTATAAAACACAAATCTGCATGACCTTTTAGATGTCTTGGACGCTGATTCTTTGGCCCTTTGCTGGGCTTCCTGTTATTGACACAGGGTCAAATAGTGTAGGTGTTGTTGTCACTGTGTGCCCTGAAGCTAGCCAGGTCCTTTTCCTCCAATGGCAGTAAGCTGATTACAATCACACTGGGGAGCTAAATGACTGTATCAATGCCTCTTGTCACCTCGACCTACCAGACGCACAGATGGACTTTTCCAGTTGAAGGCACATTTAGTGATGTGTTGACTGTTTTAGCCATTTTAAGAATGGCTTGGATGTTAACTGAATGGGAAAGGTGGAGTGAGGTTGAAAGGAATAGTAAAAGGTCGTCAGTCTTGTGAAATAGTTCGCACAGCAGCTGTTGGGGGAATTAAGGCTGTGACCTTTGGGTTCCAAAGAGGTTTTAGTAAATGGCAGAGATCCCGCTGTTGAAAGAAACTGCACTGAATAAGGTGTTTCAATCAATTTTTCAGTAATTTCATTTCATAAATAAGTATGAACTTTTTCATTCACAAGGACACACAACTACGTTCTGCTTCCATCCAGCATAACTAAAGCAGAGACCAGGGGTTTGTCACAAGTGGAGGTCAGGGGTGGCATGGCCCACCTTGAAATCTGATCCACCACCCTTATTACCACAATATCTTACACCATGAGCAGTGTTGTCAGATTACCGATGTGGCTGATCAATAGTTCTGGGTGTGTTGCAACAGGTTGGTCGCAGAGTTCTTTGTGCCCCAGTGCAGCTCATCGGCTTCAGTCAGTAACTTTCACAGTGACTCAGAGAATTTAACTTTTAAAAATACATCAATGCATGATTATGAACATTGTTTTTTCCACCATGTCAGCATCCGCTTTCTTTTTTTTTTCTCAAAACCAGTCCCCATCAGCATTTACAGGGCTAAGTTTCTCAAGTACAGACTTTTTGCCTGACACGTAACTTTTCCAACAGCCCCACTTCTCTCTGTGAGTAGCGCTAAATTTAGACAGCTACTAAACTGCGGTGCAAACTCACAAAGTTTGCGTGTTGTCACTTTTCAAACAACAGTGCTACGTAACTGTTGATAAATACAGTACCTCATGCATTGTATCCGGTAAGAACAAAAAAAGTAAAAGTAAAAGTAAAAAACTTTAGCATGCTGGCATTTTTTTGCATCAACAAATTACCCTGTGGTTCTATTAAATGTAACCAAAACTAGTTAACGCCTGCTAGTTAGTGGCTAACACCAGGTATACAACACTGATGGGCATTTTGGTTTGCATGTTTCTTGATCATAAAAAACAGGAATAAACAAGTAGTTCATTTTGACTCTGTTGATGATGCGAGCCAAAAATTTGGTAAAGCTATAGCAACTATAGATCTGCATTCTTTGAGCCGGATCACAAGCAGTAGCAATGAAAGCATTTTTTGGCTCACATCTCAAGAAAATCTAAGCAAGGAAACTCTTGAAATAGCAAAAATATTGTATCCCCTGCCAAGGGCATAAATACTTTAATACTGTGCTAAAACTTTTATGATTGAGATTGAGGATACACTATCCCAGATGAACTTTTTTTCTGGATGAATGTCAGATAAATGGAAATTGAAGGTGCATCCAGGTATTTGAACCAGTGCTGAGTTACTGTGGTCAGCACTGTGGAGCTGCTGTGGCTCAGCAGAAGACACAGGAGGTCCAAACACATACACACACAAACACATACACAACCAACAACAAGCAGAAGATATAATAATAATTTCTTCTGTTGCTTCCTGGGGTGTAGGAAGACAGCAAACAGCTGGCAGCACCGCCAACAGTGACGCCAAGAGCGTGGTGACACAAGAGGGAAGCGATGTATGAAGTTGGAGGCCGTCCAGCAGAGGAGCTAAAACAGGGAGAAGGAGAAAACTAAAAGCAGGAGGATGAGAAGGTGGTTGCTAATGAGAGGGAAGTAAGAAAAAAAGCTTTGCCCACTCACAAAAGTAAAGATTTTTCTCTCAGTCTCCATGTGGCAACTGACAACATGCCGCCTCAGCCTTTTTCAACCTCCCACTGATCCACATTATCTGTCTCGTTCCTCTTACACATCCTCAGAGGCGTCTTCTTAAAGCAGAGATTTTTAATTAATCTCTTATATCCCTGCAAAACCAAGGCCCTGTTCTGCTGCTTCGGCTCCTGAGACCCTCTGATCGAGGGCCTCGAGAAAGGCTGTGACTCTATTTTTCTTTTTTTTCTCTCACATCAAGACAAACTTAACTTAAAGAACCTGCTTCTTTACTTACTTTATGCTCAAACAGACGCCAGCAGATTTTTCCTTCTTAGGGCAATTAAAAATGAGGGTATTTCCATGCTCATCATATCACAGCAGCTGCTGCAAAGAGTACAACTGTGTGAGCTCATTTGAACACTCCGTCGCACAATAGGAGGTAATTTCAGTGTCAGTGAGAACTATCGGAGCATTGTTGGAAGTGACACAAACAGAAAAATTAGCAAAAACATTCTGACACAGAGGAGGAAATCATCCTAGTGAGGGCTGAACTATACCAATGATGCACAGTGCAAGTGTTTCCCCGCACATTTGCATTCGGGTTGGTTTGTGGGGGCTGAGCTACCAGCTGCTCTGCCTCTAACACAGCCTGTATAGAGATGAATTGCTCTCTGGGTGTCGATAAGTCACCATAGCACACTGCGGTCACCATGGAAACTACACAAACACAGCATTTTTGAGGACACAAGTAAAATTAAGTTGTTTACACATGCTTTTTCCCTTGAAGGGGTTTTCTAAGTTAGAGAAGATCAAGAGCCCTCCATAGGACAGCCTCCTTTTGTTATTGAGGATTCTTGGGGTGTCATCCATCAGATTGTTCAGATTGTTACTGGATTTATTGCATTTAAAGCAGCTGGATTTATAAAGAAACAGAGCTCCTCAGTGCTGCAGCTCTGGAAGAAAACAGAAAGTGGAAACACCTGAGGAAGCACTTCTCCGACCTGCTCCAGTAAATCATAAACATGACTGATATAGAGCCAAATGTAAAAACACCCACAATGAATACCAATGCACTCTCATATCACTGCTTCAATGATGGAGCGGTGAGCAGGATCACAAATCAGCTTTTTCACCCCAAGAGTAAATAAAAACGGGAGTGTGAAGGAGAAAGAAAAAAGAGAGCAGAAGCTGCAGGAAGTCAGAGGTTTGGGAGGAAATGGAGGATGAAAAAAATCCAAAGCGAGGCTCCGAAGGCAGCTTGGGTGGCAAACGGGTAATGTAGAAAAGGTGAAGTATATTGAAAGAGAGATGGCACAGAGGGGAGCAGAGGAGACAACAGTGTGGCACTCACTGTGTTGTGGCACACTTCGAAAGCTAGCTCAGCAGTATCTGATGGTTCACTGATGGTGTGTGTGTGTGTGTGTGTGTGTGGGTGTGTGTGTCTGCATACGGGCACCTCAGTTTGCGTGCTGAACTACCGAGGGCATAGTGTGTGTATGAAAGTTAACGTATGTGCAGAGATGTGGAAGACTGACTGTTAGCTGTGAGTACATAGTGTGTGTTTTTGTGTGTTTGTGTGTGAAGTGGGTTCACTGAAGCACGTAATAGAGACCTGGTGTTCGTAGCGTTTAGAATGATGACTCTTCTCTCTCTGTCCCTCCCCTGTCTCCCCCTATTTTCTGACTCTTTCTAAGACAAGGAAAACAACAGAGGACAGGTGGAGAACACCTCACAGGTGGGGGCAGCAGTGGAGGCATAGAGGAGGACAGGGAGGATACAAGGAAGGCAGGAAGGAGGAAGGAACACATTAGCCTCTTTCCCAGAGTGTCACTCAAGCTGGCAGTGCCAGGCAGAACTGACGCTCGCTGCTGGTTCTCAGCCACACCCCGCCTTCAATGGGATTTATGTCTCGCTCTGATGGTGCTCAGACCCAGGGCTTACTGCCAGTTTATAACTCTGGACTTCTTGCAGGATGAACAAGCATGAAGTGTACAACTCATGCAGAGCGTGTAACAAGAAATGGAAGGCGAAGAAGAATCAGCGCGGATTGGAGAACCTGAAAGATACAGGCTTTCATTAACAAATCCTTGACTCTGTAGGCACAGTTAGCTTAGCATTGTGTGGCCACAATGGTTATCTATTTTCTCAACTTACCGCATACACATTAAATTTGTGATATTTTCCAAATAACAGCAACATTTTGAGAATTCCAAGAGCCATATGTTTTTCTCAGGAGTTGGGGGAGAGTTGAAAAGAGACAAGCTGGGTCTATTATCATCAAGTTAACTACATGTCAGAATGGATGGTCATGATATTGCACCATGAAGCATTTGAAAACAGCAGTAATTTCTCAATCATTTCATTTCATGATTATCTTGGCCTACAAGGGTCCAAATGGATCAATAAAAACACCTCTCATTAAGTGATGTCCAAAAGAATTGGAAATTGATTAGAACTGAAATTAAGTCATAAATCAGAAAATCAACTCTTATCAACTCATCTATTTCAGCTAATGAAATCTAAGCAAATGCTCCTCCTCGGAGTTTTATATCCCAATAACCCAAGGGTGAATATCTTTAAGTTTTTAATCCACTGGTTTGACAGAGCAAGCATTTTGAAGATCACCCCTCTGGCAAATTAACATTTTCCCTGGATCAGAAGAATTGATTATGAAAATATTCCTCTGTAGCAGTAGTCCTAGTCATAACAGATTTGTTCTTAGGAAATGTGAGGGTGTTTTCCGGGGATGACAGTAGAATTACTAATAAGACTTCAGCCATCAGGCCTCTCACACCATCTGGCCGCTCATTAGCCTTGGCTTGTTCTGGACATGTTGTTTGTACTAGACTTGTTTCAAAGCAAGTTTATCTGTTCCCCTGATTCTAGTTTTGCTACTTTTCCTTCATGTGTACAAACAGTGAAGCCAGCCTTGCCTCTTGACTCTCATTTCATGATATCCTCATTCACGAGGCTGTGATTGCATGCTCTGTTGTGCTGTAATATGCCTAAAGATGAGCCTGCAGCTCTGCTGGGACACCACCGCCACTGAGCTGCATCTTTACTGTAATTTCTCTGCATGCCAGTTCCTTCTAATAATCATGGAAATGGAAGAAAGCAGCAGCAGGTTATTTGTGCAGAGCAAAGCAAAACCAGAGGAGGATGGAGGTGTGTTTTCCTGTTACTGCAGACATTGATGAATGGCTATATCTGAAATAATTAAAAACATACAAGAGCGTGGTTTCTACAGATCAATTCTGAGAATCAAGCTGCATCAATAGCCTTCCTTGTGCTTCGTTTTCAGAAACTTCTCTTGCTTCACTTCAGATGTTCCCATTGAACCCTGCGGGTGGGACTCAGAGATTCAACGCTTTAGTTTAATCAATAAAAGGCTGCAGTGTCCTATCCTGCTCTTCTGTTTAAATATAACCTAGAGATACCTCTGCTGGAAAACCCATGACATGCAGTCAGCCTCTTACGAGGAAGACTTTACAGAAAGTCTCAAATGCACAATTTTCTACGCTTTCAAAATTAAAGGGTGTGTTATTCTTCCCTTGTGTTTGATCCCTGCTTTATTTTTGCATCAGCACTATCATGCACCATAAAATGAGTATAAACTCACTAAATACAACATAAACTAAAACCAAGTTGTCAGTATCTATCTGTTTTACACTTTAATGATATCTGATTTGTTAAAGTGTGAAGCTTTTCTCGTCATAAAAGCTGATTTTTTTTTGCTTCTCAGTGACAAAACCACAAATCCAGACAACAGCACAACTTTAGAGCGTAGAAAATGCGTCATCTTCTGCTTCTATGAGCAGATAATTGTCATTGCGAGGAATTTCAAGATTGTGGTGCATGTGCAACACATTAGCTGTGTATGAAAAGAACGGATGGCATTTTTATAGGAGCTTTAAACAAATGAAAAAATAAGAAATAAATTAAGTTTCTGAAAATAAAGGAGGAGAAAATCAATTGAGAAAATTAGTTTTTTGAAGCTGCTTGTAACCTTTTAAGCTCACACCAACCCAGATTTAGTTCATTTTATGGCTCAAATCATTGGAGACATAATTTCAGTGAAGTATAACATTTATGTTAGAGGTGTTTTATTGAACATACAATCCAGCAGTGACTTGGTGTAACTGTGTCATGGAACATCCACATGATAAATGCAGCCTCCTCCACCCATGCACTATAAGGACTCATGTCACCTATAATCTAGGAGATTCACTCTTATCTGATTATGATTGTGGGGTAAAGAGGATTTAGGTGCTGCTGCCTAAATGCTAGGCTGTACTGATTAGAGGCCTGGAGGAAGGCTTATGTAACCAGGAGACCGCAGAAGGTGTGCTCCTTCTAAATGACAAACTCCACTGCTGTAGTACATCCGGATGACTCACGAAAGGCCAAATTAGATAATGTAGTACCATACTTACTGCTGCAGCTTGTTGCAAACTCTCCCTATAGCAACAGGTTATCACCTTGAGAGCAATTACTGACATAAAAACATCAAAATTTGATTTGAACAGGCAAGGTCAGCATCCAGCTGGCAGGCTTTTCACCAAATAAGCAAAATCTTTTTTAAAAAAAAGCATGTGCCAGAGAACATTTTTCTCCCAAAATGCTGATGCTTATTGATTTAACCTTCTGAGGACTGACCACAGCCCACAAAGAGACGAAAAGATGATAGGGAGACCTGCTAGAATTTGACCAGAGCGCACATAATGGGAGAACGTTTGACTTCAAACTGACCTCGGGCCTTCAATCTTGTTTCCCTATCACTGCCTCCCTCTATCTTTAACTCTGGTCAGAAACTACATCAATACCCACAAAAAGCCAAATGCTCGCTTCAGTGCTGTAAAAGCCAGGGAGGAAATGGATGGATAGATAGATGGAGGGTAAGAGGCTGTCAGCATAAGTGATATAGAACAAGTGCTGTGAAGTTAGGGAAGAAAAGTGTGCTAAACGTATTTTGTCAAGTCTCACATAAAACTAATATGACATGTCGAAAACATATCCACCTGACCAACTTTAGCTAACTTTATTTAGAGTCACTGACCTCTGTGTTCCGCTCAGGGAAGTGAAAAGGTGTTATGATGTCAAAGTGTAAGTGACTAAAAAGGCTAACATCAACTTCATTAACTTTATTTGACAAATGACAACATATTTCCTCACTCAGTAGCAACCTTCAGATGCTAACATTAGCATGAAGCCACCTTAAGAAATATTACTGTTCCCTTGTTGACTCAAGCTAAAACTTACCTTATCACTAATCTTACCTTGGGGATACGTTTCATTAAGGAAGGGGTTTTATCTCTTTTGTAGACATGTCAGTCATCACACTTGCTACCAAGTTAGCTAAAATTAGCATTTAGGCACAAGCTATCATTCGTCAAATGGCTAAAATTTTCTCTTACTGATTTAAAATATTACATTGTGAGATTAGAAAGAAAATAGCAAACTTGTAAACAAGGTAGGAAATGTATTATTAGTTAGGATGATTAAAAACAAAATAAGGCAGATGGGACTTACTCCAATATTACTCTAATTTGTTACTAGTATGTCTCTAAAGTTGTTTTAATTGAGTAGCAATGGAATTAAAAGGTTGTGTACCTAAAACGTTGAATTAAAACAACCTTGAAGTGCACCACTGAATCAGTGTAGCTTCCCATCCTGAGTGTGACAAAGAAAAATGGCTGCTGTGTGGTCCAAAGTGAATCATAAAATAAAATGTGAAAAAAAAACTACTTCCCCAAAGACTGGCACGCCAAACATGGGCATTTTTTGTAAAATACAACTTGATCATGTTGTGTCATATCTTTAACGGTGTCTGTGCTGGACTGACATTGGCCGTTCCAAAGCGTGGGAGGATCAAACAGCACAAGTCTGCGTCTATACAAGCCCATTGCTTTGCATTCCCACAAGATAGACTCGATTATTAGATAAGGAAAGACTAATGGTTCACATCCACATTAAGAGCGAGCACAAGGCTAGACACAGCTGATGTAGAAGGGAGTGAGAGAGATAGAAAACCTAACTTGAAAGGTCTGGCAAGTAGAAACATTGATCTTTTTAAAATGCTCTGAATCTTCAGCCATTATTTCCCAGGACTGCCCACACACTGAATGGACTCTGGAGTGGGGAAAACCTAAAGAGGGGAATGGTTTCTGTCTTAGAGTGAAGGTGTGCTACAGCTTAAATATTTCATTCCACATTGTTAATCCCCGAGAAAGCTTATATAGTAGCTCTGCATGAGCACAAATCAAAGCACAAACATGCTGCTTCTGCACACTGAGCTCCACATATATTAAAACTCAGCACAGAAGGCATTCATGTAAAAACTAATAGCATAAATTTATGATACCCATACCACAGCCTGACTCATGTGTTAATATTGAAGCACTTACTAAATCACTAGTTGTGAAGCGAACAGTTGGTGACATCCTGATATTTATATTTCACTCCCTTCATATCATGCTTTCCTGAAAATAGAGGGAAATGTATTTGAGAAATCTGATTTTATTTGCCGGGGCATTGACAGATGACATCCAGCAGAAAAAAACACTGGCTGGATTTAATTAAATTTGCATTTATGTTTTGTGCATGTAGTCCTTTCTTTGAAGGGAGGATGATTTAAAGTAGAGCATTTAAAGAAGAAATATTAAAGCAAACAGTCAGTATATTATAGCCTCCATTAACACTTTAGGTACACACATTTTATCAGCTGGGTGCTTATTATGCATGTTGGTTGCAAATAGGATCTTAGAGGCACTTCATAATGCTTGATTATGCATTCTGTGACTGCTGGGTAAAAATCAATGAGTATTTTCCATCAATGATCTCCTACTATGGATTATTTGTACAAAGGTACAAAGTACTTGTAAATTAATGACAAGAGTTATTTGTTTTGGTCATTTCATAAAGGGTGGTGGTACCAAAAAAGTGGATTGATACATGTGTATACTTTCTTTTCCACTAAAACATAATTAGAGGGTTTCTGAGTGATAACTTTTAATGGATGGTCTTATAGCTGAGTAGAGTACTGTCCTGGTGACTAATAAAAAGGACTTTTTATTGAGTAATAAAAACAGACTATGTCTATGTCTGTGCTGGGAGTTAACTTTCATTTGTATATCTTAGCTTAAAGTGTAAAAAGCAGATGCCTTACAGCAATGCAGCACTTTACATGACTCCCTTGTATGAGCTTTGCTAAGTGCGTAGCTCTAGAGCTACAACAGTGACTCACTGTGAAAAGAAAAGGGTCAGGGCTTTACAAATCCTTCTGGCTCCATATCAAGGATGACACGTTCTACTGGATTAATAGAAATTATAGCCTACAGTAAGGAAACAGTGGCAACAGCCATTTGATATTGAATACAATACTCTTATATAAGATAATAGCTCATGACAGTCATTTACCACAGGCTAGAAGCTGTGAAAATGAAGCTTTTATGCAATTTTTATGATTCTATTTTTAATAAAACTGCCTAAATGCACTTTTAATGGAAGTTCAGCTGAGGAGATTCTGCTGTGAAGCTCCTGCAGGTGTTCTTGTCAGCACAAAGGCTTGAAAGATCTTGTTGTGACATTAGGTCCTTGCTTTTCCCCCTGGACGCACACCTTTGACAAGCCCAGCACCAGATAGAAGCAGACACAAAGTAACTCCCTGCCCCTCCTCCTTCGTCTCCTTCTCATCACGCTACTAGGTCACTCAGCTAAAAGTCAAGCAGTAACACAGAAGGGCCATAGCATTAACCCATGTACCCTTTGTTTTGACCACTGTATTCATTATTCATTGGAAGAGCTTTGCAAGGATCCAACTCAGCATCCTGGGATGTAACAAACAGAACTGCATCTCTTAGATTACTCTCTCTCTCTCAGGGCTTTCTTCAGCAACTATCATTACCAGCAAATCTGTGCACTTGTAGCTTTCATAGTCCCTTCTGTTCTGCTTGTACCATTCTTTTTTGGGATGCAATAGCTGCAACCTTTCCAATTCTGCAAGGGCTTGCACAAAGTCTCAAAGCATACGTTTCTGTTTCTCCTGATGAATGTAATCCTAGCTTGATTGACCCCCCTGAAAAGGTCAGTCCTCTCATGCTTAACCTTTACTTTAAGGGCATACCGTGCCATAAAGCAGTGTTAATATCTGATTTGGAGGAGGAGTGTGAGAAAAGGAGTGTGTGCCAAAGTGCTCTGATTGCATTTGATAAAGGGCTCAGCCGTCTCGTATGAAAGCACAGAGCTGTGTACAAGCCTGGTGAAGGTATTTCATTGGTCAAGGGCTTTGATGGGTTCTCACTACCCCCACAAAAGACATCCCTGACCTTGAGGAAGTGCTATCTGACAGCTGAACACCCCCTGAGAGTCCACTTTTGAATGTATTTTCAGTGGATAACCTCTGCGCAGTCGCAGTCGCAGAGCTATCACAGTGGCGTTCAACGGAGCACTCAGCAGGATATCGATGCAATTTGAATTAGGGTGGGATTTCCCTTGAAGGTTTCACAGGCTTCCCCCACATGATACTGATCGGGTCAGCAATACCCTGATGTGTCTGGAGACTGAGGGCCATATTAAGGAGGTAAATCACTTTAAACATCCCACAGCTTATCAAATTACACTGCTGCTGTCACCTGAGTTTGCCTTAAGTTAGGTATTGGCAGCCTCCTTATAATTGATTCTTGAGATATATGGCTTGCTCATGGAGGCTGGAGATAATTATTAAGCTGAGGTGGGAGGCTTGTCAATCACAAATCACTGGGTAAAAAGCAGCCTTGCATTACTAATACAGGAGGGAAGAGCAAACATGTCAGACGCGCTATAAAAGGCCCTGGACTGAAAGTATTCAGTCATATTATTATGTCCTGTCCGTACCATTTTAGAATAAAGAAATAAAGCTCTACTTCCAAGTAAGATCCAGGTGGTTTGAGCCTAAATCCGTGTGCAAGATTCTCTGATCACTGCCTATGATTCTTCTAGACCCTTTATTCTGCTATACAGATTTTTAAATGTACCTATTGGATTCTTTAATCTTCACATCAGATTCTTGAAACTGTGCTCTAATTCATTTTTTTATACCCTATTAACGTATTTACACCACACTGCTGAATCGATGTCCTTGAGGCTTCTAACATAATTCCGATACTTCTTTCACATACTTACAACCCTGTGGCTTAAACAATTACATGGCTAATTTATGTTTTTTTTTTACATGCTAATGAGCTTCATGCCTCCAATATGTTAAGGCCCCGTTTACACAATGAGGTTTCACAACGTTAAAATGCAGTGAAAAAAATCTGAAACGCTGAGGGATTGGAAACGCTTTAGTATGCACCCCAGGCCTGTAGATGGCGATGTAGCTGTAGATGCCATTTACACAAAAAAATGTTTCTGGTGCAAAACATTTGCCATTTTACAGGCACTGTTTGGAAAAAGCACTTACTTATTGTCTTTCTATGAAATATTCCATGTTACAATGTGGACATCTGTGGCTTATAGACAAGTGCAACCTATGTATGTACAGTTTTCTTCTTTTGAATTTAGTGGGTGTGGTTTATATTCAGGTGCACCCACTGGCCCTTAAATCACAGTATCTCTTCTCACTCAAGCCAATGCACCTGAACCTTGAATGCAGTTTCTCAACACTGCTGAATATTCATAAATGAATGTTTTTAATTCTCTCATCTTACCAGAGTCTTGAATCTTTCCTTTCTTGAATCTATGTGCTATATTGCTAAATTTTGATGCCTCAAATAACAGTAGGTCTAAACTCTTTACTCTTGAGCCTACATTTTCTCCTCAATGGGAGAGTCTGCAACAGTGCACCACACGGCTCCCACAGAAACAGGATCTGTTTCTATTTCTCTCAGTGCGTGCGATGTTCCTTAGATCTCACACAGGAACCCCGTGCGTATGATCCGCTGACATGGAATATAATCCTGGGGCCAACCCTGTCCTGTACTGCTCAGTGATGAGATCAGGATACTGGAGACCAAAGGTAAATTACCAGTGATTGGATTTCATCAAGGTTGACCTACCTAATTGGGAACTGAGTCAGAGCAGGGATGGGGTGAGAAGGAAGAGGAGGAGGGAGAGTTGAAAGAGATGTCATCATTTTAGCGAGGAATGACACTGCTACACCGTCGTTTTATTTCTGTAAGCCTGCTCCTGGATGAGTGAAACCTGCGTCAGATTGATGCAGCCGTCTTCTTTACATGCTATTTGTGGGAAAGGGAAAGCACTGATGACTGGCTCAGTTTGCATCAAAGAGGGGAAATGTGCTCTGAGTAAAAATAGCAAATGCCTTCAGACACATCGCTTTTTCCTCAACACACCTGCAACAAACTTTTGACATCATCCTGTCAAATCCAACCTGAAAGACTCAGACTGAGACTGACACATGACAGCATAACAAAAGAGACATGCTCCAATCCTTTCAGGAGAATTGTCGTGTCACAAATCATTGACAAATCTGCTCAGCAGTGACACACTTAATCCCTGCATAGAATTCAACACTAGCGGCTGACGTACATGCCAATTAATTTGTCAAAGCAAATGAAGTCTAAATGTAGCTCCTGCTGTGATTTCACGATGAACTTTTCAGCGCAAGAACTATACGTTTAACTCAACCTTGATGTCTGCTTGCATGCTACCTGCTCACATGATTTTTTTCTACGTCAACAAATGTTGTCCCCCACAAAAATGTGAACCAGACAGATGGTATGAGAAAACACCTGATGACAGAAAAGGTAAGATTCAAATAGAAGGGTAACTGCTTATATTTTTTACAGTCTGTGAGAAAAGGTGTGTGATTTGTGATGTGTTGTGATCCAGGCAGTGTGTTCTGCTCTGAATGTGATCAGGGGATGTGAGATGGGGGCGGTGCGATCGCACATCCCGTTTTGGTCCCCTACCTTGGCAGCCACAGAAGAGCTGGGCTTCTCCAGGAGATCCCACAGCTTCTTCCTCTTGTCCGGGCAGCAGGTGTTATCAAACTCTCCCTCGCCTTCCCTCTCCCGCATCGTCTCGGCCTCCCTCCGCAGCTCCTCGTTCATCTGCTCCTTTTTCTGGTGGTAGCGGGCCTGGCAGCAGGACTCCAGGTAGATCTCATCAATCCCCCAGTAGTCCAACTCCTGGCCAAACGAAAGGGCGCACATCTCCTCCATCATGTGTAACTTCCCTGTGCGGTAAAAGTTCAGAATGGAGGTGAAGGCCCCCGGGTGGCGATCAAAGAAGTATTCGTTCTCGTTCAGGCTGTAGTCATCGCAGACTTCCATCAGGGACTCATGGGTGTTACAGTCTCGAAGTTTACCAAGCCGCGTCCTGGGTAGTCGGTCCAGTGTCCGCCATAAGACTTCATGGTTCAGACCCCCAACATTAAGGCGGACTCTGCGGGATCGGGCTTTGGTGCGGATGATGTCAATGGGTTCAGGGGGCATGGAGGGAGTTGTTCTGATGTTGGTGGGCTTGAGCCCTGCTGGTCCAATCCTCTCAGCCATTATGATGGGAAGCAGACTAATTGAGGAAGATGGTAAAGTTACAAAAAAAAAGAAGGGAGGGATGGAAAAAAAGAGGGTCTAAAGTTTTGAATTAAGTTGGATCCTCTTTAGAAAAGTCCCTCCATGACTGAGAAAACAAGTAAGAGACAAGAAACGGTCAGTGAGTTGTATAAATAAAAGCTTACTAACAACTTCAACAAATTGAGCAGTAAAAGACCATCTCTACAAACGTTCATGCTGTGTATCACATGTCTCATCAAACAAAAATAAACCTGTTCCTTTCAAGCAGCACGAGGACACAGTCACAAATACTCTGTGTTTTCAGTCTGAAATAGAAACAGCTGCACGGCTATTGATCCCCTTTCGTTACATTTTGAAGACAGTGTTAGACAGAATCAATGATTTTGTTTCAACGCTCAATATGGATGCTTTGCTTTGCTCTGCCCTCCAGCTCTGTTGTGACTGTGTTGAGGGAAGCAACTCCAGCTGGAGCACTACTTTCTATGCAGCCCCACCGCTCTAAACGGGACTCACTGAGTGGTTAGTCAGGAAACAAATGGACTGAAAGAAGCCTTGAAATCCACTGATATGCTCTCCAGGGGGCAGACAAATTTGAGAGTGGTTTGAATTTTTTATGAAACTTTTTAAGGCCTGACTATGTTTGACATTTGTAATCACAGTCTTAGACAAATATCACCTCTTTCTCTGGAAAACAAGTCATTTTTCAGTGTTACATAAAGATCTATATCCATTCTTAAATTTGAATGAAAGTTGTTTACATCTAAATCTTTCCAAATTAAAGGAAGCAGGTTGACATTTACTTGGTGACATCCTCTTACAGGATTGAATTAAGCGGATATACATGAATGCAACAGTTTTTAGCGGCATTAAGCAGACCCTGATCATAAATAACATTTGGAATAAAGCAGCATTTTTATAGTCTTAACCGTGTATGTGAGTATTTCAGTATGAATGAGGAATGAAAAGCAGAATCCCATTAGAAATCTGTACGTCCGAATGTGTGCTGCAGTCCTATAAATTCAGAAACACTGCATACCTGTTACACTACAACCTATTTTCTCCTCCCCAGGTTTTTATTGCCCTACTACACCTTGCACAGAATGTAAATTAGTCCAAAATTTGGGCTCAGGCAACACAAGCTGTGCCTTTCAATGTCGGGTCCAAATTCGTTTAAAAGTCACAGAAAACAGTTTCCCTCACCTTGACGAGATGAACCACCTTTTGCATGCAAACTCCTCTGGTTCCTAAGGGAGTAGCGGATGAAAAGGTAGCCGGGATCCCCCTCCAGTCAAGCGGCCACAGCTGAGGAGAGAACTCCGCGGTCTCCGCGTAGGGAACGCGCGTCCCACATTTTGTTGAAAATGAGTCGCGAGGAGCGGAAAAAAGGCGTCAATGTCTTCATTTACAAAGGGTTATCGGGACGAAACCAGGGCTGTTTCGCCATTGAAGCGCTGAGGTTTAAAAGAGTCCTGCCTTGCCTTGCCTGCCTTCATCCAAATACAGCCTAACGCGTGCGGAAGGAGAAGACTGGCTCACTGAATCACTCTGTGCTGCTGCAGACGTCGCGCGTAAAAGGCAACGGGAAGGAACGGGATCAGCGAACTGCGGAGTGTCCCGCTCTATACTACACGAAGAGGAGGAGGAGAGGGGTGCACACGGGCTGCACCACGTCCCACACCTCACTGCAAACTGATATCAGTGTTATACTGTGAGGACACATCAAACATGTGGTCCAAGAAGCTGGTTGATGGAGCAAGACGGAGTGTTTCCTCCTCTTTCTAATTAAGGGTGCATTTCAGGTGTGTCTGAAAGTGAAAAAATGAATGTGCTTTTTTGGGTTAATATTCCAGTTCTTTTGCATAGTATAAACCTGAAATATAATTGATTAATTAATTTGCAAGCTTGATCCTTGATGAATTCCCAAATATTTAAAGTGTAAAAAAAAATTGTTGTTTTGTCAACTATGTTATGGACAAAAGTTGAGACTATTTTTCGCATTGCACTGAATTCAGAGTTTTTCAACACTATTATGTCTGACTCAGGTCTCTAGAAATGTCCCTTATCATTTATATCACATTAAAGCCGACATTTAAAAGAATTATGGAACAAAAACACTGAGTAGCACAGTTGACAAAAAAAGAAGGAAAACCTTCCTCTCCAACACAAGCTTTAAGGATTGCTTGCACATTTCTGTTTTGCCCATTTTTGTCCCTTGTGCTGACTACAGACCTTAAACATGTCACCACCTGACCTCCATCACCTCATTCTTATGTGCATTTTATTGACATCTTGGTCGTTCTAACCTATAAAGTAACTACACAAGAAAATGATGATAACACCGTTGATTATCAATTAAAAGGCCCCGTGTAAAGACAATCATTTTGAATATTCCAATATTGATAAGGAGGAGTAGAAACATCCCACACTTTCTTCAAGGTTTCCACCAAAAAGGATGTGACCTCATGAGAATTGAGCCATGTGACCTTAGAACAAACCATTGCTTATTAACAGGGTTTTTTTCAAGGGGTGGTAACAGATGACACAGATTTCCTGGACACAGACAAAGTGAATAGTTTTACGTACATTGATTTCAATGGGCTTTAAAAAAGCTTTGCCGTGTTTTAATGATTGTTTTTGAACAAATAAAGCTGAAAATAACAGAAATGTACAAAAATTGAATTAAAATTCTAAGGGTAAACTTGACATTTAAGAAATCGGACAGCGCCAAAACTGCATATTCCAATACACTATTTGCATTTTTTTGCTTTATAAATTATGGAACCTGTTAACTTTCTGTGTTGAATGAAAGCGAAATATCACCAAAATTACCCAATATTAAGTTGATCATTGCTTGAAATCAATATTACGTAAAACACAATAAGTTTACCCCTTGGACTTGAAATGTTCCCTTGATTATAGAATCACTCAGAATTGTTTCGATCTGGTCGTAGTCCAACAGCAGATCAATCGCTCTCTCTTTCACGCACACACAGAGGCACAAGTGGTTCTGTTTTTGGATTCTTGTTTGTTGTAAATGATTTAGGGCGACAGCTTGCCCGTGGAAACATTAAGTGAAAAGACCATGAAATGTCATTTACCTCCTTTTTTTTGAATTGCCAAAGCCAGAGCTTTTATTTTGAAGCCCTATCAAGAATGTCCTCTGGAAAAAACATGCCCCAAATTGATTGAAAAGGGTATTTTTCCAGCTTTTTTTGGAACACAGGCACAATTAAGTAAATTCCCTACCCCTTCTATCTCCCTCTCTCACACAGACATAGCAAATACATCATGCAACCTCAAAGAGACGCTCCTTTTGAAGCACAATATGTCACCTCATCTGGACAAGGCAGAGCTGCAGATGGCCGGACCCCTTTTCCTGACCACTTAGGGGAGCGGTTGAAAAACTTGAGCAGATACACGGTAAGCTTCAAAGTAATCAAACCCATCTTATCTATCAGCCATCAATATGTAATGATTCCCCCTCCCTGGTCTTAAATGAATAAATAGTGATATTAAATTATGTATCCTGTATTATCACTGAGATCATTACCTTCAGAGGTGGAGTGCTCTCTCTTCTTCTCTTCTCTCACTTTATATGGACCCTGTTCAATACAGCACTGATATTTCCTCCATATAGAGCTATGTGTCAGTTCAGATTTTCCCCTTAGCTAAGCAACTCTGCAGAAATTTGATTACATGCTGCATATATGTAATTGATTCACTTGCCATGTTCCTTCCTTCCAGTGACAAGTGATCGATACCACTGCATTGAGTGGACAGAGCCGTCACGAGTGTGCATGTATGTCTTAACTGTGTGGGCGCTGTTGAATGAAGGTCAAAGGTTTTAGTTGTCTCTATGTGTCCATATACAGTAAATCTGCTAAACACAGACCCTGCAGTCCTACGTCACATTTATGGCCTTACACAATGGGCTTGATTAATTATTTGAATGTGACTTCAGCACCATGGCTCTGCAGCCACTTCTTTGCCATGCAAATTTGATTTGAATATGGCAAGATGGTAAGAGGAGTTGTGTGAAAATATGCATCCAGGGTGCAAGCATTTATCGTAAATGAAATTGAGAGCTGGCAAAAATACTTCTTCATACTTTGACACCATGAGGACATTAATTTGACAGAGTTCAGGGCTGAATTTAAAAAAAGCGTCCCTCTGACCCCTAACTGACAGACGTAAATTAATCTCTCAGAGACAACAAAACTGCTGATGGCACACCCGTTCCTCAGTGTAAAGGGAAATGATTAGGGGCAATTGGCTGTGTCCCCTTTCATTAATTATTATCAAACTGGCAGCCAATAACCAGTTCTGGGAGTCATGATGCGAGACGTTGTAATGATACCAAATATCTGCTGAGTAGGGTTGTGCACAGTGACCAATCAGGCAAATATATTACATGAGAAATTGGTCTTTTTGAAGCAGTCCCTCTTAGGTCTAACCAAAAGTGGTGCACGATACTGCATAATTTGGTATCGATCCAATACCAAGTAAATATAAGGCCAATATCACTGATATAAGTACAGACATGGATACTTGGTACATGGAAATGAAGTGTCAAAATTAATCAAGAATAACACACAACCCATAAAACTTATGTCTCTGTTAATGAATGAAAGTAAATAACTGTTTTATCGCCAGAAAATAATCATTTTCCTGCTTTGTTGTAAAACAGTAAATTTGAAAGTACCAATTATTATTTTCCAGCATTACATGTATTATTTTGAAGAAACTGCTTGCACATGCTGGTAGATTAACTATTACAGAAGCATAATAAAATTTAGGAAATCAGCAATTTATTACTTATTTTGAGGATCAATTTCATCATGCAAGTATTGATCAGTACTGATTCCATCATTGGTATCAATGTATTGATATTGGATCAATCTGCCCGCCACTACAGTACAACCTGTATCTACATTAGAAGCTGAATCTAGCATGTGTAGACTTTCTGGAAAGGAGTGTTTCTGTGCCCCCCAAGTGAGATAAATACTTTTTTTTTCTCGAAGGTGTCTGAAATGTTGAAGTTTTGCAGGATTTTTGTATGATTTGTACTGTAGTGTGTGGGTCTTGCATGCAGGCTCTTTCAAAAATGCACTCCCAATGTTAAAAGGATGCTGTGGTACTCACCCTGTAAAATTAGCAAGATATGAAGGATGGTGGGTAAAGCATAGTCCCACTCTGTGATATCATTTTGCCTTTTTTCTATAGAAAAGAAAATACTGGCAAGCATAAAAAAGGAGTATGAAGCAGCATCATCACAAGCACTTAGACTGCAGTGCTCATTTGATATAAACATCATCCTCTCCCATCAGCTCACAGTGGATCTTCCTGACACTCCCCTGCTGTATTGTAACATCAAGTCACATCGTTCTTCTGGAAGTTTCATGACCTCTCATGGAGAAAAACTCTGGACAAATTCAGGGTGAAATGTTCAGCTCATCTCATCCACACATGCAGTTCATCCAGAGAGATTCAGGAAGTTGTCAGGAGTCAGAGAAAGTGGCATGTTAGCATGGCTGACAGTGATTGAGTCTACTGTGAGGTCAATTAACCTTTGCTGTCTGTGTTTATCAGAATACATTAAACCATAATGTGGTTTGATGATAGATATTAACAGTGGCTGGCTTAGGCCACAATGAATACAAAGGCTCACAAAAGGAGAAGCAATAAATATTTTTAGTTCTCTTTTTTACTTGGCTCCACCGGAAATTCTCTCTTGCGCAGGCGCTGGCTGCACAATGGCGGCTCAAGTAACATTTTTGTGGCTTCAAAATCGTAGAACAGTAACAGGCGGAGCCAAGCTGTCCATTCTATATACAGTCTATGGTATTTATAACAAAGTATTCAAAGAGAAAAAAAGACAGAAATCTTAAGATTAAAAAAAAGAAATGGACAAAGATGACAGAAAAGCAGAGGTTTTATTTACCGAGGCACCTTTTTGAGGATTCACTTAAGGATCAGAGCCAGCTAGGAATCATTTTTGATTCCACAGAGAGCAGAGCTGAGTGCAGTTTCTCAGATCAAAATTAGCAACGATGGACAAGTCAAACATAGAAGCACAGATAATGCAGACCGTTCCGATGGTCTCTTCAGAAATCCTCCGTCCGGTCGTTGACACGTTCCTGGACAAGATCACTGTTGAACAGTGGATTCGTCTAGAGAACAGAATCCAAGACTTTCCAAATTCAGGAAATAATCACCGCTATGAGTGTGAATATAGTCAATGCTAAAACATCTTTAAGGTTTTACAGGAGAGAAATAAATCACAAACTCCTCTTAAATCGGCCTCTCCTGGCTCCAGGAAGAGTGTAACAGAAGAGCAAATTCAGGCGTGCCTCAGTGAGTCAATCTCAAGGAGTCTTGCAGACAGGTTTGGCATCCAAGATGACGTCAGCTGCTCTTCGGCAAAGAAAGTGACCGGGCTGGTGGTCAAAGAAGTCACCGATAGAGTTAATCAGCCAGGGACAGGAACTGCAGGCCTCCAAGTCCTTTTCAAAGAGGCTGAAGATCATTGTCGACAAGATGATCCAGATCTTCAAAAAAAATGACTCGTAAGTCAAAATCCTCAAGTGAAGGTGAAGCTTCCTCTTCTAGAGACAAGGAAGATGAAAAAAAGGAGGAGCTGACTGAAGTCAAGCCATTTAGTCAGACTCCAGCTTCTCTTGCATGTGATCCTAGTTGATTCCTCTGCTGTCTAATTTTGACCTGATATTTGTATTTGCAAAGATCTACATGATTGAAGATCTTGAGCTATTTGTGTTATTTATGATCAGGGCAGAGTCTTTACAGTTTTGTACTGTTGACTGTAATAAGATGATATAATACATATTTTTGGCTTGTTTGCGGTACAAGCACCACAAACATTACAATCCTCTCTGGGAAATTACATTAAGATTTATTGGAGTCATTTTTTTAATGTATACAGGCATCCTCAATTTTTTTCATACTCTTCCATCGAAGAGCACAGGCAAAATGCACAACAGTCTGTCTTGTTTTTAAATGTCCTCCCTGTTTTTTCAAATGGGTGTCTTCTTGACTGCAGCGCTGGGTTTATCCTTGTTGAGACCGAATTCCACGGAGAGGTTTCAAAGTGTAGAAGCTAAGCTCTCCTGCTTCTCTCTCTGTGAGCAGATACCCATCAATCCCAGACCAAAAAAGAGTTGACTGACTACACCGACTGCCTCATCTCTTCACTGTCACTGCCTGCTGTATTTTCCCTTTCCAATTTGTCATAAAATGTGTCCACTCCATCATCCAAACAACACTGCGGACACACTTACAGTCCACAGCTCCTGCCTCTGACGCCGAGAGACGTGCTGTCATCTGTTCATAACGCTTTCATTAGAGAGATACACTACAGTTTATAGTGAGATCCCCTCCAAAAAGCTGGATATATTCGCTTATAGACAGAGAAAATACTGCTGCATTGGGCGCCTAAAGTATTAAAGTGCTGTGTAGAATGTGAAATGAGTCTGTGTGTGGTGGAAGAGATAGAGAGAGCGAGAAAGAAATGTGGATGGCTGTAATTTACTGTGAGCTTCTGCAGGAGCTGGGGAGCAAAAGTCACATTCAGTTCTATTACAATAATAAGCATTCAATAAGCGCTGGTCACCTTTCTATTTATAGAGGCTGCAATACTTTGATGGAAAAAAAGGCATGGGTGGTCTGCGGGATTAAAAATGCAAGACTTTGGTGTGACATCTTTTCACAGGTGTCATTTATTATTCGTTCGAGAAAGGCCAAAGCTGACTTGATTCGAGAACAGTGCGCTTGAAAGACTTTGTAAGGTACGGTACAGCGGGTACAAATGTGTGTGTGAACACTTCTGTACCTGATCTTGTTTGTGTGTTTTGTCAATAACAGAGAGGAAACACGTCAAAGCAGCAGCCTGTTTATTCTCTTTGGCTATTTTTAGCAGCTGGCCATGTCAAGGTCCACACAAACCACCCACCCACAGTGGGCAGCAGTGGCCTTCAATATAATGGTCTGCTGCAGACCCGGGTCATTAATCTATGTCATGTCTTCATTCAACCCAGAAAACACACCTGTTCACTTCTGATGCTGCCAACAACGGCCAGCGTGTCAAAAATACACACAGCACGATAAACACGCTTTGGTATTTTGTTGTGCAAAGAATGGTGGTAGTACGCAAGGTTTCCTGGGGGGCTTATGGGTCTAAGTCCGTACTGTGTAACCGTGCATCCACTAAATCCTGGTTATAATCCAACCAAGGACCTTTGCAATATGTCATCTCCCCCTCCAGCCTCCTGAGTTTATCGTCACTCCCTTCTGCCATCAATCAAGGTGAGGAAACACTGTTAAAAACAACCCCTTAAAACAATATATCCTGCTGTAATGTGCATGTGTAGTCTGTGGAGGTCTGGCTGGAGCCTTCTGCCAGCAGGGGACACGCAAACATGATTGATTACAACTGCTGCCTGCTGGTTATGTTTGCATACATCCAGGGCAATGGATCAGTAATTGAATTGGGTTCTCTCTATATCCTTTTTTATTGGGATTTCAGCTGTGAATACACGACAACTGCTCCCGCATTCATGCTTTCCAGCACAGCAGCAGCAGCAGCAGCAGCAGCACACACAGGTGCTTTAATCTGCTTTGCCTCCACAGCATCGTTGTTTACCAAACACAAAATGCCACATCCTCTGCAGCTCAGCGTCAGTGTAGCCTCCAAATATCAGTGTTTTTTATTTTGCACCACACTCATCAGCATTCACCGGTGTGAATAATGCCACCTTGCAGGGGGGAGACAAGATGCTCAGCACTGCACCTTAACCCACAGTGCTTGTGGCCGCATGATAATGTGAATATAATGCACTTGGTCTAATTGCTGCCAAAACACCCGGACTTGGCAATTTGGCCCGCTGCTGCTGTCAAGAGTCGTCCAAGCATTTATGTAATCGGGGCAGGTGTGGCACTGCTCGCTTGTTCTAGTGATCACTGCGTGTTGTAACTGAAGTGAAAGACAGGAAGGAGAGAGCGCGGGTTGAATAGCAATGAAGTCACTTGTGGTGTAGTTGGCACATTAGCAAGGCTGGAGCACTTTGTATATTCACTCTGCACCTGAGTTATATTAATGTTTTGAGCCTGAAAGTGAACTTTTATGTTCTACTTTTCCTTGTTTACTGCATGCTTTACTGTATCAAGCACCTGAAAGTTTAGAAATTTACAACCAGGCCCTGCAAACTCATCTTCTTTTCTGTTACTGTTCTTCTTTTTTATTTTGTCTACAGCACAGGGGGCTAAACTTCCCCAAATCTCCCTCTATTTGCATCCAGCTGCTAATCTATGCAGATCGGTTCTGTAAATCACTTGTGCTGATGTAGCAAGGGTGCCTTGTTTATGCAGCCATAAGTCAGAGAGTCGCATTGATACTGATGTCAGTTGTGTAATTGGATCCACAGGTAGTGTTCTGGTGTTATGAGTCCCCCTGCAAAATAATGTGAAAGCTTAATCATCTGGACAGGAAACCAAAACTTGCCCATTCCTGGGAGGGATATTGTGATGGGGGAAATTTTTTCAAAGGGACCCAAATGAAGAAGAAAGAAGAGGGGGAGGAGGCAGGAAATGGGGACTATTCAAATCAAGATGCTGACTCTGTTTGTGTGTTTTCACAAATGATCTCATTTGAAAAGACAGGCAGAATTGATTGAATTAAATTAAGAAAATCCCAAACGCTAATGAGCTTTAATCCACAGTCATGACAATAATAAGGCATTTTCGGGCATTAACAGGCATGGATCAGGCTGTTTGTTTGTGTAATAGCCTCATGTTGCACAAAGGTGTTTTTGCCTCCTGTAATATTGATACCATACTTAACCGCTAATGTGTTGCAAGTTCAATTTTGTGGCCTTTTGGGGGGATATGTTGTATTTAATGGCTTGCTTCCTGGAAGCATTTACTTTATTATGTGTCCCTTTCAGGTTCTGGTATAAAGTTTTAGTGATGCTCTAAAACTAAAATCTAGGCTTTTACCAGGCTCTCTTGGAAGTTTTTTGATCTACATTAATCTTTTGCATGCTTTGGACCCGTTTGCATGATCTATGTCCTCTTCTGATTTGAACAAACATCTCAGACATGTCCTCCTTTTTGGGAGAAAAATTATGTCTTGGAGAATTTTACAAAACTCTTTTAGAATATGCTCACCCTAGCTCTGACTTCCCAATACCTGTAGGTGAGTACTGACATGCATGTTAAACTAGAGCAGGTGATGTGGCCCTATCTTGTTTCCCTGCCCTGGTTGTTGTTTACCTGTCAGCGTGGGTACATGGTCACGTTGAGGAGGTTGTTTCTAGGCTTTATACACAGGAGATGGCATAACAGTGACATCCCATCCCCTCATCCCATCATCTAACCGGACAGTATATGTGTGTGGGTGACTGATAACCTTGGATATTAGCATTGGTCAATTCATCACGTCACTTTATGGAGTGCAATCTGGCGCACATAAAGTGACATGTTCAATCACTATGAGTCTGCAGTGGTGGAGGTGATGGGATATCATTTCACCCTGTTCGTGTCCCTCAAGGTACACATATTGGACTTTAGGGATAATCCTAACTGCTGGACATGTCAAGGCTCTTGATTGACTCAGAGACAAGCTGTCTGAAAAGGCCTTCTGATTTTAAGTATTCTATTAAAGAGGTCATCTGTGCTGATCTCAGTCTGTCCTTAAAGGGGGTGTCCCATAGCAGACCAAACCAGTATCAGGTAACTGAAAGAGGCAGCACATGAGACTGGGGATTAAACTTGTGTTACCAAGTGTTAATCAATCTCTTTTGGTAGGTGTATGGGGAATATGCATCCTTGAATCACAAAATAAACCAACATGATGAGTCTCAAGGTAATGTTTTGCTTTGATAGATTCTTTGGATTTAGAAAAAAATTATGTTGATTCTTTCTATATAAAGCAAGGCTGTATTGTGGTAATTAAAGAAAAGTGTACAAATTGTCTTAAAAATGGGGGTACAGGGAGTTTAAAGGGGGCAGCAGTGCATAACTTGTAGCCCTTAATGCCTTTTAATAAGCTAAGGCAACAATGTCGGGGAAATAAAAGAAAAAGAAATCCTATATTTAGCCGGAAATTTCCTGTCTTATTCCAAAACTGCACCATCAAGGGAAATGCTTGCCTTGATAAATAGGTAACTGTGCTTTCCCCCTTATGTTCCTAACTTGCCACACACAAATACATGAAGACAAACTTTTTAGATTGGACTTTTCAGAAGTCAGTGCATGTATTGGGTTTGCTACCAATTATTCCCAGCGGCTACTGATAGGAACAAGAAATGAAGGAGCAGTAGCAGCAGTCCATTCATTAGCCTAAAATATCTCAAAGGGCTGACATAAACAAGGTTTTGTTTGTGTCAGCTCCAAAAGGTTTAACCTTTATTAAGTAGCCATATTGTCTGAGAAACCCTTATTTCACTGTAGTGGTCCACAGGATGTTTCCCTGGGAGATCTCAATAACAGTTTGGGGATCAGAGCATTACACATTACACAGCATTACATGGTTCATAAAGGAAAAGGGAGATGCTTGTTTTATGACAGACATGATAACTAGACTGATGTCAATGGTATGGCATACCTTTTGGGGGATATGTAATGTTACATGTAATGATAGACTGGCATGTATATTGGTTTCTAACACCTCTAAGTCCTACTCCCTCCTAATCTGTGATGCGTCTGTTCATACTTACCAAGCCTGAAATTGCCATAATGAAATACATTCTATTTTTCTGTTTTCTCAAGATAATAAGATCTTCTCTTTTTTATTTTTATTTTAAAGGGATTGAGAGGACTTTCTAAGAAATCTTGAAAATCTCACCTCTAGATATATGTCTGATCATAATCCATAACTTAAAAGGAGATCGGCTTATTTCTGAATGCTATTTTTCAGTTTCCCATTAGGGTCAGATTCGATCAGATTGATTTATAAAAGTCAAAATCTCTATGACAATACCAACTCCGCTGGTGTTGTATTTGCGATAAAAAAATTTGTCTTTAATAAAGAAAAGTAGTGTTGACAAAGGTTCAGTCTCCATTCATAATTCAAAACAAACACACCATGTTCAGTGTCATGTCATCACAACAGTGTGTGGAGTTGCTGCAAACAACTTCAAATGGGTAGTCCTCAAAATCCCTTTGAGAAAACAAATCTTGTTTTTCTTCAAGATAATGTGATGATTTTTCCTGTTATCTCAAGAAAACTAAGCTCTCTTTCTTGAGATAATTAGTTCATTTTCTGGCGATCTAAATTCGAATTGGTCGGTTGATCACTACCATTAGCCAGAAGAAGGCACATTGAGCTGCCTCTCTGCTCCTGCCCACATCACTGAGGTGCTTCTTGAAGCTTTTCATTAAGTAGGAACAATGTAATGTTGAAATGAATGAGAAAATAATATATATTTAAACATAACCTTTAAGGATTTCTGTACCTAACTCTGTTATCATCTCTTATTGTTATTGCCATATGACCCAACTGTGAACCATACAAAGGGAAGTATAACCCTGGATTTTAATGCTTGCTTCACAGAAGTGCTAATAAATTATAACCACTAAAAAAGCCCAAGCCCTTTAGGTACCTCCTTTATGATACAGTAAAAGAAATATGATTTATGATGTGATATATAACATGATTTACAATCAACCACTGTGCAGTACCACACTCTATAATACATCTGCAGATTTTCTTGGACTCAGATGCCAGCTTCATAGTAGCAATAATAAATTAAAACAAACAAACGAGCCGTAGCCTCTTTAGGTGCCTCCTATTGAGCCAAGGACAGTCCTGGTCAATTGATCTTTTCTGTGGAGCATCTGTTGGGTGATGACAGCCAAATGTGTGTAAAAGTTCTTAAAAGTGACCCACAGGGCCAAGTTATTGAGAAGAATCTCTACATTTTTCATTTCAAGCATAATAGCTGAGGTTATCTCATCATTACATTGATGCTGGGTAACAGTGCACAGCTTCATTTCAATTTAACTTCACTTTTGAAACTCCTCTGAAGAGGTAGCTTGAATGGATCCCATCAAAAACTAAGACTACCTTCCCTTCATCCATCATGCAGAGTGCCTGGCAACTCAGCGCAGCTCTCCACGCCCTCTACCCAGAGCAAAGGTCCAAGCCCCTGTCCAAAAGCAGAGCCATGATGAGAAGTATCAGAATGAGTTATTGCTCTGACCATAAAGGAGAACCCCTGAGGACAGATGGCAGTCCTTGGATCATTGCATCTACATTAACCTTCCCGTGAAGGGATCAGGCGCAGGCTTATTTTCACGAGGGAGTTGGGTCATTGTTCCAAGAATACATTTTCTGTGCTTTTTGGAGGACACAGATACGGATCTGCGGTGAGAAGCCCCCTTTGGCGGAGAAGCCCTTCCTGACCTGGCAGATTGACAGAAAAGGAATGAAGCCCTCAAAGGAAATGTCAGACAGGCCTTTGGCAGTGGTGGTAATGTTATCCCTCTGAGCTTTGTTACTCACACCTGAGGGAAAGGTTAACACGCAGATGAACACTATCTGTTTGATTACCGTGACAGAGGAAGAGGTAATTAAGTTAATACAGTTTAATTAAGTCCAGATCAATTCGATAAATGTTTCATTGTGTCCCTGGTCATTGCGCACGGCCGGATGGCAGCTTGGATGAGGTTCTGGAAATGAACACTTCCACAGCCGGCTATTAAACATGTATACCCACAAGTCACTGGAGAGGAGCAGGGTGATCTGTTTGATAATTCATCTGGAAAATGGATTGTTTTTCCTCACTGATTACAAAAACCATCAAAGTAGAACTTTTGTGATGTTAATCATGCTTTACTGTATCTCTGAATGAAACATTAAAAAACTCCAGCTTGATTTGAACAAAGCAATTTGAAAGCCATCATCCCTCCTGCTGTGAGGATAGATGGCTTCCATTACTGTACTGAATCAGAGTGTTGGTGCAGCATAGTGGCTTTGTTGTCAAAAACACCATCAATTTATTTTTCAATCATGCATTATGCTCAAATTGGGTCCTTTCAACATGTCACACGATGATGAATTAATTCTAATCAAAAACAAACATCACCTGTCTTTCCCTCTGCGTTAACACATACTTTACAAAAGAGTTTGACTTTGAGTGCGCAAAAAACACCTCTGAACCCGTCTTAACTTACACAGCTTCAAGGTTGGCAGCGTGTTTTCTGTCCTTTGTTAGGACGCTATTGAGTGCTGTCTTTTTTAACAGCTGCATTCATCAGTGCAAGCTTTCAGTCATTTGAAATACAGCTCACTGAGTTGTATGCAAGGTGTGTAATTGTCTGCTCTTTAAGTGCCCTCATGGTATTTTATTGAACTAATTTATACCAAATGGAAACCCTAGAGGGTATAAAGCCATCTGTTTGACATTGCCAGCTGGACCCTGTCCGATAAGAGACGTTTTTACAGTGAGGTTAAGCTTCAGAGTATAAAAATACACAATGAAGCAGGGTTGAGGAGTGTGTTGACTGTCAGAAATGATGGTGGGATAAAACTGATTTCAGTGAGGAGATAGCCAACTGAGTGCACCCTAATTGAAGCATAAATTATGATCTCAATCTCATTCGTCCTAAACTATAGACAGTGTTTGAATAAAAAAAAAATCAATAATCCCCATTGCAGCGAAAGACACTTTAGAACAACTGAGATAACAGCTTAACACCTGATGGAAGATAGAGAGGAAATTTGTGCAATGCCAATGAATAAATTATTGTGTTTTGTGTTTTTTTCTTTTAAACTGCAAGGTCAGCGCTGGTGCTCGGCCTCTCCAGGGAAACCTCCGCCAACACACATGAGCTTATACACAAACACACACTGCCATACACACACATGCAGACCCACACACTGGTCAATCAGAGTCAACCCCACCAACACACGCATCAGTGCAAATGTCTTCCTACACAGATATGCATTTTATAAGAGCCTGCATGTGAACCAACTTTACAGCATAAAGACGTCACGTGTGTAAATGTTGGAGTTGTGCATAAATACACCTACAGAAACTTTGAACACAATATGTTTTCATAGGTTACACAAAAGATGTCTTTACAGGAAAAACTCTGACCTATGTATGTGGATAACTGTTTGCTACTTTTATTAAAGAGGAGTTCAACCATCAATATGTCTTCTGAAAGAAAAACCACTTAAAGTGCTATAGAAGAAAAAAAGGATCACCATATTCACATTACAATTGTTTTTCTTTTGATATCATTCTGGGATTTGAGAGCTTCACTGCTGTACGTAACTGGAATCCAGGTTGTGTCCAGAAATACCTCACATATATTATTTTGGGTTGAAAAGTATCTTAGAGACAATGGAAGTTAGAAAGAAAAAAACAAAAAACACAACACCAGAATGTAGAATTCAGAAAGCCCTTTCTTTAAAAAATACAGACCCTGACATAAAAGCAACATCTCAAGTCAATGTCTTTCCAAATCTTTCATTAATACAACTATCAGAAACACTTTAAAGAGGTGATGTGTAAGTAAAGTCAGTAATTGAGACTTGCAGAAATCATCAGCTGAATGCCAAACACTGTGTCCCTCTAGGTTTTTCATGCCAATTTACTGACTAATCATAAAATGTTGGCATCTCAAGTAAAAGACAGCGCTAGAAAAGAATTACTGAGCTTCAAACTGCAATAGTGATGCTAGAAGAAAAAATGCTGCCTTGTGACAAACAGATTCAGCAAAGATGCTTTTTCAGTGTCGGCTCATCACAATCTTGCTGGCTCACGGATTTTACTTTTTTATACAAGTTCACTGCAAAATCTCCCAGATTTGAAGGTGACTCATGGGCCAAGATGAAAATATAGCATAAGTCTCTGCCCGTATGGTCTAATAGTAAATATATAAACTCACATAAATATCCCCAAAATAAATTGAGAAGATAAAGAATGATTAAACTTTTTGGATTATTTATTGTGTGCTGAGCAGACAGGCTGTGAGTTATTTATTTGCAGACCATCAAAAACATTTATGAGTCTGTTTCAGCAGTATGCTCGAAACAAGAAGTCATAAATCTACCGGTGTATCCTCACTCTTTTCCTCTCACTCCCTCCATTGAGCTGTCTCCACCTCGCTGTCTCTCCCTCCACCTCCTCTTCCTCTCGGCCCTCATTTTTCAGCACCTCTCATCACTCCAGTGAGTGCCAGCGCTCATAAAGATTTGCCATCAATTTGAACTTCATCAATCCTGATTGGATTTTGTTCGTGTAGTAGCTCTGTTTGATTTGGTGTTGCCTCTTAACTAGTGGAGTGGAACACATTTCAAAACTGGTGTCCTTGATACAGCATTTCTGGGAAAAAAAATTTGTATGAACTATGGCCACTGGGTAAAAAATGTTTAATAAGAACTGTCACTGTATTCAGATTTATGCTGCATCCTCAAGCACATTTATACATTTGTCAGCGTTTTCTCTCTAATTAAAAGTGTAGCAACCAGCCTGTTGTAAGCACATGATGTTCGTGAATTGCTTGTCAAAAAAAGTTTCATAAGTTTGTGTTTTAGTTCCTCAGCTTGTGTGTTCTTGTTAAATCTGTGATGTCTCCACAAGGTGGTGTCATGCTCATTAGCTTTGTGTTGCAGCTCAGTTTTTGAAAGCCTGTCTGACTCCTGCATACAGGGTGATGCAACCCCTCCCTCTCATACATCAACATCACAAGCTGAGAGGAACAAGAAAGTGAAGTAGCTCTGTAATGTGTATTTTTTTTTATTATTATTATTATTATTAGTATTGTTTATCATAGTAATTTCAAGCTGTCTGTGGACTCTTCTTATCCTCTTGTGTGAAAAGCCACCAGTGACAAAACTGCCAAGAGAAGTTCAGTGAAGTGAGACAGTAAAACAACTGAACAGTCAGGGAGGTTTCAGTCAGCAGAGCTGGCTGTGTTGACCCGTCCATCGACCTTCAAAATAATGGTTGTGTTGGAGGGGAGACAGTTCATTACCCACAATGCCTGTCAGTCCACTGCCTCATACATCCTCCATCACTGAATACAGGAGAGAAAACAGGACATATTTGAATGGCTCCTCTCATCTCTATCATGCTTTGCATCTTTTCTCTCTTAAACAGAGTCATAACCATTTAGATTTTTTTTTCTCCACTTATTTTCATTTGATTAAATCTATCCTACTATTTTTCCATGCTTAACTTTTAAATAATCTTGCTTTAGATCTGTTATTCTCAGCCTCACACAAAAACAAATGGTGAGTGCTAATACAAAACAATTATGAGTAAACCACTCTGGTCTCTTGGGACACACCGCCTTGTGGTCAGCTCTGATTGTGGCCGAGTTTACCCACGCATAACCCCTTTGGTGTCAGCGTTAACAAGCTTTGTCTGAGCAGAGCAAAGAGACCAAACCATGAGTCATGATCCGCTTACTGATCCTGAACTAGTGTTTCTAAGCAGTGAATTATGAACACTGGGTTTCAAGCAGCCATTATCATTTCACTGCTGCCTGAGCCGCAGCTATTAGTGAGAGGGGCACACATAGATATACACTCACAATTCCTGATTTAAGAACAAAAGGTGTATTCATTTGACCTCAGAGTTGTGTGCGGGGGGGCACTGCTCACCTGTTAAGTGGCAGAAAGCATGGATCAACCTGGATTTCCGCACCATAAATGCAGGCCAAAGTACCTCCACTAATTATCAAACCTGAGCTATTGTATATCTTCAGGTTTGGTTGCTTGTGTTCCTTCCTGCCTATGAAAGCAGGTGGGTCAATGAGGTGACAGCCACTTTTTCTGTCCAACTCAACTTTTCAGTTGTAGAAAAAACCTCAAACTGCATAAAAAACAATGTGTGTTTCTTACACTTTTCCGAGACAGAACTACTCTAACTTCTTCAAACATTTTATTGGTCATTTTTCTGCTATCTGAAGTGTCAAAACATCATGTGGGGCGACTGTCCAGCCTCAACTTCTAGAACAGACCATTAAGACACACACAGATTCAAGGATTTTAACTGGTAGCAGTTTGAAAATTTGCACACTCTTTTGAATGGACACCTCGCATTGCTGCTTTAAATATGCGTTTTAAATGTGGGAAAGCACAATACCTTTTTTTAAGGCAACCTATCAAATTAATTCTTTAATGCTAAAAGAGATGGTTTCCTCAGGCTTGTGTCACAAACATCATGAAGCCTGAACAGTAGTCTCTCCTATTATTGAAGGACTATAATTTAAGATATTCAGCAGCCACAGTTGGAGTATCCAAAGTCTTTTTCTTGTTACAGATGAGTGGGCATCTGCATTGATTTATGAAGAATGGACACAAGCCAGGAGGCTGCTGTACCACCTGTTCTAAAGTTCACATTTGTCAAAGTTATCTAAGTTTTTACAAAGTGGAGATTTAAACAACTCCACATTATAAGTGTCAGCACCAACAAAATCATATTTCATGCATTTGAGAGCTACTTTTTCATATTCATAGCAGCTTAAAGTCAAGTGTCATGTTGACTATTGGAAGGGAGCTTGTCACTCATCTAGTATCAAAGATTGATCTTACTTTGTTGACCAGGCCAGACACTTTTCAACCAAATTTTTGATGCAAAGATTAAAAAAATGGTATAATATGTAAAATTCTGTATATATGGCTGGCTGTCTGAGCTCTTACTTTTGTTCTCCTGACTTTGCAAAGTGCTCAGGATGCTAACAGGCTGGTGTCTGAGGTGTACATTTACTGCTAATGATCCGCACAGAGCACGGCATTGACAGATGGATAGATGCAATTAAAGAGGATTAAAGGTTGGCTCGGGGGAAGTGGTCCTCCAGGTACGTCACTGGATGGAGCTGATAGAAGCGTGTGAAGTCCATTGATTGCTTCCGGAAGAAGCTGCAACATACATCCTTTCCCTGTGCAGGAGATATTGATGATTTGTGTTTTGAGAGTTATTTTGAGTGCATCTTTGACTTAATGAGCCACAAAACATGGTTACGTGACAGCATAATCTAGCAACAAAACAAGATTAGGGAAGTACCGAAAAGAAAGGAGGAAAACACACAATTTGGAGAGTTTTTGGGAAAAAATAAGGATTACAGATAAAGACCAATGCTCCTGTAACAAGTGTTGAGGGCATGGCCTCACAAACTGAGCAGATGGATGGCTGGGATGGAAATGATACTGTCTCTGACCTCACAAGCCGCAGCAGCCTGTAGCTCATGATTGTTTTTCCAATTTGACCTGTGTGAATCCACGCGGATAATCACTGACTCCAGGATCAAGGATTTAGCCCTCAGGGGGGTTTCCGGCAGTCATAATGCCCACGGCGGTCTCAAGACAACGCAGTTGAGCTCACCTCAGCTTAGACAAGACCAGCTGGGGCTCAGAGAGAAAGAATAAAAAAGAGAGAAGGAGACAGAATGGTACAAATAGAATCCAAAAGTCTCCTAGAGGGAAGGAACATCATCTTGGTTTCTGTTAACCTCTCCGGCTGTCATTCTCTAAAATTTCTAGATTTTGTAGTGGTATGCCTAAAAAACTGTCATGTTTCCTGACAAGGAAAACTTTTCAGAAAGTTACTTTCAGAAAAAAAAAACTTCAACCCATAATTCATGCAGCAGTAGAGAAGACAAGTCAATATCTTCTTTCTGAGACTCTGTAAATAATTGATCAGCTGTTAGCTTCAATTCAAGCAGAGAAGCAACTCATGGTCTGATGTCATTCTCAAAAATCATAGTTTAAAAGCAAATTATTCAATTTTTAACCAAGCAGCATATCTTCCTGTCACATTTACTTTTCCGGCCTTTGGGTACCTCAGCTGTTCAAAGCATGCACCCCATATACACAGTCTGAAGATCTCAAGGCTACAGTTTCTGGTTTAACACTAAGGATTAACATTCCCTGCATGTCTCCTCTCTTTGTTCCCTAGATTTAGTGTCTCTTTACAGTTATCCTATCCAATAAATGCAACAATAGCACAGAAATGAGTGAATGAATATAAATAAATAAATTTCCAAAAAATAAATGAATCCAGGTTTTAACACTCAGCAAACACTTATCATAGTAATATTATTGGTCAGGACCTTGTAATGAGGACCGTAGTCTATGTGGATGGGATGCTCACCTTAAACAGACATTCACCTCTTAGATCTATGTCATTACTCATAAGAAATTCCAGAAGCCCAAGGAAGACAAAAAAATAAAATAAAATAAAAAAACAAACATCTATTAGCTCAAAGATTCTTAATAACTTATATGTTCAATTGCTATCAGAAAAAAAGATTTTCACGAAACACGAACTGAAAGTTTCTTTAAAGCTCCTTTGTCAAGGTTTTTTTCTTTCATTTTTAAAACAGCTAGAAATTGATAATGATGTCTCTTCATGACACACAGAAGCTAATTAGATAATCAGCAGCAAGGTTAACAAAGTTTAATTGCAAATCATGATACCTCAAATCTAAACAGAGGTGTTTGTGTCAGCCCAGCAGTGGTAGCAACAGCCCTTTCCTACGTATTCTCTACTCCAGATTGTCACAATAAATTACATTTTTGGCTCCGTCAGCATTTCTAGAACAAGCTAGGAACGAATAGATTTGTCCAGAGGGGGTGCCAAATTGGCATTGACCTAAGCCTTATAGGAGCTTCAAATCACTTATTACACACATATTGAAAATTCTGAAAAGCTTCATTAAGAGGACTGTGAGGACTTTCCATGTGATCTTTAAAAAGGTTCGCTTCTAAATAAATGCCTGATCAAAATCCATAACTTAAAATTAGATCATAAGCCCCAATATGGTTTGTTTCTGAATGCTTTTTAAGAGCTTACTGATCGGGTCAGACTGGACCAAATTGATTTACAGCACATCAATATCTCCATGACAACACCATACTAGCTGACAAATTTAGCATTGAGAAGAGAGTCTGTTTTTTGCTGCTGAAAAAGATTTCTTGGATTTATTTTGAAGTAATGGTGGAAACAAGAGCTGGACTGTTGAACAAACGGAGAGAAGAGCAGAAAAAAGCTAAAGAGGGGAGTGACAGAGCACGAGCAAAAAGCTAAAACACGAGTTAAGCTGTTTATTATCATGTTTATTCCAGCCCACATAGAGCGGTTATACTGCAGTAATCTGTTCAGCTTGAGAGTCTATCAGTAACACATAGACTACATTTGCTCTGGTTGGCAAATGAGCACTGGCAGGACAGAACCAGGATACGCTACCATTAGGTGTTACAGATCTGTCTCAGAGTACCAGGCTGTGTGTAGTGCTAAATGTAGCTAGCTAATAAACTACCTTACAAACCTACAAAAGTTTGCTTGTTGGCACATTTCGAACAACAGCGCCAAGTCAATGTTGTTAAACGTATCACTTTTTATGTATCCTGTAAAAAGTTTTCTTGAACCAAGAAAAGGAGTAGAGACCCAATACACATTCATTTTTAAACAAACGCACACTCCGTCATGTCACCTGGGCAGTTTATATATATATAGGTAGTTGTTTTACCTTGTTATTCATGGTCAGCTATATTCAAGATGTCCCACTTCTTTTGTAGGCAAAAACACTTTGCTCCTGAAAAAGTGCTTCACACTGAATACTAAATTCTTTAGATTTTTTGCACCTGAATGGCTCCATCAGCCTGAATGTTCTGCACTGAAGAGGTTGAAGCGCAGCAGTAGAAAATTGAGGCAAGAAAAAAAGCCATTTATGATTTTGTTTATATACAATGAAGATAAACCATAACAAGGAGGCAGAGTAAATTATGTTTTCAGGTTGCAATGCCAACCCTGTTATGCTGTGTCACATAAAAAAACACAGTTATTCAGCTTTCATTCAGCATCAGATGGGAAAGCTTAGAAAATGACAACTGTACTTTTGTGCTCCTGTGAGAATAAATACCATTCACGGTGTTATAATTGCCCAGGGGAAATGAGAGCATAATGCTTTTTCTTATTCATAAGAGGAAAGCATTCAAATGTGTGTCCCTGGTTTAAATCCGAACCCCAGGAAAGCCTGAGAGTCTGAGAGAAGCAGTCTTTGAGCTCTTAATTATATGCTTAGAAAGAATCTAATCCCCAGTATGACTAAAGAAATTCCCTGTGTTAACATTTACATTGAAATATACATCTTTGTCACAAGGAGGTTTACAGGCTCCATGCTGTCAAGGAGGAAAGAAAAAAAAATCAGACTAAAAATTTGATGGAGTCAAGGAGTTACAGTTTTTGTTTGACTTCAAGTCACTGATGTGAAAAGTCAGACCTGCTGAGTGTGTTTGCAGTAGGGACAAATAGAGTGTCAAAAAGCAGACTGGCAGCGAGGCACACTCCCCAAGGACAGCCCCACTCTTAAGAGGTTACTTCATCTATAAGTGATGGAACACCAACGCAGTGCCACATGTTACCACATACACACACACACACCCACACACACACACACACACACACACACACACACCCGCACTAACCCCACTTAGACTGTTTTGAATTCTGATTGACAGCTCTGCAGGTGAAGCACTTTGCATATCGCTGCTCTCAGCCACTTTTTCAGTGTAGCAACATGTTAACCTGTCCTTTGAATACTTTTACACCAGCAAGAGGCTTTTCTACACCAACAGGTCACTTAAAATGCATCAGAAATGATCCTCCATGTTGCCTGCGGATGTTCTGGTACTAACAAAACACTTAATATGTAAATCAGGGTAGTGGTGTAAAATTGGAAATAACTTCTAATGTGTGGTGGTAATAAGAGTATCAAATGCATGGGTGAACATATGGGATAGCATGTAGGAGATGATGTTCTTTATGGAGTGCTGAGTTTTGCTATGTGTATGTCCTCCACATAACGTCATGAATGTATAATTTAGTTGCCTGTAGCTTTCAGCACCTCAGTTAGAAAGTCACCAGCAGTTGTTGGATGGTCGACAGGTGCAGTGAAGCATCCAAACGTGACAGCCACTTCACTAAACACACATGCCCTCTGACTCATCTAAAAAACATTCAAATCATTACATCCAAAAACACATATTGACTGAAGTCAACCCTTGAAACAAATCTAGTCAAACCACACGCATGCTCATCACTTGGTCCTCCTGGTCCCTCTTTTCACCTGTGCTTTAAATAATGGCTCCACGCAAATTTACAACACAAACACAAGCGTATTGTCTTCGCATGTAATACCTGCACGCTCAGGTGGAGACATTATGTTCTCATTTGTGACCCTGGCTCCACTCCTGCAGTGTTTTTTCTGTGAATATTCCTCTTCACAAAAAACATCAAACAGATAACCAGAGCGAACAATGACTGGAGCCAGATCAGTTTACAGGTTCAGGGTGAGGCCAAGAATGCTTGTGTGAACACCTGGAGACTTTTATGATGATGGATACTTTGCTACTTGGCAGAAAAAGATTTATAAATAATAACTGTAATAAAATCGGGTAATTGTTTTCTTGTTTGCCGTTTCAGTGGTTGGTTAATTATCGTGAAAGAAATGAGACTTTAGTGAAGGGTGATCATATTCTAAAGCCCAAAAAGAGGACCCCTTACCCGGCCTTTTGCATAGATTACCCACAGATACTCAAGTACGGCAAAGCAGCTTCATAACCAATACATTAACTTAAAACACTTCTTTTCTGTTTAAAGTGAAAATTTTCTAAGATATAAACATAAATAATGTATTGAAGCCCATTTTCACCAGTTGTAACTATGGATTATAAGATTGACCTTGTTGAGATTCCTTTTTTCCATGTTAAGTCAAACTTTTGAGATAAAAAGGTATAATTCAGACTTCTATCTCTTAACTTTGACTTTTGGTCTAAAATTTTGACTTTTTCATATTTTGACATTCTATCCCAAAGTTTCGACTTTTCAGCTCAAAATTTTGGCTCCTGATCTCAAATTTGTTACTCTTTATTTCAGAGTTTTTGATTTAATCTTTCATAAGTTTGACCATAAACTCAAAATACTGTCTTTTTATCCCAGGATTTGACTTTTATTTCATAACTTTGACTTTTGGCTCTGAATTTTCGCTCTTGATCTCAAAATGTTTGACTTATTATCTCACAGTTTTGCTTTAATGTCTCAAAATTTTGACTATTATCTCAAAATGTTAAATTTTTCTACCAAATAATTTTGACTTTTTGCTCAAAATTTTGGCTTTTATCACAGAATTTCAACTTTTTATCTGAAAGTGTTCACTTTTCAATACAAAATATGACTTTATACGAGCCAAAAAAGAAAAATTAACACCAGTTATGACCATGACGAAAAGAGGGGCACTACTGTATATCGGCAGTTTGTCTGTAAAAGTGCATTTACACTTACAAGTCCCTCTGAACATAGTTTTACAACCAAAAAGGAGGATATGTCCAGGCAAAAGAGGACATTTGGACATTTGGTGTGTCTCCTCAAGGCTTTCATCCAAAAGCAGGGAATGAACACACCTTTTCAATTATTATTATAATTATTATTAGGTCAGTTCTCCTTCCTTTAGAGCCCTAAAGTCCCATGATGTAATTTATTTATCTTGTCATTCACAGGATAATTAACTTATGGGAATCATTATCTGTGCACATGCATCTCGGTAATGACTCTACTTTTCATCAATTGTTTTCATCATGAGTAATAAACATGTTAATAAGATTAGTGGTTTGTGATGTTAACAGGCAGTATTGTGTCCCTTTTCCTGTTGTCCCAAATGAGCTGTTCATCCTCCTCCTGAAAATAAATCCACACAGGTTATGACATTTTTACTTTCTCACCACCTTTTTGTAGCTGGATGTTTGTTCTTCTTTGCTGCATTTAATGGCAGTTCCCATACCCCAATCTATCTAAGTTTTTTTTTTCAATAACACAAAATAATGCAAAGATATTCCTATTATCAGACAATAGTTTATTGAACAGATATAAAATGTGTTTCCCAAATGAAACGGTTATTCCTTTCAACTTCAACGCAATAGTTTTGAAAAGTTTCCTGTAGCTTGACAAAACAGAAAAGTTACCCTCTATGGTAATAACATGTTTTTCTGTGTTACTCGCGTGTCAGCTACAGTGAACATTTAATGTGCTCAGAAAAACTGTCTTCAGTCACAGATGATTCTTACTCCCATGATGATAAGACTGCTTGACCAGCAGTATAATCCCGAGTTAATGATATACCTTATCTGATAATCCTGCATGATAAAAAAAAGTCCTTCCAGAATATTCCTTAATCCCCTTGATCAACAAACAGACCTCAGAGGATGTCTTTCATTTCTTCATGTCAGTTCTACATTGAAAAGCAAAACAGGAGGATGTCTAAACTACAGGGAGTAAAGGATTTTTGTAACTGTTGTTTACAAAGAAAAAGTTTGACCAAGCATACAATTTACAGTTAATATTTGTGTAAACATTTCAGTTACAAGATCATTATTTGATGTCTGAAGCTTATAAATCTGGAAGAAAAAAAACCCCACTTTCACCCTTTCTTGCATCTGCAGCTAAAACTCACAGCTCACACAAAATCCATTTACACTAACTTCACATGATGATGAGAGAAGTATCATGTTTTCTTCCAAATGTACTGAAGACAGTCAAATTTCCTCTCACATTACAACAAGGGCCAGCCTCTGTCTCTATGAAAAACATCATAAGGGATGTTTGGTCACAAGGGGCAGCATCTTGTCTGCATTAGGAGATGGGTGATAGCTGGCTCCACCGCACTATTTAAAGCCTTAATGCAGCTGAGAGGAGAACTACTGATTGTTCAGCTGGACACAGACAACCAACAAAAACTGTAAGTACATCATATCTGAGCTGCTCTTTCCCTGCTTTATGAGTGATTTTCAATGAAAAATTTAAGTAATTTTTTCAGTTTTCAGGGATTTCCTCAACGCCGAAAAAAGTTTTTACTTCAGAAAATATATTTTAGGTAAAAGTTTCACAGGAAATGATTAATCAATGGAATTGTTGTTGTAATAGTGTGGGAATAACTCAACATGTGACCAAACAAAATGAGGCAATGTTCAAAGCATAATGTAGTGTGTTCCTTTCTTATTATTTGCATTGAAAATGTATCATCCTATGTATTCAGGTTTTATGACTTTGTGATATGAGTCTTTCAATTAAATTTTGATAAACTTGTAATTATCATACTGCATGGTTGATAACTTACCATAAATAATTTAACAGTCTGGTGAGATACTTTGGCTGACATTTTTACAACGTTTTGCTGCAGAAATCTGTTTTGTTTTTTTTTAAATGCTACATTTTTAATGGTACTTTTTTTCTTTTTTCTATTTTCTCGGTAAGTAAATACCTATTATGTGTATGATGTGTCATTCTTTTTTTTTTTAAATGTAATGTAATAGATCAGGATACTGATGACTCTGAATCATAAGAGCAATCTTTGTGACAGAACACTGTATTTGTGGTGAATGTGTGTCTACAGCTGGTCTCACAAGTGTTTGGGGAATGCGTTTACCACCGTCCATTAGTGCACTTCCTGCACACTCGCCTTCTGCAAACAAATGAATGGCAGTCTCAATTACACAAACCAATGACACTTATTTACTGCTGCTTTTCGGAAGAGATGGGGAGGATGACCAACAGCTGCTCGTCATCAAACCCACAGATTTAGAAGAAAATGTAATTTTAGAGAGTAAAAATGAGAGCGCTGAGGAGTTGAAACTGAATTTTATTTTGCAGATCTGTGATTTTTTTCGTTTCCAGCATGGGTGACTTGACTGTTTCCACATCATTGGGTTTTCTTCTGCTGTTTTCTGTAACACTCTTAACAATCGATAACCTGTGCGTGAACCTGCTGCATGTCTCTTCATCTAGACTGTCTCAGCTCCCTGGAGCAAAAACCACATGTCCCAATAAGAGCTACACCTTTACAGTATGACTCCCTTTCTTTATTTACTGGTCAGGGAAATCCATTCGTAATCTGCACAGCTGCCTGAAGAGAAGTGAATTAAATTGATCGCTATGGTGGCCACAGCTCACAGAGGTTACAGTTAATTATTGATCTCAGATCTCAGGAGAGCCTTACTGCTTACCTTAAAGGAGCCGTTGAAGGATCAGGACTCCTTAGAAATCTGGCTAGGTGGAATGACCCTTTAGATCCTACTTAAATATGAAGTAGGGGTGTTTTGCTGCTATTTGTGTTGCAGTTGTGTAACCCTCTCTCATAGTGTGAAAAACCAGCTGTGAATATGCATTTTTTAGCGCCAACATCCTGTGTATTATGATGAAAAATGGGGATTTGAGGTCCCATACAGCAGCTTTTTATAAGTAAATAGTCTTCTTGCAATGTTGAAACCCAGCAATAAGTTAGCCAACTCACTCCATGAGCTATGCTATTACTTGTTAGCAAAGCAAAGCAACCCAATATGCATAAATCAATCTTAAGCGAATAAACGTAATTGCTTAAGTGTTCAATCTTGACCTTAACTGTCCCCACAAACATATCAAGGGTTTCACGAGCACTCTCACCAAGAAAAATGACTTAATTCAATTAAGTGAAGCTATCACATGTCAACACAACATGGGGTGCATGCTCTAATGATATATTGTGAACCATTTTCAACAACACAATCAAGTAACTGTCCAAAATTGTCAAATAATTGTGACATAAGCTAAAGGAAACCACCAGGACTGCTTTATTCGCACAAGATAATGATTTGTGCACACAAGATTATCAATTGTGTACACAAAATAGGAATAAAGGCCCCATAAAAAAACAACAGAAATGACTCACAGGACAAACAAGAAACCAGGTAGCCAGGTATAGGGATTCCCTTCTGAGAGTTCTCCATTTATCCTCACAACAAATGTTACCTCCAATTCCATCTTTGGTGTGATGAGTCCAAGGTCTTTTCTCAGTCTGGTTCACCCAAGATCACCAGAGGACACCTGGGACCGACCTGAACCAGCTTCCCCCTGCTGTGACAGATAATTGCTTTTTTCAATACAGGGGCTTCAACCTCTAAACACTCAGTGGATGTGAGTGTCCTTTTGGGTTAAGACACAGTCATCTATATCCCCTCACGGCAAGAGCAGCCTTGGCCATTATCTCTACATTTGCCTGGTTTGTAATGTGGGATTTTTACCCTCAGTTACGTGGCTTCCTGTAAACCAAATGGACGTGGTTTCTATTCTTGTATTTCTTTCTTCCAGTAAACAGAAATCTCCTTCTATTGGCATCATACTTAATGTGGGCAGCTGAGGTTCTCCCCAGAGCTTCCTAAGTGATGAACTTCAGCAGGGAGGTGGCCCGGCAGACTAGTTGTTATACATATGTGATTGAGGATGAAGATCCAGCCCTGGCAAGCCTCAATGTTTTTGAGGTGAGGCTGCTGCATGCACAACTTTAAGGCACATATTTGAAAGTGCACAGACATACAGGTATGCTCATTAGTTTACATACCCTGGTAGAATTTATGATTTCTTGGCTTTTTTTGGAGAATATGAATAATAATACAAATACTCTTCTTTCATTTATGTTTAGTGGTTGGGTGAAGCCACTTATCAACAAACAACTTATTTACTCTTTTCAAATCATAATGACAACAGAAACTTCCAATATGACCCTGATCAAAAGTTTACATACCCCAGTTTTTAATACAGTGTATTGCCCCCTTTAACATCAGTGACAGTTTGAAGCCTTTAACATGCTTCATCCATCTTGCCATCAATTTTGACCAGGTTTCCTGAGTCTTTGTAGCTCACACATCCTCAGAGCATCAGTGATCCACCTCCATGTTTCACAGTAAGAACGGTGGAACTTTCATCACTGGCCTTGTTGACTCCTCTAGAATCCAGAAATGTCAGAGCAGCACTGGATGAAAGATGCAAGGGTCTGTCAGGAGCTCAGAAACTCACTGACCTTTTCTACACACACACTGATTTCAAGCAGATAGGTCACAGGTGAGGATGGTTACCTTTAAGTGCCATTCAAACCCATTTGTGTTAACTTGTGTGCATGGTCAAAGCAACCAGGGTATGTAAACTTTTGATCAGGGTCGTTTTGGAAGTTTCTGTTGTCATTATGATTTAAAAGAGTAAACAGTTGTTTTTTAACAAATGGCTATACCCAATCACTAACCATAAAGAAAAGTTTTTGTGCGATCATTCATAATCTCTGAAAAATGGTCAAGAAGTCAGTGAAGAAGTAAATTCTGCCAGGGTATGTAAACTTATGAGCACAACTGTACTTTTAAAGTAAACTGAGGATCGTTTATGTAATACCCAATCTGTAATCCTGCTGAGTTTGACCTGAGGTCATATTAAAACGCTGAATAGAGATGTAACAGCAAGCCTTGTATTGTGTAATAATCTTATGTGAGTTGCAGTATTTAAATTATGGACGCCAGAAGCTACAGACATTATGTCATGCATGTCGTACCAGAGAGAAATAATTGAAAGTTGCTAATGCTTATAAGAAGACCGGAAACCAGCTTGTGGTTAAATCTGAGACAGAAAAAAAAAAAGTCTGCATTCATAATCACCCCTTATCTCTTTTCTTCTGTTATGTGACCCTCCATATGGCTACCTAGTTGGCGGAGAAGGGTGACCTGGCTCTCCTGGAGAACCTGGTGAGGAAGAGCCCAGAGGTCCTGAGTGAGAGAGATGAATTGGGAGCCAGCCCCCTTCATCATGCCGCTGCAGGGGGCTATGTCCCCCTCATCCAATTTATCAGCTCTGTCATCGACTCACAGGGTAGGCCACACCTCTGTCATCCATCACAGAATGCACTTTGGCATTTACAAAATATGTGCTATGTGTATCAATATATAGTGTATCTTCATAGAGTGTGTTTGTGCACTCACCTCCCCCCAGAGCGAGACAGCTGTGATGATCAGGGCAACGTGCCGCTGCATTGGGCGGTGGAGAAGGACAAGCCAGAAAGCTGCAGGGCGCTGCTGGACCTGGGGGCCGACCCCAACATCCTCAACACGGCCCTTCTGTCCCCTCTGCACCTGGCTGTCAGCCTGGGACACAACAACCTGGTGGAGGTGAGAACGCTGGAAGTGCTCAGCTGAAATACAATTTATCTGAAGTGGATTTGCTCCAGAGGTTTTGTGTTTTTGCAAGGTTATTGCACATGCACTAGATTCATTTGGCGGTCATTGTCCTAAGGTAGGAAATGAGTGTTGATACTGAAAATGTAGGATGGAGACATATGAAAATAAAAGTATCTAGTATGCTTTGAATTAAAATAGATGTTTTAAGCCAGCACCTTTAATTTTAGCTGGATTCAGAAAGACAATCACTGTATTTTTTATCATTATTATTATTATTTCAAGAGAATGTGTGAAAAAGCAGTTTCATGAATGTCTCTGAAGAGTTTTTATTGACTCATATGAGGTGGTGTCAAAATAACTTAGTGGACGAGCTTGGCAGCACAAAGCAGCTTTATAAGTATGTTATTACAAATTTAGGTTTCCTCTTTTTCTCTATGCTAATTAGAGAGAGAGCCTGAAACAAGAATTAGAATCAGGTAATATTACCAAGTACATTTACTAATATGAGGAATTTGACAAGGTGTGCTGGTGCTGAACAATTAACTAGGGAAATGAAAAACACAAAATGTGCAAAGGTGCAATGCAGGAGCTAGCTTTACAGACAAAACATCTTTGTCTGCTCATGAACTTGTCACTTAAAGCAGTAACTTCACTCCAAAGTCAGCTGACAACTGTCTATGCATCGAAAAAAAACCTGACTCAACCGTCTACTTGGAAGGACCTTGCGCTGTCGTCCCAGCAGCCTTTGGCTGTTGTCCACAAACTGACACAGTAACAGTATGTGGGAGGATAAAGGAGGTTATAGGGTGTATGTTAAAGAGAGTTAGGGACGCAAAGATGAAGGCACTAACTGTTACCCTTTTTATCCTCTTTGTCCTGCAGCTGCTGCTGAACTACAACACCACCAACAGTAATCTGCAGGGAGACCTTGGGAACACCCCACTGATTCTGGCCTGCTCCATCAATAACTGCGAGGCTCTCAACATATTGGTGAAAACAAGAGTGATGTTTTCACACTCATGTATTCATTCTGTATACCTGCATCAGCCTGTAGAGAATAACTGTCAAGCTATATGTGGCTGTTTTTTATTCTGAATGCCAGCCCTCTGCAGCTTTGTCTCTGACAAAGAATCATCTCTGTTTGTCTTTCTCTCCATCCATTCTCCTCTCTGTCAAAGATAACGCATGGAGCACGCCTCTGCCAACAAAACAAGCTTGGCCATTTCCCTATACATGCAGCTGCCTTCGCAGGTGCAAAGAAAGCCATGGAAGTGATCTTGAAGACCGGTATGACAACAGGATTGATCTGTCCTAAAAAAATTTTAAGTGCTGACAAAGCTCAGAAAGTTACGACGAGGCCACGCAGCACATTACACTGATAGATAACAAGAGAATTTACCTCAGCTCCCCGGAGAGCTGAAAACTGCTTGTGATTCTTCACACACAGGCTAAATGCCACAGAGTGACAGGATGTTTATCCACAGTGGGAGGTCTATTTTGGTAAATGTTTTGTTATTTGAAAAAGGTTTAGCCAGAGTACTAAAATATTAGGATGTTCTCGTGATTACTCACCAAGGAAAGTAATGGACAGCCTACCAACAATAGACATCAGCACTTAATGCTTACAAACAAGCTCAAACCATAGACTGCACAAAAATGAATGATATAACTCCACTCCAAAGTGCAGTCAAATTTCTCCCAATAGCTGAATCTTTTGAGTTTGTTATATCTTCTATCACTTCTATCATTCTTTTGCCCAATAATCCATGCACAGTGCCACAGGAGCCAGTCTGTCAATAGAGCTGTTAATCATACTGTAATATTACATTTTATTGCTACTGTAAATCCTCAAATAAAGCCTTGGTCTGTTGTTTGCAGGGCTGTCACCAGGCTTTTAAATGAAGTCGGCCTATTTTTGAGGAAGGCCTTTTAATCTTCAAATTCTCTCTTTCAGGGGAGAAAAATATTTTAAATCAATGATTTTTTTCCTCCTAATTTAGCTCATTGTATTTGTGGATGGAGAGTGTATTAACTTTGAAAATACTCAGATATGACTTAAATTGAAGATTTATAGTAAAAAAGCCAACTAACTTAATTCTCTAGAAAGACGACCCCGGACATATATGAACAGATGACTGAATTAAAACTGGGGAATCTTTGTCAAAAAAAGGGGGGAAAAATTCCTTAATTTTGACATTTTTTAAATTATCATTATTTCATAGCTCCAACCAGGTCCCATCTGTTAACATGGAGGATGATCTGATTTATGATCTGTTAAGACTGGTGATGAGAAATTTGTCCCTTTTCGGAGAGATGATTCTTTCGGCATGACTCCCAAAGAATAGCTGGCTCTTTCAGCTCCCAAAATGCTCCCAATATGGTAATATTTGTAGCCTCATACTTTAGCCTAACCTGACAAATAAGAATGGTTTGTGTTTTGATGAACCCTTTTCATCAGTTCACAAGAAGCCTCATAATTTTATGAGGAGCCTCATATTGCCTTATTTTAAAAAACTCATCCTTAGTTTTGTTTGATGTTTCAATTCACCTCTTTGCAAAAAGCTTGATATTGCAATGCAATGCACTTTCCTCCTCACCACAGAGGTCACCATGATAAATGTGTGATGAACAATTCCTTGCGGGCATGCAGCAAAACAAAAAGTCATAAATGGTGTAAACAAATGCAAGCTACTTTGACTGTAGTATAGTGCCTGGTGGATGTGTTTGCCTGTAGTTTGGCAAGTGACACATTGGCGTGCAGTGATAAAAAGTGTTAAAGCCACAAGTGTTCTCTTGTGCTGATACCATGTCTTGAACATGTACGTCATGTTGGTTCTGAACGCATAACCAAGCCTTGTGTGAAAGCTGAGAAATGAAAGGAAAAAAGTTGGGAGCCTGCTCTTCTGGGAGTCGGCTCTTCTGATTCTCTATAAAGCATCAGCTCTCGGATTCGCATCTTTTGAGCATGACACATCACTTGGTCAGATCTATTCTATTCAGTCAGGCTCGCTCTAATTGTTTTGGCTTTATTTCTGGTTATCTGTCATATTATTAAGCACATTACTCAACACTGTTTGTTTGATTTGCTACTGGCAGGCGAGAAGGTCGGCCACCAAATTGAACATCACATCAACTATTCAGACAAGTCCAAGAGTAGCCCTCTCCACCTGGCTGTGCGAGGAGGAAACATTGAGGCCATCCGTCTCTGCATTGCCATGGGGGCCAAAATTGATCAGCAACAGGTACTGGCTTCAAAGTATTCATAAACTCACCATCTGCATTTAAATTTACGATATGCCTGAGGGTGACAAGCACCGTCTCATAGTTTTCTGGAAGCTTTGATTGTTTGGGGGTGGGGGGCAAAAGCAGTGATGCACATCCAACATCTGTTGGTTATGTTGAACAACAACTTTGCTCTAATCCATCTTTGTGACAGGTATCTGATATAAATGCAGCTAATGGTCGGGTCACAGACAGCTCATCTCATTTCATCTTACCCAATTTACACAAGTTTCTTGTCAAACTGTAAACAAAAACAGCTCACAGAGAAGTGTTTTCACATACATCTGAATTACCCCTCGTAAAATAGTCCTGAAATGTTGTCTGAAATACCCAGAGACTACATCTCTGGCAGACATTAACAAACAGGTGTTGAAATTGCTTACATCCTGAAACAAAGAAAATATATACCATGTGGTATTGTACGTTTATTGAAACTGTCAAGAATGGCAGACCTTCATTTGGCTGTCACCTCTGATTTTACTATCACTATAAACACATCAGCACCTGAGAGCTATAGCTTACAACCATAGCTAATAATGTGCCATCTGTGCATGCATGCTATTTCATATTTGCATTGTTTTTTTTCTGCCTCAATCCTATTTGCTCACACCTGTTCAGCATTTCCCTTTTGGCAAAGGGTGCCAGTCTCCACTGTTAGAACATGTCAGTCTTATCATAGCCATCTGGCAGTGATGGTTCTGTCCAGGCCTGTGGAAGTGGTCAGAACTGCAGTGACCGTAGTGACTACAGTAATGGCTTTGGTTGCCAAAATTGATACAAATTACCTCCACTTACACAGTGGAGCTGAGTGGAGCGATCACTGGCCTTCCTCCTCTGCCAGTCCTGGTTATCTCATTATAGGCTTGTGTTACATCCCCCAGTGTTCAGCCTGTGAGTCTGGGAGATGCTGGACTAATGTTGCACTGGGGGAGTGTACAATATGTATGTGTGTAAATTAATCCTAAAAGTGAATGTGTGCATGCTAATTCTCTGTCTTATTCAGCCTGGCAGAGTTTCTCTGTATGCATTAGACATAACTATAGCCAAAGAGCGTGTGAATATTCATTATTGATACTTATTATTCATCTCTAGTTTCTCTGTTTTTGAATTCAGAATGACAAGTCCACACCACTTCATCTGGCCTGCACCCAGGGAGCAACTGAGGTTGTCAAACTGATGTTGTCCTCGATTGACCAAGTGGAAGACATCATTGACCTGGCCGACGGGGCACATCAGACTCCTCTACACAGGTGGGCTCATTATTTCTTTTATCATTAGTCTCTAAGATGTTCACTGAACGTGTGGGTGATATTAATTGACAGAACTCTCTCCATGGAATAACTTCCTGTTATTATATATCCGGAAAATGAAATTTATTGATCTGGAGCTTGATTTTATCCTCCTGTTTAGAGTTTGATATTTGACTGCACTGTTGAGTAAGTTTTGTTTTTAATTTTTCTTTCAAGATTTCGGTTTATAAAAGTGATATAAAAAGTGTTATTCGATAAAGTTTAGAAGTGTGAGCAGATTCATGCGAAGCAGCTAGCTGTGGCAAAATATTTGGTGAGACTCCACACGACTGGCCATTTTGATATTGCAACAAGTCCATGAATCCTGATAGCTTAACTTCAGGGCTCCAACATTACAAAAACTATGATCAAAACTAATGGAGAAAATCTCTCTGTAAGCCAGGTCCCAGAAACACTTTCGTATTAAACTAGCTGTCTTTTAAATGTCATGGCTACTGTTAAACTTTCATAGATAAGCTAAGTTACAATGTGCACCACAACAGTCATGTAATAGTAATATCTTGACTTTCTCTGAACTGCTTGCTAATGCTGTAAAAAGACCAATCCATCTGCATAATATCAATACTGTGACAAACAAGAGGGACAAAGATATAAAACCCCTGGGTATGAGGAGTGGAATAATGACTTTTTAATTAGGCACCAGATAATGATATGAATACATAAGTGAGCTCTGCTCCCAACTTTTGTTTTATCTGGGAGCTGTTTGTATTAGTTCAAACAGCCGCAGAGTAAAACTGATATATAGATGGGCAAGAAAGGATAAAACCCTGTTTGCTTTTCCCTTCTTTAAACAGCTGTGCCACTGCCTTCAGCTCAATTTATGAATTTTATATTTGGGATTTTTAAGTCTCTGCTGACCATCATTAAGCCATGGAAACCCTCTTTCAATTAAATCTCTATCTTTGAGAAATGTAAACAGAATAGCCGTTATCAAAATGCATAAATGCAATGACAGTGCAGTAGGAGTGATAAAAGATGTAACCACAGAAGGAAATGTGTTTGTAATATCATGCTGTGACTAAGCAGAATTACAATCAGATTGCCTGTATTTAACTCATGGCATTAGTTCAGGCTTCAGTTCACAAATCACATGTTGTGTGGCTGGTTTTACAACAACTGTGTTTACTTTTCCAGGGCTACAATATTTGACCATGCTGAGCTGGCAGAGTACCTCATTTCATTGGTAAACAAGGCAAACACATGCACACACATACCCCACAGCTGTCGAGGACATTGCAACCCCACCCACAATATGAGAGACTGTTCTATTAATCTCCTGCTATGTACAGGATCTACTTCTAAACCATATTTGCAGTTTTAGACACACCTTTTGGCTTGATAGATGTCACCAGTGCTGCCGTTTACTTGTAGACCATCTGCTACCATCTGTTGCAAGTCATAGATCATATCAAACTAATTATGATTGAAAAATAAAGCAAAGAGCCAACCATTAATCCCAGAGACTGTTACAGGAAATAAACTTTGAGTGTACTTAATTAAAATGACACCACAAACGAGCAAATTGTTTAACTAAAGCTCACTTTCTCCAAATATTGGAGTTGGCAAACTCATTAGCTGATGTTTTGTACACTACTCCAAATATTGGTGTGAGATAAGAAACCAATTTTGTTCTTACATCACCATTATTGGATGATTAGTTTGCATCGTTGTGTATATTTTCAAGCTTTGCGCAACCAACCAAAATCTAGCTGAGGTAGCGTTAGCTGTAGATTCAGTCTGTGATTTAAAACTCATCTTTATGTGTGACTAATTTGAGCAATGTGTTGTTTGTCATACACACATGCAATTTACATTAGCTTGGACAAATAAACATTTGATCACCCATGTACGACAGCTGAGCTACAATGCTGTAAAAATCAAAGGCGTAATTACTGGAATGGTTAAAAAAAAAAAAAGTTAATTTAATGTTATTGAGTATGTGCGTGCTACACAACACTCTATTCCTGTTACTCTTGATTTGACATTTGGGGTGATTAAGGGTGTTCAACTTGTGAGTTGTGATTCAGTGGAGAATTTAATAAACATGTTCCCTTTGGTATCATAGGTTTGAAATAATTAAAGCACCGTGTGTGTGTTCCCGCTGGTGTGAAAATCAATAAGATGTTTTCTCTCCTCAGGGGGCAGACCTTAACTGCATTGATTGTAAAGGGAACTCTCCCTTGCTGCTTGCTACTAGCTGCGGTGCTTGGAAAACAGTGACTCTGCTACTAACAAAAGGTGAGCCCCTTTTATTGCACCATCAACAATGCTCTTAAAAGTTCTCAACCACCTGACAAAGACAGGTTGTGTGGGTGTTTTTGTCTTTTAGGGGCAAATATAAATATGAAGGATAGATGTGGTTGCAATTTCCTTCACCTGGCCATTCTGCAGCCTAAAGGTCTGAAAAACCTCCCAGAAGAAGTCCTTCAGGTATTCTAAACCAACGTTGTCCTTTTGTGACTCATTAAACTGACTGTGTTCTGCTAAGTCATTCTCATCATTAGACTTGAACTTAATTGCTATTCTGTCCTTGATCAATCAGCCTTGAGCCTAGTTGTGGACATTCATGGCCAGCTGATGAAGCTCATTCTCACAAAGCCAGATGATTGTTTAAAACATTGTAAGCATTACCTTAAGCTACAATGATGCCTTTGAAATGAGCCACAGAGGACACTTGATATTTTCACTGGGAACAGGATTCTCCCATATCTGTAATCAAACATTTTTACACTACATTATTATTCATATAATATCTTTAGGTGTGTATAACTACTGTCATAATTATATAATTTGTTACCTTGACGCTGCCAACTGTTGTCACACACTTGAGGTTTTTGCCTTTAAATATGCATATTACTGTGCATTATTATGGATGAATACATACATGCTTTAATCGTTTGTCTGACCTCAGCACAACAGTGTAAAGGCTTTGCTCAGCTGCGAGGATAATGAGGGCTGCACCCCGCTCCACTACGCGTGCAGACTGGGGATCCATGATTCAGTGAAGAACATGCTGGGCCTCTCGGGAGAGGTCGGCCTCGCATGCAAGTCCAAGGACAAGAAGTCTGCCCTGCACTTTGCTGCTCAGTGAGTTCGATTGGTCCCACAGGGCATGGCTTTCCATACCACTGGACTAAACAACTCTGATTTGACCTGATTTTCTTCTCAAAGTTGAACAAAACTCGTATATTTGAACAAGAAAGTGCCAATGGTAACATTGCTTTTGACATTGACCAGACTACTTACTTTAAAAATTCTGCTGTTGTTGTTCAAATTTTAACCATCAGAAATGTTACAGTCCTCATTACTATTATTTTTTTTTAAGCCCAGTGAATGGAAAGCCTCTAAAGTGTGGTAAAAAGAACATCTGATCTTGTTCAAAAGCCATTTTCTTCTGCGCAGAAGATAGATATGTGTGGGAACAAGTCACCATGGTCATGGTAAATGAGAAGATAATCATGAGCAGAAAAGCTTACCTTGTGGAAATAGGATGAGTATCCTAAAGTTTATCATGGGAACAATACATGTCTTATTCAAATAATTTATCATCCAGTACAAACATGTTATTATCTTGTACTCACAAGTTGATTTTCTTGAACAAAAAGCATATCATACAATATGATATGATATAATATGATACGATGCGATGCGATACGATACGGTGTGATACGATGCGGTGTGATACGATGCGGTGTGATACGATGCGGTGTGATACGATACGATGCGATACTCTTACTACTTGTCTTGTGGGATAATTTACCTTATGATCGGTACAAGATTATTGTTATTCCCAAACATCTTTTTTATGGAATGATTTTCAACACTGTTTTTGTGGGAAAATTCCACTCATAAAACAATAACAGTCTAGTTGAAACAAGCTTTTGTTAGTACGCACAAAAAGAAAACTCATACGTTGCTCCATGACTAAAAATAACAGATGCATATTAAGTCTCTTACAGCCACTTTTTCAGGAAAAATAGGCTTTAGAAATTGCTATAATTGATAAATATACTAGCTAACTGACAGTGAACAGTCTATTTTATGGTGATTAATGATGGCATTGCAAAATTAGTTTGCAAAGCAAAATAATGTGGTGAGCTGATAAATCCATCCATCCATCCATCCATTATCTTTAACCTCTTTTCTCTTTCTGGGTCACAGGAGGGTGGAGCCTGTTTCAGCGGAGACATCTCCGATGTAAATCAATAACACCACAAAAGTGTCTGATATCGAGAACTGTGGTTCAAGTGGAGGCGCTTTAGTATCAGTTCAACATGGGGCATTTTTGTCTGCAGGGGCTCCAGCAGATAGCACAAATGTTACTCATGCTAGTTCTTGTTGCTGCACATAATGACAAATAATGACAATCTTTAGGAAAACAAGTACTGAAAATACTGCACAACAACAACTACTTGATAAACTCTTGTTCACACAAAGTTAAAGCTATCACCTTATGCAACTTTCTTCAGCCCTTTTCAGTATGCACATTAAGACTCTGGAGAAATTATTCACTGTATAGCAATATCTTCAAGAGGAAATATTGCTACTGTCAACATCCCCCTCATCTAAAAGAAAAATCCATCTTCATGGCATTTTAGCTCTCATTTTGTCCCTGTTATTCAAGTTATTCTGTGCCACAGCTGAATATTGATCAGTGATACCACAAGGGAATAAAACTTAACAAAAATAGCCTCCACTTAGGATCACCCTGAAGCTTAGGCTTTATTATTTAATTGAACAACAGTGATAGGATGAAAAATGAGCACCTGGATCATATATAACCTCACAACTTTTAATCCAGTTTGCAGCACTGAAACGCCTTTTCATGATTAGTTACCATGACATAGCAATTATACAATGACCTAAGAGGAATTTCCCCAAGAATAGATTTCAATTAGCAAGGCACATGTGAAGAATTGTTACTCATAGTGTAAAATGAGTGGAAATTCGACGTCACCATTATTGATTTTGCTATCATGAACACTTCTCTTATTAGAGTTGGAGGGCAAATGAATGCCACAGTATGATATCATGCTACAGGTCGCACACAGCTCATTCTCTTCCCCACCAACCCCACTGTTCTGACACAAAGTGCCGCTGACCTTCTTAAAAGGTTCAGAGACAAAGACAGATCATAGTACAGGCCGATGTGACATGAATCGCAGTTTGCAACAGCATTAGTCATTAGCATTCCCAAACACTTTAAACCCATGTTTTACTGACAAGCAATCTTGAGTGCTTGTTAGTAAGATACTCAATTTCTTGGCGGGAGCGTGCCTTAGCTGCCCCCTGGCTCCTCTGTGCTGTAGCCCGTGCTCAAAAAGCATTTCCATTTCCATCTCAGAGATCAACAGATTATAAGAGCGAAAAAAGTTCCTTTTCTACAAAAGCTAATGCTTCTCTTCATCCCTCTCGTCTTCAAGGTACGGGCGCATCAATACGTGTCACAGGTTACTGGAGACCATCACAGACTCTCGCCTGCTAAATGAAGGTGATGAGCGAGGCCTGACTCCTCTCCATCTGGCTTCAAAGGAGGGACACACCAAAGTGGTGCAGCTGCTACTGCGCAAAGGAGCTCTTTTTCACAGGTTCTCTACACTGCATACACATTTTAGCATTCAAACATGCAAAAGTACAGTTTGAAACCAAAAAAGCTGTGTTTGTAAGATGACACATTAGACAATAACCAAAGTCATATGTTTACAATAGTACAATAAAGTCATAGAGTAAAGTTGAGAGTAGATGTTGATAGATAGATAGATAGTATAGATAAAGATAGATAACTCTTCACACTGCTCCAATGTGGACACAGATGCAGATCCATAGCTATGTTTTAGCAGGGGTTTTGTCCCCTCTGCCATTGCTCTTCAGAGAAAAACCACCGCTATCTGCCCTGTGTTGTGAATATGTGTATTAGTATGTGCTTTTTTACATTTATGGGATATATGGGTAAACCTGTCTGGCTGTAGTAAAGGTGTATTGTTGATTCCTTCTGTGTGTATGTGTAGTCTTTCTCACTGCAAATGCTGAAATACAAGCAAGTTATTATGTTGTATTTTCGTGAAAAATGTCTTTTTGACTTGATACAAACCACATTCCCCAGAACAGTCCATAAAGTTGTCTTATTTAAAGTTATCAAGTTATCCAGTTAAGATATTATTCTAATTCCAAGAAACTGTATGAGCTCATTTTTGTTACCCTACTGGCAGATTTTTTTTACTTGTTATAAGAAATTCAGACACAATTTTTGTCTTAAAGTGTTTTAAAATAATATGTTTCTGGACTTGTCAGTTGAACGTGGCTCATATCAAGTATAAAAAGGCAGTTTTTACAAAAAATAACACACAAACACTTGCTTAGATTTCAGTTTTTGTTGCTGTACAAACAGTGGCAAAACATCTTCCTGTAAAAAGACAATACAGATCCATCTATCTATCTAGTGATAGTTTAGCTGTGTTGTAAACAATAAGAAATATATTGAAGGAGTATTCCAGCATCCAATAGCTGCCATTTCTCTGCACAACAAAGTCCTTTTCCTTGAAGTCAGTGTTGATCTTTTATCAGCGAAGATTTGTACAAGCTCTCAGAGTCTTGCCCATTTAATGTGGTGCTTGAAGTGCCAAAAGATTGATAATTGATTGAATTGATCATTTTTGAACATAAAACTGGAGTGAGCTCCATTTAATGCTCTATGTTCCCCATTTGAGCCCAGTTCACTGGCTTTTCCCCCTCCTAAAACCTGCTTTGAAGACAGCAGTAGCCTGAAGTTAAAGCTTCTGGCCTTATAAGAAAAAGTGTCTTGAAAAATGTAGAACTCAGAACATGAAGACTTTTTGTAAGAAAAGTTACAGCTTTGTTGTCATTAAATTTTAGCATCATTCTTCTTATTATACAACTCTGATCTGGTACATTTATGACTCAGTCCTCTTATGACTCTATTACTGGTGTGTCAAGATTTGTTGACTTTGATGTGGCTGTAATACTCAGTCATTTGCGCCATTGAGCCCAGGAATGTTATCACAAGCCTAAATCTTTGTGCTGTGTTAAAGTGGTTGCATGTGTGCAGGATAGTTTAGGTTTATGTCAAATTATGTCTTTCTAATGTATGTTTATCTTCTTTTTCAGTGATTATAAAGGCTGGACATGCTTGCACCATGCTGCAGCAGCAGGATACACACAAACCATGGACATCCTCATCTCAGCCAATCCGAAGTTACTGGACAAAATCGATGAGGATGGGGTATAAATGATTGTGATCTTATATTAACTCAGTCTCTCCTAGCAGATTATTTTGAGACAGGATCCAAAAACACATGACCTTTGTTAAGAAGAGCAGTCTGATTTCTGGTGTGTGGCACATTTGATGTTATTTGAGTGGTGTTGATTAGGGAGGTAGCCCGTGTGTTACACTCTATTTACAGTGAAACTCACCAGAAACAGATGAAGAATACAATGAGCCAAAATTAACTATTTAATTTTTACAGACCAAACTAGAGGTACTCTACTTAACCACTGATAAGAACATGATTGCATTTCAAAGTCCTAGAGGGATGATTGAGAATTCAGTTTTGGTTTCAAGTAATTTATTATCAAATGTTGCCAGCAGATTTCCTGAAAGATGTTAATCAATTCTACTTGCATCAATACAAATCTTTTAGAAATGTTTGTGGATGACAGTAAAATCATTTTTTTGCAGTTAAAAGCAGTGAAAATAATGTATTCCCTTATTTTTCTGGCTGCCAGCTACTAGTACTTCCTTGTGACTTTCATACTACAAAATATAACATCCTCTCTGATCAAAGCATTTCACTGTCCCCTAACAAACATCTTAACATCCATACATCAGAACACTGGACTCCACGTTGCAGCAAAAGGAGGGCATGTGGCTGCAGTGCGGCTCCTGCTGAACCGTGGAGCAGAACTTGTCCTAAACAAAAACGACACATCATTTCTCCACGAGGCTGTGCAGAACGGGAGAAAGGACGTGGTGAACGCAGTGATTGACAGTGAAAGGTATGTGACAAATACTAGTCTCAGTTCACAGTAAAAGTTTGTTTATGGACCTATGATCCTTCAAAACATTTGTTTTCACCAGTGTACAAAAATATCCCATCTCTGCTTTGTGGCACTACACGATAGTATAATTGATGATCAAGACTTGAAAACAAGATCTCAAATAAGCCATTTGTGGGGAAAAAAAAATAGCATGGGTTGAATACTGTCAACCGCTGCAACTTTTTCTGTCAATATACAATGATTACCTCAACGGCTCAAAAAACTGATTGCATTAATGCATACTATTGATTTTGTTCGTTTTTTCCACTCGACAGATTGGGTGAAGCTCTGAGGCTGTTTGTCCCCGGCTCCGGCCAGCGATGTGCCATCCTAGATATGATTGAGTTTCTTCCTGAATCCTGCAAGGTTGCAACCAGCAGAAGACAAAATATACATTTCATAAATGTTTGCAGCAGTCTCAATCACTGTCTTCAGTTTATTTCAGTATACTCTGCATAATTTTGGAGGTCGAATGTGCATCTTGAAGAGTTTCCATCATTGAATGTTTCTGCTCTCTCACAGCATCTGTTGGACAGCTGTGTGAAGGAATCTGATGACGACCACAACAGCCCTGATTATCATGTAAATTGGCCACACAGTGATGCGTATTGTCAGGAAATCATGATGATGTCTTTTGTATATGACAGTGTTGGCTCAAATATTTCTTTTTTTGTAGATTGAATACGACTTTGGATTCCTCCAGGCTCCTATCATTTTGATGAAATATATGGCTGACAAGACCTCAAAGAGAACTCCACTGGCTGCACTCAACGTAAGCAAATGATCTTCTTCAGATAACTTTCAAATGCAGTAGAATATCAAATATGTACACTCCAAGTGACTGATATGTGGCTAACTTTGATTGTTTGGATAAAATAACTATAGGTCACTGTGTCTAAAAGTTGGCTTCTGTGTTGAGATTAAGAGTTTCATCTAATGTGAAAGGCAAAATTATTGCTTGTGTCAAATATGTCAAAATGATCATATGGTGCTATCTGTGGTGCTGAAACAGAGCAGATTAACAGTTGTCACATAGACTGAGCAAGACTGAGGACACAATTGTATGGTCTATTACAGAAACTCAACCAATGCAGGCTGTTTCACCTTAACTTTTGCCTCTAAATGAGAAAATATGAATACAATTCAATATTTAAAGTGACTGTGAAGAGAATCCATATGAAGTGGATTGCAGCAACTCCCTTCGGCTGGAGGACTCGCGAAAACTGTTGTAATGTATTTGTTTTGAAAGTGAAAGTAAATCGAATCTTCTTTTTAACACTGCTATTCTTTGTTCACAACAATTATTTCCTAGATACAATGCAACGAGGTAATGTTTTTTTGAGTCACATGGCGCTGCTGTTTGAAACGTGACAACAAGCAAACTTTGTGTGAGTTTGTACAGTAGTTTAGTAGCCAGCTACATTAAGCATTACTCAGCCTGGTGTTTTTAGAAGTATCTGTTAGGTGTCACGTTAGTGAATCCTGGTTATGTTCTACCAATGCTCATCTACCAAGCAGAGAAAACATAACTTAGCTCCTCATTTTATTGACAGACCCTCAAGCTTGAACAGACCACTGTAGTAAAACTGCTGCATGTGGTTTGGAATGAATATTATCACAAACAGCTTAGCTCGTGTTTTAGCCTTTAGCTTGTGTTTTAGCCTTCAGTCAATGCTCTATCACTCCCCGGTTTAGCTTTCTTCTGCTCTTCTGTCCCTTTTCTTTCAGACAGTCCAGTTCCTGTGTCCACTATCACTACTTAATAAATCACAGAAATCATTTTAGCAGAGAAAACCACAGCTCTCTCTTCTAACTGCCTAACTTGTCAGCCAGCGTAACGTTGTCCTAGAGACTTAAAATTGCCGTGAATCAATCCAGTCCAGTGCAACATGATTAAGAAGCTAGGAATAAGCATCTAGAAATTATCTATTTCAGAGCTGATGATACCATTTTAGAAGAGGTTTATGATCAGGCATATGCCTGGATATGAGACTTTTTCAAGATTACTTAGAAAGTCCTTGCGGTCCCTTTAAATTTGTATGCTGGTACCCTGTGTATGCTGTTCCAATTCACGCTCCTCAGGTGGAAAGAGAAATGTGTGGACAATAAACTTGCCTCGTGTTGATTCACAAAGTGACATTTAATGTAATAGTAATTAGTTTATAATAGATTTTATCTGAATGCAAATGTTCACAGATGTAATTAGGTGACTATGCAAAGCCTTAATAAAAGGCTTGTAGCTCACATCTTCCTTTAATACACAGTGGCTTTGAATTATTGTATTTGTTACAAGCACAAACAACCTCATCTGCCACTATTTATCAGGAAATGCTCATAGCATGTTTGTGCCTGCTGATGTCATTTTACATTATGCTTGTGGAGATCGATACGATGCTTTCACATTTAAATCTTTTAGGCTCTGGCTGTCAGACTGCTTGTAGAAAATGTGCCATTAACAGCGGACTATTTTTCTGTTTCTCTATCTGCAGGCGATGGTGCAGTTCAACCGCATTGAACTCCTCAACCACCCTGTCTGCAAAAAGTACCTGGCAATGAAGTGGTTTGTACTTGTAATGGATGTAATCCTTGAGGCTGACATGTTTTCCACTGATTTCATTGGGAGAGAGATGATATGAGCCTCTGACTGTTTTGTTCCTTACATTGACCTCAAATTACTTCTAATCTAATACCTTTCTGTGTCCCTGTGTTTGGATCCACAGGGTTGCTTATGGAAGCAAAGCTCATCTGCTCAACATGTTCCTTTACCTGTTAGGACTCCTGCCACTCACTCACCTGATTGTGAATCTGAGGCCCACCATGACCATCAATGCTACAGGCGAACACCATATCATGATGGTGCCTGTGTCTTTCTCTGAGGTACGGATGGAAAAATTGATCCGCATCTCAGGCTTAAAAAGAAAATCTATCATTTTTTAGTGTGCCAATCCCTGATGTTGGAAAGTTGACTAAGTTTCTTTTTGCTTTTGTATGGTTTCAAAAAAAATAGTCTGTTTTTACTCTGTAAATGAAAGGTCTTTTTAAAATTTGTCACTGAAGTCTCTGAAAGATTTCTTTTGGGACTTCTATCAGAGTTCATTCACATAAATGAACTTCTCCTCTGCATGCAATGGTCCTGATACTCTCTTCAACTTCCTATTCGTATTTTCCATGGTCACAAGAAAAAAACAATCTTGCTGACATGAAAAGTAACATTTCCTTGGAGATATGATTAACCCTGTCAGATCCAAATTAAGAAAAAAAAGTTTCCAATTTGTGTGAGTTCATGGCCTAATGACCAGATCTATAAACAGTCACCATCCAACAGCACTGCACACTCCACCAATAGGACCCACTGACCATGTTTTTTTCAAAAGGAAAAAAACAAATGTAGGTTTTTTTATCGATACCTAAATCTCTGAAATGTAACTTTACAATGCTGGATCTAAAAGCTTTAAAACAAAACATGGTTTATACAGTATTTACAGCACTTTGAAGATGACAAAATGAAACCATCAATGTCCCTCCTTAGACTTGAAAATAATAATCCCATGGTGCCACAAATTTCCAAACTGCTCACTTTGAAGTGGTAATTAGGAATAATTTTACCTTTTTATTTTAATAAAGTAATACACTCCATGTTTTAAGTTTGCAGGGTTTGGATTTGCATCATCTGACTCTCTGACCTTTTATTCAGAGAGTATTACTCGGCATAACTTAAGCTTTTATTTGGGTCTTGTCTCAGTCATAAGTCTTGCCATGATCCATCATTAAACTGCTGCCACAATGGTTTCTTAGCCAGTCTTTAAGGTTAAGTTTTATGGTGCTCATTGTCAGTTTTTATTTGGGCATATTCAAATTAATCTTTAAAACAATTCTATAAAAGTCCAATGATTAATCAGCTAAAATCAGAGTATAATAAATCCATAAAATAGTAATTGACCCATGTCAATGTTACTTTGTCTATAGATTTATTGAATGTCTCTATTCTTTTATTCCATAGCAAAGCCTTCTCTTATCTGTCTGCATGGTGATGGTCCTGATCATGAACATCTACTCCATAATAAAAGAAGTGGTGCAGATAGTCCAGCAGGTACTGTACTGCATGTTTCATTACCTCATAAGAAGCATGTGCCCATAAATCAGTTGAGCGTCAGGTCTGTGTGGATGCATTAGCGATCAGGTGTGATGGATGGAGTCACCTCTGATATAGATGAGCGTTGAATGACCACAGTCACCTCCACACTGCAGCGTTCTGATGATGATGATGATGATGACGACAAAGGTTGGTCAGTAAGTGTGTTATACAATTCTGCTGTTTCTCTCCTCTTATATATTGAAGCGTTCAAACTACTTCAAGGACTATTCCAACCACAGTGACTGGATGTCGGCCATTTTGTCCCTCGGTTTCATCATTCCTGTCATGCTCAATGTAGATGCTTCACTACACTGGCAAGCAGGGGCGGTGGCAGTTTTGTCCTCCTGGGTTGGATTTCTTCTTTATCTCCAGAGGTGCAGACTTGCAATATTGAGTTTATAGTTTCTCCCTGTTTTCAACATGATATACTTTTGCAGTGCAGAGGCCACTAACTGTTCCAACCTCCTGTTTCTTTAGATTTGAGGGAGTGGGGATTTACGTTGTGATGTTTGGTGAGATCATGAAGACTCTGATGCGCATCGTAATGCTCTTCATATACCTGCTGTTTGCATTTGGTCTGGCTTTCTACGCTCTGATGCTCAACCAGGTAAGAATAAAGAAACAGGAAAGGAAACAAAAAGGTAAACTGACACAACCACCAACATACTCATAACTGAGAGGAAGTGTGAAACCACTTGGGAATGCTAATACCATGATATGCCTCATATTGAAGATGTTGTCATCTACAAATAAAGGACAGGATGAAATTTTTTCAGCCATGTCAGGTTTATTTCCATGGCATAATGATGAGAAAATCAAGACTTTTCTCAATACAAAGCTACCCAAAAAAAGTAAAATAATAAAGAATATTGCGATTTACATTTTGAAAATGGGGACAAAGTGAGGAGTTTTGAATAGTATTGCAAAAGGTCATGAAAACTAGATCCGTAAAAACCTTCCTGTTGATAATAATAAAAATAATATTGTTCGTAGTAGTAGTAGTAGTAGAAGTAGTAGAAGTAGAAGTTGTGGTTCTTTACAATGAAAATGAAAATGTGGTTTTTGTCACCTTCCCAGACGTTTTTTTTCTTTTAGGTAACTATCTACCCATTGACATACGTATCTTTTGATTCACCTCTTATGATAACACTGATATTTTCTAGTTGGATTTCTGATGGTTATGGTCACACTCTCCAAAGAAACACCTGGTTCTCTTTTTTTTTCTTTTAGAAAGAGTTCACGAATGTGCCGCTCTCAGTGATGCAAACCTTTGCGATGATGGTCGGAGAGCTGAACTACCAAAACAACTTCCTGGAACCTTACCTGAAGAGACAGCTTCCCTTTGGCCCCTTGACGTACTTAATTTTTGTGCAGTTTGTTCTGCTCATACCCATCCTGCTGGTGAACCTGATGGTCAGTATCAGATCTTTTTTTTTTTCTTTTTTAATCAATCACATGTGACTTGTGGAAATCAGCCTCCCATAAATTACATTTTCAATGAAGTAAATAATTTATTTTTATTTGATTCATTTTATTGAAAATCTTATGAGTTTATTTGTGTTGTAGATTGGTTTGGCTGTTGGAGACATTGCAGAAGTTCAAAGAAATGCTGCCTTGAAAAGAATAGCCATGCAGGTAAATAATGGTGATGTTAATCCCTCACAGAAGAAAATATTCTCTCAGATCAAACAGAGCTTATCAAAAACTGGTTCCCTTGCAAAGTTTTATTTATCTTCAAAATTCTGAATTTCTTAACCCAGATCGACCTGCACACTGCCCTAGAAGACAAGCTGCCTTATTGGTTTTTGAAACGAGTCGACAAACCCTCCATCACCGTCTACCCCAACCGCAAGTGCTCCAAGGTAGGCCGTATGCCTGAACAAACAAACAAACAAGCCAAACAAATAATGATTTTTCCTCTTGATTTAAGTCATTTCTTTGACAGCGTTTTATTTGGCGCCTGATCACTGGTGACGAGGACACAGAGGAAGTGTGGAGTCGTGTGCAGGCCAAATCTCAACACTGCTCTGTGATACAGAATGAGCTCACAAAGCAGAAAAACAGGTAAAGCACAGGGGGATACTCATGACAAAAGCATTAAAGTTAGTTTTCTGCACATAGGAACCATAAATATTTTCCCCACACCATTACTCTTGCAAAAACTGTGGCATATGAATTGATTTTATTAGTCTTTGGTACTGCAGTGGCCCCTAGTGGCTACAAAGAAACAAAGCGTGCAGCAGGATTACTATGAGTGACTCACTTTACTCTCTCTTTACAAAGCACATAACTAAGCTCTCTGTACGCCTGGACATAAATCTACTCCAGAATACAGCAGGTTTGTCTCTGATATGTTCCTCTACAGGATGAAGGAGATGTCGAACATGATGGAGAAGCAGCACGACCTCTTGAAGCTCATTATTCAGAAAATGGAGATCACCTCAGAGGCTGACGAGCACGACGGCCCTGTGAACGTCAGGGGCAGCATGTGGCCAGGCTTGAGTCGGAACAAACCAAGAGTACACAGTACATCTCGCTGGGTCCCTCTGATGAAGGCTATTGAGGCCAAGAAGACTAGTGGAGCACAAACAAAATAGTACTAAAGCAACACTTATCTGCACTACTTAACAAAGTTATTTATTCAAAAGTTATGACAAGCCTGGGTAGAACTTGGATAATCACGCTGCTATAGCACAATATAGTAAAAGATATTAACATTGAGCTCCCAAGTGAACCCTTATTTAACAAAGTGATCGTGTTTGTAGGTTTGATGCAGCTTTGTCTATTATATACACTGCTAATCTTATGTATGGATGTGTTTCTATGTGCAGTATATACTCATTTGTGCCTTAGATATGACTCAATATGTCTCTTCTTGCTTGGCTGTGATCAGCTTCAATAAATCATTACACTCAGTTGTTCTGCTGTTTATGTTTTCCCTTAATTTGTATTTCCTCACTGGGACTATTTTGCAATTTGTGGTTATAGAATAAAACCAATAGATTAGGATGTACTGATGAATCCTGACAATTTCCACAGAAGAAAAGAGAAAGTTTTGAAATCTTACAAATGCATCAATTAAATAATATCAGGAAACTACATTTAAGGCTTTGCTTCACAACCGTTTTAAAACATACAGTTGTGCTCATAATTTTACATACCCTGGCAGACTTTATGACTTCTTGGCCATTTTTCAGAGATTATGAATGATAACACAAAAATGTTTCTTTTACTCATGGTTGGTGGTTGGGTGAAGCAATTTATTAACAAACAACTGTGTTTCCTCCTTTTAAATCATAATGACAACAGAAACTACCAAAATGACCCCGATAAAAAGTTTACATACCCAAGATACAAAGTATCTTGCTTGCAATATGCCAACCAGCACAGAGACAAGCCTCAAAACTTCTGGAACAAAGTCATTCGGGGTGGTGAGACCAAAATTTATTTTTTTGGCCACAACAGTAGAAGTTACATTTGGAGGATAGTCACAAGGCCTGTGATGAAAGGTCCACCATTCCTACTGTGAAACACAGAGGTGGATCACTGATGTTTTGGGGATGTGAGAGCTACAAAAGCACAGGAAAATTGGTAAAAACTGATGGCACAATGAATGTAGCATGTTATCAGAAAATACTGGAGGAAAATTGGCACTCATCATCCCAGAAGATGTGCATGTGCATACATGGACATTCCAACATGACAATGAAGTGAAGGTTCTGGAGTGGCCATCTCAGTCTCCTGACCTCTCGGTCTCCTGAGCTGGAGGCTTTCTTGCCAAGAAGAATGGGCGGCTTTACCATCTGAGAAAATAAAGACCCTAATCCACAGCTACCACAAAACACTTCATCTGTCATCAATGTTAAAGGAGGCATTACACATTACTAAGAACTGGGGTATGTAAACTTTTGATCAGGGTCATTGTTTGCTTCAAGAGTGTCCTGTATGTTGTGATGAAGATGAAGAATTGGTAAAATGCTAATATTTGCTGCTGCCTGATGACAGCTGAAGAGTTAATTGAAGCTATGGACAATGGGTTTTGTTTGGTAATTCCGTTTGTAATATGACCCTAATATCCCTTCTAGCTATTTCATATCCTTTCATTTGTTCATAAACATGAACATTTTAAACAATGCCAGTCATATATCATTCAGTGAATGAATATAAAACCTGGAAAAAAAATAAAAGGCAAGCTGAACTACTTTTTAACTTATTCCTTTGTATAAACAAAATCATGATGAGTGTTGTTCCTCTTTGCGCAATTTTTTGTCTAAATAAGATCTGTTTTGACGTTTGGTGTCCCTTTTTAACCCAAGCAGTTAGTGCAGAAGTAAATAAATGTTACATTACTGTTAAATAGCCAACATTTTAGAACAACCTTGAATAATTTTTTCCTCAGTTTTGCACTTGAGTGGATCTGATTGCTTAAGTAGCTTCATGGGAATCACAGGACACTTAAAGAAAAGCCCTCTGACATCATCATCCTGCACCTGTCCTTCCTCCTCTCCAGCACCAGGCCTCGGTCGAGGTCAGGACCCCTGAAAGTCTCTGCTGAGAGATGAATGCTAGCAATCCCTTTAAGTCAAAGTTTCCTGTGATATTTATTACTGTTGAGTCTGAATTTAATTATTCCCAGAGCAAATAGAACAAGCAAGTAACCATCAATTACATTCGTGCTTTTAACAATATTTTCAAGCTTCAGCTGAAGAATGACTAATGATTGGCCTTGTTTTATCTCAACCTGCCTCTTGTTGACAACAAGTGAAGCAGTTTGAAATATGTCTCCCAGAGCTTATATCTTCTAATATTATGGACAAAATGATGACAGCTTATAAAATGAAGTGTAAATCTTGTAGAATGGTCCCTCAGGTGTGTCAGTCAGGCTGTCCGGATCACTGACGGATGCAGTGACGGGAGGAGATGGCTGCCAGCCTGAAGCTCTGACCGTAATATTTCAACCCTCATGTCACACTCAAGGATAAACCAGGAGAAAAAACTATTCCAAGGTTCTGTTGATGTTGGGTCTTTGTGTGAAAATGGATTGGGGGGAATGTGAGAATGTTTGTGAGTTAAGGAGCATAATTGGGCTTTAAAGGAGGGATTTAAATGTGTGGATCAGCATAAAAACAACAAAAATCACTGTGAAAGCATTTCAACACTACAGAATTCCATGGAAACATCACGATAAACAAGTAAATACATTTCTGAAGATTCAGTTGATTGGTAGTTTGGTAAATTGAGCTGTTGGAGTACAGTACTGCATTCATAAGTACAGTAAGTCCTCTTTTCTCCCCTAACCCTGGCATGGCAAGCTACCAAAATTCAGCATGTATTTCAGCTGCAGTTGGGTAATTCTTGGCAGAGCCTAGCTCCTAAAAAATCTAGATTTCACACATATTATGTGGAGTAATAGCTATCAGGGACTTGGGATTTTCTGGGAATATGTTGAGAAAGCAAAAAGAGGTTTCGGTCAGGGCTGTGTGTGAACACAAGTTTCCATTTATCCAGAGATATCAACCTGACACACTCCTCCAAGCTCTCTTACAGTTTGGACCCAAGGCTTGTCTTACTTCTTTTTCCATTATTTTATTTTTCTTGTTGACTTCAAAAGATATTTTGTCCGTCTCTGCAAACACTCGTTGCTCAGAGGCCCGCAGCAATCTCAGTTTCTTTTTCCTCTTTCCACAACTTTTACTCTTTGTCTGAATTGTTACTTCGAAAATGTTTTACGCCGCTAGAATCTCTGTGAATCTCTGTGAATGGATGTTGTCAGAAAAGCTTTGATTTTTCAAAACAAAAATGACATCTGACCACAATGCACACTCAAAATGTTTGTGATACCATGGGAAGTCCGTGTGCCTTCTTGCCTGTGCCACACCCTTGTCATGCCAACGCTCCAGATGTCATGGGAACCGATAACAGCTGGCGCTGGTGCACGCAGGCTGCGTGTGAAAGGCCGCTCCATCTGCAGAAACCCAATCCCTCTGTGAAAGCAGCAGAGGATTAGGCACTTTTGATAAGGTCATCAAGACATTTCTATCACCTAAACACATCTGTGGGACCGAAAAACTTCAGAAATTTTTAGTATGTGTGCATTTTCACATGAAGCAACAAAAAGTGTCTTTATGTTCATACTTAATTCCACATTTTGGAAGGATTATTTCTCTCTGCTTTGGGCAAATCAATCCTTAAAGTAATTTTGTATGTCCCTCCCACTAGATTTAGGTGTGATACTCCATGCTATTACATGGATTAGTGTCATTATCAAGCTGCAGATGAGCCACTGAGGTCCTAATAGAATACACAAGGAGACAGTTGTGGTCTCACTGAGGTCATGGTGGCTTTGAGGAAAAGGGGGAGGAGAAATGTACAGAAAAAAAGTCTACAGATGCCAAGTTCTGGACACTTAAATTAGAGGTGCAGCCAAGAAAAGAGGCCTGTTTTAGTTTTGGAGACGGCTGCAACTTCCAGACTTGACCCAAGGAAATAGATCCTGCCAAGACCTAAGTTGCAAGGTGCCTCTATTGGAGTTAAATAGGTATTTATATTTTTCAGATTTCAGTCCCTGTTGTGTCCAAAGATCCCCTCCTGTGCGCCCTGGAGGCACAGGTGGTGCAACATGTCCACCAGCTCTGCTACAAGTGATGCTGAGGACTATGAGACATGTCACAGAAGGACTACAGTGACCCTGGAGAGAAGAAAGCACAAAACCACCTGCTGTCATCCCAATCGGTATTCTGAAGAAGATTTGAAGGAAAACGCCGTGGAGGAAAGAACGAAGCATCCTGAGCGAAAACTCTCCAAAACGCATCACCAGAGGGACGCGCGCCAGACGCAGAGAAACGCGGCCAACGCCAGGGAGAGAGCGCGCATGAGAGTGCTGAGCAAAGCTTTCACCAGGCTGAAAACCAGCCTGCCCTGGGTTCCTGCGGACACCAAGCTGTCCAAACTGGACACACTGAGGCTCGCATCCAGCTACATCTCTCACCTGAGACAGCTGCTGCAGGAGGAGCGCTTCGAGAACAGATTTGCGCACCCGGTCAACCTGGTAAGAAGACACGAAGTTTCGAGGCAGACGAGATAAATTAGCAAAAAAATTAGAACAAAGAAACACGCGACGAGTCTATTTTTTGTTTTGTTTTTGTTGACTTGTTTCTTCGCTGTTTGACTTGTTGCCTTTTACTTTAACAGACTTGGCCTTTCATGATGACTGGACGGTCTGAGGACGGCCAAGACATCTCGTCCACTGTCAGACTGTGTGGAGCCAAAGCTTAAAACTCAGCTAAAGATCCATCTTTGGTGAATTGTTTTCAGGTTTGTGGCACAGTGACGCCCTGTGCGCCCGGGACAATGACCTTGAACTCTATTTGAGCTTCAGTACTCAGAGACTGTGCATAACAGAACCTGTCTTTAGAAAGAACAGATAAAATCCAAAGTCTGTTCTCATTTATGAATATTTTGTGCACATATAGTAAGTGTTCAAGCATGTTTACACTGTGTGTAAGCCCGTTTATTTTTGACTCTGATTTCAAATGTTGAAAACTGTAACATTTTTCCAGTCTATTTTTTTGATTACTTGCAGCTGTTACAAATATATATCCCAATATATTCTAGCTGTGTACTGCATTTTAAGTAGCTCAACCTTCAGGAAGTATAGACAGTTTTATATGTGTCCATGTTTGTGCAGGCTTTGAATTAATTCGAATGTAAAACGCAAGAGAACTTATTTCATTTCACAGAAACAGTATTTATTGTGTTTGTATGTGTGATATTTTTACAATTTGGATGGAGTTGTTATGCATTACTATTTTCAATCTTTGTTTCATATCAAGTTTAAAGTTCCTGTAAGGAAATTTACCTTGATAAATAAACAGACTGAAAAAATCAGCACCTCTCAATGACCTAAGAAAACCTAACAACACTTTAGCAACAAGATGAACATCTTCTGTAGAGTAATTTTTAACCTTTGTAATCAATGCTGCAGGGTAGGTGTTAGACAAATTGTGAGACTGTGTGCCAGAAAACACAGCTTTTCTTTTGCATTTTCAGCATTTGTTCATATGCTCCACCAATGGCCCTTGTTTCTGAGTTGAGAGAACTTTCTTCCAACTTTGGTGGGTGCTTTCAAGGAAAGTCCTATTTAACTTTGCAAGACAGTTTAATCAGGTTGGATTGCAATAAATACTAAAATGTTGCATAAGCTAATATATATGACGTGTTATTAAGGATTACTAATCATACTAATGTTGACATAACTTTTATAGTAAGTTAAAGTCACTATATACAGACAAAAACAACATTACTATGCCATATTACAACCTAAATTTAATAATAAAGTTAATGTGTGATGAATTTGCCCACTATGTGCATAAACTTGGCACTAAATTCATGTCAGGGTGACCAAGTTGTTGCAACCAAGACACAAAGTTCATGTACCACGAAACTTGTTCTTTGATATGTCACACAAATGCAGGGTAAGACAGTACGGTTTGTTTTATTAAAGAAAAAAAAGTGTATGTAGGAGTAGGGCATTTTTAGTAAAGAAACGAGAGATCCTGTTTTTGTCCACAGGGGCCGCCAAAGTCAACACAAACTAAAAGTTCCTAACAGTTGCTCTTATAGTAAAGTTGATCTCTTATTATTTTAATCACAGTTTCTTATATGTTTTCTCAACCGAAACTCTTGTTGTAAGTTTGTGAAACAATGCAAGAAAAACTATTAGCTTTGGTGAATCTGGGGGTTGCCTGGAGTTGTGTGACTCAGAGACTTTGAGAAGCAAAAGTAATTTGGATGTAGAATTTTAATTTGTATTATCAGTACATGTAATCACACCCTAAGGCAATGCAGAGGAACAAAATGCAGATTTCATTTCATTAAAAAAAAATGTCTCTTTGGTTTTAGCCTGCTATTCTTAAAAATGTCTTACATGACTGAACAAGTAAGAAAACAAAGTAAAACTACTTCACATATTAATATTTATCCTTTTTTCTGAAATGTGAAACCGGATACAATGCAGATACAGCTGCATTTTCTGTGATGAACACACCATGAACATGATAAGTAAGTAAGAAATTCTCAAATATGGTCATGAGCTGTGAAATTAAAGACACAAAAAATCCCCCACTGCCTCTGCCAGCAGGCCTCCACAGATTCTGAGCCATGTCATCAGACAGGCTGCAGTTGTTCAGATTTCAGTCAAAACAAAAACCTCCTGAAATTGTTGGTCAAAGTTCAGAGAAGAGAAGAAGGAGCCAACTCTCTTAAACTCTCACATATGAAGCCAGACTTGCACAAACACACATGCTCATAAACATCCACCCTCTCTGTTGGACAGTGATCTCTTGATCAGACCCTTTTATTCTGTTGAAATGAAATGATGTGAGTACAGATGGATAGGACAGACTGACAAAACTCTGAGGTGGACAAAGAGACGGAGAAGGGACAAACTTTTCATCAGGTTCATGTGGAGCTGCAGCTGTTGGCGTCTCGGTGAATTTCCCAGAAGTCTGAGCTGCTCTCCTGGGAGAAAGAGAGAAACCGCTCTGCTGGTGCTGCACAGCTAATGAGCTGCTACCTCCTTACACTCGGCCTGCTCCGTCCTCGCACCATCAACTCCAAATGTGCCACCAACGAAAAGGAGAGACTTGTAAATGTCTCATGTGCGTGTTGACTGCACTGAAAATGAGAGGACATTCATCAAAACATGGCATGTCAACTAAAAATGATGATGTTTGGCTTTACATTCACTCACAGTGTGAGCTGATGTCAGCTCATTAGAGGAAATGTTTATTTTTCCACAGATAAACAGATAAGATTTGGTGCCAAATTTATTACAACCCTAACTGGGATGTCAAAAACAGCACTAATAAGACCATTAAAAAAAAGATGGATAAGATGATGTGCTTCTGCTTCTGTTGATGCAGGTTGTTACGTTACATGAGCGGCATCTAGTGGTTAAAAAAGTTGAAGCCACATCAAATGGAGTAGAGCAGACAGGCTTTAAAACCATGATGACTTCCAACCCTTTGCACATGGCAAACAATATGCAGGGTAAACTATGAGTTTTTAATTAAAATAAACAAGTATTTAAACTCACTGAAAGAAATATAAAGTCTGACTTTTAAGTATTCAGCATTACTTTTGCAGAACAACCATGTTGTTACAAATGTTAAACTGAATTATGAATCTTTGGGGGTTTGAATCCTTTAAAGCTAAAACCACACCATTACCAAAAAATCTTACATGGGAATTAAAACCCTATTAAGATTATTTGTCTGATTTCAATGGATAGAAATTTATATTTGACTCATTTTGAACAATCTAAGCCTTTTCTAGTTGGTGTTTTTTTCTTTTGGTTTGTCACATCTTGAATCAGGATTAATATCTTGACTTAACCAGTTATTATACTTAACTGAATGTATTTAACAGCTGGACCAGAAAGTGGATAAAACCCCTAAAACTTGAGATGCTGCATTGCAGATGTTTGAGGATTTCCCCTCCTGTAATATAATAACAAATATTGTTTTGTGTTGTTTTCCACAAATGGAAATCTTTCCTATCACAATCAGGTTTGAAGATGGTTTAAACTCAATACATGCAAGAGTAGATCTGTACTGTGTAATGAAGAACTATGACAGTCCAGCAGAGGTCAGCATTTCTCCACATAAGTCAACATGGTCACCACAAAAAACCTTTCTCAGTGTAGAATGATACACTGTATATTCAGAGAAAACCCTATAAAATGTTTTTGGATTTTTATTTTCATATATATATACAACAAAAACAAAACATCTGTCTTTAAAAAAAGGGGGAATTGGTATTCAGTGAGAGCTCATCAACAGCAGAAATGACATAAAAGCCATAAACGCTCTTTGACTCAGCTTTTATTACCAGAGTACATATTTAATCCTTAGCAGTTTTTTAGGATAAATATTGATGAATCCAGATTGCATTGCCTCAATATAAATCAATATTTGCAAAATCTCAACCCTTTCCACTTCTTCAATGTCTTGAACATTTTTGCTGGGGAATTTGCATGAACAGGAAGGAACCTCGGGTCCAAAGCCAACATCAGGGGTTCAGTGAGTGCCTTTGTAGAAACACCACAAGCTTTAACTTTAGCCCGCACAGTCAGCAGGAATCTAACTTCCACACTCTGATCTTTCCAAACCTTCTCTCTGCATGTTTGTTATTCAATATCCACTCACTCAATGCTGCTAATGAGGGAAGGGATATGTAAATCCCAAACTAGTTCAATCATGTGTGTCTGATGTATACACTTCACTATAAGTTCCTCTGTGGTGACCAGCCTTTGTTTATGTAATACATTCTTTCCAGGTATGAAAGTGTTGACCCCTGGTTAACCTGGAACAAAGCTTTGAGGTTACATTTAGCAATTATGACTGTAATCATGATCTTTTTTTTAACCTCTAAAGACCTGGCGTCCACATACGGGGACATTACATTTATGCCTCTCAGACTCATGAAACTTCTTTTTTTTGTAACTTCAATATATTAGCCACATTTGGAGACACTTCACAGCTGATATTTTGGTTAAATCACAATTTTTCACCCATTTTAGTGAGAAAAAAAAGTGAATTTATGAACAATAACACTCATGAATAAAAACTGGAAGCTATCTAACAACAATAAAACATAACTTCCTGTATAAAGACCAAATTAAGTTTTTCTACTTACTCCGTCTTACTGATCCTCGATAGCAAGGAGAAACTAAAAAAAAAACAGCAGACAAAGATTCATACATACAGAATTTATACTGATGTATTGATTGATATATGACTATGTTGATTTTTGTTTTACCTGCTCTGACCACTCCAAGTCTCTCAAAGAAGTAGTGGGAAACGTATTTTTCTTAAAGGTCAACGATTGATTGGGACAAGGTTTTAAAACTTTCACAAGTTTTTATTTTTTGCTTCCTCTGTCCTTTTTTTTCCATGTCAGATACGTTTTCAATAGTTTGAGGGCTTTTTAATGATTTATTGTAAGTTTCCTTTGCTAACACCGCCATGTTGCCAGAGGACAGATTAAAAAGAGGAGTCACGTGCTTCCTTCTAGTGGTGTCAACCTGCCACAGCTGAGTTAAATTGACCAAGAACAAAAAGTAAGATATGTTCCATACAGTTTTATTGTAACTGTGTAATTTTTGAAACAACGGTATAATACAGTCTAGGTTTATTATTCTGTTATCTTTTATTTCTTCTAAATATGGGTATTTTGGCTGGTCTTTCAAAGTGCCTCAGTGTCAAAGGTCATGCTGTTATTTCAAAGATTAATCAATTCTGCAATGGAAAGTGTCATTGTATGTATGTCTGTATGTATGTATGTATATGTGCGCGTATGTATCTACATGCCCCTAAGTGTGTAAATGTGACTGAAAGGCAGAGACTTAAAGACAGAGAGGAGATCTGTCTTTTGCACAAGACTTCCTGTTCCTCTGTGGAGATGACACACTCTTCTGTTAGAGAGGTGATCTGGTTACAGAGCAGGACTGGCAGCCTCCTCTCAGGAGAGAATGGAGGCTCTTTGTGGCAGGATAAGCTGGACACTGTGAAAGGGAAGGTCGAACCAAGCACAGAAAAAAAAAGACAACAGAAGAAGATTGGGAGGGAAGATGCACTAACACTGGGGCGGTGAGGAGGAGGATTGACAAAGCAACAAACCCTGTGGCTGTTTTTTGGCCTCTTCTTGTACTTTCTCAGTAACTGGGCCACAGAGTGAAGGTGAATACCAGCTCTGGATGTTTTTTGTTGTCCTCTTCAGTGGCGTCCTGGAGCCAGCGTGAGCGTGGTAGAAACAGATATTTGTGTTTGCTCTCGGGGCATGTGGAGTTATCCCTGTTTACGAGGACTGGGCGGTGCCCCCCGGTCTATTATGTTGTCCTCGCCTTTCTGTCTCTCTCACTGAGAGATTTACACCAGCAGCTTCTTTCATACGGCTTGTTTTACATGCACATTGACAGCATACCTCTCCCATTGTGTCTGAGTCTCTTGATATGATGCGCTGAGAGATATGCTCTTGCAGGCATAAAAACAGATTTAAGATGCAGAAATCATGGTAGAAATCAATTCATTTGAGTCAAGAAGAGAAACTCCATATATGAACTTTTTGTGTTAAATGCTCTTATTGAGCAGTTTTATTGAGATTTCAAAAACAATACAGAGTCAATAACAGGACAAATAAAGTGTTCCAATTTTAAGACCTGAACCTTTGTAACCACTCTGAATTTTGTTCACACAGTCTGAACTGTTCTATTTCTGTTCCAGTCCCCCCTCAGGTGCCATATTCTCCCTGAGTTCATCTTCTGACATTACAAAGACAACCACAGCCTGACAATAGAGATAATATTTTTCCCTTCACAATGGTCTCCCAGTCTCTGCTCTGGGCGAAGGCTCAGCCGCTGTAAGCAGCCTGGGTTTTCCCATCCCTGTCAGACAGCAGCCCTGCCCAGTGGAGAAATGAGTCCCCAGGTTGCTTAAAGGTCCAACCTGTCAGCGATCCGGAGGGATTAGCCATTCACAGCCTTCATATTGTTCTTCAGGCCACAATGGGGCTGCATGGGGCCAGGCCCTTTGTCATCAAGTCTGTTGTGAACTTCTGCTGGGGCAACAAAGGTGAAACACACCTGCAACTGTGGATTAGATCTTTTTTCTTCCCTGACACGTTGCCCATGGCAGTGTTGGCCACATCAAAAGTGAGCTTAGAGACAAAAGACAGGTCAGCGTCAGGATACCAGATTTATGCATACAATTTATTGTCCTATTTTTAAAGCTTCCATCATTTCTGTTTCAACACAAAAATAGCACTTTTCCCAATGTTTTTACAAGTCCAATTTAATGTTGGGGAGGATGAATTTCCAAGGCATTACTCTTACTTTGGCATCACCACATCACCTTTAACCTCATGAAGAAAATACTCCGTCAAAGTTTCTCTGGTGGTCACATCCAAGCAACTAGATCCCAAATCCAACTTCTTTCAAAGAGGTTTGAACTCCCCATGACCACATGAGAAATCAAAGTGATTTCATGGTCATTGTGCAGAACGTGATGTCTTAAAAAGTCTTGGTGGAGGAAGGAAATTTATTGAGTCGTGGTGTTTTTTTTCTTGTTTATTACTTTGGAGGAATGCTTTTCCTGTGTGCACAGGTGCAAAATGAAAAATGTATCCATTAAAAAGTGAGGGGGACAAATTTTAAGAATTTTGTTTATGAATTTGTGTGGTTCGGTTGAGCTTATGTCCAAATTTAAGTAAGAATTTGTAAAAAGCATTTGCACTTTTGCCTCGTGTAGACAGCAGCTTGGAAAACTTACGGTAGCACCTATTTTCTACTTTAGCAAAGACAGAAAAATACTCAGCATCTTTATTCATCATATCTGAAGTGTTTTAAAATGGACAAAGCTGGAGCATGTGCTCATTCAGTTTTCAGGGAGTTTGGATGTTTGTTTTTTTTAATGAACAAGATTACAATCCAGTATAATAGATTTTTTTTACTACAAATCTATCCTTGTTACTTTTTATCCCCCAATTTTTTTTATTTCAAATCTCATAACACTATTAAACACATTCAGAATCAGAATTATTTAATTGTCATTGCAGAGTGTACAACAAAATTGAGCAGCATCTGTCAATCACTCAATAGTAAAATATAAAAATACGTTTAACAGCATTAGAAAAATAAAAATTAAAAAAGTGACAGTAGTGCAAAAAACAAGTGTTCAAAATATAAATAGAAAATATGTACAAAAAAGACCAAGTTTGGGCATTATACCTATTAGGTCTAACTGCTCAATGGTCTGTTTTGTTGGAAAGTTAATTAGCAAAGAAATACCCTCCCTGATTGAGCAGTTTTGACCCCACATGTGTGTGTGTGTGTATTAACCAAAAGGTCATTATATTGTATTGATATCAAAATTATCCCCAAACCAAACCCTCCCTCTAGGCTAATTGTTAGAGACCTTCAGTCAGACGTCACATCTTTGGGATTAGTTTTATGGTGTGTCCAGAACCAAATTGCTGAAGAGGGGATTGTCATCATGGCTCATGATGGTCTCTTTGGGCTAACCTCGGGGTCACCATCATACGCTGAGACACAGCTGACAGCAACACTCGGCCAGTTAACGCTGTTTGATGGATCGCCTGTGCAAGTGCATGTGCAGGTTGGTGTATGTGTGTGTGTGTGTGTGTGTGTGTGTGTGTGTGTGTGTGTGTGTGTGTGTGTGGTGTCCCTCTGGAGAGCCTCTATGGCTGGATGCTGTATCAGATGGCACGTTAATTACTCAGCCTTCAAAAAGGGAGCTGTCCTGTCCAGGACTGAGCGGAGAGCTGATGGCTGTGTGGCGGTCAGAGTGGCAGCCCATGGGGAAAAGGTGTGGGGATGAGGAGGCACATGTGGAGGTCTGTAAGCAAACCAAGTGATCATATAGGCACGCAACCAGTCACACAGGTAGCCAGATGGTACAGATATCCAAGGCTTGCTCCTCCTGTCTCATGTTGTGATTTCTTTTGAAGTGTGACAAATAAAAGATATTACTGAAAATACACAAAAAAAGAAGGAAAAACAAATACCAATCTTACAAGTCTATCTGGTGAAAATGAAAAATCTGAAGTACCAAATGAAAATGAAGTCAAATTGAGCAGGGAAAATCATACAGGTAGAATAGTTTTAGTCTTTTAATAGGGGGATCAAACATGCTTTTTTAGACTTTGACTGAGTAATTTGTTTTTACAATGGAGCACCAATACAATGTGTGGTAGTTGTTTTTCCATCGTCATCAAACAAAATATTTGGGATAGATGCTGGCCTCTAACCCCACCTGACCTGAACCACCCCCCCCCCCCTCTCTGTCTGCTCACACTTACAGAGCTCTGAGTCCCCCAAGCTCTCTCAGACCCCTTCTTCTTCGTCTTCTGTCCGTCAGATCAAAGCCTGCCAGGGCTGAGAGGGACCTGACCCGTGGGAGAGGTGGAGGACCCCGCTGTTTGGCTAGTCTGCGGTGTGGAAAGAGACAAACAGGCAGCCCCAAGGACAGCAAGGGAAAGCCCCCTCTCTCCCACCCCCAGACTCCACCCTTGGGCTGATGAGGCTTAAAGTCTGTGAAGGTTTTCTCAAGGCTTGGTGTGACGGAGGAAGGTGTTTATTCTGTCATCATAGAGAGACACATGTACTGTCCTTACAAGACACACAAATACTCTCTTTCCTCATTCATCACTCCTTTATTTGCAGACATGCTCGGCTTAGTCTCTTCTCTTCTCTTCTCTTCTCTTCTCTTCTCTTCTCTTCTCTTCTATTTCTTTCTTTCTTTATGTCACATGGCTAGATTTGGACCTGTATTATCTGTCATCTTTCTCTGACCTGACCCACGTGACACTAATTAATTTGTGTTATAGAATAGAGAAATAACCAATACCAGTATGGCTACTCGTGGATCATGTCACTGAATAAGATCATTTTGAAGAATACTATGTTCATTTTTTCATGTTCAGGTATTGGAGAGTGCTTCATTTTCTATACTGATGAAAGCAGACCTATTGGCAAAGTTAATGAATTCAAAACTGAATATGAACCCATCTTTTTTATAGAAATGATCATTTTACAGCAATTAAAATTTACGAAAGAATTTTATGTCAATGACATGAAAATAACAAGTATGGTAAATAAATTAAAGTCTTCATGTTTTACTGACTTAACAATTAAACTTGGAATACAAAGAAATTTAGGGCTTTTCAAGCATAGTTTTTGGTGTGTTGAAGCATACTTCAATTTAGTGTCCCGGCACCGTATTTGAAATGATAAATCAAGATTGGCATGTAAAACTTATATTGTGTTAGATAAATACAATTGTGCATAATATCAAACCTGTGTTGGTATCAAGAACAGTTTTCACTTCTCACTTTGTTTAAGCTTCTGAGTTGGCACCGTTTGTCAATTTTCTTTCACCATAAATCCCCAAAGGTGCACCGCAAGGCTCAGTGTTTAGTCCTTTTGTGTTTTCTGTCTACATGCTTCCATTTGATTTATTAATACCTCTTTACCCATGTTTAATAAAAAAAAAAAAAAGATTGTCAACACAAAAAAGTATGAGAAACATTTTTTAGCCCCCATTTAGTATCATTCCTGAACTGTATGTATTCTATCAGACTGCTGCATGAGCCTGTGGCGTTGATTAATCTGTGTGATAATAAAGACACGCAACAAACCCTTGTGGGTGTGTAATCACCATAATCACTTAATAATTATGTTGTATTCATAAGGAGCGGATGTTTCATGATCCGTTTACTAACTTTATCAACACTTCAGATCTAATCATATCTAATCAGTCCTCAGTAACACAGAGTTGTTTTTATGATAATAAAGTCCAGCACGGTTGGTGATAAGATTTACCCTTTCATTTATATTGGAGATTTAAATGTTGATGGCTCATTTGTATCTGTATTGAAAAAACAGAAACAACAGTATATAATATCTAATGTCAACAATCATAGGCTTGTATTTCACAACCTCTCTTTGCTGAGACCCATAAAATACACTTTTGCAGCATGAAATTTCCTTTGAAATCCCAGAGACACCTGATGCTTGTTTGAGCTACTTCATGCGTCTCATACTTGCCTCCTCCACGTTTTTATTAAGCACCATGCAGTTTCAGACCCCGTGCTCCCCTCTCTGCTCCCTGCTGCCTCTGGTGTGCAACAAAAAGACAAACTGTAATGCCACTCATTGACTCTACTGCAATTCTCTGTCTCTCTTCTTTCATTTACAAGGTGACAAAGCTGCTGTGGTGTCTCAGTGCAGCTGGCATCTCCAGTAAACGGGGATCTCCCCATGTGATCTATCATGTTATCTTCAGTGGGGCCATTTAAAGCTGTATGTCTTTACCACATGGCTCAGACAAGTTTAATTACCCTGCACTGCCTCAGCTGTGACTGAACGCCCACATCTCTGGTTCACTATATGGGAACCAGGATGGAGGAGGACACAGACGAGATGCACTGATATAAATTACTTTATTTTAACACTACTGAAAAAAAATCAAATGGTGCTGAACTTTATCACAGTATACTAAGTTTAATTAAAGGGACTATGAGATTATGATCAGTGTTAAAAGAATGTTATCTGTGAATGCTGTTTCTCAGCTTCACAAATGGGTCGGACCAGGCCAGTTTGATTTATGGCAAGTTAAAGTCTCTTTGACAACACCATGCCAGCTGATGAAGTTTAACATATCTGTGTTTTTTTCTGCTGAAAACGATTTCTTTATGTGAATTTCCCCTCATGGGATGAATAAAGTATACCTTACCTTGATGATCTTCTTTATCTGTCTTGGAGTAGTAATAGGTAACAGGAGCTGGACCGTCTGACAGAAAAGTTACGAAGGAGCAGAAGAAAGCTAAACAAGAGAGTGATAGATAATGGGCTAAAGGCTAAAACACGAACACTGGCTAATACTACCTGTTACGAATACATCTCTGAGTACTGAGCTGTGAGTAGCACTAAATGTAACCAAACTCATAAATTCTGCTTGTTGTTACGTTTCAAACAACAGCACTATGTAACTGTAGATAAATACATTGTATTGTTGCGTTGTTGTAAAAAAAAAAAAATAAAAAAAAAATAGATTTCCACTCAGATACAAGCACACAGCCTCTACAGCAGTGTGCAAGTCTGGATCATATCTGAATCCACAGGCAAATAACTAGGACACGTCACCTGGATTTTGTTCCAATCACTAGGCTGTGTGAAAGGCTTGATTCTCATTGGTCAAAACCCTGTAACACTGGACATTAATTTTCAACAGGTCTGGGAAAGGACAGCTCTAATTATCATCGGGATCCTGCTAAATTTGTTAGTACTCTTATTTACATCATGATTAACCAAATGTGAATGATCCCTTATACGAGATGCTAATTTGTACAGTCTAGCATCTATTCTATTCTATTCTATTCTTGTCTAGTCTAGTCTATTCTTGTCTAGTCTAGTCTAGTCTAGTCTAGTCTAGTCTAGTCTGGTTTGGTTTGGTTTAGTTTTCCTCATTTTGACCCCACCTGTTCATTCCAAACCTGACCTCATTTACTGGACTAATTGCCTTAATGCATACTCCATGGTTCAGTTAAAGCTCCCAATACCTCAAAATCCTCAAATTTCCTCCCAGTTCTCTTTGCTAATTGCAACTCAACCATGACTTTGGGCAGTGCTGTATGAATCTTTGATTTGCGAGGAATGCATCACAAAAAAGATCACATATTTCTGAAATTACTACAGCAAAGGAAAATTGAGTTCATTGAGTTCAACTTGAAAAAGCTGCTGTAGAATCTTAGTGGGATTTCAGACTGACCATTTGATTCACTTCACTTCTGAAGGCAATTATAACAACTTATTTTTGTACGAGCATAAAATACACACATATCTACTTTTACAATGGATGTAAACTTAAAAAACAAGAATGTGTCTTACACATGCAGTGTTGTGTTCATATGATACTACAGTCTGGGCTCAGTCCGTGTCAGGTCTTCTCTGGTTCTGAGCAGAATGAGAAGGTGAGACACTCTAATAGGATCAGCCAGTGTGACCTTTTCACTCCTCGCTTCCCTCTCCATCACTCCATCCTGGCAACATTGGCGCTGGGTGGCACCCAAGAGTCACTGGGCCTACAGGTATTAGGTTTCAACAGCCAGGGCTCACATGTTTTAACAATTTCCTCAGTCCTCTGTGAAATTATGCAAATATTTTAGTCCAGTTTCCTTGAGTCTGGAACACCAATTAAGAGTGTCTGTTTGGTTTGCATGTCAGCTGTTGAGGAGGCCTGCAGACTGATGGGCCTTAAGCAGGAGTCACAGGGCTCTTACCAAGCCAGGCTGGACCTTGAAGATCAAATCTGCTCCTGCTGCAGCACAGAATTGAATATGAATACGAATTATGAGTAAATGCTGAATTAAGACAGACCAATCTATCTTGAAGTTTTAAGTGAACATGTTCACCCAGATCTCAGGTGGTAAAAATGTAGGGAAATTGGCAGATTGTTTAACTGCCATTGATTATCATTAGTAAGGAAGAAATCTTAAGACTGCTAAACATCAGGGCAAATTTTAAGTTAAAGCTATCATGAGGATACCTAATAACTCATAAGCTACATACAAAGAGCCAGAAATCAAAAGCTAATATAACTCTTAACTAGTATGTGGTTAGAAGCTAGTTCTAATATTTGATAGCATCACATGCTGTGGTGAAAAAAAAGCCCAAATTTATAAGTAAATGTTAGTTTAAAAGTGGTTGGATGCTATGATAAGCTTCTGTACAATAGTAGCAGATACGTTATAATGTTGTCAAAACTACATTGGCAAATAGCCCATTAGCTTTAACCAAAAAGAGCTACTGTTGGCTGTCTTAAAATGTTGTAATGGCTGAGTAAAATGTCACTCAGAGCTTTTATAACCACATTATGTTACTCAATTATGTGACACTGAATTTTTTTTATCGTATTGTTGGCTAGGAAGTAGTGAAATGCTAGCATCAGTTTGTAGATTCTTATACAGAATGTACAACATCATCAGCATGTTTGATAGCTTGTGTGTGAAGAAAGCTAGCCTTAGCATTTTAAAAGTTACCGATAAAACAATAAGCTAGTTCAGTGGAAAACACTTTACCGGTGTTACACAATACGTCAGAAATGGTAGAAATTCCACAAATCATGCTAGCTGATAATGTAATGATAGCGGGTGGGATATAAAACATGTTGTGCTAAAACAGATGTAATTCCATAAACCATGAGCTGTGGTGAGAAGATAGCAGAGGTTAGCAAAAAGATAAGCTTCAACCCAGAATCATTAAGCTAAAAAGTTAAGCTAAAATTTGGTATGGTTGCAAATTATGAAGATTTTTCAATTTTAATATCTTGTAAGAAGCATCTGAATTCTGTTGATTTCTTAATTAGCTACTATCTTTTCTTGATTGCCAGATTGTTGTTTTGGTTTCCAGCACTATCTATTGTCTCTACCCATGGCATTCATTTAGAAGCAGCAAATCAATAAGATATGCTTTGTTTTAGTATGGAACACAAGAGTGAAATCATAACATTTAGGCTGCTCACCCTGGTCATCATATAAAGAAAACTGCTTTAAAAAACTGTTTGAGTATGGCGCCCTTGAAGCAGCAGGTGCTATAGTACTTGCTGATGGTGCTATGTAAAAGTTGCAGACATTAGCAGGCGAGCAAAATCAAGTGTGCTACTGCAGGAGGAGCATATTTCTGTGTTTTTATTCAGTCCCACACCAACCCTCTGTTCAACCTATTTCTACATCGCTGAAAGTCCATCTCAGCTTTAAAGACCCATTGGCTCAAAAAAAAAATCCTCCATCATTTTTAAAGAATTTGATCCATGGGGATTCTGGCGTCTGGATAAATGTTCACGGCACTCTATGAAAAGGGAATGGATAGAGGTCACGGCACTAAAGTATCTACTGCAGTTCAAAGGTGGACATGTATAAGAGTCCTGGAGAGAGATTCATCTTGGTCAGGAAAAAAACTCTTAAAAGGAGAGCATGTAATCGCAATGTTGGGCGTGACGGACCATATCGTTATTAAACGGTATTGTTAGAGAAAAAGAAGGAGAGGGGTCAGATTTGATCATGCAAGCCGCTTTATTGTGACATTTGAGACAAGTCCTTCAGTAGTGTTAGTGATGGATTAGAGTCAACTTTGATGAGCTAATCCATCACCATAAATAACCATGTGGAGGAAGATTTCACTAATTTATATAAACTAAATAAGCATGAAACTAAAACTAAAACTAAAGAAAAACATCTAAAAAAGCTTCAATGCCTGTTAACATGAAGCAGTAGAAATTTTGTAATATTTCTGTTATCAGCTACATTAATGGGACTCATTTTAGGATTACAACTTCATTCCAAAGTTTTCTAAGCAACTTCAAAGAAACTGTTTTCCTCTATCTTGGGGGAGTGATGAGTCTTACCAGAGACTCTCAAGTCCTGCAAAGGTTATAATTTTTGTAATGTATGCACAAAAGCTGTATCCTCTGTTCACAAGGTGATATCTAATTTGCATAGAATATGTGTTTCACCCAGCTTCAAGCTAGCTTGTCCTTGCTTTGTTTAAAAATAAGGACACAGCTTGGCTAAGTCAACTAATACTTGTCGCGTGTTGTTACACTGTTTTGGTGCTGTGGAAGAATGAGAGTGGTAAGAAACAGCCTCTGTTACTTGCAGAAACCAAATAATTCACCAAAATGCTAAGAACTTCAACTCAATAACAATTTTGAAAAACCCTCCTCCATAGAAATTGTTAGATTAGTGGCTGGAAGCTTGCCACACAACCCTTTCTTTTCCCAACAACCTCACTATCTTTTGTTTCCTTGTCCAACTCTTCGCCTCTTCCATAATTTGCCCCAACCCCCATTTTTTCCCCCCCTGACTGAGGTTGTCTCCCAGAGATCTTAGTGTGGCAAAGCTTTTCTGCTCCAGGTGGTCTGTAGCCAGCCACCTGTGCTGTCTTTGTGGCCCTGTCATCTGTCTCCGGGCAGGCTTTGTGGGGTTGCCAGTGTGAGGACAGGCCTGGTGAGTACTGATGATGGAGATAGTGCTCTTTGCTGCTGCTTCTTCCAGACTCTCACAGGACTCAAGTGTTGCTGGACACAGAGCGCGATGTTTACATCCGCAGCCTGTCAAAACGAGGAATTCTAAAAAAAATACTAACTGGTGTTCATGTTTTATTATCTCTTAAGTGCATTGAGAAGAGTTTGATCCATCTTACTGATAGTTACCGCAAAACAAACTGCATCATAAAATCCTTAAACTTTCAAATATTACAATTCCCCCATATTCTATTTTGATTGACAGCACTCATAGTGCATAAACCTGATTAGAGGCCCGTTTTTGGAAGGCTTTGTGTTATATAAAACAAACAACATTCAGTGATAGACACATGAAGCATCACAGTGCCTACAGTTTTTAGCCACAAACCAATGCATTTTCCCCAACCTCCACTTGAGGGAAACATTATGCAGCTGTATTTATTTCCCTGCCTCTCAGCTGACAATTAAGATGCATCTCATAAGTGGCAGCTCTCCTCAGCAAGTAAGATATGCCCTTTTTATTAGTGGGCAAAATATGTATTGTAAATGAACTATTTTAGATAAGACCATTAGTACTTAATTGGATTGTAAATTTTAGATAAATGATCTAGTAAACCTTAGTTGTTTTTTCAAAGTCTTTGGACTTTAATGTGTAACCAATAGCTTCAGATTAGTTTCATAATCAATTCAGTTCAAATCTAACATAAATAAGTTTGTTGGTATTTTGGCAGATTTTCTGGCATCTCATAGGCCCAACCCTGTGATAGATATGTTAAAACGCATTCATCAGGCTTGAGGAAAGTCAGAGTAGCATTTTAAGCTTTGTAAATAATTGTTAGTCTACATGAAAGTCGCCTGATAAACTGGTGAGAGTTAATTTAAAGGAAAGAAGAAGTCCGAGAAAATGTTCGGTAAATAAACAAATTAAACTGATGACTGTTCAGGGGTCAGAGTTGAAGCATTTCTTTATTTACCATTACACCAGTAGATGTGCTCAACATCCCAGGACCCACAACCCCCTCCCTCTCCCTCAGTTACAAATTCAGAGTTTTATTTACTCCTCGTCTGGAGTGGAGAGTGTTGATAAATGACGGCGCTGCGCCCTGGGACTCTCCTGTTTAAGGAGCAGCGAGGCGATTTATGAGCGCACCCTAGCAGGCTTCACTGTGATTAATTGACGCCTTCCTCCGCGGCCACAGGCGGGGCGGGGGCAGCAGGCCTTCCCCTGTTTGGATAGGGAGATAACATCAAAGCAGCCTGCTGCTTGTGTTAAGAAAATACTGCACTCTGGGTCAGTGCAAATGAATCCAGGAGGAGCTCCAAACTGTTTTTTAATGGCATTCCCATCGATATATATTATCACTGTGCAGAATGTGAGCGTGGAGGTCACACATGACATTTGCAAACATCTTTGTTCTATAACCCTGGAGCTCCCTCCAGGCTATGGTTGACTTTGATGATTTAGATGCCTATGTTAGTCTACATGTATGGGTGAGAGCTTTGCATGGGGAGTGGTGTCAGTGAGAGTGAAAATTCTTAACTGTTCCACTACTTAAATTATTCATTAGCTCAGTTATTTTCAAAGACTGTTTACAAGACTTAAACTACACACATTTACAAAATTAACACAGAAGTCAACTCACTATAAGCCAAACACAAACAGACACCAGCTTGGCATATAAATTACACAATGATGAGCCCTTCTGGGTAATATGATTTTAAGTCTTCTACCATTACAAATCTTGTCAATTTGAAATTGATAAATCCAAAAAATTCTGGTTTGTGAGGCAGACATGTTAAATGTAATATTTTTAAGTGACATGAATTAATTTTAAGAGACTTTTCTGAATTGTTTTTCAACCGTAGTCAAAATGTGACCAATAAAGGCATGAATATTTTTCGTAAGCAAACATACATGCAAATATGCCTGATTTAGGACTTCAGAAATAAAGAATTGTGGTCACAATGGAAATACTGTCGGTCTGTAGGTAAGTGAAGTAATGACTGACAATGATAAAATGTGCATGGGGTTGTTTGCACATGTGATCCATGTCAGGGTTGAATTTGAATTCAGTTATGTTGTTTGAAACAATATCATTTTTGAGAACCTCCTTCAAGTTGATACAAAGGGAAGAGAATCCAAAATTCCCAAGCCAAATTACCCAGGAAGTTTTATAAAAATTCACCTCAGTCGATGACAACAAAACCCTGAAAATGTCCAATATTCCCAAGCTGAAATACCCCTGGACACTTTTAAGAAACTTTACTTAAACTTATTGTAAATTTTCCACCTTTTTGAAACCTTAGTAACATGATCAGCTACATTCACATCCTGGGTCCTTCTTGTGTTTATAGTCAAATTTGCATAGCTTTAGTCAGTGAGCATCCAAGGTCTTCATTTTTATTGTATCGTAGAGAAAGATCAAAACTGTTCCCTTTTAGTTTTCTCAGGAACTGTTTTGCAACATCACAAAGCCTGTAAAGAGCAATATTCATGATCTTTGTTTGAAATACAAAACATGACATTACATGATTGAATAGAAAAGTTTGGGGACTGATTTTACCCTGTTTTCAACCTCATCCATATACTAAAACCATGGGTAGCGCTCACTGAATGTTCTTCTATTGCAAGGGGACAAGTTAGAGTTGAGATATGTCAGTTGCAATGGTTACAGAATTGTTAATAGTAAACACATTGTGGTAGAACTGATGATAAAGTACTATGATAAAGCTGGTATTAGTAGTGAATCCCTTTGATTTCATATTGTACAGATTCATGATTCTGCCTTATATTGTATTTTAAATTCACAGATACATTTTATGGGTATATTGAACTATGTTTGAGTGAGCATGCATAATTTTTGTTTAAGTTATTTTAATGTCCACTATGCACCCATGATAAATGACTTGTAAAATGTGGGTTTTCACATGAAGCTGCTGTGTAATAAACCACTATCCAGTTTCCCCTCTCACAATACCCTGGTGCTCCTGTTGGTTAAAGGTGTTAGCCTTTGAGATATTTACCTCCTCCACATCTGCACCTGTGATCACAGGTCACACTGATTAGCTGGTTGCTGCAGGGCTGACACTTATGCTCTTTTGATCTTTCTTTATAATAACCCACCCACCTCCAGCTTTCACTCCTTCTTCCAGCCAGAGAGAGAGATTTGTCTCAAGGAAAAGACACCTTTGATAATGAAATTATGTTTGCCGATGTGATTGAATGTAGCCACTTTCGGTCAATAATTTATTTGTTAGTCTCACAATTAGTACAGTCAGATCAGTTCCGTCAAGCAGTAAAGTTAAGCAGACTTAATCAAAGCCCCTGTTTTGATCTAATTTACACATCAAAATAGTTTCTCTCCTTTCCCAATGTCCGAATCTCATACTCCTTGAGCCAACTGGGAATCACTCTGCAAATTTCCGCTCTTTATTTGGTAGATCCAACTGCTTCCCGTGGTTTCTAAAAGGATACCAATTTAGCTGAATTCAGGCAGAGTTGAAAGGCTCTCTGTTACCTGTCCGCTGGGGTAGAACCTCTGCGGTGGTTGCCCTTTCCCATGCTTCCAGTGCGGGACCTCGACCACAGGCAGACAGAGGGGACACCTGTTCCCTCTGAGAAGTTGGCCAGCATCTGAAATCTTAGTGTCGGCGCTGCCTATTGAGGGCAAGCAGCGTAGTAAAACTCCTGCACTGTGATGGGGCGGAGGAAACCTGAGGAGCGAGCAGGAAAAGGGATGCCTATAGCCTGATGAATCTGATGCAATTTGCCAAAACACAGTGCCTCCCTCCACAAGACGATTACACACACTTGCAATAGAAAAGCCATTGTATGCTACCAGTCTCCACTTATCTGTGTATTCTTTATCGAAATGCAGACACACAATGGACTGCCTGTGCTGCAGTGAAGAGTAGAGTAAGGGGAAATTAAATGTTTCTGTAGCCGTTGGTGTAAATCACCACAATTATAGCCTGGTAGGAAAAACATAGGCCTCTCCAGGAAATACCTCTGACTCAAAATCATAAATTAATGGCACAAAAACCCATCAAACTTTACAATTTTTGTACTATTTGTTTGTTTTTGGCCCCAGTTTGTGACTATTCACCTCTTAAAGAAACAAAATGGGTTGATTTGAGGTCCAAGAAGGACTGCATGCCCCATTGGACATGATAACTTTTTAAATATGTGGTTACACAGAGCGTGATTCTTGTCTAACACTTTTTTCCCCTCGTGCTTTCAGTATAAACCAAAGCCTTGGCGGGTGCTACACTATTGCTCAGGGGCATCTTTTGTTGAGGAAAAAGTAAAAATATTTCTTCTTCTCCTGACTGAACATGGGTCATGAGGTCACACGCGGTGCGGCAAGAGTTTGTCCAAGAAGTTTCCGCATAAACCCCTCTAAGAGCCTCAAACTGTCTGTTTCCTCACTCCATATATCAGCCTCCCCTGCTGATAGTGAGTCACCTTTCCCATTGCACTTTTGAAGTTCTGAAAAACCTGGAGCACGTTTTGTGATCACTGTTGAACCCAGCTATCCTTGTGCAGGCCCCAGTTGACTCTGATCTCAAAGATTGTCCTTATCCTTGCCTTTTTTCCTCACTTCTGTTTTGTAACATCTTACAAGTGCACCCTTGCTGGTTGAGTTGCATAAGCTCCGGCGTAAAAATGTCAAGCACCTCAGGACTCAACAATGCAGGAGATGGTCATAGCAAGGGAGGATGGCCACCGAGGGGCCATTACTGAGGCCGAGGTCAATGTCTTAGTGCTGCATTCAGGAGCCGCGGGGAAATAACTGGCAGCTCTGCAGAAAAGAGCATACACAATGGATGCATGTTCCCAAAAACTTCAAAGATGGCCTCCTTTGACTTTCACCATAGAACATGTGCACAGTAAGAATACTTTATCTCACCGCAAAGGAAGAAAGTGCTGGGGCAGGATGATTTACACAGCGGCAAGTTTAAATTTAAAATAAAGGGATGAACACTGGCATCTTTAGGAAGGGATCATACATATAACTTACATGAAATGAATTAAAAGTTAAGTCATAAAGTGCTTTTTTATAAAAAGTTTGGAAAAAAAAAAGTTCTTCGATTTGGATGTGGCTGCATGTCTAAAAATTAATTGAAAATTCTGTCTTTTCAAGTGGTTTTAGGGCTTTTTTTCATCAATGTATCTGTAAGTTGCACATGAATCTCACTTTGATGTCTAAATTCCTGTCTGTAAAGCCGGTCCGTGTTGTTCAAGGTCTAGGCTGACAGTTTAATGTTGCTTTCTAATTTATGCCCCTACCCATCCATTGACTCAGCACCAAGGAGGGGAAAAAAGTCTTTTACAAAGCAATAGAAGAGGGAATGTTATTTGGGACAGTTCATTAAGCTGTCCTCACCTTTCCACCTGACCTGCACTTACTTGGGATGTTTTCTACTCCAAGCATCCTTCCTGTTGGAGAAGCATAGCAGTGATTCATAACCCTGCATGTGTGTTGAGAGGAAATAAAGGGCACACACTAAGAACTATTGATCAGGGGAATCAGCAGTTAGGAGGGAAGAAGTGGTAGAGAGGCATCTCTGTTCATATCAGTCTGTTTTGTCACTGTAATAAAAAGTCCTCATAGGAGCTTTAGGAGGTAACATACATTTGGCGTTGTGGTGCAACACTGCAATCATATATTGTTAGATGTTAAAAATACTTATTGTATAAAGTTAAAGTGACCATGATCATAACAGGTTAGAAGCAGATATGTTTAACACTGGCCACAAACTCCAGGCCAACCATCCCACAAACTTAACAGACAATGCCGGTGGTCCTGATGGACAGTCCGGCCCTGGCTGCATTCTGTGCTCCAGAGGCTATTAGCCTCTTTCCTTTCCAGGAGAAAACAGACAATGATGGGCGCTCTGAGCCAGAAAGAGGAGGAGTGGAGCAGAGGAGGGGCTCTAATAAGATAACTCCCCCATTAACCCAGGGGAACTGTCTTCCAGAGATTCTATCAGTCTGAGCACACATCTCCATCATGCCTGTCTCACTGTCCCCATAACAACCACAGTACACACTTAAAATCAGGAAGGGCAGCATCTGTCCATCATCCTATCAGACAATATGATCATAGAGAGACTCGTTGCGATGGAATTAGATCAGCTTTATTGTTAAACTTATGCAGCAGAGGTGGCAGTAAGAGTCTGCAGACTTTCTGGGTGTACATATACTAATGCTTACTTTGTGTTTACACAGTAAACATCTGCTCAGAGCGGCTGAGCTCTCCAGGAATTGTTCTCTCACAGTGAAATCGCATACTTATTTTCTTAAAATAAACATCATCTCCATGGTTAGTGTCTGTAAAAGGTAACTGACAGTACCCATAAAATGTCATGATGCCATCATGCCCCCCTAAATTAAAAATATGATGTAATCAGAGTCTAATTTAGAGTGTTTACAGTATAGCTGCTTTTATTGTCAAATGCTTGACTGCAAAATGGGGATACTTTGATTGCAGACAGTGAAAAAAATACCATGGTTAGATCCAAATCACCCAATACGTATAACATTACAAGCATTAAGGAAATGCTTGATTATAAGCCAAATGACACTTAAAGACACTTGTTTTTCAATGCTTCTTCCTGCTTTGATTAAATATGCTGCACACTCTATTGTTTATTGGAAAAGTATTAAGAACGAGTGTCTCCGGACACCTTGAGTGGATAACCATATGCTGTCACAGTAGACCAGACGCGCCTCATATTGAGAGCTTTGTTGACCTGGGAATTGTGTAGGAGGAGGTGGAGAGCGGGGGTGGAGGGGCACGAGGGACTTGTGAGAGTTTTCATGAGGTACAAATCAAGGATTTAACTACTCCAGCCCTTGCTCCTACTCAGAGTATAACTGCCAGTGTTTACATTTACAGTGCAGAGGAGAAAAAAAAAGTGATCATAAAGAAAATCCTGGGCTGCGTTATTATCGGCAAAGTGATGTCTTTTTGAAGTGTCTGTGAGAAAAAGAGCAAAAAGTCAGAGAAGGAAAGACAGATATTGCACCAGTGCTTTGGTGCTTTATTGGGCCACACATTAAATCAAAGGCAGATGTTCCCTTTCTCTTTGACCAAACCACATCAGCTGTCGCTCCCCTTGTTTCCCTTAACCCTCCCCAACAACTCCTCAAAAAAGGGAAGAACCAAAAACCAACCATCAGTAAACATGCAGACTTTTCAAATTCCATTAATGTCAAGCTTTGCAGACAAGCCCCTGATTCTTAATCGGGGAAACCCCTCTATGGCTCTAATACAGACTGCAACTAGAATGCTAGCTTGGGGGAAGTGTTGTTATGTACATGCAAGCAGTTTTCCATCGATGTACAAAAAAACCCACAAACAACTGTTGCAATGAATATTGTTGTCCCTGTTAAAGTTCTGCTTGTGGTTGTATTATTTGCACTGTAAAAAAAAAAAAAGAAGTGCATGTGAATTAGCGATGCAACTGAACAAAACATAGAAACTAATTTGTGATTTAAAGCTTACTGAGTGCAAAGCAGTTTCCTTAGGTTCTCTGTCTGTGAGTAAACATTCATAATTTGGCAATTTGTTAATAAAAGCAACTGCAAACGTGTGTTTTAATCACTTTTGTTCATTTTAGAAAGAAACTTGAGGAGTTGTTAGCTTAGAGAACTCAAGGCTACAGCTAGCATGTCAGAAAGTGTTGTTATAGGTTGATATGCAAGCTCTCCCTCAATATAAAAGCCATAGACTGCACAAGAGATGGGGATTGTCTCTTCAAAGTCACTCATCTGTTTCTGAAGCCAAGTTTTGAAGCAAAATGGGAAGGGTAAGGAGCGCTGAAACCCACAGCTACTGGGAGCCCATCAGTCATGTGATCTGAGCTGTGCCTCTGATTGGGTGCTTGTGATCTTAACTTGTGCTCTTAACGTTTTCTTAACTGCGGAGTTAGAGAACAATTCACCCTCCTTACAGTGTGCGCCGTAAGTGATTTCAATGATTCAGACATGAGCCTTTTTTAAATTTTATTTTACCAGGCCGTAAACATGCTAATTTCTGCTCTGAAAACAGCTTTTTTTTGTTTGTTTGTTTGGTCTGTATTTGACTTCTGGTACTTCCAAAGCCAGCCTCAAGCAGCACTTGACAAAAGCAGCCACATATTGTCTCATATTTTCAGACCTGAGGTTGCTGCTTGCTAAAAATAAACATAGTCATCCAACAGGGAGAGCACTATCATTTGCTGTATCAAAAAAGATATTCATACTGCACTGAAAAAGTGTTTTTGTGAATTGAACACCATTGTGTTCCAGTAGCAGATAACTCCTTGGTGCACAAAAAATCGCAGGAAAGACTAATGTTGCTAAACAGAAACAGTTATTGGCCATATTTGAAGTAGCTTTTGAAACTGAACAGTCCAAGTCAAATAATGAAACTGCTTCTGAAATGTTCCCTTCGAAATGCTGCAGCCCTTAGATTGGGACACACCTTATCATTCCAAAGGGAGATGAATGGATGCTATCAGCACTAACATACATTTGGCAGTAAAATGGAGCCGCTAGCTTGAGGGCAACTCAAAAATCATACAGAAAAACCTTCATAAATCCGTTTCTACCTACATTTTCATGGGAGATAGACCTTGTTCCCAACCATTACTTAGATTGTCTGTATGAAAATGTAACATTTTGAGTGTGCTGCACATTTAGCTCCGGCCTGCCCTAATGGTGCCCAATCAGTTCCACCAGGTCTGTTCTAATGGGGTATAGGCGGCCTCTACCCTGATTACACTGAATTGTGGGTATTTCCTGCCTCTAAGCTTCGCATATGGATTGAGTAAGGCAGAGGCTGAGGGGACTACCGTTTCTCTCCACTACATCTTTGTTTCTTTCTGCCTCACCTTTTTTTTTCTTTTGTATCAGAAAAGCAAAACACTTTTATTTTTTCTGGCTCTCCTGTCAAAATACTAAGTTGGGCTTTGGCTCGGCATCTGCCTGCACATAGCCAAGGAAAATCCCATGAGACAAGTGTGGCTAAATGCAGTTTAATCCACATGATCACTATCCGTCTGCGGACTCAACCACACCTATGGCTGACCTATTGCTACGAGGCAAACACATTTTCACTCAATGCATGTTTCCCACTTCAGGATATAGATGTTTTCAATACACTGAAGCCCTGGTGAAGGTTTATTATTAAGCCAGCTCCACATATGGGCTGTGGCCTGTTTTTATGACAGAGGTTACTTTGTCTTTATTAAGAAACAGCGGGGTGGATGCTTTACAAATCCAATAAGACTTTTCCTCCCTAAAAAGAAAATTATTACATCATCATGAAATACTACCTCCTGGTAGAAAGTGCCACGATAGCACCTTTGAATGACAACGTACAAATAAATGCTTTTAGAGCAAATACCCAGTCTGCCAGCATGTTTTTTGACATGTTAAATGCTCTTATAAGATGTGCTCTGGTCTGGGCATCCACCAGTTATTGTATAAAACCACACATAAGTAAGACAAACCTGGCAGAAAATGGTGTCAGTATGGAGTAAAGGATGAGATTTAAGAGGCTGGTTGCAGATGGCACACTAGTCAAATTACATTATATCCAAGATGAGCCAATAAGGCAACCTTGCCCATGCCTGTTTTTCCCTTATGATATTCTTTATTTCCACACATTATTTCCTGCAGAAGTGAGTTTATATTACAACACTAAAAGAATTCTTGATGTGAAAATTCAGAAAAGGTAACTTATCCCTCTGCAGTGAAGAAAAAGTTATATTACCAAAAAAACTGTCAACTTTGGCAAGGCCCTGATGCCTTTTTCAGTCAGAAGGAGCATCTCATAAACCATTCTGACTGAGTAAAAGGGGAAGGAGAGGTCTTACATTCACTGCCAGCTCTCTTCATCACACATTTAAAAAGATCCATACATACAGAGTAATTGTACTGAGCAGTTTTGGAGTACTTCCCCCTGCTACAAATTTCCCATACTTTATGTTCTCTCACCGGACCTGGCCTTCATAAGCTCTTCTTGTGGGAGATTTTGGCATTTGGTCCTGGTGCTTGTATGTTTGTATTAAACATTTTTTGGAGTGGACGGCTCATTATTTTGAGCTCCACTCTCAAACATTGGCTGTACTTCCTCTGCAAAGTAACCGCTGATAGAGGACAGATTGAAGCGCATTTTTCAGGGTTCTGCATACCTGTGGGGGTATTTGATTTGGCAACTGTGTTCCCCTTGAGGGCGTATACCACCAGAGCAATGAATCAAAGTATTTCACTTGTTATTGTTTTGGATGTTTGGCAGGGTGTCAGCAAGTCAAACAAATCAAAGACCAAAGATGACAATTTATTATTAAAATGACACATTTCTTTTGATTATTATTGGTTCATCATAAAAATACTTGATATAGACTCTGATACAGAACATGTGTAGCAATACATTTTTCTGCATATTTTACCGTTAAAATCCGGCCTACAGGAATTTTTTATTATTATTTTGTTTTGATGGCTCCTTCCTGCCTGGGGCTGGGGCACAATAAAAGTTTTTCTAAAACTTAACAAATAATATGGATAATAAAAACATGAGACCCCACACATGCCAACAAATGATGACAGGTTGATGATCCACTCTTATAGAACTTGGCCATCTAAGGACACTACACTAATATATTTCATTCACTAAAAACCCAGAGTCCTAAATCTAAAAACTGGACATCTTACAATATCTCTTACAATCATATGGGACTTAACGGTCAACAAACCCAGCAGATGATGGTTGTCATGTCAAGGCTGCTTGATGTTTAGCTACTTGGAGGATCTACTGCATCATCTTTTGTAGCAATAGCTGTTCGACTTATTGACTTGTCAGTCATGTGTGCCAGGGCACGAACAAAAAAAGTTTTTGCCCCAAATGAGTGAACTAGTAGCCAATTGCTGACACAAATTAGACTTAATGTGTCACTTTCATGACCATTGCCTTGACTGCATTTGTTGTGCTTCCTAATTCAGTCGGCTTTTGCCTCTTCCTTATGAAGCCACAATCTTCTTTGAATGACACTGACAAAATTCAAATCACTCTCAACATGCCTCTTCTGGTGTGAACCCACCTTTAAAATCTTAAAGATTCCTTTTTAAAAGACTGGGCCATGATCAGAAAGTATAAAATATATATTTCCCTCTTGAATTCAAAGCACTAATTTTGAAGCTAAAACTAGTTCAGAAACATGAGAAAATCAGCTGCTCTTTTGGATCATTAGTTTTGGAAAGGTTGTTGTGTTTTTCCAGAAGAAAAATATCAGTGTTTAAAATTACACATTAACCCTTAAATGAATAGACTGGTTCATGTTTGCCATGTTTACAGAGTTAATATGTGACATACTCATTAAACCTATTTGCAAAACAATAGACTCCTTTTACCTTTACACTTATTGTGTATTGGCACAGAAAAATGTGCCTAAATAGTGTTTACAGTAAAAGAAATTCTTCTGTTTATGTTAGCCACTGTAATTTTGCAATTTATTGTGGAAAACTCCCAAAAACACTGTGTAATGGGTTTGGGTGGAATCCATGTCTTCTGAGTCCTCAGCTGGTCATTGCATCTCTCTCCATCCAGCACTGCTGTCCCTGCTAACAAAGACTGGAATACGCCTCCTATGATGCCTCCAACACTGTTCGTATACCTCCTCAGGATACAGGTATATGGGCGGGACACAGGTATTACCAATCTCATTCTGTGACTCCTGAAAAAGTAAGAAGAGAAAAGATTTTTACAAAACCACCTTTATCTTTTCTTTTTACAAATCAGGGAAAACATGCACTTTTCTCCAGGTTGAGTTATTTCACTGTGCTTGTAACGTGATAGGAGGCTAATATAAAACACCTGACCTCAATATGAAATGCAGCATATAATGTAATAAAGTGCATTGTCTGATTGGTTATGGTAATTCTTCATTTAGCCACAATAACCTACAGCTCAGCCGCCTCAAATCCAGTGAAATCACCTAAAACAGATGTTGCTCAGAGGTTCCAGATATCTCTATGAAAAATGTCTTGTACCCCCAGAAACCTCAGGAGTGTAGGAGTATCTATATGCAGAGAGGAGCATCAGAGCATTGTTTTATTTTACTGTGTGGCATAAATCAAAAATTATAGAGGTGCTGAGAATAAAAAGCATCTGACATTTTTGGCGTGACAGTTCCGCCGTTCCCGTGTTTAAGTGGCGTTGGGAGCTTTGTGGAGCTAGGCCGAGATCTCCTCCTGTTAAGCACACATCCTGTAGGCTTTGTCCCTTGGCAGTGACCTGATCCAGCAGGAGGAAGCAACCAATCAGGAAAATATTAGATCAGCTCTGGGAAAAATTAATAAAAAAATTTTCAAGTCTGCTTCACCTACTGGAGTGAACCCTGAGATTCATACACGAGAGTAAAGGCGTGTACTTTATACGCTTTCATCAGAGCGACTCCATTAAACTCCCCCCCACCACCGCAGGTTCAAATGATCTATGGACATCATGATACGCTTGTGGAAGGTGTTGTGTTCCTTACTGCCCATGTCCAGACAAGGGTGGTCTGTGCAACCGGATCCTTTGACATCACAGAGAACATGAAAACATGAAACATAGTTATTGATCACAGCGTCTGCGCTAATCAAATAGCACTCTGGTTTGTTTGAAGTTAAAAATGGTTACAGTGGGTGTTTACTGTTGCACTTCAGGACCCTTCAGCCGCTCCCCTCTCAAACATACACAGACAGAAGTGTTATTTGTATTGTTAAATTTACATTAAGTCCATTTTAATTGCATCAAGCCACTAAACAGATCTTACAATAATGGGCCTGACAGAGAAAATTGCAATCATCTGTGAAGAGCCTGCGGCAGTATAATGGACAAACCTGATTAATTTAATCTTGTTGCACTCCATTATGGCTGCACTTTATCATTTCAACAGATGGAGCACCAAGAAATTAAAAAATGCTCTCAAGGATACGTGGCGCTTTGCATCCACTCGAACCCCTTTATCAGAAGGTGTGTGGGCTGCTCAGTGGAAATGAAGGCCTGGACTGGAACCTTTGGATGAGTGCATTTTCCAACCCAAATGAGATTACAGGGAGAGTCAATTGATGCAACAAATCATCAGAATTGTCTTATGATGTATTGCTGAAGGCTGTTAGCTGCTGTCCATCCAATCTTCCAGCCCAATGAGCTGATATTATCAAAGGAGTAATACACATATGCATTACAATGTGGAGGCTATTCACGTAAGTATGATATTGCATTCATTCAAAGCAAAAATAGATTTGAAATACGAGAGGAATACTAATACTATAGCTGTTAATTCAGGTCTAATGCTTCTATAATAAAGTCTTACTTTCAAGGACTCCAGTCACACCTGCAGAATAAAGTGTTGTACTTGTTTTGATAACATGTTGATGAACTTTTACCTCATTCAACTACTTTTATAAAAACTATACCTCAAAATTAGTAATGCCTTATCCTTAATGAAAAAAACTAAATTAAGCAATACATTTGACATGTAGCCATTATTTCTTAGTCCTTAAAACCAAGCAATTTCTCTTTAAGAGCTTGTTAGTATATATAAGTTGTTTTGTTTATTTCCATATACTCACTTTAACTTTGTTTTTCATGAAGGCTCAAAAATCCCCTCATGTGAAGACAAGATTAGAAATCTTCTATTTGTTGATGTATTATCACAGATGGGTATATGTCAAAGTGTAGGTAGAATATTGTTGTGGAATGATTTAATTTTTTATAGCAGCGGGATGCTATGAATTTTTATAAAAGACAAAATTTGACCAAAAAAAAAAAGTCATAACTAATTTTACATGCAAATAGCATGGAACCATCCATGTTATTCTGTTATGCAATTGAAAGAAAACCAGTTATGACAGAAGAACTTTAAACATCAGGTCAAATGGACCCAAAGACAACAACAGGGTGAAGAACAATGGGAACAGTTAAAAAACTGAGGTACTTATATTTTGAGAGATTCCTGGTGAGGTTTTTATCATTGTGAAACCTATGGGTGGCGCTGTAGTTCGTGTCCACAGAATCATGGAGTGACATACTCTCATATATTTAAGCACAATAATAATTCAGCATCTTAAAGTCTTTGAAATCGAAACAAACGAAGTTAGAGATAAAAAAATTTTGAAGCTGAAATAAATATTTTAATCACCTAAACATCTTTTAAATGTGTTTTTAATCGCTGTGAGTCCTTATGTTGTTGAGCTTTATAATACATGTTAAAAAATCGTTAATGATAGTAACAGTCAATCACATAACAGTCTGCTGTGTAAAGTTTCCTCGTGCCCTGTGCATTTGATACCGGTGGGCAGCTCGCGCGCACACGCGTGACTATCTTGTCAATATTGTGTAACCTTCCGACTCTGCTGCGAGCTCCAGAAAGTTTGGGGCAGACAGGAGCGTTTCTTCTACTTGTTTATCAGTTTAATTTAGGGTTTATCGGAGAACAGTAAGCCGGGTAACAGGAGCACATGCTGACTGGTCGGAAGGCGTCTTATCCATTTTCCTGGACGAAGAGACTTGTTGCATGTGTTGACAGCGGCGTCACAGCACGGTAGGCACTAATGAGATACGTTTATTTGCGTCTGCTCGACTTTTCTTTCCGCTTTTTTCCCCTGTTTGTCAATGTTATATTACTGGCACTCGTTTGTTCGGGAATTGACAGCGTGGTGATATGCAGTCGTTTCTAAATGGGCGGGGACAGAAGTAACAGGCACAATGAATCATAGTTCTTATATTAGCTGTCATAAGAATCTGTCATATAGGTTTGTATCCATCCGCAGTCACGTATGAAGTATTGAAATTGAACTGACCTGTATCTAAAATTCTAAAACGAGAACTAAACCTCTTGAAGATACTTCAAAAGTACCCAAAGACAACAAAGAAGCTTCATAACCCAAACATTGATTTAAAATACCCCTTTTCTGTTTAAAGTGAACATTTTATATGTTTAATGATTGTATGGAAGCCCTTTTCCGTCAGTGAAAAGTGAAACAAAAAAAAACAACTGACTGCTGGGATAAAAAGTCAAAGTAAAGAGAAAACAGTCAAAAATTTGACTTTTTTTTAATTTCGTTTTTGCTTTGTATCCCAAATTTTGACTCTATTTTCTCATTATTTTGACTTTTTATCTCAAAATTTTGACTTTTATCTCAAAATTTGACTCAACACAGGCAAATAAAATTATCAACACCAGTCATAGCCATGACAAAATAGGACTACCCCAGTGTATTTGCAGCTTGCCTGTAAAACAACATTTTTGTGTGATAGCACAGTGCATGCAGTCAGAGCATGTTTTTCTGCATGCTCATCATCTTGACAGGTTGGTGCATCAGAATAATACCAATAGTCCAGTGCAGCGCTTTATTGTAATATCAGTGGTCTGTAGAACAAGCTGAGAAAAACCAGGACATTTTTGGGAATTTAATAAAATCCCTCATAACATAATTCTATGACCAATAAGGAGAACATGTTTGGGCAAAAGAGGACGTTTGGTCACCCTTCACTAAAGCTTATCTTTGTAGGAAATAAAACCTGAAATATTATATTCAAATTATCTCAGTATGTCATTTATTTTCAAACATTAATTTATTTGTTAATATCAGTGTTGTTTGGATGTTTCTTTAAGTGTTCAGCCAATACGTACAGAGAAATGTACTGCAATGCTAATTATACAGTAGGTCAACATTTGCTTACCTTGCACTGGTTGGTGCATGCCAGCTACTTTTGACACATTAAAACAGTCTTATTTGTAAACGCCAGTGCTTGTACCTGCATTGTTAAGCATTTTATTGCATATTTGCCTCAAATTTTCCTCAGTGGCACGAATACTTAAAAATAACATAATTTAACTCCCCCAAATAGGTCAGTGCAGGCAGTGGGAGTTGCATGAAGCACATTTATCAAAATATCATTTGCCTTAAGTTAACATCAGTTGTACCTGGGCTTTACTCTCATTCATTCTGCCCCAGGCAGCAGTCATTTTTCTGTCTAATTACTTCCTCTTTCACTGTGCACCGCACTTGACAGTGATGGATAACAGGTTAAAAATGGACATTTTCTCCTCAGTTGGTGTATTGACTCAAACACACATGATGTTCTTCCCTCAGACCAAAGGACCTTGGAAAGATTGTGTTCCCCTCTGCTTTTCCCATTCCAATATGATACAGTTTGTCTTCATTTTCCTCCTAACTTGAGCTCATTTTCATGATGTATAGCTGAAGCACATCATCAAGACAGAAGTGTAGGTTATGTCAAAGTTATGCCATCATGATTACAGTCCAGGTTGCAGAAGTGGGCCGTGCAGCAGCAAAGCTCTATGAAACAGTGGATGATCTGTGAGGGCTGGTTCTTCTCTGATGAGAAGTTGTTTTCAGATGTCATTTTGAGAAGATGCCAAATTTATGCACCTGGAGTGACAAAAGAGTGAAACATTGCTGGTTCAGTTCAGACAAGAGGTCGTACGACAAGTGCAAGAGTGCAGGGCCGTACGAACACTTTACCTGAACAATACTTGTATAATGTTATATTTCACATAAACTGTCTTTTGAAGTTTGTAATCAAACTATTCATGATGTGCAAACCTGAACATGCTGCAATGCACGTATGCAGACCAGAAACATGCACAGCAATGGGACAGAAATACAGTCAGCTCTAAGTTTTCCCCTTTAATAGGAATTAATTAAATAAACAGAGTTGGCACGGAAAAAATATGTCATTGCAGATTAATCTGAGTACTATTTATACATGTTTTGATTGTTTTAGAACTGTCTCCACATAAGCAGGGTGGGCCATAAGTTTCCATACATAGAAAAATGTATAATAGATGTATTTTTTATGTTTCAGATACCCTAGAAGATGCATTAGATTAGATTGAAGGCCATGGTGTAGCAGGTGAATATATGAGACATACATCATCTCAAGGAACATATCACCAACGTCATTACGAGCATAACTTCAACTATGTTGCAAGTTCATCAACATTGGAAAACACCTATCAATATGTATTTTCGAAACAATGGTAACCATATGGTGCACATCATATAAGTAAAATTGGTTGTCCAACATAACATGTTAATTTTTCCATGTGTGTGGGAACTTATGGTCCACTCTGTTTTGCAAGGAAAGCAGCTAATTCCCACATTTAAATCTTTACATTATAGACTCAGAAAGACTTCCTTTAAGGGACACAAAGTTAGTTTGCCAACAATTTTGGAATTATTCTCCCCTCAAATTCAGGCCACAGCTCCCCTCTCTTGTCCCTGGATTGCACTGCTGAAATATCATCTACTCCAAATTCATAACCTAATAAATGACACATCTATTGTGACTTATAGCCATTACATTTTAAAGCTTTTTATTTTTCATAGGGTGAAGTCACATCCTCTGAGTGATGTATTTTATAGGCATCTTTATTGGTATTTGGGAATGTCTTGTTTTGTTTTGACCCAGTTTTATTTCTTTTTGCATTTCATATTTTCCATCTCTGACCTGAGCCTGAACAGCTGTGACCCAAAGACTCCCAGTCTGAATCCACTCGGCTTTTAAAAGCGTGGTAGCACAGCAGGAATACTGCAGTGTATCATGTCTGCATCAATGAAGAGAACAATCTTCATTCACACATGTAGCAGATTCCCTACTGTACTCTACATGTGCTTCACGTTTTCTTTAAGACTCGACTTCAGAGGAAAGTTCTCCAGTCTGTTCTCACTTTTGAAGTTACATGCTCCTCCAATTACTGGGGCCGTGCAGTCTCCCCTATGGTGTCCTTGGACAGCTCTTTGAGTGCCTGAAAATGTTGCGGACCATTAATTCTGGATTGTCTTCATCTGTTTGCATAATTTTCCCCCTGTAACTGTTTTCCTCTCTTTTTCACAGTCTGGGCTTTTGGGGTTACTTTCTTCTCTTTCATAAATGCCTGAGTCTTCGAGTGATTTTGGTTTTCATACATTTTTTTTTTCGATACCACTGACAGTTGTTAAACTTTAACATCAGTCTGTTTTATGGTGCACAGCCTGTCAGCTGTGTATTGTACACAGCATGTGTGTTTTACAGCCTATGTGCTGATGTTGCCTATTGAAACTCCTCACCTGCCAGCAGATAGGTTTACAGATATATTCCACCATATTTTTCATTCTTTTTATACACTTTCTCAAACTATATAAACCTACAAACTCAGCAGGGCAGCTAATAAACAGAAATCCATTTTGTGTTCAGGAAAAAACCTGCTTAGTTTCCTTTACCTTATGTGTTTTAAGGTTTTTCTGTTAGACTAATTTGCTGTCAAGCAGGAGGTTGTTTTTGCAACTCAGGCAGACTCCAGAAATTAATTTATCCAAATAACCAAGTCCTCCTGGGCCATGGAGGTTGGGACACTGAATGGCCCTGGTAGGCAAAGCTGCCTTTTGAAGTCTGGAATGTTTTGGCTGACTTAGAGCAGGCGACTCGAGTGGAGGGATCATTTTCACTGACCCATGGGATTTTTAACCATTTTCATATACTGAGAACAAAACAGAGAAAGGAAAAATGCCTGAGCTGATTTGCATCGACTTTGCTATCAATAACTGAGGAGGGAAAATGAAGTGAAAGGGATTTAAGGTTTTTTTTTTTTAGATTTTATTTTTAGAACATAAAGTGTAACTGGTGTGGCTGCTACAATCCTCAGTGTACTGAAAAGAATTCTTGAAGGTCTCCAACTCATCAGCTTAAGGCTCTTTGGACTTTTAAAGACAGTAATAGAAAGCTTACATGTAATGTAACTGCTGATTGGCTGGCCATTTGGACTGCATGCAAAGCAAATAAAAGGTCCATCCTAATCATATAAACACTTTGATTATACACTTCCATGGTATGAAACCTCTCATTAGAGGCTCAGACGTCACATCATAATTTGTTATATCCATTTAAAAAGATCACTGCTATAGCTGCATTAATGAAATCAATTCCTATTTATATATCAGATCCTCTCCAGGACTTTAATTACAACAAGTAAATGCTTTTATTAAACAAGCCTGAGGAAATGGCAGTGCAGGAAACCAGGCGCTCTTGAGTAACGGGCCACTTGAGTTTCCAGTGTAATAAATAATTCACAGCTCCGTGTGATGAGCTGCTGAGGACAGAAATCCCTAATGACAGCTTTTTATAACCTATGACTCAGCTGGCCATTATGCTTCTGACATCCCAACACAGACCACATTCCCCCTGCATGCTCAGTGCTCACTCTGCTCTCACTGCGCACTGCTTCACAATGACAAAAAGGAGTTAGATTACAGGGGGCTATATGCAGACACTGTATGGAGAAAAGTGAATGGAAATTGTTTTAAAATGAAATTGTTGTTGTTAAATGTACTTTTCTGATTCAGTTCATCTATGATGAGAAGTGCTGAGGCTGACTTTTTAAAAATCTGTCCAAACTAACTCAGGAAATCTGTTTTTATTATGTTGCTCTTATTTGGTTGTTGCTGTCATCTGTTGTATTGTTTTTGCAATTTTAAACATTCACGTCAATTCTAATCTCAGCAGATGTGGTGTGCAATTTGAGTCGGACCGACAAAAAAAAAAAAAAAAAAACCCTTTTAATTTCTCATTCCAGAATCTGAATTACACAAAAACTCAAACCGCCCCAATGAATTTTAAAGCAAAATAAAGTTGGATAAAAAAGGGTGTTAAAAGCTCAAAAGTGTAGAATAAAACTGTGCAGAAATGTGAAAAAAGACAGCGAGTTTTAACATGTCATTTTTTTCTGATGCATTGTTTCTTTTCTTTTTTTAACCTGTACCTTTTCCTTTTTGGTGGTGTCATCAGGTGACACGAAATCAACTTCCACAGTTATGCTGATGATATGAAGCTCTACATTATCATATATTCTTATGACACCAGGCCAATGGATGCTCCTTTTAGCTGCATTATGGATGTTAAATCCTGGATGACAGAAAACTTTCTCCTGCTTAACCAGGAGAAAACTGAGGTTTTAGTCATTGGGATTTTGGTTGAAAATTTCTAAAATATTTCCTTGTCATGAATTGAACTGTCATCATTGGTTTCCTTCCTTTTCTCGCTGTCTTCTTCAGGTCTTTGCTGCAGGGAATGGGCTCACCTTAATTCCTGCTCCCGCTGCTTCATGTGTTTGAGGTAAGACTGAATAATCAAGCTTCTGTTTTAGACCTGTGACTTTTTAAGTGTATGGAGTGTTTGATTGGCATAGTGACGCCATACCCCCACCAGTGAGGTCAGTCTGAATAACATATGGGCCCTTTAAACATTACACAACTCTCAGAGTAATAAAGAAGAGCTCATATGGTTCTGGTTGATACCACTGTTATCATTTCCAAAGCTCAACACAAATTGGTGGTTAATTTTTAGATGCAAAAATGATCCAGTTACTCAGGCCTGTGCTTGTGGTTGTCCCCAAAGTTAGTGCTGGGGAATAAATCTGGTGGCCTTGATTAAGTACCTGACAATAGAGTTAGCACAGCTCTAGTGGTTTATAGTGATACAGCGGACGTGCACAATTAGGCCCGCCGAGTAATTTACTGTACTGCTTGCAGGTGGTGACCCTCTATGAGCATGGGACCACCTCAGTAACAAATTAAATCACGGAGTCAAGCTGAGTAGCAGCTCTGTAGGACTTCCAAATAAAGCAGAGTAATCAAAGATTGTAAAAAGCCTGATGCATATTTCAAATTTGTTATATTTTGTTCTGGTGAAAGGAAAAACACATGGCACCAGGTTTTTCATCCCTTACTTTCCTGAGAGTGAATGATCACTTTTATACGTTGTTGATCTTTTTGCGTCAGCGTGTACCCCTCTCCCCTCACTGCTACCTATTAATTATGAAATACTGTAGGTCTCGGCCATTTCTTTTTACTACTTCTTCCTGCTGAACTCTGTGTGAAAGGCTGCTGTTCTTAAAAAGGTGTGTAAAAGTAAGAGTGGGGAAAGTTCCACACCAGCAGACCCCACTCTCTAAAGCATTATGTCATACGAGTCAAAAAGGCAAGGCTGAAGAAAAATAGCTTGTTTCACACATGATAGACACCTTAACACATGGAGCAAATGGAGCGAGGTATGTGGCTACCACTTTTTACTAGAACAGGGCTGCACTTGCTACCATACATTCATGCATTTACTTAGACGGTAAACTACCATGCATGAATGAAGTATTTTTGTTCACTGAGAGATCTGTCCCTTTTTTTTTTTTTTGAGTATAACATTTTTCATAAGAGAAGAAAACCTGTTTTTGAACTCTAACATTAACCAAAATTTCAAGCAAAAGTTTTTCCAAGGGTCACTAAAGGATAAGACTTTTGAATGGGACATTTTAAAAATACTGGCCATTGTTCACACATTAGGAATGCAGTTTACCTATGTATTTTTGCAAAAAAAAAAGAAAAAAGAAAAAACAGTTAAGAGATATAGGGTTTTTCAGATTGAACTAAAAAGACAGCCTTGAAGCCCATAGTTCAACAAGTATCATGAATTAGATAAACAGTTTAGGAAGGTCAGGCTTATAGATTTGCAGATAAAACTTATTATTCACAGTTTTGGGGCAGTCGCCCCACAATATGACCAAAAGTGGCTTGTACATTAAAATACTTAAAAGTAGGTTGATGTGGAAATATGAGAAAGACTTCTAACCTCCCAGGTGTTTCATTAGGTTCCTCAGATGTGCTTGGGAGGTGAAATACCCCGTGGTTTAAAATTGAAGTCTCAAAATTGTGTGCAAATAGTTCATAATTTTGTCAGTGAATGCAAAACATGTTAGAAGTTATGCCAAATGAGAGAATGTATATATTCAAAATGATCTAAAGTGATTTTAAATCAGTTCAGTTGGACAGAAGAAGTGGGCATCAGGTCATTGACCTCGAGATAAAATCCCAAACACCCACATCGTGTAACTGCTGCTGCCTTCAAACAGCTTTACCCTGCTTGTGGTAGATACAGTAATGGGATGACTGCACCGTGTTGTTGCAGTAAGGACAAACAGTGCCCTCTCCTGCCTGCCTCTGTCTCCTGGCCCTCGGATTGAAACATTACTTTCAGGTTTCATTGTAGTTTATAGACTGGAGACTGGTGCACTGTGTCTGTGGCTTATCAGCCTCTTGTACAGGTCAGACCTGAGCCGAGTGGCAGGACCCCTGGAATAACTCTGACCACCCTGATCCCCACTGTCAGCACATCAACTTTAGTGAGTGGGGGGGGGGGTTCATCAGAGCCACTGAACTACAGTGGTCTCCCTACACTAACTTGTGAATGGCAAGAGTCATCTTGATTTATACAGAAAACCATTAATTATTGTTTAAATAACTGATAATTTATCATTATGTCTGTCGTTTAACAAATCATTTATTGTTATGTGAGCTCTTTTACTGCGAGCCCTCAGCTACACAGCCTATTTTTATATGCGTCATAAATTCATGACGAATGCTCTCAAATAGGGAGGAAAGCTAATTGGCAAATACTCCAATGATGTAAGCAGCACCACACCACCAACAGCTGTGTGTGGCCCACAAATGCTTGCACAGCTATTTTTGAGCCCGTCCAATCCAAAAGAAATATACTGTACTGCTACACCTGCAGTGCAAGCTGCCCGCGTAGAAAGACAGTGTTAGCAAAAGAACATTTAGTGTTTTCCCCTGACGGGGAGAGGATTAGCTCTGTTGAGCTCAGCTATTATATTTGTGACCCTCTGTCAAAACTAATACACCCACAATTATTAAAACATGAAGCCCGTCTTTTCTGAGATGATTGCTTTTTCTATTTTTAGTGGTTATTGTTAGTGAGTGCTGGTTTGACTAATTATCACATATGTCATTCATGTTTTTTTAATCTGCACAGATGCTTTCGAGATGACAAAGAAAAAACAAACGCATGAATTAGCTCCTGCTTATGAGCGCTATTTCCACTCACTCAGTTAGGGAATGTTGCCTGGGTTTTTTCCACAGATGCAAGTATAACTCAAGCAGGACTACTGGAAAAATATTTGGCATTTATGCTACTGATGTTTAATCTCTCATTAGCCTCTAGGTGACACGAAACAGCATCAAGCTCAATCTTAGGTTTGCCAATCAGAGGCCGGTTGAGTGACAGGCACAGAACAGCACATCCCTTATGTAAACCTTTCCTCTACCGCCACGAAATTAGAGTAGCTGTTGCTACACGCCGTCGCCTCCTGCTTCTACACAAATGAGAAAGTACACACTCCGGTTCAGAAGTTCACATTTTGGATGTGTGCCGGAACTACTTAAGGCCAGTGACGTTTTTCAGAGCAACAGGTGGTCAGAGTGACATAATTCTGGCTCAGTGTTTGGATCCTTAGAAATTAGGCCCTGCTGCTCTGCCAAAAGGGTCATTACTCTGTCAATATGTATGAGTGCAGGTTTATCCAACTTATTACCAATGTCAACTGATAAAAGACAAAATTAAGAAGCTAACAGGGATTCTCCTTAACACCCACTCCCTATATGTGGTATAGATTCTGACAAACAAACAAATAAAAAAAATAATAAAATGATAAGTGTCCATCTTTGACATGTCTTAAGGCTTGGCTGAGAAAGCTATTTATTCTCATACACTGTTAACTCCTGGCACGCATGCATTCGAGAGGAATGCCATTCAGAATGCAGAAAATATATTTAGTTCTCGCCAACAGACAGCAAAAGGCACCAGAGGGTCTAGCCCCTGTGTGAGAACAGTTATTTCTGTCGCAGTATGGACTTTCAATTACTGTAATCTGCTGCTTCACTCCTTCAAGAACATCAGGAGCAATTAACTATTTTGACACTTCAAGTATGACACCTACAGGACATAGCATAAATGAGTATAGCATTATTTCTGCCATGTAAATCATTTATTTGTTCTATATTTTCATTTATCAGTGAGAAATGGTCATGCAGTAGAAGTTAAAAAATAAGTCTTATTTTGATAAAACTTGACTACACCACCTACAGTGAAAGTAAACAGGAAATCAAACATATGCAACATCTACAGGAGTTATTTCTGGTGAAAAAAAATGTCGAATCGAAGGGTTAAAAAATGTGCAGTGATGGTTTGACAGTTTGCATTAAGCCCATTAATGGTTACGTGCTTACAGACATTGGAAATACCCCACAGCTGCAGTCTGGCTGCTGCTCCATATGTGAGCCTCCTGTCAGACCTCACCACCACACAGAGCAAGTCTCAATCGCAGCCTCACAGACATGTGTCCAGCAAATTCTCACAGCGCAAAATGAAACTACAGATGTTCTGCTTTTACTTATGACAACATAATGAAGATTTGCGACTGTGTATTTGTGCATGTTTCATGAAGGTGCATTTCAGTCTCCGAATCGTTTTCCTGTATGGTTTTATTCTGGGAAACCCTGTGAGGTCTGTGCTTATATTTGGTGGAGGTTTTACCTAAAGCTGGGCAAATCTCAGAGCAAAGCCTGGTGATTCAAACAGGGATGAACAGAGAACAATGCCCAGATAAGTGAATTACCTACCTGGTAGGAACACACAGAGCCTGTGTCCTGAAGCTAGGCAACTGGCAGGAGTGTGTTTGTATTAGGAAACAGTTGAGCAGCTCCTGCAAACACAACTTAGCTGGTTTAATTGGTGCATAATTCCTGCTGAGTTGTCTTATGTGTCTGTTTTTTTTTACCTGCTCAAACACTAGAAGGCAGTTTGATTGGTCATGGAGTAATTAACTGGAGAAGCTCTTCAGGGGGGAGAATTTCTTTTTTTTTTTTTGTAGTTAGCGACAAATTCATTCCTTGGTGTCTTTGTCACCTTTCGTTCAGATATACAAAGTGTTTGTTACAACTGACTATTTTCTGCTAGTTAGTCAAACTGCATGGTCATTGTTTTATATCTAAAAAGTATTAAAGCTCCTGTACAAAGTTTTTTAAAGGTACTTCATCTGACAAAAATGAAAAGTTGTTCTTTTCTTAATGACCTACAACTTTGGCAAACTATACCAGTAGCAAAAAAAAAACCTTCAAATTTTTATTCTCCACTTTTTAATACTTGTAAGTAACTCCTGTGAATAGTTAGAGGTTAGGTGTCAGCTGAAATTCTTTCTTATGTTTACCACAGCAGATATTCGTAATGACTGATCCATTTAAAGTTAAAACAAAAAAGGTAAGATAATTATGTCTGTATGAGTAAATTGTGAGGAGATACAACTTTGTCCACGCGGGAGTTGCCTAAACCTGCACAAACAAAAGTTCCTCACAGGACCTTTAAAAGACAGTAATAAGTCAGAAAATCAGTGTGTTAGACTTTTTCATCTCTGTTCTGTAGTTTGTCATTTTGTGGATGGTTCTTGCATTAGCGCTGTCTTTACTTATTTAACAGAAACAAGGGACATTTAGAGTTGGTGTTGTTGACAAATAAGAGACAGGTGCAAATTTACCTTCTTAGCGCTCATTAAAGGGGCTGTGGTGACTATCTGGAGGAGTGTTTTTCTGAGATTGAGACTGTTTCTCATGAGCACTTGCACTCACAGTCGTGAAGTCATGACTCTAACCAAGGCGTGCATTTGTTTTGAAGCAAATGAAGGAAGAGTTGATATTGTTTTTAACACTGCTTTACTTTGTTGAAGACAACATTTAACCATATAAAAAAGGGACAAGGTAAAGTTTTTGTTTATAGTTACGTAGCGCCATTGCCAAAACATTCCAACAAATAAACTTGTAAAACTTTGTCTGTAGCGTAGTTTAATACCAGACTATATTTAGCAATGTGCACAGTCTGGTGTTTAAAGGCCTGTCTATAACTTGTAACGTTAGTGAGCCCTGATTATGTCCTACCACTGCTCATCTAGTAACTCCAACCTCACCAAGCAGGGTAAATGTAACCTGGCTCCTCATTTTGGACGTTTTGATGGACTCTCAAGTTTGAACAGATCACTGCAGTATAACTACTGCATGTGGGTTAGCTTGTGATTTAACCTGTGGCTCGTGTTTTAGCCTTTTGCCTGTGCTCTATCACTCTCCGGTTTGGCTTTCTTTTGCTCTTCTGTCCATTTTCAGTTTGTCAGTCTCGCTTCAGTGTACGCCAAGACTACAAATCCAAGAAACTGTTTCTAGCAGAGAAAAACACAGATCTCTCTTCTCACTGCTTGTCAGTCAACATTGTGTTGTCATAGGGACTTTTACATGCTGTAAATCAGTATGCTCCTATACTACCTCAGCAGGGAGCTGAAAAAAAGCATTTAGAAATTACCTATTTTAGCGCTGATAATCCCATTTTAGATTGTGGATTATGATCAAAGATTAATCTAGAAATGAGACTTTTTTTATGATCACTTAGAAATCCCTGATACAAGCAGCATTCTTCTGTTATCTTTGCACTAAAATTTATTTGACATAAGAGTACAACAACTGTACATCCTCGGAGAGTTCTGCATTGTTTTTAATGACATATCAAACAGTTGTTCCTTATAGCAGCAATAATATGATTCTCATGATTATAATATGTTTAGCCATTGTTCTGTCAAAGAAACAGATTTTTTTGTTTGTTTGTTTTTTATTCATTATATCATAGGACTATATCCGTCTCTGACCTTGGTAAAACATTATACAGATATATGGTATTGATACAGCTCTATATGGATTGAAACAACTGAAGTATACCCACAGGTTTCTTCGCCATATTGCATTTGTCTTTGCCCTCAGCTTTTCGAACAAAATCTATCCAGTGCAATGATAAAAAATAGATTTCTTTGTTGGATCTCTGTTCTGTTGTCATGAGCAAACAATACCTGTACCTTCTCTCAGTACCAAAACTTTTTAAATGTCCTGGAGGAGTTCCTGTTCCAGTCCCAAACCTACAGAGAACTCTAATGAAGGCTTTACCTTCCAGGCAAGCATATTTCTCCAAATGACAGTAATTTACATATGATGTATTTAGAGAAAAAGAGGGCAGGCTAATTCTATTTAAAGATTTTCCTTTGTTTTAGGAGTCATTAGCAGCTAGCTCAAATCTAATTTTTACAATTTCATCAGGCCATCTTGGAAAGCCTTTGTGAGCTCATCAGAGAGGAGCATTTATTGCTAAGTGTTCTCTATTGCATTAGCACACAATAAAGCGGCCAGGGACTGCTACAGACGTTTATGTGGAATCCAGTTAACACTCCGCCAATTCGTTTTTTATTGGGACACAATCAATTTTTATTCATTTTAAAGCCAGAATGCTTTCTTTCATTGTGTGCCTCCTCCAGATTATTATACCCTAAACCAATTACTCAGTTGTTTTCACAAAATGCTAATGTTTATGTTAAAGATTTCCTCTTTGAAATGCATGCCTGAGATGTATATACATGAAGTAAAATTCTCTGTCACGTTTTTCATTATCACACATTTACCGCTGTGTTATTAAAGCATGATAATTACATTCATTCAATTTGTGTCATATAGAGCACTGTCTTTCTTCACTGGATCTTTGTATTAGTTTTGCTCCATAAATTTGCCTTTGTAAGAAGTCTTTGTTGTTCGCACAGGAAACAGCCAATGTAGACTCTAATGACATTACACAGATTGCAAATTGAGCCTTATTTTGTAAAGCTGAAACAATTAAATCAAATTCATTTGTGATGCTTAATATATTTCCGTTTAGGGTTTGTACAATTTATGTATTTCATATCAAAAGCTAAGCTGCTGGGTTTAACTTGTGTGCAGAGCAGAGAGCAACATCCATGTGTGTCTGACAGCAGGATGTCTCTCCATGTGAGCAGCGTGTGCACATCCTCACTCTTGTGTGATAATTAGAGTGCTTAAGTGCTTCTGGAGACTAGACTAACCCAGATACCCTCTTCCTCTTCAGCCCCTCATCTTATTCACCAGGAAGGTCTTTAATGGCTCCCATCCGACTCTGGTATCAGTTATTGTTTGGTATCAGATGAACTCCTGGTACCCTTCACTATTTTCACTCCAGCACATTTGACCTGGGCTGTAATGCAGGAAACTCATGTCAAGTCTTACTCTTTGTCCTCTGATGCGTCAAATAAAACAAGGCACCTTTTATTGACTGTTACGCTTTAATACACACAAACAAAGAATATTCACAGCAGTGATGACAAGCAGTGACGCTGCTTCAATTTATGAGTCTCTGCTGGTGTGCTTCTCTTTCAGTTTTGGGATTTGTCCTGTTGCAGACTCCCGCGAGATGACAAGTTATCATTGATCCGTCCTGACTCAGTGGGATCCGTTAAATAATGTATGGGCTACTGTGCATTACCAATGCACTCTCCTGTCCTCGACCCATTAGAGGAGCAGGGCACGGGGCCCCTAGCGGCTCCAGGCCCTCAGAGGTCCTCAGGCTTTCATTTAATTAAATTATCCCATAATGAAAACTCCAGTAATGAGATTAATTTTAATTATTTATCAGCGGCCGATTTGAGGGAGAGGCTGTGTTAATAATGCATGACCAGGCTAAACATTTTTCAATTCATCGCCTTTTCCTTTTGTTAAAGGTGCAATTTATTAAGTGCTCTGCAGCTGCTCGAGGTGATGGTGCTGGAGATATGGACGACCAGGCCCAGAGGTCAGAAAGAAGGGCTTTACTGTCATCTGATAAAGTGCTAATGTCGCTAAATCAAACCAAGATGTGAGAGTTATTGTGCATTCCATAAGTTTTTTCCCACTTCACTTTTCGGCTTTCACAGTTTAAGCAGTCCTCAAATCTACAGTTATTTCTTAAAGCTTTGCGGATTTTATATCAATACCTAGAGGCAGAGAAGTAATCAGACCTATGCCTGTAATTCTCTGCTGTTGTTTGTGTTCTTCCATCAGGTTGGCATGTTGATTCCCCTTGTGTGAGCACATTAGAAGACTTTGGTGTCCAGCCAACAGAATTGGGGGAGATTGTCGACTGTCACACAGTGTGAAACTGTAATTAGCTGGCATGGAAGTGTGTTTATTTGAGTTCCTGGGCTGGGAGAGGTAGCAGAAACAGTGAAGGTGTGTAAATTGATACTTGGTTGAAAAACAATTACCTTTTGTGATTTAAATTAGCAGATTTCACATCTTCATAACTTTTGTATCAGCTGACAGAAACGTATAGGCTGGCAGAGCAAGAGAAGTGGCCCAGGGCAGGAGACAAGAATGTCATTGGGACGTTGAGCCGAGTGCATTTATCAGGCCTTCATCAATAGTCAATTAATAATTCAGGCCAAGTCTGGGGCTTCTTTAGGGCAGGGTTTCAGCTAGCTTGTAATTTTGTAAATTGCATAGTCATCATGCTATGGACAGGCCAGGGTGTTCAGAGAGTCAATGGAAGCAGGTTGGTCTTTTGGTTTATTTAGTAACAGGTAGAGAACAAGTTCATGCCAGATGTGGTAGATTTGCAGGTTTTTTTTTTAAGAACAAATGCTCCTGGGAAACAAAGAGAACAATGTGAAAACATGCTTTCCAAAAACGACAATATTAAGGCTTCTGTTATGCATAAATAAGATTAAGGAGTGATGAGCAACAGATGAACATAAATTGATGTTTAACAAGTGAGAGCAATAAACTCAGTACTGTGCACGCAAACATTGTCGGAGCAGATCTATCTCTTTACTTCATCTTGACTCCACAATGACAGATACACTGCCTGGCCAAAAAATTGCCCTAAAAAAAGGTCACAGACTCTTATACTTCAGTGGACCACCTTTAGCTTTGATTACAGCACGCATTCACAATTTTAAGTAGTTTCTGCGATCTCCTTAGATGTTTTCTCTGCTTGATGCATGCCAATGATTTGACCTTCTTGAATGGACTAACATCTTTTCCACGACCACAGGATGTGTCTTTCACCATGGTTGTTTAAGAAATGAGAAGTTACTTGATGCATCAGCTGGGGTTGAATAACTTGTTACCAGCTGGAAGTTATTCGCCAATGCAGCCATTATCCAATAGGTAGCGTGTACCTTTTTGCTTAGTTGTATCCAGGAGGCGATTTTTTTTTGCTAGGCAGTTTAGTAACTAATTCAAATTGCCGATTCATGTTCAGACTGTAGCTTTTTGCTAAACGATTAGCCCCTCCCTTTGACAGATTCCCAACAGATACTGGTTGTCAGAAAACAAACAGTCATTTCTTTTTATTGTGAGTTGATCTAGGTGCTTTGGTCCAGGTGCAGCGTTCACAGAACAGTATGAGGCCAGCGAAGGAGCAAACCCCTCAATTATCTCCATCCAGCTCTCTGATAAGCCCCATTCAACAGAAAGGGCCCTCTAATTGCCCTGACCAGTATTACCTGTTCTGTTTTCAAAAGTGCACTATTCTTCCACATTGTTTCCAAGGCAACTGGAAGTTTTGGTGACCTATAAAAAGTTGCTACTCCTGTAACTGATCCGAGGCTCCGGCGGTTGTTTGTTTCCATGGCAGGCTGCAGAGCTATATATAGGACTTTGTAGCTGCTACTAGTCACCACAGAAAGCATTACCAACAATTTAATTCATTCGTTTTGAAGGGAGAAATACTAGTGGTTTTGCTGGATTGAAAGTTCATGAGAGATCCAACAGGATGTTTAGAGAAAAAAAAATAACACCTGGGGCTTCAGAGATTGAGTCACAAAGTGAAGAGGAAGATGGTTTCACACTTCTCTCTCTGTTTTCCAAACTGTCTGCTTTCCCCTCAACCCAGGAGTAATTCTTTTTAAAAAAGCGACGTAATGTTTGTTTTGGAGTTAGAGGCAGTGCCCCGGATGACCGGGTATTTCTTTGTTGTGGTTTGGTTTGTGTTTTTAACGAAGGCATGTGGAGCTGCTGGTGTTGATGATTCATTCATTCATCATCAGAGGTCTCCGACAGTTCACTGTGTCTCCATTCAACAAGTGTGTCTTGAGAAAAAGGTTAATCAGGGAACTCTTTATATTAAAGTGATAATTTATCTGTGATTCACAGGAGTTGAAAAGGTAGAATCATTATCAGAGGTGTCAAGTACAAAGCTCAGGAAAGGATCTCCCTTGAGGCATTTGGCAGCTGAAGCAAACTTCACTCCAATTTCAAATTCTGTCTCCACCCTTCTGCTGTATTTTATCCATACTTTCAGTTGTCTTTATAAACATGTTAAAAGTACAGTTTAATTTTCTTTCTTAAAAAATTCAATCCTCCCTTTAAATTTTGTAGTCTTAAGTATAAGGTCTAATCAATATTGCTTCTTGAAAACCAAATCTGGATACAGGAAGAGCCTTTGAGTCCACAGATAATATTTAAAGAGGTTTCACAACAGATAGAATGAGATGGACTTTTAAAAGAGGTGAGATATCAATAGGAATCCATTTAGTTTATGGACTAGCTACATTAAGTTAACTAATAATCAATCACACCCGTCTTCAAAGCTTTTTAATGCACATAGATCTGACATGTCAATACATTTCCAGCGTCACGCTCACTCTTAAGTCCATTCTTGTGGTTATTCACCTTCCAGAGTCCAACTGCTCCAGCAGGGCACCTTTTACTGCACCGTGCAGTGATTCCAGGAACACGGCTCTGCAACCATACAGTTTTAGGGTCCAAGAGGATAAAAGGTTTACAGGAATAACTTCTTGCTGTGGACTTGAGAGGGAAAAAACTCAAATAAACACTGTGTCTTTTCATGCACTCTGGCTGCATTTTCTAACGGATTTTAACAGGTATCTTTGCATTCTGCCTGGATGGAGTCAAATGATAATTTTGTCTCCCATATTTATGAATCAAATTTGTTTCTATTTCAGCAAAAGAGGACATTTTTGCCCTTTCCCTTTTTTTTACACTCAATATGTTGGTTGATGTTGAGAAAAGGACAATTGTGAAACTTTTTCCTAAAATCACTTGTAAGAAGTTCAAGCTAGATGAGATGCACCATCTTTTCACAAAGGGTACAAAGGGAATGTGTGCTTTAATTTAAGCATGCAAATTCCATTTCCTCATGGAGGAAGTCACCTTTTAGCGGTCCCACTGCTGCTCCAAACACATCAAGAGGAAACAAACGGAAAGTTGGCATACCGTTTCGTCCAGTCAGTTTCTATTGATGTCTTTCACAATGTTTTGTTATCTGAAGGAAGTTTTGATGTGGTATTTAAGTTAGACTGCTGTAGTTGTTATTTCCTCTATATTATTATTGGTATCCTCACTCAGATGATGTAGTTTTTACTTTTTCATTTGAAGAGAAACATGAACAGCTCTTCCTGCTCACTGCTTCTCGATAGTGCAGTAATTACGTCATAGTAAAAACACTAAATGAAAGGCTGTCTCCGTTACTCAGGGTGACGGCAGCGACAAGTACCAGACACATGCACAGAAGTCACCAAGAGGTAGTTCAGTTCAAGGTATTAGCATAAATGTCAGCGCTCTCCTCGCATACTCTCAAACTGCGATTACAGCATTGGTTATTTCCGAACTTCTTGTCATGCCTCAAGTCTGGCTGTGGTGTGATTGGAGGCAGCTTGTAGTTCAGCAAGCCGCTAATAGTTCACACCGTCCTCTGGGCTGTAAAAAATTGTGCAGCTCAGCATGTTTCCTGCTGTTCTTAAGAACGAGTGACATTCTGTGCCTGGATAATCTGAGCTTCGTCTTTTTTAAGTGCCCGATCAGCACAGCTGTTAAGGGGTTAAAAATTACTGAAAACTGGTGTCCAATGGGAATGTCCATTCATCACTTCTGATACCACAGAACAAATGTGCACATAGGTTAAATATAAATAATTTTCCGGTCTGTATTATTTCTGTTATTTTTATGCAGGATATAAAGCTGATTGGTAACACCACAGGCTTAAATAGCCTTGTGAAAGCTCTTGTAGTCGTCCCTTGGCACACACAGGGCCAGAACTTGAATGTGGTAGCGTACTCTGTCAGTGAGACAAACCGCTGGCTTGCACAGCTCTGCCTCTTTTGTAACTGTATTTAGTTGCTGAGCAGAATGGCACAGACCCAATCTAAGTGGCTTTCATCTGGCCAATTCAAACAGACGTTTGACCCCAGACATTTGCCTAATGTGTTTTTGTTATGTGGACTCCTGGCTTCACAAATGTCACAGTGGCTGGACCAGTGGGGGTTTGGTGAGGGACTCAGGGAGGGGGGGCAGCCTAAGGAGGTGGGGTTGCAAAGCAGAAGTCTACAACCTCTGCATTTTGTGCTCTAACCCAATGGGAGTTGGTGGTGTGCAGAACATAACTTCCCCGTGATATGACGGGCCCCTCCCTCCCTCCTCACAGCCCAGAGCCACTAAAGCTTGCTGATGAGCGGCCCGGCCCCCAACACTCTCTGCTGACCTGGGCCCAACTGCGCAGGCAGCTGTGGAGGAGACGGGGAGTGCCACATTTCTGGCCGCCTGGGTCGCACAAGTCAGAAGCCGTCCCAGACAGTTGGAGCAGTCCTGACAAATGCTGCCATTAGAGAGGTGCTGAAAATTTATTACCAAACATATTGGTATTTTAGGGTGCAGCTGACTTAGATTTAGTGGCATTACTGATGAGGCTTAGTCTTTAAATTGTATACCAGATTACGCCCCAGAACTGTCACAAATCACAGCACCTACTCTATTAAGAACATGTGACATGTGGCCAACTTCAAACATTAGCCTACTGTACTCAGGTTCACAGATTTGGAAGGAAAGCATGAATTTACATAAGGGTAACTTCAATAAGGAAACTGACAGTTAAAAATTGGTTAGACTTTTAAAATATATCATTTTTTTATTTTTATTTTCTTTCTATAATATCCTGAGGTTTAGTGTCATATTTTATTGTGTCATATTGTTTGAACACACATCACATTGAACTGTCATATCGAATTTTCCCCATCACATACCACGTATCCTATTGTGTCATATTGTATTGTATTATATGTTATCCATCCATGGTATCATTTTGAGTCATATTGTATCGTGGTGTAACATTTCTTGTCCTGGTGTATCGTGTCTTATTGTAACGTATTGCATTGTGTCTTTTTGTATCGTATTATGTCGTAACGTTTGGAGCATATTGTAACTTACATTTTGTGACATATTGTATTGTGCTGTGTTGTGTGGTGTGCCGATAGACTTTATAATAGATTGACATAGTTATGGGTTTTGGATCTTCACTTTAGCAGTTATTGGGCTGTGCCTGAAAATATTCACCCCCATACAGTGTGTACCATTGGTGAAATTAACGATTCAGACAGGAGATATTTTTTCTACCGGGCTGTAAACACACTAATTTCTGCTCTGAAAATAGCTTTTTTGGCTCGGTGTGTATGTGACTTCCAGCACTTCTGAAGCTACTGTAGCTTCAGGCAGACACTCAACAAACAGCAGATTTAAGTACTTCCACATTGTCTCATATTTTTAGCCTAGAGTTCAGATTGCTGCCTGGTTGTGCTCTAACCGGACATATCTTTTTATAATGCGACGCGTCATGTTTTGTTGTTTCGTGCTGTGTTGTACCATAATGTATTAAAACATAATGTAGTGTATTGTGTCGTGTTGTGGCGAGCCGTGACTCACACTTACCCAGCTATTTCAAGCTGTTGTTCAATCCCCTCCTCTGGTACTGTGATGCGGCATTGATTAATGAATCAATAGAACAGTCTTTCCTCACAGAAATGTGAAATGTAGCTTTTTAGCACAAACCTTAAAACAAATTGACCTAACCTCATTCATTTGAGCTGAATTTACTCTTATTATTCTTTACCTTTTACAGGCTATATATTCTCAGCCTATTGCCCTCAGTGATACCTCCAACATTAGTGATGTCTTATTCTGAGTAATAGGTCTCTAAAGTGTGCTTGTTTGGCTTTTTTGGGGCCATTGGAGAGTAATAAAGTGTCTGTCTGAGGATTTTTGGGGTCCTCATAGACTTTCCCCAGGTGTGCCTCACTGGTCATAAAGTATAACTTGTCTCTGATGGTGTATGTGCCTGGCCAGTCTTCTTTAACAAAACACGAGTTGTTACGATGGGTCTTTCACTGTATAAATTCATTTAAAGACTCTTTTAAGTGAAGCACTTCAGAAAAGTGTACTTGTTTTATTTTTAGTAACTCACAGAAAAGTATTTGACTAAATTCAGAGCATTTTTCCTGTTCCATTTGGATCCAAGATGGCTACAACAACAAGGTCCCACTGTCATATTTAGCCTGTGACATTGAGGTTTACCATTTCCTTTGTTCCTCTTTGTTTAGAGGAAAGCTCCGATGTAATTTCATGTTGAGGTATGCTTCACTTTCATCACTGCTCCTCATGAGGCAGGCCAACCTGATGTTTGTTTATAAGAAATACAGGCTCACTCGTAACTTTCATTCACCACTTGAAAGCACTTGACTTGCTACTAATTTACCTTAAGGAACTTCAGAATTATCTGTCTGCACTTTTGAGCCCTTTTTCCGTTTTTTTTCTGCTCTAACTTGTCACCATCAAAGTTTTTCTTTTGGGTTTGATGAAAGCTTTGTAAATAGATGAGTTAACGCTACAGACTGACATGTTTGACTGGAGGACACATGTTTCTTTGGCTCAAAAATTATGTTTATTTGTCCTGTTTGTTCACAAATTGTTGCTATGCATATGACAAAGTGAAAATGGAAACACAAGCAGCAAGAACAGAGTAAGATTTTCATTTAATTTGAAAAGATCCGGAATTTTCCTCTATCAGGATAACTCCCTCTGTTGTTTTCCATTGGAAAGCGAGTGCATGAAAAACTCAGGAGTATCCAGTTTATAGCACTTACACAGCTTTTTGACAAATTGCCATGTAGCAAACTTTAATGTGCCACTTGTGTCAGGGGCAAGGCTGGAGGGTGGGAGGTTTGTGTAGTTAAGGATTTTTTTGTATTTTCCTCTTAGTCAGTAGGTGAACACTTCACCTGGTAATGCTTGTATAAATATATAAAAACTGTTATTTTATCCAAAGTTATCCCAAGTTCAGATTTCCTTTTCTTGGGGGAAGGTTCAGGGTGTAATGCTCCGTCGAGACCCCTGTCAAAAAAGGAACTTGATCCCCCCGATGTGTGACATTGTGTAAACACTGTAGTGGTTCTAACCAAACAAATTTGCAGCATATGCATATAAAAATATTGCAACTGTGTCACAGGGGTGTCAGCATTTTATTTCATCTGCACCACTTGATCCCTTCTCACAACGTACCCCCACCTTTTACACTGTTTTTGTTTTTTTGTCAAGAAACTCACTGAAATCTTTTCAGTCTTTCAAAGGATTGCAGTTAAATGAGCATTGACTCTCGGTCCCTTATCTCCAAAAAAGAATCAGTCATTTGGAAGTGAGTCTATTTTCATGTGTGAGAAGCTAAGTGGATAACCTGTTGGCAGTGGAGGACAGTGCAGATCTCTCTTCACTCTAAATTGCAGGCAGGCATCTCTGAAACCCCACATGAAGACCATTGAGTCCCATCAAGATAATCCTTAATAAAGAACGGCTTCGCATTTAATCTTAGCTCTCTTCTCAAATTTCTGACTTGATATAGTTTTTGGCAAGTGGTGTTTTAGCGCTGATGTCAGTCGAACGCTATCAGTGCATCTTTTGTTAAGTCTTCTTTTGGCAGATGAAGAAGGTCCTGCTAAGTATACAGTTTTTAAAGCTGCAGAAAAGACGATTCAAGTGCTCTAATTTGTGCTTCTAATGAGGTATCTGGTGTACGATGTCTCAGTGACTTTGAAAGTGTAATATTTAATTAAGCAGTTTGTATCTGATGGTAAGTGCAAGAGGAGTCAAGATTTTTACCAACCTTTTGCTTGAGACACTCGGCATGTGACAAACTTTGATATTACAACATGTTATACTGTCATCACTCGAACATCCACAGATACTGCTGGCTCACTAGAGGCCTTAAATCAAAACACACCATGCAGCTCTGCATGCAGAGGAGTCCCACAGGAAAATCTGAGTTTGGTCTTTGAGATATAAACAACACTGGATAATTATACTGTGCAATTTGAAAATAACTCACTTGCAAAATTGCATCTCAGGCTAATTTTATACAGCTGCTTATTGAAAGAGAGAGTGACAGAGAAAAGGCAAAGACTCGACTGGCATGTGTGCCCCTCCTCTGCTATTAGAAACAGTCACCTGAGCCTCCCTGAGCTTCTATTAGTCTGTTGAGTTATCTGTGCAATGTGCAATATATTTCATGTTAAGATATTGAAACATGAGCACATGTGGATTTACCTGTGGGCAGGGGAGGAGGTTGCACTTGCGTTCGCAGCACGTCCACATCATTACTGCAGTGTGCTTAAATCAGGAGCGCTGCAGCTCAGATCTATTTCTGTCAGCTCCTTGTTGACTGCCGCTACAGTGGCTGGTTGGTGTTGATCTGCTTTCAGAAGGGGTTGTGGACACTGAAGCTGATCAAAAGGAAATTGACTGGTATTTTTTCATCCCATAAAGTTAAATAAATGAGCTCTTATTGTGACACACACCTTCATTTTTTAACTCTTATCATCACCAACTCACCATGTGGCAACAGAGCAGACAAGTGTGCATACATAACCCAACCACTAACACAGTAAACTATTCTTCTAGCCGTGGGTGTTCTTCTTCTCTCACCACCTCCTTACTTTGCTAAATGTATGATTTCCTCTTCCTAGGTAATCATTTTTCAGTTTTGATGTTGTTATTTTACCCACAGTTTTATTATGTTGAAATCAAATAAATTTAAAACGCCCCATTGGCCTCCCAACCATCCATTACGCAGATTGATATTCTTGCGGAAAAAATGGCATGACATATTGAAGCAAAAAGCTGCACAAGCCTCATCACCAGCTTGAATAAATCACCAGTTCTAGCTCATCAGTAGCAGCATGGCCTTGTGAGGCAGCTTCGCACAGTTAAAATAATAACCTGGAGCAGACAGAAGGCAGTCATTACCTCGCACACAGACGCGCCGTGTATGTGTTGACGGAGGACTTCCACTAGTCTGCTGCAGCAGGAAGACGGACAGGGACAAGCTGCTCGGCCGCCACTCAGCTCCCCTTCACCTAATCTAATGACCTAAGCTGTTGTTTACCCTCTCTGACAAAGCAAAAACCAGCAGCGACTTAAGACTCAAAAGGAAAAAAGTGGCTTGTGGTTAAAAAAAAAAGACATACAAAAACAAGAGAGAAACTGGGGGAGAGGAAAAGTGAGGGCCCTTGGTGTGTGTGAGCAGAGCCGTGTGTTCCCGTGGACAGGCAGTGGTAGAGAGATCTGCCGGTTCATTGTCTTAAGTCTCCACTGATACGATCTGGAGAGGGCTCTATTGCTTAAAGCTGTGAGTGAATGACATATGGGGAGCTGGTGTGAGGCTCAACTCCCCTGTGCCTCCTCCAGACCCAAAGTCTTCCTGTGAGAGAGAGCGCCGAGCAACTTTTCTGCTTTTTCAAAACGGCAGCAGCAGCCTCCCTCTCCCTCCCCTCATTCACTGCCTCCCTCCCTCTCCCTCGCTCCCTCACTCTCTCTCTTTTTTTCCCTCTTCCTCAGACACTCACTAGTCACTGCCTGAAGCAGTAATCGGACAACTCTCTTTCTCACTAGGACCGGGTCTCCAGAGATAGCATAGCGCGGGGCTCCATGGGTTCCAAGACTTAAAATGAAAAAGAAGAAAGTAGTTTTGTAGTTTACATTTATTGTGCTACAGATTCTACAGAACACGAAGAACTGTTTTAGAAAGTTTGCTGTCCATTCTGCTGGACTGATGATCTTTCTGTCGTTGAATTTTCTTTAAAAAGAAAGATCTGAGAAGGGATAAACACACACGGATTCAACCATTATTGCAGTGAGTATGTTTTTGATTTCTACCTAATGTTTAACATGTTCCTTCACTAACCACCTTTTCCTAACTTATATGGTTTCAGTGTTTAAGACTGTGTGTTTTGGAGTGAGAAAGTGTGTGGGCTCATCTTAGGTATTTGATTCAAATGCTTTGAATTTAAATCAGATTTTAATTCTCAAATGAAAGGTTAATATCAAGAAAGTGAAGGAAGCAACAATTTTATTTTGGCTCTAATTTTAATTGTAGCTTCCAACGTAAACAACAGTTTTTTTTGTCTTAGTAATTGGTAAAAGAAAAAAAGAAAAAAGTAAGGTGAAGTGTAAATTAAATATTAGAATGATGGTATTAAAATCAGCATAAACATTTCAGCTGTAGGATGGTGGAAAATGTTTAACTCAGAGAAAATTAAAAAGGTTTGGTTTTAATTCAACTACAAATAGATTTAAATCCTGTTAAAAAGTAAATTTGAGAAAAAAAAATATGGTGTGTTTTCAAGAAAGCTCTAAGTAACGCACACACATTACATGCTCAGCAAATTACTGTCTATTCTGTGTCAATATTGCATTTAATTTCCCTTTTTAAAGTTCTCCAGTCCGTTTTGTGTGCAATTAAAGATCAAGTCAGGTAAAAATGTTCCCAAAGATTCAGATTTGGAAAATTATAATGTTAATTTTTGAATGCTTGTATTTTTAGCTCCCTGAAAAAAAATTGAAAACGTAAGAGAAATCCTTATAGTCTTCCATTCCCTGATTTATCCAAATCTTCTTTGAAAACATATGTGATCTACTTCACCTGCTTGGCCTAGTTTACATTTTTGATCAGGGAGGCAAACACGCTGCTCCCTGCAGGAGTCCTCCTTTTTTTTTTCTCTGGCAGAACAAACAACACCAACACAGTTAAAGCAGTTGACATCTAATGCCATCTGCTGAGGCCAGGAATGCTGCAGGGAGACCTGAGAGTCTCTTAGCGTCTCACAGAGACAACAGGCTAGGACTCCCGGCCGTGCTGCGTCTCTGCTCTGCCAGCGTCCCGCGTGTAGTAAAGATGACTCAGCCGCTGTAATCAGCATGCCCTCTAATTGAAGGATGTTCTGGTTTAATGTAGAGGGTATGATCGCAGCCTTACATCACAAGTCAGGGGCTTATTACTTGTGTGTGTAAAGCACTTTTCATCTCTTTAAATGTCACTTTTTCCTCTTTGCTTTTTCATCCCGTGATTCCTGTAATTTCAAAAAACTGCTGCTCTTTTTAGCCGTGTAGGAAGGTGTCTGTTTGTAGATGAAAGAGAGGAAATAAAAGAGTGAGCAGAGGCAGACTATTGCAGAGTGGCCTCGGCTCAGTGTAGGCAAACATGACAGTATGTGTGTGTGTGTGTGTGTGTGTGTGTGTCACACTGCCTGCTGCAGCCGTTCACTCACACAATAACCTTATTTATCCAATTAACAGATAATGAGGCGGCTGATTTGTCTCTGTTTACTCTGTGTATTTGCTTTGCGCAGAGGGAGAGCAGGGTCCCTTCGTGCATGTGTAGCAGCAGCGTGAATGTGTGTGTGTGTGTGTGTGTGTGTGAGAGCAGGAGTTGTCGGCGGTGACGGTGGCATTGTTTGCCTAAAGGCCTGACGTCTTTCTATAGCTGTGTCTAGCTGAGGCCGAGCCCTCGTCCTCTTCTCTCAGAGAGGAGATTGAAAACGGTGAAAGACAGAGGGCTAATTGGATACGAGGAAACGGGAGTGGAAGAGAAAGACACAGGAAATAGGGGACCTCTTATTAAGTCGCTCATACAAGACGATAAGTGGACAGTGGTTGTTTACTAAATAGTGCAGGCTCTTTTGCTTACACGAGGCTGTTTGGTTCTAGAATATGAAGCTGTATGAACAGGAAACAAGACTTTTGTTGATCGTTATTACAGATCTCTGATCAAAAATCTTCTCTCATGTATGTGTGTGTGTGTGTGTGTGTGATTGTTGATGACAGAATATTTCCCAGAGCAAGATAACCCGTAAACACAAAGTCTGACCACAGATTTAATCAAAATTGATTTTTTTTTTTTTAGCTTTGAATAAAAAAATCTTTATATCCTCTTTCATTCATTGCATTTTCTTCCCATCCTGAGTTTTTGATAATTTTACAAACACAGTCCATCACTTTCTCTAATTTGTTAGAATTAAAATAACATGCCTCAAGCATTTAAGTGATAAAACCTCAAAATTTGTCCGAGGGCTGCCTTTCATCTTTTTGTGGAGAGCCCCTTCAGGGCTGCCGTGGTCATGGTGGTAGGCAACTTGTGATAAAATGTGCACCTTAAATCTTGTTTGATGGCCCCTCGAAGGCGAACTGGCCTTCTGGAAATAATTTTGAGGGTTGAAGAGCACAGTATTAACAGATTTAATGTAACTATTGAGAGAATTGCTGGAGCACCATGTCAGATTGAACCAAATGAGAGCGACAAATTGCACGTTAGCAAACGGAACATCTGTTAATAATTGTGCTTTTAATTATGACTCAATTATGAATACACTGCTGGTGATTATGTGTGAAGCACTGCGTGTTTTGACAATTTGATGCCGCAAGTCTCAGAGTGGTAAAGTGCCTCTGTTTCAGTGAAAAAAAAATTCATTAATTTTTGGGATGAAAAAATAAGGAGTAATATTTCATGTTATTTTTACTGAAAAAAATGATTACACGTTTATTCTGCCGCTTTCTACAGCTTTGTTTACATATTTAAACAAACATCGTTTTAGTCTTTAATAAATCACCTTACAAAAGGCCAAATGCTCACCTTCATTCTGTTTAAATTATTTATAAAATATTAATTATGTGAATCAAAAAAAAACAAAAAACTGTTTAAAGTTAGTTTTGTTGGCAGCTGTCATTTTTTCAGCCTCATATCAGGACACAAGTGAAGTGTAGCATTTTGTAAACTGTGCCTAAATCTACTCACATCTGTGTCCAATTGTTGTCTGCATCTACATTCTTTGAGAGTGGATTTATTTTTCCTGGGCCACCATGTGGATTCAGATGACCAGCTTAAGTGGGGATTAGTTGTTTTAAAGTTAGATTTTGATTAAAGCATTGTTTTCTAAAAGTTGTAACTCACAGCACATGGCTCAGATAGACTGTAAAATTTCAAAAGACACCAGGCTGTGACTCTTTGAAATTATGAAGGATGAAAGAGGGAAGGAGTTGAGGATGGTAAATAAACAAAGCTCATTCAGTAAAAAAAATGCTTAAGTTTGTCAGTAATTTAAAAAAAAAAGGTATTTCAAAGGTGAAGAAGAGATTTGTGCTGGGTCAGACAGCCTGCATGCTGGGATGATCTATGCTAAAAGCTCGGCTGTGGCTTTATTTACTTTTGGAAACGCAGGTCTTGGAGTAAGTACAGCGAAACAAGGGGCCAGCAAATAACCGTGCTGGAGACGTGTTGTGGCACTTCTCCTGCTCCTCCGTCTCGATGACACTTGCAGCGTCTCATCCCGCTTTGCTTTGTTCCTGTTAGCTTCAAAGGCTGTTCAGGTTGAACTAAGATGCACATCAAAGTTTCTGAATGCACCTCTCTTTTCCCCTCTAACAATAAATATTTATCTGCTCAGAAGAAGAGGACGAAAGGCTTGTTTTTGCTTTTAAATCCCCCCCCTTGTCTTTCTTTCACCTCCCCCTCTTCCTCTCTTTCTCTTCACCTGGCTGGATTCACCTGCTGGCTATGGCTCACACACCAGCATGGTAATGGCTGCACAGAGAAACCAACCACCACACACACACATTATACCACATTAGTCCACCACAACACACTCTCTCCACAGCCCTCTGATCGCTGTTAATGTGCTGTGGCAGAGTGTGTTTCTCTTTCGTCTTTATGGCTTTTACCTCTGTGGACTTTCTTTTCCATTGATATTGTTTGTCTTTTTTTTTTTCTTTTTTTTTTTCACATGCATCGCCCACATATTTCAGTGTTGGGAAATGCCAGGAGGAGGCACTGCTGTTTTCTGCAGCTTGAAGTGGGAATGAATTTTCATTTTGCAAGAGAAAACAAATCATAAACAGTTTGAAAAAAGTTGAAATGCAAAGTTTGACTGGTATTCATGAAGGCTTTTCTTTGGTGTGAAGAGCAAAGCCTATTGAAAAAAACAAAAAGAAGAGAAAAAAAAAACCTCAAGACCACGCAGCTCAGGTTACCCTGGCTCATGTAAACAGTCAACCATTAAAAAATCATGCTAGGATTTGAAAAAGAAAAAATAAATAAATAACTACATTTTGTGTTTTCCCCTGACCAGTTGAATACCTTTGACCTCTTTAGGACCCTGTATCCCCATGGTGGGCCAGTGTCGACTCTAATGTAGTGTTATGGCCGCACATGTATATGGCTCTGCTTGATGTTTGCAGCGAGACGAGCAGAGTGGGAGAGGACAGCGAGATGTAACTGTCAGCTAACGGAGAGTAATAGAGGCATTCGCAGCGTCATAGGAAACATATGTGGCTCCATATGCTCTGCGTGTTCTTGTTTCCAGCCTCGTTCATTGTCTGAGATGCACCACTGATCTGGGGGCCTCTAAAGTGCCCCGCGTGCACATGTAAGTGTGTGTGTGTGCACATTTGCACCACTGATCTGGGGGCCTCTGAAGTGCCCTGTGCAGAAGTGTGTGCGCACCGACATACAGACATGAGTTATGTGTTTAAGAAAAGGATAAAAAAAGAGACAGAAGCCACAGAGAAAGCAAAGAGTTATATGATGTGTGTGTGAGTGTGTATTGTTCTCCACTCGCCTTTGTGTCCATGGTGAAGTGAGGAGTTTGTGTGTTTCTGTGCCATGGCCCCAGGCTGGGGCAGGCCCGCGGGAAGCAGCCCTGACGGTCATTAGGAGCTGTCAGTGTGCCGGGAGGGGGGAGTGCTGATAAATTTCAGATAGTGTCAATTGCAGATGAAAGATCTGCTGAAGATGCTGGGGGTGTCACGCTCGACTTGCCTCTACTCAACAAGTCCCATCTTCCCTTCCAGGAGCAGGCTACCTCAAGCAGCAAAGCGGGTAGACTCCCCCCCAAAACCCACTCACCCCTTCTGCCTACCTTCACCCCCACACCCCCTAGCTCCAACCACCCACCCCTTCCTGCTTACCTTGGCTAAGCCTCCTTGCATGTTGATTGGGGGAGGGCTAATCCAGTTTGCAGCTGTCGTAGACCAATGATGAATCACCTTTCCGTCATTTGGCTGTGCTCCCCTTGCTCAGGGAGGAGGAGGAGGAGGGAGGACCTGGAGGAGGAAACAACAGCAGAGTAGTGGCCGCAGCTTGGAGAGAGGAGACAATGTGTGCCTCTGTTCCCTCTTTAGCCTTCTCTTCCCATTCTGCTCCAGAATAACAATAATGTTTTCTCAGACAAGCCTTTTTGTGTCATGGATGGCTCTGGACTGTGACATCGAGCTGCAGTAACAAGGAGTGACATTGTTTTCTGCTGGGGCAGGTGGAGGCAGAGTGCAGGGAGGTGGAGGGTGGTTTGGGAGGACTTTAAGCCCGTCTGGGTGCAGGTAAGAGCAGTGTTGAGTTGCCGCCAGAAGCATCAGAGACTTGTAGCACTCTGCAGGGCGTCAGATTTTACTCAGACACTCCAAAACAACGGCTCAGTGTTTTTGTAAACGCATTCCAACTTTCTATCCTTGAGCTAATGAGAGAAAAGTTTGGACAAAAGATGAGAAAGAAGATTAAGTAGTGAGTGTAAACGTATAAATAGGATTTTGCTTGATATTTGATGTGTTCACTTTGCATCTTTGTGGGGGTGTGACATTTTAAGCGAAGTAAATTAATATACTTCTGGGAAAAGAGAAATGCAGCTTCCACTATTAGAGTCAGTGTGACTCAGGCTGACTTAACTTTTTGCATCATTGTTTTCAGTTTTGCACATTTGTCTTTTATCTGAGCTATTTGTGTTTGTAAAGTAATGCTTAAAAATATATTTTCTTACTGATAATAATTAAATTTGGCTTAAACCACAAGAAATACTGCAAAGTATCATAATATCATAACAGTGAAATAACATCTTAAATAGAGTAAATGCATATCATAATTTAATCTTTTTATCTGATAATTCTGGTTTCTCTGTGCCATCTGATAGCACTCAGACTGCTCAGAGTTTCTTGAGACATTCATCTTTGTGGCCTTGTATAAAAAGCTGATGTGTGTCGATAGCAGAGACACTCAAAGTCTGGGGTATAATTGGAAATGGCAGCATAATGTAGAAAACATTTTGTCCTAATTTCATTAACGCACTGTGGCAAAGTGGCAGAGACAAATGGGGTCTGGAGCTTGTGGCTGTTTTTTTTTTTTTTTCAAATCAGTTGTCTTTATCCTCTGCTGTCTTTATTTGATCAAATCCTCCGAGCGCGCAAACAAGAAGATAGAATAATGTTTTTAGTGGCGTGGTCTTTCGTATAAACACAGAAACAATTAAGGAGCCTGCCAGAGCAAACACATGCCTCATGAGCTTCTCATCTGCCCATCAGTGAGGCATGGCTGTCGTACTATCAGGCTGCACTTTTAACAGGCACATTAAGCATCGCCTCAAACCAGCAAACATCTGCTAACAGTCTTCGAATACCACACAGAAGGATACGTACACTCCACAGCAAAGACAGCAAAGTGTGATTCTTGTAATGAGAGAAATCAGAGTTGGTCTTGTCATAATGTTTACTTTCTCTTAGCCTGCAGTTGTGCTGTTTATTTGTGCATATGGATGTGAGTGTGTGTGAATTTTCCTTCTAATGTGATGACAATTTTCATATAAATATAACAGTATTGTACATCGAAAAATTAAAGTAAACGGCCAAAACAGCTCAGACTTTTACATTTTTAATTTAAATTCAACTGTTTGTTTTTATATATTCCATATTTAAGTGTTGTGTATTTATTTTTTCACAGGAAATGTACTAGTTTCTACATAGAGTGTTCACTGCTTTGAGAACCAGAATTGCGTGTCTTCCGTGAAACCAGAGTGATATGTGTAATTTGATTTGGTTTGTGTGTGTGTGTGTGTGTGTGTGTGTGTGTGTGTGTGTGTGTGTGTGTGTGTGTGTGTGTTTGTGTGTGAACGTGCGTGTGCTTCTCGTCAGGTCTATGGAAATGCAGGATCTAGCCAGTCCTCACAGCCGAGTAAGTGGAAGCAGTGAATCTCCTAATGGTCACAACCTCGACAACTCACACATCAATAACAATTCCATGACACCCAATGGCACTGAAGGTATGCACGTACAGTACTTTTCTGCTTTTGTTGTGACTATGTTGAACACACTTTGGCAAATTTTACATCAAAGGAGCTAAAAATAATAATAGAGATGTAATGTGGTATTGGATACAGAATTAGAGCTTTGTCCCATTAAAACTTGTGTTTTTGCTGTTGAGCTATCTTCACCTTTTTTGCAGAAGTACAGTATCAAACATTGACTGACTGCTTCACTCAGTTCAGCTCCAGTTGTTGTTTTCCTCTGTCTTTTAGCTGTTTATTTAAGCAACCATGTAATTATTCAAAGGCCACAGCATGGAAATGACAGAGTTTTGCATAAGGTCTCTACTGTCTGTAGTTATTTACTCAGCTGATTCACCTGTGCTTAAATCTGAGCCTTTGTTTAGTAAAGCGCTCATGCTCATGTCACAAACCAACAGGAGAGCTATTAAAACATCCACCTCATCACGTAATCTACTGCCCCGTCATTGTAGAACTCAGGGTTCATGTTTTTAACACGTGTGTGAGTTTGTGTGTGTTCCTGAGACCGAAAGCCGACATGGTGCAGTCTGAATGTGTCCCTCTGCCACTCTCTCTCCTTTAGGTGATAGCATCACAATGCTTACCACTGCAGACTGGTTGTTAGGTTCTAACTCACAGTCCGCTGCAGGTTGGTCAACTTTTACAGCACAATGAAAGGACAATAATTGTTGTATGACCCACTTAGCCCATCCTTTAAACCAGATTTACTCCAATTAGTCGCACAAATCCTAAAACGAGATGATTTTGAGATTTATCATCTGCTAAATCCTGAAGCTGCCTCAACTATTGTGCCTTTCATTCAGAGACTCTCTGCTCTTTGCCGTAGTTGTTGTGGTCTTCTGTTTATAGCATGGTTTTACACACTCTGGATCTGACTCCATTGTTGCTGAGTAGTCAGATTGTGAACTTGCATCCTGTGAATTAATTTCTTATTTTCATTTGGACATCCCGTGTTGTTCCCTCAACACAGTGCTTATTTTGTGCTCTGTGGCCTGAGTGTGTGCTTGTTTATGCATGCACCGTACCACTATTTTTTATTCGTTTGTTGCTCGAAAGAATCGCCCCATTGTCAACATGTGTTCCCACACTGAACGAGCATAGCTGAAACATGTAAAACATGACAGCGTACAGCTTCTTCAGGCATGAGGAATTCTACCGAGCATGACTCTCTTGCCCATATTGTCAATTTGTTTTGCCAAAAAAAGAAAGGAAAAAAAATCCTCCAAGCTCGCCTGAAGAGAAATGGATTGATTTCAAAGATTCTTGAGCTGTCAGAAAGCTGTGAAATTGTCTTTATAGATGTATCACTGAGCTGTATGATGGAGCCAAGGTCAAACAGCGTTCGCTACACTCTTAAAAAGATTTTATACACCATACATTTCTTTGACATTTCAATTGTACTTTTACCTCCCTGTGGAGCTCTTTTTTATAAGCGATTCATGCTACATTGAAGTTCAGAAAAGACAGTAATTCATCATGACAGACAAATTATTTTGTGAGACAGCAGTATTTTTGGATGAGTGGGAGGAACTGTCAAATTAAAATTGAATTTTGAACTCAAGCAAACATATCTTTTAAATGTAGGATATGACTTTTGAGTGTAGATTTCTTTCTCAGGTTGAATATAGAAAAAGACAAAAAAAAGTGTTTTGTAGAACCTAAAAGATGTTATGAAATTTTTTGTATAAATAAGAAATTAGATTTGAAATCAACTTAGATTGCTCATATATGATATGTGATGTATGAATAATAGATTTAGATTTCCTGGTATTATTTTGAATGAAGAATTGAGCGTCTTATAATGTAGTTAAAGTTTCCCGGTTCCACCCTGTTTTTATTAAAGCTGAGTCACTTTTTTCTGTATTGTCAAAACATGATTTGTTGGTCTGAAAATTTAAAAGCCTGTGACGGAAAGACTTTAATCTGATTTATTTTCTTTTTTTTTCAGACTTGATTTGGTGCTTTTGGTGACAATTTGGCTTCTTTGTTCGCAGTTAAAACCGAGCCAATGAGCAGCAGTGAAATTGCCACCTCAGTAGCAGACACCTCTCTAGACAGCTTCTCAGGATCAGGTGAGGCTGGAGGTGGGAGTGCTGTGTGTGTGTGATTGTGTGTGTGTGTGTGTGTGTGTGTGTGTGTGTGTGTGTGTGTATGTGTGTGTGTGTGTGTGTGTGTGTCCAGTGGTGTGTCTGGCTGCCTCTCTCTCTCACACACACACAGATGCACAGCTGCAGAACTGATTAGTGAGAGATGAGCCTACAGATGTGTGGCTGATAAGCCGAGGCCTCAGGAAGAGTCCCAGCAGCTAAAACACAGATATAGTGTGTGTCTTTGTGTGTGTGTGTGTGTGTGTGTGTGTGTGAGACTCTTACCTTAACTTTGTCAGCATATTTATATGCTGTGCTTTCTTGCGCATACTATGAGCATGTGTGTGTGTGTGTGTGTGTGTGTGTGTTTTTCACACACACACGCACACACACACACACACACACACACACAGACACACACACACACGCTGGTTCCCATGCCACTGAGGACTGAATTATGACCTGTAATGCACTGAGCTTGTCTGTCCAGTGGAGTGACATGGCGTCCCAGTGGCCCTTGCTCTCCACGGGCTGTTACCCTATCGCCCTGTCAGAGCCAGGATTTTCACACCCTGCTCTCAGCACAGGAACATCATACACACACTTACACACACACAGGGACAAGGCTAAATAAAACCAGGAGCTCTGAGTATAATGAGCATTGTCAGAATTGTTAAAGAAATAATCTCTAATGTGATAACTTTTTAGCTTATTGCTTTTTCCATCCTCACCGGTGTCCGTGTCAATCTGCAGGACTTCCTTATATTTTCTGTAAACATGTTTTAATAGTACCACATCCAACCGTGCATGGTATTATCTGGCTGCTAATTTTCCTGTATGTCCTCAACTGTTTAACTAACTATTTGATACTTTACGCCAGAAGCGAATAAATCACTTCCATGACTTTTGTCTTTGACAATATTAATGAAATTTAGTAATCTTACACCCCATATCCTCCTCGGGGAAACCCAAAGCTGCGTTCAGAAGAGCAGGTTTTGTCCGGCGGCAGGTGCTGCTGATGTGGGAAAAGTGTTCAATATTAATAACGTGTGTGAGGGGTTACAGTGTACAGTTACATGCAGTTAGCGCTCCCCCGCAACCAAATCCCTTATTTTACATGTCACGACCAATTAGACAGATGTTTCAAGACTAAAACACTGCACTGCAGTCAAACGGAAGAAATATGGCATACATTTAATCATTATTGTCTCTGTTGCCTAGAATTTTTGATGAATTGTGGTTAGAATTTTAATTTTTGTTTGATTTAAAGAGCAAATTTAAATTTGATTTCCAGAAGTTTTGAAATAAATTATTAAGGTTATTTAGAGGCTCTTTCAAAATTAAAAAACTATTTTCTCTGCACTGTTTTAAGTAGATTCAACTTTATTTTTTTCTGACACTGACAGTTTTGGAATTGAGACCCACATGTAACGTTTACAACAGGTCTGCTTTAAGTACTAATTTAAGAGTTTATTTGAAGTATACTTTGAATAAATTTACACATGGTTCCTCCTTCAGATTAAAATCAGCTGTGCTCCGCCGTGTTATTAGTGGCTGAACTTTAACAAGTGAACAGTGCTGTGGAACCGCAGTCGTGCACTTAATGAAGGAGTGATTATGCAGTAGTGCTCATTACCTGCAATCAGTGATGTCACTTCCAATGTGGTTGTGGCTTTAAAGGCTGGAGGCAGCTGAAGCTACAGGCCGGCACTGATTCAGTCCATCCTGTGTGTGTTTGCACCAGCAGTTGTCATAGCAGCACAGACATATCTCAGAGATACACAGGTCAGAGGAAAGACCTGATGTTCTTACCTGATTATTTGACTTCATTATTACTCTCCGGTTTTCAACCTTAAATAAGGTTAGTGAAATAAATAGAGAAATGCACTGTAATTACTATTTCCTTGGAATCCAGAAGTTCTATTGGCTTGTGATAATATTTACCTTATTTCTTAATGTTTAAATATGTGCTTGCCTCTTTTCTTTTTAACTCTCCTCAGCTATTGGAACCAGTGGCTTCAGCCCAAGACAAACTCACCAGTTCTCTCCGCAGATTTACCCTTCCAAGTAAGGCTTCTTTTATTTTTCTTTTAAAAATAAGCAGCATCCAACTTCATTTGGCTCTTTAATTAGATCCTTCTGCAAGATTGGGGGTTTTCGAGCAGCTTTGTTTGCCAGGATGTCTGCAGCTTGTGCACTCTTAAATCTGTTGTAATTATTATCTTGCGAAAATTTCCTTCGCCATTTATTGTTCTTTCACTATGTGTACGAGCTGTGCGATGCTATCTGCCTCTTGGCTGTGTGTTTGAAATGAAGTAGCACAATCACAAGGAATTTGTCAGTTAGCAGAGTTTGTGTTACGGTTGTGGGGTACAACATTGTCCCCTTTCTTCCTGCCTTCCCTTCTCACTTTGTGTCTTTTGTTTCTTTCTCAAACAGCAGAACATATCCGCATATTCTTCCTACCCCTTCATCCCAAAATATGGCTGCGTACGGACAGACGCAGTACACCACAGGAATGCAGCAGGCCGCAGCTTATGCTAGCTACCCCCAGCCTGGCCAGCCTTATGGCATCCCGGCCTATGGTAAGATATCTCCAAGACACACCATAAGCTTTTCTTTCCTCACTCCGAAATGCAGGTCATGTATTAGTACTCTCCGTTTTGTATGCGTTCAAAGGAGGAGAACATGATGACCCAATGCATTCCTGTATTTTTGGATAGAACAAAACCTTTCTCAAAACAAAATTAAGTTCCCAAATTTTTCCTTTAAAGCATGGCTAACTGAAAAGTTGAGTTGATGTTTAGAGCTTGCACATTCTCCTTCATTGAAATAAAACAAAAATTGCTTGTCAAGCTGTTCGGAAAGATCCAAAAGATTAGAGATAAAAATCTGAAAACAAAACCTGCTTTCCTCTGGCATTGCTAGAGAAAGCAGCAAAGACATGGCTCACAGAAGGCTTTATTTGTCCAAAGTCTTTGGAGTGTTTTGACCCCAAAAGACTCTCCAATATGTGGAGGAATTTACTCTGTTTATTTGAATGGAGTGCTGCAACCTACTGCTGCATAGAGGCTGCATCGTGACCAATTTAGTGTAAGCAATGGCAACTTTAACTCACAAACATAAGCAGGAGGTTTTATTCCTTGTGCATCTTTTTCTGTATGACCCATCTTGGATGGTATTAACAATAATAACACAAATGGCAGCATTAGATCAACAATCTTGGTTCTAACAGACGTTTTGGGTTTACAGTAAAATCCCTCCACAGTGAGATAAATTCATTCTGATGGTAGCAAAGTCTTTGATCAGATAATCTGCTCTCCTGCATTGTGATCAGTGTGTTATGCTAACAGACAGGAGCGGTGTGCAGTGTAATTTAAACCTGTGTTGACTGTTGTTTGTGCATCAAACCGATCTGGTGTCACTAACTGATTTAGGTCCATTGTGGGCAGGCATAAAGACAGAGGGGGGTCTGAGTCAGTCCCAATCCCCGGGACAAACAGGCTTCCTCAGCTACAGCTCCGGCTTCACCACGCCACAGACGGGACAGGCCCCCTACAGTTACCAGATGCAGGGTGAGGACGGCTTTTTGAACTTTTTCTTTTTGGGAATCTTTGTAAAGAAGTTTAAAATGCAGTGTGGGATGCATTCACTCTCTCTTTAAGATGCCATTTTTTGAAGCGACAGAAGCAGAACAGCTGAAATGGTTGACTTTGTGTGGGGTTTACAAAACCACTAAGCAGATTTTGATCTACCAACAGTCTAAAAATATGATAGGGAATGGATGCCACTGTGTTTCTTCCTGTTTTGCTCTCTGTGTTATCTATTTCTGTCCTTCAAACCTCAAGTGCTCATCTTTTTTTGGTCTCTGTTTTTATATTACTTGTCAGGTTTTTTGCCTTGCCTTCTTCTTTGTCTTGCCTCTGTTCTCAGCCCATCCAAATAAGGTTTCTTGGACTCTTTAAAATAAAAAGGGAGAGGGTGTCTATCCCGATTTAATAGCACTCAGACCTCGGCTGACTCAAAGCATGGCTCTCTCCTTCACCCCCAGAGATGGCTGCATCCTGGCAGTCGTTTTGTGTAGCCACGACGGCTGCCTCTCTCTCCTCTCCTCTTAAAAGAATCAACACAGATGGAAAAATGGCAGCACTTAGAAGGCACCAGCCATGTTGCTCCCCACTCCCCAGTCTTTGTTTTTTCTCTCCCTGTGATCATATTTGTATTTGTTTAAGAGCTGAGACCAAAGAGATTTATGGCCTTGGAAACGATAAGATGAGTTGTTGCACCCTGCATTCTCCCTTTCCTCCTCCTCCCACTTCCCTGTACTTTTACTGTAACTCTGTGATGTTTCTATTACTCACTATTTGTATTAGTTTAAACCTCAATCCCCCTGCACGGGAGTAACAGTACAGGCCAACATTTACCAAAGTCTTCCTGTTCCCTTCTGCAGTATCTAATGTGTGACAGTCGAAACATCTCTGCGTGTTGCTGAAAAGCCTCCAGAGCATCTCACAATAAATAATGCCAGCTCAGCAGCAGATGTGGCGTGGGGAAGCCTCTTCTCCACGCCTCTTAGGCAAATACTGTCAGCCACAGCCGGAGTTTTGCAGCGTGCAGTCAATGCGCTTGAAAAGGGAGAGGCAGAGACAGAGCGAGACAGAGCGAGAGGGGAAGAAGAGGGAACAAGAGAGGGAGCATGTGCGGCAGAATGCAGAAGCTGCTATCCTGCTCTTAGTGGTTTAACTCACGATGACAGTATTATGTGCCCATTCATCTTCCAAGTATTATGCTGTTGCTCCATTTCTTCCTAGCCCTCTGTCTCTCTACCTCTCCCTCACTCTGTATCTGTGTTTATCCCGTGCCCCACGTTGTTTTAAGTGCGTTGGTAATTGACAGCTTTGTCAGATGACAGATTGACCACTATTCTGGCCTTGAGTTTTTCTAACTGTGGCTCTGGCCCTCTGCCACACCATCATCATTACTCTCTCTGGCCTATTGATCTGCATGTGAGGCCTCAGGCATGGGTGTCCCTACCAGAGACCCTTTTTTTCCACACATCTGATACTCCCTCCCGCCATCCGTGTCCCTGCCACCAGCCTGTGACCAGCTGTCAGGGCAGAAGACGATTAGATTAATGTTTTTGCAGCTTGATGCCATGGGGCTCAAATCATGAAGGCATATTTGTGTGAAGTCCCTTGAGTTAGTTTATAGATTTTTTTTGGAGAAAGAAAGCATAAAACATCAGAGGTGTGTGAAGTTGAGGAGATATTGTCTGATAGTTGGGCTGAGCAGATGCTTATTAGGTGAATAATTGGATTCCAGTGTTCTGTCTCGGTGCGAGCTGAAGAAGCCGAAGCCTCTGTCGTCTTTTTTAAAAGGAGAGCCCATCTGGACTTGATAGCCTATTCCCAAGTGGGGCATACAAACTTCTGCTACAAATATTGTGCACTGATGATAGACATAGCCCATGGCAAGGGGACTGATCAAGCAGAGCAAATGGACTTCCAATTGTGGAGCCAGAAGGCAGGAGGGAAGGAGCAGGAGGAGGGGAGGAGGGATGATGTCTGCTCTTGAGTGAGTGAACTAACTGGAGCAAGGACAGGGGGAGGGAGAGAAAACATGCCCCCTGGGGAACCACAAGCCCCCCGCACCACCACTCCCAACAGCATGGGCTCATTCTCGCCTGGCTCGCAGGGGTCCCCTCGGCTTTTATGTGGCTCCTTGTTCTCCTCAGCAATAACCCTCCAACCCTGCCAGTGGGAGCTTTTACGACTTTTTGAACTGTGCATTAGGCTAATTTGTTGTCCTTCGCAGCCCCACTCTCTGTCCTATTGTTCCCCAAGACTTTCACTTGATGTTGAACTTTCTGCAGAGAACAGAAAGTTTTAAAACTTTCCCTGCAGGCCTTGAAATACCAAACGAAACTACAAAGAAAGAAAGGAAGTGCAGTTCTGATGAAAATAACTCGTAGAGGCATGGATGGGGAACAAGGTAAAATCTGCTGTGTGTGTCATTGCTGGAAGCAGCGAGTGAGAAACTGCACAAATAATTAGGGGATCTAGAAACCTTGGGAGTTCGGAGGTGTTTGTTTCTCTTCTTTAGCCACAGTGCTGGGTACTACGTAACTGACAAGGCTCAACAACGCTCCATCTTTTTTCCAATGTTGTTTTCTGATATGGTGCCCTTCATGTTCCCCCTCCCCTGAGTTCCCTGATCCTTTCCCCGTTCTAAAAGCTGCTTCACGTTTGTCACGGTGTGGGAGGGCGCTCCTGATGGGGCCAGTGACCACGGGATGAAAGGAGCTCCCTTTGTTTGTCTTGAGGAACAAAGGTGTAATTACGCCCCCATTTAGAAACAGTCAATTTATCTCCCCCATCATTTTCACTGAAGTTCAGGGATGATTTTGATAAAATTGTCACAGTCTATTATTTTAAATTCCCGCATGTTTAATAATGAACATGAATGAGAGTTTTCCTTAAAACAGCTGCACAAATAAGCAACCATAAGAGGGTCACAGTCACTTTATACATACACAGGAACACGGATGTGATTATTGTATGTCACATTTGTGCCCTTCATTGTTTTCTTCTTTTAATTCCAACACTCAAGAGTGCATTCACTATGAAATAAAAACACATTTTTAGCATATACAGTTAAAATACTGCTCATATTTACCTATGGATGCAACTGCAGTCACAAGAATTAACATTCAAAAAGTTTTTTTTAAGCCTCCTGTTTTCTTCAGGTCAATTTGACCTGATTTCAAAGGTTATTTTGTCATGACTTTGGTTTTCTTTCATAGAGTTGTTTTGATTATATGGATGGTCCCACTCTAGGCGAGTGCTTACTTTCTCACAAGTAAAAGTAGTTATGACTATTTTTGATAAATTATGTGTTTTATAAAACTTGATAGTATGTTGCTGCAATACAAAAAATGAAATGATTTCAAAACGTATACATTTCATACCTGTCTGTGATAATGCATCAACATATGTGCCTCTGATAAAAACCGTAATGAAAAAACTAAGTGAATGAGTGAAAAATTCTGCTTTTTCACACAAAAAGAGATATAGTTTTATGTAGATAGGGTCTATCATACCATGTATTTCATGTATAATTGTTAAACATATGTGAATATGTTGGAAACATCTTTATTAAAACGGAGAAACGAAAAAATTTGGAGAAAACTTCACACCTTGTACTTTATAAGTAGTTAAAACAGACACTACAGAGTAAGCCTGAAGCAAACACCAGGGTTAAAGAGTTAAATGGGTTTTGTTTGGATGTATTTTTTGCAGCTTGAGGTCTAAGATGTTTAGATTTTTAACAGTAATTTTAAAAAATACTTTGTATACAAAATCAAGGTTTCTGCATACAAATTCATTTTTCTAATCAGGCAAATGGTCGTTCCTGCTCTCAAACACCGTACATTGATTATTAAGTCCATAAAAAACTGATGCAGCTGATTCTACTCCTGCTCTCTCTTCCGCCCTGTGATCTCCTTAAAGCCGCTCTCCAGCCTGACATGACGGTACAGGTGGATTTTCTGCTAAAGACCGAGTGAGGAGTCATGCCCTTGGGGCTTGCCACTGCTATAGCTCATGTCATGTATATTATTAAGTCATTAGATGCTATCAACCCTTTGAATGATTTAATTACCCAGGTGGGCCGTGCTTTGAGCAAGTGAAAAGAGACACATACATATTCATTGGTGCTGGATCTTGGCTGCAAACCCTCCCCACTTATTGTTACTCACGTGAACCTCAGACCTCCCTCCCTATACATTTCTTTCGCACCACACTGCCCATGCACACCCCCATTTCATCCCCTACGCCCCCCAGTAGCTCACACACAACAGTCTCTTGTCCTCCTCACAATGTGCGGGCTTGGGTGACTTTTGGAGGCAGGTTCTGTCCACCTCTCATCCTCCTCTCGCCCCCCCCTGTCATTCATCAGGCCTGATCCAATCACTGATAAGGGAGGAAGAAGAGAGAGATAAGGCCACTGTTGGAGCACTCCCTCAGGCCTCCTTCTCTTCAACAAATAGTTGTTTCACAATAGACTTACTTTTTTTCCTGTGAACACTGTTCCATTTTGCTTCTGCTCCTGCTTGAACAATGTATTTGATGATTATTTAGGAGTAAAAACCTGCATGTGTAACTCAGAACGTCTTCTCTTTCTCCCTTAAAGGAAGTACATTTACAACAACGTCAGGATTGTACGCAGGAAACAACTCTCTCACAAACTCAACTGGCTTCAACAGTGCACAACAGGTATCTGCACACATTTCTCTGCTCCCGCTATTTCTGCTCTCTGCTATCAGTATGAAGCTATCAGTTTATACAAGTTTGAATTGCAGGCTTCTTTCCAACCTGGAGATCTTTATGAAACATGCATACCCAATATGTTACATTTCATCCGTGACATATTCAAACATAAATCACTCCGGATGTCAAAAGCTTTGTACGCAGGATTAACTACTGTGCCTCCTCCAACACAAATGTCTCATGCCACAGAGGAATAAGAGGAAAAAACAAGACAGATCACTGTCCAGATGTAGGACAGAACAGACATGTGTTTGCATTTATGTTTTGGAATCTGCGCTGTAAAGTAGCAACACTGGTGCAGGGCATGTCTCACGTTACTCTGCCAAACCTCTTTCTTCTCTCCCTCAACTCTGTGATCATTCGACCCTTTTTAAATCCTGCTTTTTTTTATCCAAATCGTCTTTAACACAGCACATTTCTTTATCTCTTATTTCTCTCCACTTGATTTTTCTTCATCCTTTCTTTTATACCATTTTATTCTCTCTCTATAGGACTACCCCAGTTACCCAGCCTTTGGTCAGGGGCAGTACGCTCAGTATTACAACAGCTCACCCTACACTTCACCCTACATGACAAGTAACAACACCAGCCCCAGCACGCCCTCCACCACCACTACCTACACCCTTCAGGAGCCACCCGTTGCGATCACGAGCCAAGCACTCACAGAGAACCCTGCAGGTAAGACACAAACCTCAGGCAGCGGGATGTTTTGTGAAACTTGAATAAGAGGTTTGACCCTGCTGTGAGCAAAGGAAAAATACACTGACCTAACACTGCTCCTGATATGAAATCATGAGCTAAGAACTGAAGGTATTTATCTGTACGAGCCCAGATGTAAGAAGTGCTGTCGTGAAAAAAACTGAAGATAAAACTAGAATCAGATTTAAAAATGATTGTAATTGTATGAGACATTAATGCATCATCTGGCAATCCAGAAATGATTTTTTCTCAGATAGTTAGTTCAATCTTGTCAAGCATCACTCAAGACACCAAAATTCAGCAAAATGCATTTATATACTTTGTCTTCAATTATAGATAAGACATCTCTGCTGTTTAAAGTTGGATTGTGGTCTTCAACATCATTTGCAAAAGCTGCACAGTCACAAGAACTTGGAGTATTATTCCCCCACTTCTTCCATTTCTTAGCAAGATGCTTTCATAAGTCTTCAGAGAGGAAGCATTCAGTATTTTTGATGTGACTGTCACCGCTGACTTAAAAGAGGAAGTGTTAAATACAACAAGCCTAATTTTTCACTTGATTTCTTGGAGCTTATGGATGAATCTTGAGTGCCTCACACTGGATACCGATCCTCCTGGGATATTTCTTTGTTCTATTCTTTTTTAATTCTAATTTGATGTTTCCTGTTTCATTCACTCTCAGGTTCCTGGTATAGTTTTGACATAGCTGTTCTGTTTCCATCCTTTCCTGAATATTTGACTTGTTTTTCTCGCATAATCACTCAAAGTGTCTTTGAAAGCTGTGTCCTTTGTCAGGTCAGATAATCATTCAAACTTCTTTTCTAAAAGCAGATAACAGCTCATCTTTAACACTCTCTTTTTATACTTCTTCCCCTCCTTCCAGCAGAGTACAGTACCATCCACAGTCCATCAACCCCCATTAAAGATTCAGATTCAGATCGATTGCGTCGGGCCTCGGATGGAAAGTCACGTGGCCGGGGAAGAAGGAACAACAACCCATCACCGCCGCCTGACTCCGACCTTGAGGTAGGGTGAGCCCGCTACCTTGGCGACAGACGGCCTCGCCCTGTCTGAGGTCTGCGAACACTAATCCACTCACTATATGGCTGCCACACCGGCCTTAACACTTGATGGGCATTAATTCTTAAATATTTGATTCCTTAGCTATAAATGCATAATTGATGATTTGTGGAATATATGACTCCACTAAACTTATATAAAGACTCACGTATACCTCGTGAATTAACAATAAGCCATGAGATTAAGTGAGTCATCACTGAGGTGAATAATATATATATTCTCGTCATCAAATACTGGACACTAGCTGTGACTAACAATGGCAGCGTGGCATCATGAGGCCATAAAACTCTTTGATCGTGACCATATGTCAGGATAATCTCTTGGTAATTTAGAGGGCTCTTCATTAATACCATATGAATTTGAACAAGGTTAATAGCACCCATTATAGCACTGACATCATAGCATGTTAACATATCGAGTTAATTAGTTTGTCACTATTGATTACTCTAATGTAAAGGCCGGGAGATGGAATGCGTGCGGTGGGGTGATGGGAGGAGTGTTGCGGTGACCAATCCAAGCAAATGGATCCTGGTCCCTGTGGCACACAAATACACGCTCCTGGCCTATTGACCAGAAGGATCACCTTGCAGGCCTACAGAGTGCCCCATTGATTTTTACCTCTTTTTCTCCCTGTTTTTCTTTGTTTCCTTCTCCCTCCGACCACCCCCTCATCCCTTCAGCGAGTTTTCATCTGGGACCTGGATGAAACAATCATCGTTTTCCATTCCTTGCTTACGGGTTCCTATGCCAACAGATATGGACGGGTGAGTGACATCAGACTGTGGCAGGAGCGGTGTACCTTATCAGCACAAGACATAAATATTAAAATGAGTTTTTATCAGAAAAGGGGAAATGGTATCGAGCGGAGGATAGATTTCACTTTGAGCCCATGGTGAGAAGATTGAGCAGAACTCAATGTACAGATAATTGTTTCTTTTTTTAATAGGTCCAATGAGGCTTGGCAAGTATTTGAGCACTCTTTGCAGCTGTTGGAGCGATGTGCGGCCGGACGGGGCTCGGCTGCAGGGGCTCACAACAGTTGCACTCTGGATGTCTATTGACACATCTTAAGTGTTCCTTTCTCCTTCAGAAATGCCACATTGTTAGTTTAATTAAGTGCTTCTCAATCCATCCTTTTCAGACTGCTGCCTCCCCTGAGACTGAGCCCACATGTAGTCTAGTCAAAACTCAGCCCACAACTCAAATGTTCCCTCAAACTAAGGATTCATTTAAAATCTATTAAATATATACGTTCAAATAAACACACAAACGTATGTTATTACCGCACAGGCAGGTCCTTTCCCTCCCATGTCATTGTGTGTGCTTATAAGAAGACAAGTTTACTTTTCCAGGCTTTGCTATTTGTTGTCCCATGTAAATTGCCTCTCTAAATTTAAACTTTCAAAGCAAACAATTTGGGAAATAAGGCAGAATCCTATTCTCATGGTTTGCTTGGGGTCATAGGTTTCTATATAGCCTTCAAAGTGGTGCTTCCGCTAATATTTTCCCATTTAGGTTGAGTACACATGAGAGAAAAAAAAAATCACAAATACACAACTTCGAAGGAGATGAGTGAATCTGTGTTTGATTTTATTGTGTTTGAGACTGGCTTTTTTTTTTGAATCACCGGTTGTTTTGGTTCAGGGGTGTCTGGATTTGAAGTCAGAAATGACATATTGCTCCTCATATGTCGGATAGCTTAGCGTCTGCAGCCGCTGCTCTCTGCCTTTGTTCTGGTATGAAGGGGTGTTTGATGGGGGCAGTGTTTTGTTTTTGGGGTGAAAGAGGGCTGCCCCGCGACCCTCCACTGTTTATTTACTTTATTCTCGGCCCTGCATGCTGGGTAAAGAGAGAGCTGAGGCTTAGGGAGCTGTGGCCGAGTGATGAGGGACTCTCCAACCACACACACACACACACACACACACACACACACACACACAGAGTCCCCAGTGTGCTTCTCTGGAACAGGAAACACTCCTGACTCCATAAGGGCCCGCTCCATCAGAGCTCATATAGGATGTGACAGCCGCTAGAGTCTCTCTCACTCTCTCTTTCCTCCTTTGTTCTCTCGTTTTCTTCCACTCTGCCTATTTTAGTCAACTTTTTAAACAAAGTTCCTCTTCTTCCCATGCTCCAACCTGCTGATAATATTACATTTTTAAAGGGAAGCCATGCTTAGGCAGAGCAACCACAAAGCACCCTATCAGAATCACAGATCTTCAGAAAAGAAAGTGAGGACACAAACCTCCCTCACAACCACAGCAACCCACCCTCCCTCCTTTTTCTCCTCCTGTTCATCATTTATGTCAGCTCAATCCACAGAGACACAGACAAAAAATTAAAATACAATTTCCCCTTCTCACAGCTCGAAACTCTCTATAAATAGATGTTTATCCGAGTGTGTTAGCATCCACACTTTCCCTCCCTCACGCTGACCTCCCACCTACTCCCCTTTTTTTCTTACACACAAACACACTGTTGCTCTTATCAGCTCTTTTAATTGGCATCAAGGCAGCTCACCCCCATAAAGCTGATGGCTGAGGCCAGCTGTGCTGCTATTGGGCTGCACAGAGCTGGAGCTTAAAATGGGTGGGGATGGCGGGTGTTGTTATTGGTGAGGGGGTTCAGGAGGAGGAGGGGAACTTGGCGCCCCTGTGGATGGCACTGACATCTCGGGACAGGTGGTAGTGCAGCAGTGACAGCAGCAGCACTTTGGCCTTCTGGCCTGCTTGTATTCTTAACTCCCTCAGTGACTGATTGTTTAGATTTAATTGGAAAGGATTCACTTGCACCGGAGAAGAGTGCCCTTTCCCACCGAACTGAGCCAGAGTGCTAAATCACCGAGCAGCGGCAGAGGTTAGAGAGCGGGAGGTGGTGTTCTGCTGATGTGGGAGGCTAATTATTTTTGATGAATTCTAGCTGAAAGATTGATTCAAACTGGGAGGTTAAGAGGACGGAGAGAGCAGCGTGAAGTGGGGATTGAGCTCTACTTGTGTGATTTGTCCTGCTGTCATTTTAGTGAAAACATAAGCATTGTGGGGTGTGACAGCTAATCAGGAGAAAGCTCAGGTGTGTCCTCGGGTGGTTTAAGTTTGTAATCCCTGCTTCTGGTGCTGCCTGAGCCGTCTCTAAGGCAGTCTTAACCAGCTGCACAAAATCCATCTGTGAACTACAATTGTCAATCTTCACCCTTTGCTTGGAGGAGCCAATCTGCTTATCATTGGAAGATAAAACAAGCCCAAATTTAGAGTGAGACTGGAATCAAAGCAAAGACACAAAATTAATTTGTACACTTAAAAGATGTGTGTTTAAAGCTGGATGGGAGAATGATAGATAAACCTTTGAATGGGCCATTTTTAAAATACTAAAAATAAGGATATATTTGGCCATCGTTCAAACATTTCAAATGTAGTGTACATATGCATTCATAAAAAAAGGTAAGCGATCTAAGTGTTTTAAAGTTGAATTAAAAAGACAGCCTTGGGAAAAAAAGTAACTTGAGGCCACTATAATTTGTCTCAAAATTAATATATTTCTTTAAAATTCTCAAAGTTCAACAAGTATCAGTAATCAAATAAACAGTTTAAGAAGGACAGGCTTATAGATTTGCAGATAAAACTTATTATTCATAGTTTTGGAACAGTAGTTAAAAAATAAGTTTATTTACAAATATGAGAAAGACTTAATAACCTCCCAGGTGTTTCATTGTGTTCCTAAGATGTGTCTTGTTGATGAAATACCCTGTCCTTCAGGTGGTTTCAAAATTGAAGTTTCAAACTTGTGATGGTATGAATGTAATGAACATATTCAGACAACATTTTTTGTATTTTTCGATGAAAACATAAATGCAAATGCTTCATAATTATGTCAATAAATGCAAAACATGTCAGAAATGATGCCAAATAAGGCAATGGATACATTCAAATTGATTTAAAGTAATTTTAACCGGATCAATTGGACAAGAAAAGTCGGCATCACGTCATTGACCCATGTCAGTTTTTGTCCTCTACACTAACAGATGTTCAAATATGAGGGATAAATACAGTTAATAAATGTTGAATAATTGCTCAATGTTGGGATTCTAAAAAAAAACGTTACTTTTTCAATGATTTTTTGGGTGAAACAGTACACATTGTCACACATTTATTAACTATTTACAGTCTGTTCACTCCTCCTTGGTGTTATCTTACAGACAGAGCGACCTAATCACTATTACAGCACGTGTCATGTTACAGACACACACACATGCGTGCGTACACATGATTTGAGCCAAATTTTACGGAAGCAGATAAAGGAAGTTCAACGTTATTTATTTATTTATTCACTTATTCATGATTCTATAATTGTAGTTTTAAAGCCAATGTCAGTCTCTCCAATTTATAGATTTCATGAACAGTTCCTTGCCAGTCTTCCAGTTTTGGTGCGTTGGGTTGTAGCCACTTCTTTGTTACAGTTTTCTTCCCTCCAAACAACAATCAGCATTATTTAACACTTGAATAAAAGACAGGAGTCTGTTTAAGGGAAAAGTGTGCAGTCACATGATGCATCAGCACAAGTATGCAGAGACTGGGCTATTTACGATGAGACTGTGACCCCGACTCTTCTAAATCGACCACCCCTCCTGAGAAGAGACATGCTTTTACTGCATTCATTCAAGTCTGAGGCATTTCTGATGACTATTCTGGTCCCTGTCGGAGGGTCGTAAACAGAGGCCCAAACTTTCAAGTCCACCTAATGTCTTCTTTTATGGGAACGGCCTGCTGAGGAATTTAAAAGGGATTCAGCGTTAATTGAGTGACTAAAAGGGAACAGCGTTATTTATTGTTTCACTTGAACTCTTTCGAAATGGAAAAAAAGTTGCTTACTGTGCAGAAGAAAGGTATTTATTTGTTTTTGTCTGTTTTTCAGGACCCGCCGACCTCTGTATCATTAGGCCTGAGAATGGAAGAGATGATCTTCAACTTGGCCGACACACACTTATTCTTCAACGACTTAGAGGTACGTTGTTGCTTTTCTTTCCATCTACTTTTTAAATTAATTGAATAATAAATTCAGTGGTCAGAAGAGTTTATGCTCAAACAGGAGTGTAAGAAGAGTCTGTTCGGTTCATTGTAAAAGCAGCAACATTTGCTTCATAGCGTGACGCCTGTTTCTCAGTTATCATGTCCCATACCAGTGGTGAAGTATTACCTTGGAGCTCAGGGGATACCATGAATTTTACATGTGCTGTCAGTCGCCGTCATTCCTGGGTCACCAGCCCTGCCCTGTTCCCTCCTCCCCCCTCCCATAGAGGCCAGCTCAATTTGTCAGGCTCTGGTGTTTCCGTGTGTTTTCTGTGTGTGTGTGTGTGAGTGTCTGTCTGTGTGTCACACTGTGCTCGGTGTCGCTGTCCACCCACGGCACAGACCCCTCCGTCACAGCATGAAATCCCCCTCCGTCTCCCCTCCCACGGCTCTTTGCCTCCCTGATTCATGTACGGCTGGTGTAAAATCTGCCCCTGGGGCACAGGAATAGAGGGATCAAGGATAGGGAGGTGTGTGTTTGTGTTGGTGTGGGGTTATGTGTCTGAGAGTGTATGTGTGTGTGTGTTTGGTGGGGTGTCTGAGTGTCTACTTCTCTCTGGGGAGAGCTCAAGCTATAAGCATTTGCCACATTTTTTCCAACGTATTTAGCACAGATATCAAACCGCTTCACATTATGGCCCTGAGAATTTTACAAAATAACTGATCCCTTCATTTTTCTTACACTTTCTGTTTACCTTTTTATGAGTTCACTGACTTTGTTATAAAAGAGATTTCTATCCCCTCCTCCTTCACGTCTCCCAGTGAATGTGAACCCGCTGTCCGAGCGCTTTCCCTCACTGTCCTGCTTTCTGCTGACCTCACAGTAGAGGAAATGTTTTGTTTGATACTTAAGTGTGAAGAGATCTGCGGCCCCTCTGCCAAGTCTCATTACTCACCACTGCGTTCTGCTGTGGTACATGAAACAAACCCAAGAAGGAGGAGAAAAACATAGAAAGACAGAAAAAAATGCTCATACTCTCCCAGACGAGTGACTGGGATTCCAAACGCCGTCATCGTGATCAAAGTTAATTGGTTGCAATTGGCTGGTTAAATATTTCCTTATGTCCTGGCCATGCAGAATCTGTTGTAGCTGCACTTTATAGTACTAATCTGCCCCAATCATTTAAAAAGATGGCAGTTTGTGACGACACTTCAGTGTGGTTTTGCCCAAACATCTGTCCTGTGTTTTGATTTCTTTTCATGTGTGATGGAACCGTTCACAGACGAATTGGCAGCTCAGGCTGCTTATAGAATTATGCACAAATGAAACACGTAGGTTTCTTCTGCTCTATCTCAGTGGCACAATTATTAGATTTTGTTTTGTCACTTTAAAGCTTTAGATTTCTCTCCTCTGCTAAAACTAAAGTATTTCCACAGCTTAAATATCAATCTGTGGTGCACTGCAAACTGCTTCAGGGTATTTAATATGAAGCTGTCTCTGCAGACGCTGCAGTGATTGTCATTAACAATCACTGCAGAGGAGGAATGACATTCTCTTGAAGGCGTATTGATCTCTCCTCTTAAAATGAGCTCGGCTGCTCTGAGTGTTAAGTGCCAGATCTCAGCAATGCCTAACCAGTTGTGTTTCCTCTCTTCTGATTTACAGTCCTCCACCTCCGATAGAGCTAAATAGAGTCCAACTATAAATACCGCAGCCAGCAGCAGTTATGTATTTAAGCATGTGCAGAAATGCATATGGTCCATCTAATTTAGTCGAAGCCATAAAGGGAGACCCCAGAGGCTGTGCAGAAACACAGGTGCAGAGTTAGTGGCCTTAGTGGTGTGTGTGAGCGCTCCATCGGGGTCTTAACACTGTTGTTCTGCCAGCCTCTGCACAAGAACATTACATATAAACTCATAACTGCACATTTTGTTCTTTCATAGTTTATTAAGCTTCTGTTGAATGCTTGTTTGTGATTAAATAAGTAGTTTTAAACAATGCATGAGGCCTCAGAACATTTACAAGCTTTTTAACATCACAATTCAGCAGAATAATGTGCTCAGCCTGCAGTAGCCAGAGCAAACACTCTGTTCCTGTGTACAATGTGTTCAAGTGTGTGTGAGAGGGAGAGAGTGTGTGAGAGTGGAGGCTGGGCCGTGTTGATAGAGCTGGTGAGTGACGATTCAGAGGAAAGTCATAAAAAGAAAGAGGGCATGCCGAAGGGGTCAACAGGGATCAGTTTCACCCTTACGTCTCTCTCTCTCTTTCTCTCTCTCTCTCTCTCTCTCTCTCTCTCTCTCTCTCTCTCTCGCTTTTCGCTCGGACCCTTTTCTGGATCAGAGCTTTCCTTTTTCATTTACTGTTTGCTTAAAGATACATCAGAGGAGAAAAAAGTAAACCTCTTTCTTCTTTAGCTCTCCTTCAGAACAACACCTGGAATTTTCTTATTGATTTTCCTGTTTGTGGCCTCGAAGAACAACCAAACTCTTATTTTATCTTTTTAAAATGAAGAGAAGAGAAGGCAACTACATATTACGACACATACATTCACAAAAGCCAACAGGTTTAACCCCTTAAGGCCCAGTGTCACATTAGACAATGCATTTCGCCCTCTCAGACTCATAATTTTACACACATTTAAGAGAAAAAGAAAGTTTTATTTTGTACAGTAACACTTAAAAACTTAAATCTAGAAGCTAACTGATAACACTTAAAACATTATTTCCTTAACAAAGACCAAATTTAGTTTCTTTTTCTTATTAGGTCTTACTTAGCCTAGATATCAAGAGGTATTGGAAAATGCACATCAGGCAAAAGCTGGGTTTTCATGAGGCCAAGTACAAAAAGCCAACAGACTTTATTCCAAAATAACAGGAAAACATTCATTTCACATTTTGACACAACTCTTAGTTTGTCAAACTGAAGAGGGAGGCCAGTCTACATTTAAGCGTCCTGATCAGAGTAAAAGCAACCACACACATCTGAAAGGCAGAAAAAATATAAATATGACTGAATCATTTTCATTTTTTACAAATAAAAATCTAAATACAAGAAGATATAGATTAAAAATAGTATGCAATCGTTGTAACCTTGAATTTACATAATTCCAAAGAGTGTCGAAGAGTTTGTTTGTTCACAAAAGAATGCTTTAAAACACCAAGTAGGGCTGGGCAATTGATCACAAATTAGAATAAATTGCAATATCTAATCACAGACCATGCAATATTTCTTTAACCTCTTATGTGTAAGAAAACCAGATACAATAGTTTGCAGTGGATGTTTTATGCTCCAGTGTTACTCAACCCTGATCAACCAAAGAGTCAAACTGTTGAAAACTACCTTTGCAGGAGGAAGAATCAAGGTGATGAAAAAGGGCAAAACAGAAAGAAGTAGCAATAAAAATAATTTTAAAGTGGCAAAAGTGGCCAAAAAGCAAAAACAATTGGGAGAAAACTTGGAAAATAATTCAAAGATAGCAAAAATGTTCCAAAAGTTGCAAAAAAGAGTAAAAAGGGAGTCAAATGGGCAGAAAGCAGTAATGGGTACCAAGGAAAAAAAATCATGGGTTGTTGTCATGCCCTTAGTAATGTCAGTGTCCAATTCCAAAAATGAGACTGAAAAATAATCGCACAATAGATCACATTTTCAGTATAGAGAAAATATTTGTAATTACATCAGTTTTGTGAATGGTTCAGCCGGAACACAGAATAAACGAAGAGTTGTTGTTCATAAGCCTCACATTTTAGAAATAGTTAAGTTGCACCTCTTCTGTATTGCCTCCGTCATGTAGCTGAGCGTGGAGCTAATTGATGGTTTGTGGTGATGTGTTTAATGAAGCCTACTGAGGCTGAGCTCACTGAGCAGACTGACAGCTCAGCTCTGACTCAGGGTGTGAGTTTACTGTAGGTGCTGCTGCTGCTGCTGCTGCCCAATCGCTAAGGCCAGGCAGTATGTGGGAACCAGGGGCCTCTCTCTCTCGCTGACCAAGCCCCCTGTGCTCCCCTCTCAGTGGGGTACGGGGGACTGACGTCTCCCCCTTACCTTGGGTGAGAAAACAACCCTCCCTGTCTGGAGGATAAAGGGCACGGGGGCAAAGCACTCACAGGGAGCAAGAGGGGGAGAGGTCTCTAAAGGTGGGAACATTTTAAATCAGTTCAATGATGCCTCCATGCTGTGCACATGCACACTTAACACTGCAGAGTTTTTACACTCATATACATGACATTTAAACAGTCCGTATTCTTCTGTTATTCTTATTCTTCCACACATGTACCTGTGGACTAACCCTATGACACTGCGAGCTGTTGCCTTTTATGGCTCCCAGCCTGCAGTCACAGGGTTGAAACCTCCTCTGTCACTCTCACCCAGCGGCCGCCTGTTAATGAGAGATGCTGTGAAACGCATGGTTACCTTTTTCCTCGTGGCTGAAACGGCCCTCCAGAGCCTCTTACTCTGGAGCCGTTGCATTGGTTTTATTTCCCATCGTAGAGAGTCAGATCCTGTACTCGCCATTCCACATGATTGGTAGCTTTATGGTGTTTTCCTTGAAAGTGTATTTTTGTGGTTTTATTCCCAGTAAGGTAAAACATAATGCTGACTGTTCTTTTCATTGAATGAGGAAATCTAGTCGTTCAGTTGATAGGGTGCCATTTAACACGGCAGCTTTTTGGCACGTATGTTTATGTATATTCCGAAATCTCAATCGTGACGCGAAAAAACATCACAACCTGCACTGGTTGAAAACTATGAAACCCCCAATTTCCAGGTCCTGTTCTTCTAATTTTAATGCAGTGAACTGAAAAAAAGTCTTGTTTCACACAGAGTTTATTTGGTCAGATGGGCTTCTGTAGGACTACACACACTGATGTGGGTATTTCATCATATGCCTGGCCACTGATGCAGCACTTCTGTCATTCTCTTCGACATAACTCCATCACGTCTCGAGGCGGGACTTCTGATGTGTTCTGGAACAAGTACAGAGGGAAAATCAAGGTTTCAAAGCCAGCCTGTCAATCTCCCCTCCACAGAGCTCCACCTCACCCCCACTCTGCTACACGCTTCTCTAACACAGCCGGTTCATACGCAAATAAGAGGCTGAGGGCGCTCAGAAAATATAAGCTAACTGTGTGGTGATAGATGATGATGTTTCTTGTCTGAAATTAAAGACAGGGTGACAGCACCTGCGCAGCGTGCTCTGTGGAGAAACTTGCAGAGAATCGTCCAAACAACAGTCTTCTGGAAAGAATCGACAGTCTCTATTTTGAGGAGGGAAAATGCTGAAATGACTGAGATTTGATATTGTATTTAATGTCGCCCTCCTCCAGGTGTGGTTTGGACTTGCAGCCTCATAAATAGGAAAAGTGAATAGCAGCTCATCCATCACACATAACTCATTTGTATTTTTTGCTGCCTACCTGCAGGGTGCTTCTGTCTTCTCCAACTTTTCCGCTCACTAGAAGAGTTTTTCAGACTACTTTGTCAGAAGCAAACTGTTTCAGAGCAAAAGTGCACTCATGCACTGAAAAAATAAATTTTAGATTTTAGCTACTTCATCTCACTTTCTTAAGTCAGTTTAATCTAAAATATTAAGTATAATATTGTCCAACTAATCAGACCAACCAAAGTAGTTCAGGTAACATAGATTTCCTTGTTCGTACAACTATGCTATTTCAAAGTTTATGGTTTTGTCACCATGAGTGAGAAGGGAGCGCAGTGGATATGAGACCCTGCTACATATTGAGGCTTAGAAGGTGCCAGATGGGGCATTGACATCATCTGTGTTTGACACTGTCTGTGCTCAGCTGGGTCTGTGTTCAACGCTGTTTGTGCTTGACATGCTGTACTTGGCATTAAGGAACTTTATTTTAAAGTAAGATGTAGAAGTTACTGACTGCCTCAAAGAGTTAAGTTGACTGGGCAAAACACTTTGTTGAGCTAATATTTTAGTCATGTTTTGCTAGTACAAATTTTAGATCAATCCAACAAGATGCTTGGTTCAGGCAAGTTTTTATTTTACGTTTTTTGTCTGCTAAGAATAAGGTTTGTGAAACTTCAAATTGCTTGTTGGTCTCGCTAAAAAGACTTGTTGATTAAACTTTCAGTATGGAGCTGTTAGAATTAATGTATCTGTTCCGTCTTTGTCATCCCAACAAATGAAAATAAGTTTAAGGAACTAAGATAAAAGTGGAACTGACTTATATTTTCATGCTTGCTGAACTTAAATTTTTAGGGCAGCCAGGTTGCAAACAAATTTAAGTTGAACTGGCTATGTTTTTTACATTGTGCTCACTCTGAACCCCCTGTCCTGATCGTGTGAATTCTGTAAACCAGCATGGACGACTCTGTACCTGTGCTTTGTTTGGCGCCGCTGTTTGAATTCCGTGGCTGTTCAAGCACAGATTGTGGATTGGAATGAAGTGGGCTCGAAGAACTCTCCCTTTGTTACCCACATCCTGTGTTTGACCCCCAGGTAATCACAGCCCCCCTTCACCACCTCACTTTATCCCCCTCCAACCCCCCAGACAGGGGTGCCTGTGGTGGGAACGAAGGAGGAAGTTGCTGGGGGTCACAGACCACGGGGGGGATGACAGCCGCTGCCGGTGGAGTGGCGGTATTGAGAACCTGCGAACCATGGATGAGTCTTTTTCACATGGCATTAGCCTGTAGGGTCAGGAGGAATGCTGTGATGACTGCTGTTATCGCTCACAGTGCCGTTCTGACCACCCAGCCCCACCCTGACAGCTCACCTGATGGGGGAGATGACAAAGGGTGGACAGTGTCTACATGGTGACTTCAACCATCATGGGAAAAACAGCCCCCAGAGTTTAAACAGCTCCATCCTCTTTATGTTTTGGCAACACGCATTTGTGATTCGCCACATCTTTCTTCCCCTGGCCCCTGACTGCTGCAGTCACCACTCTCAGCTCTTTCCAGGGCTGCAGGAAGACTCAGGCCGTCATCACTGATTGCTTAATGACAGACGCCACAGGAACAAAGAGGGCTCTGATAACTTCCTCGACAGTGAGGAGTTTTCAGCAGACTGGCGGAAAGACAGAGACAAGGAGAGGAAGAGAGTGAATGATGTAGAGATGGGAGCATCCTGGAGAGAAAAAAATCTATTTTCATACTTTTTGGGGTTTTTTGCTGCACAGATACAGATGGTCTGGCTGAGTGGACTCAGATAAAAGAAGGGAAGGCAGTTGATGAATTTAACAGAGCGACGTAGTGTTTGCATAAGGAGTAATTGTGATGGCTTCTGGTGGAGGGTCTTCACTCCTGAGTACAGTAGGAACATCTGGTGCGAGTTAGCGGTGATTGTAGGTTTTAGAGAGACCACTGTTTGCTTGGTGAGGGGAGAATGGGGAGACTCGATGGAAAAGAGATGTTCAAAAGGTTCTGAGAAATTTCTCAGGCTGCCTCTCAAAGTACCACCGTTTTGAAGCCTGTCATTCTTTTGTTGGTGTTATACAAACAAAATAAAAGCAGGATGTTATTTTCTCTCCGAGGCTTTCCAATGAGTCAAGTCAGCAAAACTCGTCACCCCACAGATTTTCTTTCCATCTTACCAACTCACACTGCACTCACAACTGTACGTATGTTCGTAACTGACTCTCGCCTGCAGTGTCCATGCCTCTGTGGTGTTTACGAGGCCTTCAGAAGTTGCTCCTAATGAGAGTGTGTAAGGGTTACTGTACGACATTACCCACAGCCACCCCCTCCGTTAACTTCTCCCAGTCCTCCCAGGAAGCTGGTGGAGGGGTTTACACTGTCTCCAGCTGGGAACCGTAATTGTTGGAGTCTGCACTTTTCTCCAAACCAGCCCCCTTCAAACACACACTCACACACAGGCTAGTTTCTATCTGGACGTATTTGGGGCTAGTTCACCTGTTAAATTAGCATCATAATTTCTGACAGAATTAATAAAATGGAAAGTGGTCAAACTCTAAACTGCTTTCTTTCTTTTGGCTGCTAAACATTCAGACCTAATCTTCCTCAACTTTGCGTATTTGGAATCGTTCATATAAAATCCTTCATAATCAGCAGCAGGTTTAATAACTGCTCTCTAGTTACTTCCACATATTTATGTGTTGGATTATGCTGGAGTCCTAAAGTAGGCTCATAATTAACACTTTGAGTCATATCGCTCCCTGATTGCTGTGTTGATCCATGCTAGCTGTCAGTCTGAAAGAAACACATGACAGGGGAAGAATAAATACGTTTAACTATTGTTATTAGAGGGACAGCATATAATTATGCAGTGATGTAGAAAACAAGTGCCATTGAGGGGCTGCATCAAAGTGAAAGTGGGCTGATTGTCCCTGATCCATCAGCAGCTAATTACTGCATAATAGAAGCATTCCAGTCACTTGCACCAGAATGAGAGGTCTTTAAAAGACGGCTTTACAAGGTGCTTAACCCTGGCTGCTGTTTTTGTTATCTCAAACAAACAGACATGCCCCCACTACTAAAGGAGCTAAGCAAACCAACAATTCTGGGTTGTGGTGGGGTAACTTGTAAACATTAATAATCCACCAGCTCTTTGGCTGCACAACTTCAGGGGCAAAAATATTGAACAAAACTTTGTAAATTGCAGACAAAAAATTAGACTTTGAGAGATATAATAACTTTTACTTCTTGGTCATCAGTTCTTCCGTTTACAGTTCCCACATTTCTTTCTAAAAGATCACACTTTTGCTTTCGATGTCAGCTTTTTCGCTTGCACTGCCTCAAATGTAGCTCATACTGCCCGAGTTTTTGCACATGATTCTGGCACAATCCTCTCAAGTGGGTGGGCTTTACGAGGAATGCATCCTCATTGGCTAAGAAGTTTTTGAATGACAGCTCAGCAAGTTTAACTAACTTTTATTAGCTGCCAAATGGTTGATAAACTGACTATGCCTCTAACATGTTACTAATCTGATGTCACAACATCAAAATTTCTAGTACAAAACAGACCATGAATAATCATACTTACAATTAATTAAAGTGAATGAATCTTCATCGCTTCCCTGTCGCTGTGTTGGGTACCAATAGAATGTAAACATTGAGGTTGGTTAAAAAAGAAAAAAAGGGAACTGTCAAAAAAATAATTGATGATAAGAAAGAAAAATTAGATTTTATGTCTCAAAGTCTTATTTTTGATAGTGATTCAAAAAGTTTTGTTTGATGAGTTTTGGCACAAATCTGACTCCATACTTTCTTGGACAATCAAAGATCTGCTGGTGAGTGTCTGGAAACAGCCAACTGAGTTTAAAGTCATTCTTCAATTGTCAGTCCGTGTCCTGGAGCGTGGGGCTAAGAGCCTACTCCATGTGAGGTCACTTTGGACCCTCTCCCCCTGCCTTCAACCGCCACTCTCCTCCATCTCCACCCCTCCCGCCCCTCCTTATCGGGGTGCCGGAGCCCCGGAGAGTATGGGAGAGGGGTTACGGGGTCAAAGTCTTTTCCTCTTTGGATCTCGGGGCTTGCTGGGAGAGGCTTGGCGAGAGAATGGCTGCATTAGAGCAGGGGTTGGGGGTCAAGATTTTAATTCTGTTAAAGAACAGCTGGTTTGAGTTTCTCCGCACGTCGCTCTCACCCTCCCTCTCCCCACAAATCCAGGGAGATGAAAAATTTGTTCAGAGGGGAACCAGTAAAATAAAAAAGGTTTACAGTCCAAAGCCCTTACCCTTACCCTGCTTCGGCATTAGAGAGGAATGCAATAACGTCAGCATTTGGCATCAGTTAGATTGACTTAAAACAAGGAAGTCCTTTCTGTGTTTTGGTGTCTGAACAACCGGATGAAACTTAATTAAAAATTGGGAGGGATTTTTCGAACCTGAGGCTGAAGGAATTCTCTCCTGCTAGTTTTAATTTCCACATGAAATTATTATTTCACACTTAACTTAAAACGGGTGAGTCAAACTTTCGGAGGTTACTTGACTAATTTAAACATGTAGTTTTCCAGAGAAATTCCTCAAGATTTCAAATCTACTCCTGTGCTCTCTAAATAAGCTGTCAGTTTGCCTTCACATCTGTTTTTAAGCCTTTCACTCTTCTCTAGTCAAATGCTACACGCTAGAAACCTCGTGTTTTTATCTAAAATAAGCTTAGCCAGTCTCTCAGCTCAATGTGTTGATCTGAATGCCAATGCAGGACTCCCTCACATTTCAGGCTGGCTGAGAGGGTAGAGAGAGGAGGAGGGGGGAGTGAAGGGGGAGGCACTAGCGCTCTCCTATAAATGGAAAACTAATAACAGATTTTTAGTCTGCTTTCTCCTGAGCTCTCTTGCCGGCTGCCTGGCCCCGGGGCTGTGTTGGTGTGTGGCGCAGCAGCAATCAGAGGTCATAATTTCATTGGCGGTTAGCATCAGGTTCAATTTTTCTAGTAGGTTACATTTACCAGAAAGTCTGGATTGTGTTACCGTGTACCGGTGGAATCAGTGCAGAGCTGCAGAATCCCTCCACCTTTCCAAGAGGAGCCCGGCACCCCCACAGGGGAAGAGGAGTGTGCACATATGTTTGGAGATGCACACACTCCTTCACAGACACGCACGCACATGCACAGGCCATTAGTGCCAAGGCTTTTTGTACATCCAGTGAGCCCACATACATCCTTCTACTGTATGTATATATATCAGTACTTTCAGAAATAGCTGCTCAAATTCAAACCTGTGGAGTGTTTAGAGTTGCTAGATTGAGACTTAATTGGTTATGTCTGTGGGTGTGCATATCTTTGGACCCCTCTAGTGGTAGCAGCGCTGCCCCACTGATGATGAGGTTAGTTTTTGTTTGGACAGAGCTGCTGAGGGAAAAAAATGGGGGGGTGATTCAGAAAAAGTCAAGGCGAAGCAGGATTACGGCGGAGATGTCCGGCCAAAGCACAAATTCCTGAATAAATATGTTGTTTTAAGAAGAAAAAAGTCTCTCTTTGAAAAAAAAAAACTTCCAAAGGGCTTGTGAAACCTTTGCAACTCAACTTTTATGTTTATGTGTTTCAGGAATGTGACCAGGTGCATATTGATGACGTGTCCTCTGACGACAATGGCCAGGATCTTAGGTACAAAGCTGATTCACTCATGCTCGAACAGCCTAAACAAACTTCACATTTGCTGATTTCAGCTTTGTGTGAACTGTGCTGACAGCTCCTGTCTTTGTGTTCCTCACAGTACGTATAACTTCGGTGCTGATGGCTTCCACGCAGCCGCGACCAGTGCCAATCTGTGTCTGGCCACAGGCGTGCGAGGCGGCGTGGACTGGATGAGAAAACTGGCCTTCCGCTACAGACGAGTAAAAGAAATCTACACCACCTACAAAAATAACGTCGGAGGTAATCCCCAGCAAGAAGCAGCGCTGCTCTGTTCAGATCTGTCCGGTAGAAATAAGTTGTGCCATCATTATGGGGGCGTTTGTGTGAGAGCCTGCGCGTGTTCACATGTGTGTCCTAACAGCACACACCACTCAGCCAGGGTTAAATTTTGAAAATTTCAGTGGTATTTTCGAAGTGCGGGTCCAACCCAAACAATGTTCCCCTGCGTTTCAGGTCTGCTGGGCCCGGCCAAAAGGGAAGCCTGGTTGCAATTGCGAGCAGAAATTGAAGCCTTGACGGACTCCTGGTTAACACTGGCACTGAAAGCACTAACATTAATCCACTCAAGGTAGGACTGCAGTGAGGAAAATTGTACCCAGTCCCATACCACACTTCTAAAAACACACATGTGGTGTAAATAAGTCAACTCCAAACTCCCAAGCTATTAAAGAAAACACCAATGCAGCAATTTGTCATTTGGTTACATTTTCTTGTCTGGCTTTGAAAGAAAAGTGCGCTAATAGAAGTAACCCTGATCTTTCATCACTGGATAGGTTTGAAACACTTTCTACTCTGCTGTATCGTCATTTCCTGCAAACTGCGTTTTTCTTGTCTTCCCTGAGAGTGATTAAAATAAAATCTTCTCTCTCTCTCTCTTCCACTATAGGTCAAACTGTGTGAATATCCTGGTGACCACCACGCAGCTCATCCCTGCCTTGGCTAAGGTGCTGCTCTACGGCCTTGGAATAGTCTTTCCTATTGAGAATATTTATAGTGCAACTAAAATAGGTGAGTGCTCCACCAGAGATGTGTGTTTTGCACATCGTGATTACATCAGGGAACATGATAATTGATTGTGTGAGTAAAAAGAAAAAGACGCACATGCTACCTCAGTGACGGGACAGAGGCGTAGATTGGGTGGAGGATTCAGTCACCAGAGAGGGTTGATGTTCTTCCTAATCAGCCTGGGATTATTTTTCTGGAGCTGGGCCTTTGCTGGGCCTCCACAGGCCTCTCCTGTTCAGTCCCTGCATATGAAACCACTTCTGCACATTTATGTCAGCACAGAAACCCCCTCCTCTCTCTCTCTTTTCCTCCCCTCCTTCCCCTTCTTCACTCTTTCAAATGCAAAATAAACATCCAGCTTCACTCCTGCACCATTTTTAGGCCCCGTCAGTGCCTTGCTGGAGCTGAGTGTAGCTCGGGGTTCCTTAGAGCGTTAAGCGCACCGGTCCTCCTAACCAAAGCCTGCAGCATGCAGGAGTGATTTAACTGCTTTAAGTGCATTTGTCCTGTGTTTTAGGAGCAGGAGGGCAGAGTTAATGCTTTTCAGATTGGCTTTATCTTAGTCCTGATCTTATCACATCTCCTGGCTGAGCTCAAAGTGTTTACTCCCTGCCATACTCTGTGCATGTGTAGTGTTTTTAAAGGGGCTCTCGTCACCCTCTGCCTTTGAATCAACTTAACGTTATTTAGTGCGCGTGCGTCTGTTTGCAACCACTTCCCTAACATCCTGCTGTCGACTCCTCCACAGGCAAAGAGAGCTGCTTCGAGAGAGTAATTCAAAGGTTCGGGAGAAAAGTTGTTTACATTGTTGTCGGAGACGGTGTGGAAGAGGAGCAAGGCTCAAAAAAGGTAAGGAGATTGTACGCACATTTAGTGAGAAATACACAGAGCTAAAGAGAAGGATAATGTTTGGACTTGTTTGTGCTCTCCATGAGGTCAGGAGTTCAGGATGAATGCTCACAGAACACAAAACATACCTGCCATACTGCTGCAAAGAAAGGACTCAGCTCGGCCTCTCAACAGTCTTACTTTTCTTTCATTCGTTTATCCTCTTATAGTGCGTCCAAGTACAAGAGAGAAAGTCTGTAGTGTGTAATCAGCGCTCTTCCTCTGCCGGCTCAGGTTTACAGAGCAGGGGAGGGGAGAGATGGTATAATTATATATTCCTGCTTGGTGCCCTGAGCAGCGTGAATGCTGTGTGTGTAAAGCCGGGCCGGCCCAGAGAGGCACATACAAAGAGACTTCAATCATTGCTGATAGAATTAGAATATTCACCACAATCACAAGCCTGTTAGTACAAGACGGAGCTCACTCTGAACTTCTCTTGGTGCCTGTCGGCTCTTGTGTTGATATTTGTAAATTCAGTATTTCTGCCAAGTTTGAATGTAAACCAAATACCGCACACAGAAAACATGTTCAAGAGCGAATTAATCAGAGCGTCTTTCACCGTCAGAGTTGGTGCTTCGCAGCGTCAGCATGAAGACGAGGAGTTTCCCTTTGAAAAGCCTCCAGCTCCTTTTTCACCTGTTTCTCCGTAAACAATGGCAGCAGCGTGAGGACAGATGAAGAGTGATTAGGCGGCGATTAGGGAAGAAGTAGCAACCTTTCCCCTGGATAAGTGTGTAAGAGAATAGCTCTGTGTTATGAAAAAGCAAACACACCCTGGGAATAAAGTCTGGAGGGATGATTGTGGAAAAAGATGCAAATATTTTTACTCAGTCTTGAGTTGACGTGTGTGACATTGATGGAAGGATAAGGAGGGTTTTTTTTCCTGTTTGAGTGCCGCGAGTCCCACGACACGCCGTGCAGTAAAAGGTTTCTGTGTCAACATCAGAGAGGACGTGAAATAACACAACAATTTCAGACGTCAGGAGGCTCACATCAGACCTGACACTGTGTGGAACTACAAAAGCAAAAGTCCAAAAGTCCTCTCAGCTCTCAGTCCTTCATCTCAAAGAGAGAGAGAGAGAGAGAGAGAGAGAGAAAAACTCCCAGAAACTGCTCTGCTCTCACTTATTACCATTGCCTGGGAGAAGAGGCACAGATAGCATCTCTAGCTTTTAAACTTAAAAGGAAAGACAATTTACAAAACAAAAAGCAAAGAGCTTTTTAAGGGTCAGTGCAGGCTCTCCTAAGCGGAACATATGCCTGGGAGAGGCCGTACCTTTGATAAAGAAGGGGGTGATGGGGGGGAGTAATGGGCTCCACACAGCGAGGAGCTGAGGACTCTACCTGACAGGCTCCTTTCATTCTCTGTGATTCTCAGGTTTCTGCCCCCGTCCTCGGCTCGGGAACAACAGCTCATTTGCACTGTCCTAAAATCACACACAGGCAGGCAAGAGGTTCATTCAGACGACTCTGAGCGCACTTTATTTCTGCTGTGGTCAAAGATAGAGAGTGGAATAAAAGCGCTCAATAACACAGGAGAGGGAGTAGCCAGTGGAGGCTTATTTGGTTGAGGTTATTATTTAGATTATTACATCTTCAAGTGAAGGTTCACCAAGGTTTACCTCATGTGTTTTTATTTTAGCGGCTGCATGAGGGAAAGTGTTTTAGCATGTGTTTCTAACACTACAATGGGGAGGGGGTCATTTATGTGTCATATTGACTGTCTTTTATTTGTCTGGTGCTCAAAATGTCAGAAAACAGTGAAATATGCCCCCAAAAAAGGTGGTAAAATTACTTGAATCAGCCCTACTCAATAAGCAAGCTGAAAGAAACTGTGAAGTGATTTTGACTTGGATCCGGCAAAAAAATGTCTTTTGCAAACAATGACAAATTCTTACAAAATTCCAATATTATTACAAACGGTGAATGCAACACTTATGGTAACCTAGCAACTGACCCACAATGCATTTCAATGTTGAGGGGGGTACATTTGAAAACATTACATTAGCAATTGATAACATTTTCAATACAAGACTAAACAGACAAACAAGTGTAGACATTGGTCTCAGAACTGAAACTACATGTTATTGTTGTTGGTGTTTGGTTTATTTGTTTGATTAGTTTAGTTTGGTTTTTCAATTTCTGGATAAAAGAGTACCTAAAATATTAAAAACATAATCTGCCACCAGGACTTGTATTTATTGTGTGCTGTGTGAGAAAAAATATTTTTATATTTTCTATATCATGTAGATTTTTAGACGGACTGAGTTTAATTAATCCCACAATTTTTTTCCTTCTGGCAGTAAATTATTCTTAAAAATGTGCAAAAAATTGTGAAAGGTGACACCAATGAGGCGTAAAAAGCACCATATTATGACAAAATGACCGACCAAATCTCAAACACATTTGATTAAAAATGCATAAAAAATGCAAAAAAAAAAATGCTTATGGGAGACAGCAACCTGAAAAAAATGCGTCTTTGTACAGTATTAACTTCGTTAACTTTAACTTTATTAACTTTATTCAGATTAGATAGCAAACATCAGCTTTTCTGTTCCATAAAGTGCCTGATTAAAGTTTTACTGTCTCTTTAAGATAGAACTTGACATGTTCCTGTGTTTAATCACTCCTACAGCACAACATGCCCTTCTGGAGGATCTCCAGCCATTCAGACCTCATGGCCCTCCATCACGCTCTTGACCTGGAGTACTTGTAGCACTACACCACCTCTGTACGCCCAGCTCCACCTCAAGCAACACCCTGCAACCTTTCACCTTCGCCCTGCAGCTCCATCCCATGCTAACTGCAGACCCTGCAGAACCCACCTCCACCCTCCTCAGTGCTGCCTGTCGTCTGTCTTCCACTCCACGGGAAGAGAGGAAGAAGAAGAAGAAGAAGAGGAGGATGGGGTAAAAAAAAAGAAAAAAGGCTGAGCACATGGTTAATGTGCTGACATACAGTCACACTTTGTCTTAACCTAAAACTTTTTTTTTTAATCTGGAAGCGAAGGAGAGAGGTGAATTTACGGCGCTGCAGCTGCTTGCCCTGGTTACTGTGAATCGGCCGCTTTCTGGAGCTGTCAAAGTGTTTTACGGCCCCGTGTTTGAGCCGGGACTCTGTCAGGGTTCACACCTGTGAGGGGAGCAGAGCTACTGACGGCCTTGGCTGCCTTGCCACAGAAAAACACAGGAGAACGACTACTGGTGGTGACACTTCTCCATCCCTCTAGCTCCCTCTTTCTCTCCTTATCTGTCTGCTTTGACTCCTCTGTCACTCGACAGACAGACACAGACAAAGCGACTGCTCCTCTATCGGCCCAGGAGTCCTGTGCTTCTTATTTATGAACAGAGACTTTGTGGGTGGCATTGTTCCACCAAGAAGGTACCTCGATGATAAAAAGACTTGTGCCTTTTACAAAGTACTACCACAGCAAGAGGAAGACATTGTGGGGGGAAACAGAAAAAGTGGGTTTTCTAATAATTTAAGACAAACAAAACTCTATTTACAATGCTGAGACAATCGTGTATAGAGGAAATCTTTTTGTGTGTGTAAGTTTGTAATCACTGGACTATTCCTTCCTATATTCATTTAGATACTCTGCTCTTGAAAGGTGGCAACGCTTTTTCATGGAAGTAATAAAAAAAAAACAAAAGGCATCCCATCGCACAGGAGCGTGTGCAATGCCTGAAAGTGTTGATGTGTTGGAGTTTTGTTCAGTAAAAATATGTAGATAAAATGTTTTGTCAAGACCAAAAGCATGGATGTCAAGTGTCAATGAGCTCTCATCTGATTCTGTGATATTTTCTCGTCCTGACAGGAAACTTCACTCACAACACTTCTCCTCTACTGCTTGTTTTTAGACACAGATTTTAAAATTGGGATTGATTTTGCTTTGTTTCAGAAAGGTAGCTCATGACTCGTGTCCTCAACATTTCACCAGCTTGCAGCCCCGACCCCATAAATCTGGACACAAACTTAATTCTAAGGGTTTCACACTTGGCGTGGAAGTGAGAACGTGTTATTTCCAGCTTCCTGTGAGTCATTTTAACAACAAATTTTAAACCAATCTAATATTTAAAAGAGCAGGCTTGAATAGGTTTTATTATATTTTATACAAGCGCTATAACAACTCTTGTACAGCCAGCGTAATTTTGTATGATGTAGTGTTTTTATTTGAACGTTCTGTGTCCCTCTTCGAAACATATGAAGCCCTTTTTGTAAAGCGTCTGTGGATGGGGAAACCATAATGAGCATTTTGAGTAAAGCCACTATAGCTTTGAGGAGTTTGTGAACATACAGGACATGTGCTATCGACTGTGAATTTCTTAAACAGAAACCGATTCGTCGCGTTTCTCATTTTCCCTCCTTTGCACATGATCACTGTCGGCCTTTACATTTCATTAGGAATCCTTGTACCTTCCCACACCCACCCACCTCCTCATCTTCCTCTTCCTCCTCCATCTCCTCATACAACTTCCCTCACTCTCAAAGGAGGGGGATATCTACATATTGCTGCTAGATCAAGGTAATGGTAGGTAAATAAGGGAAATGTTTTATAGATTCATTCGGCACGCCTTTTTTTTTATTATGTTGCAATCATAAATGCAAACTGGAAATACTTTACACTACACAGGCCTCATTGTGAAATGCAAAAGATTGTTGTGTCTGCAAAATATGTGTACAGATGTTTTTGACATTATTATTTGATTGTGTTTAAGTTAATAAAACTGATTTGTGAACTGTTACTCAACCCCTTGAATTTTTTATACATTACATTCAGATTTTTCAGGCTTTTTTAAAATCATTTTTGAAAAACAGCATCTCATCCATTAAAATTCCTTGTTATTCTTAAAGGTTTCTCAAGTTCAACTTTAAGTGTTGAAATTGCAGAGTTTTTGCACCTTTAAAAAAATATTTTATTTCTTAGTGCTTCAGTTTTACAGTCTTGATATGTTGTACTTTGGATTTTCAAACCTAATTGTAAAGCAGCTTGAAAGGTTTTCAAACCCCCCAACTGTTCTGCAAGGTTTATTTTTAGCACAAACACTTTTCCAAGTCTTTTTCTTTAGTGGTAACATTGAAAAGGAAATTTTTAAAGCCTTTTTATATCCCATATTTTCAAGTCCAACATTTTTAAAAATTCTTAATTGAAGCAACTACATTTAAAAAATTAAGCTCTGAACTGATTTCAAATACTCATATTTTGTTGTTTTAGGTGCTTAAGTCCCTAAGTCGCAGTGCTTTAAAATATTCAATGTTATTTTGAACAGTTTCAAGTTTTAAAGCATTTACTTTAAAACGCTTTCACATTTCAAAGAGCTTACCTGCTTCACCTCACTTTCTCAAAACCTGTTTTCTTAGTTCCCCAACTTTTAGATGCTCACATTCTAAAAGCTTTGTGTTGTGTGTAACTATAATACTGATAGTATCTGATGTGGTGGCTGTTTTATTCAGTTTCTGTGGAAAAATTTCTGATTTTCTTCAAAGCAACTGCAAGGTCAGATATTTCTGATAGCTTAACCCAAATGTATGTAGCAGTCTTCATGCATAATTAGCATAAATCAAATGTTTCAGGCTATGAAGGGCTGAACTAGTTTAAATAACACATGAAAAATATTTATGGAGCTGATTTTATGAGGTGGTCACAGTTAAGACAGTTCAGCATGTAACACTAACCCGGACAGGGAAGAAAAAGTCCAGCTTCTAAACCACGCCGCAGAATTAAGCATGTGTGGAATTTTATTCTGAGCCACACGGCCTCGTTTAATATCCAAATCAATTATGTTTTCAGATGGAGTGGGAGTGATGGCCGGGGTGAGGCGCGTGCATCTGCCAAGCTGGACGCAGCAGGTCAGGCTGCTACCACTGACCCCTAATGTGCTTTTCCCACTTCCAAACAGCTGAAAGACTAAGTAGTGTCTGAGGTACTGGCTGTCTGGTGCTCTCTCTGCTGCACAGAATAGACGTCTGTTCTCTGTGATAAGTTTTCCTGATGCTCAGGGACCTGGCAGACAAACTCAGACAACCAGACCAGACATTTTGTGAGAGAAAAAGTGGGTGTTTTGTGGCATGTCGGCCAGCCATTCTGGCGTACAAAACAGATGGGAACAAAAATAAGAGCTAGGTTGTGTCTGCTTGGCCTGACTTGCATTTTCTCTCAGGTTAACCTTCATTTTCTGTGAGATTTATCATCCTTTGATATGTTTCAGACTCTGTATATAGGTGATCCCGTGCTTTAATCAAGCTTTACAGTCCCTGTGTGATTCTGAAGAGCTCTGATCCACTCCAACTCCCCCACTGTGGAAATGCAGGGGGCTATTACCAGGTCCTCTGGTGGGCATTCCTCTCTGGGACGTCCCAACAAAGCACCAGCCCTCCATAAAACTGTACTGCAATAATAAACAACACCGTTGGTGATTTACGGCTTTGCCCAGACAGTGATTTCATGCAGATTTCCATAGGGGGGGCCTCTGATGGTGCATCACAATTGAACTAATATTGTATTACATGCATATCAAACTCCCCCCAAAAAACCTGATCCGCCACATCTCTTTTTATGAGCAGGAAGCCTATTAATAGGCCTGTGTTCTCCTCTTGGTGGCTAGTGTGTCTCAAGTTAGGGGAATTTGTCTTTGGGGCGACCAGATGTCCACAGATTGAGACAACAAGAGGAAAAAAAAAGGGGGGGGCAGAACTTCCATCCTTAGCAAGGCTGCAACAACTTTCTGCTCAATCTGATAACCAAAAACACTTTCAGCTTGTTTGAGTCTGTCTGTCTTTATTTTTGGTTTGGCTGAGTCTGTTTGTCTTAAGGCAGGATAGGAAAACCGTCTGTCACTGATTGCAGCACCTCCTCCAGTGGTTTCCACATGAAGAAATCCTCCTTCAGAGTGTATGGTTCAGTTAGCTGCAGCAGGCGAGGGAGCCTGGCAAACCTGTTGTCAAACTGTGGTGGGTAATGGTGCTAAACTAGGGCCTTTGTTTACTGTTTGTTTATTTCTCAGTTACTTGGATTTGACAGGCAGAGTGGGGCAGGGACAGCTGGTAATCAGGAAGCTGTGGATGCCAGGGATCCCAGCCAGGAGTGTCAACTCCAGAGGGGCCTGGTGTCCATAGCTATGCCTGTTCTACGTAGACAAGGAATTCCCCACTGGGACTTGATTGCGACAGTGCTATGCATCAGTGGTGATGAACAGATGAGTTTTAAAAAAGTTGCGCATGGGTCATTTCAGACATTTAGAGCAAAATGTCTGTTAAAAACAGGGCAAAGCTACACTACACACTAAGCTCCTGGTAAACAGGAGATAATGAAAGTGCTGTGGCGTGTTATTGATAAATTGGTTGGTCAGTCATTAGAGCCAGATGTATTTTTCATCACATCAACATAAGTTTTTCACATGTTAAAAATACAGACAGTTTTGGGGTGTCACATGTTATAAGGAAAAAGTAAGATCCAAAGGGTGGAAGAAAGGACAAGGTGTTAAAGTCTTAATCCATCCTCAAGAAAAAAAAAACCTCTTAAAATGTAATATAAAAATACAACGGAATAAAAACTTTATTTAAAAGAGTATCTTCAAAAACATAAGCCAACAAGGGACTTTGACTGATAAAAGCATAGGAGAGAATTGGGGGATGACAAGAAATGTTTTTTGACAATATGCTATTAAGTTTTAGTATATGATAAAGAAAATTTAAATAAAACAAACCACAGCAATGGCAATTGTGTATTACTATACTATACAAGAAATATAATATAATAATTCTGATAATAATTATAATGATAAAACATACATAAAGACAGAAAAAAAGAACAGAAATCAATACAATAGAATAGAAATAAAAATCAACCAACAGAAACAGAAATAAATCAGAACAAATGCATAACTGTTAGCTGCTTTAAAACAGTATTAACGTCAGTGTTGATATCAGCGATACTGGCCTTATATTTACTTAGTATTAGGTGGATACCAGATTTTGAAGTTTCCCTTATCCCTATCCCTAACACTAATAAGCAGACATGGTATGCCTAAAATATTAAAACTAAAGAAATAATTTACAAGGGTATAAACATATTTAAAAATGAACGTTTTTTTTGAAGAGGAGGAAGAGGAGGGCATCATGTGGAACAATAAGATTAAACAAAAATAAAAATAATGAAATAAAACCAACATTTATCGAACAATAAATGAATATCATACAAATTAATAATAATTAAAAATAATAATAATAATAATATATAATTAAATGAATTGAGGCGGGAAAGTTTCAACCAATTGATAACAGTCTCTCTGAACGACGTTAAATTTGTGTCATCAAAACACCTGCGTTTGTGGAAACTGTTCGTGTGGCGTTCACTGACCGCAGGGTGCTGCAGTTAGGATGAAAACTACTGTGCTAACACAGCTTAGCCAAAAAAGAGGACATATAGCAGGACAGTGAAGTCGAGTTTTTGGCCGGAAAGTATTAACATGGTAAGTAAATCGCCGAAGTGGTCAAGGTGAGCCACATTTATGTTAGCTAGCACAGTTAGCTGTCTACGCACTTGACTTCACAGAGGACTCAGAGTTTGAAGAACATCTTACTGCACTTGCAGGGCACCAAGGATAAGTGGTTAAAACATGTACAAAATTTGGTTATCTGCAATAATCATTATTGCTCAAAGGTATGTATTTTACAGTAGTTGCCCTTAATGTGTTTGTGTAGGCATATTGGTGCAGAATCAGCATGTGAAAAAACTACCGAGCTCCAACATTAAAGGCCCTGTGAGGACTTTTTAGGTTAGATTGAAATAAACTCATTTTCAAGAGACTGTGAGGACTTTCTAAATAATCTTGGAAATACTTTCACTTTCACTTTCCAAACCGCCCAAAGGGATTTGCTGCAGAAGAAGCTAAAAGGCAGAGTGATAGAGCACGGGCTAAAACCATAGACTGTAAATTAAATGGACATTGATTCTGTGACATCACTTTTCTTTTTCTGAAACCGAGTTCTGAAGTAAAACGGGTTGTAGCCCTATTGGCAAAGGGACAGGTGACAAGTCTTTCATTCACACTAACTTTGATATCAAAAATGTACTATTTAGCTAGTATGTATATTTTTGAATGTTCTTATGTATAAGCAGAAGTTTATCTGTCAGTCAGGTGAGCCTCCCAGTTAGGGAAATTTTGGACCCAGAGGGGAGACATTTGTACCAGGCTGTAAACATTTTTATTTCTGCTGTGAAAACAGCGTTTGTCGGCTTGGTGGTTCTCCAGAAGCCAGTTTCGACACCCAATGAAGAGCAGATTTGAGCACTCCTGCATTTTCTTGTATTTCTAGACTGGAAGTTGCTGCTTGGCTAATACACAGGCTAACCTTGTCTCAAAGAAAAGTAGTGTTAAAAGGACAACACAATCTTTGTTTATTTGCTTCCTAAATAAATGCATGTGCTAGACAAAGTCACGTCCTCATGGTATGGGTTTGAAGGCTCATGGGAAACTGAGTCTTTTTCCTTGGAAAAACACTGGGTTTTGTACATCATCCTCACAGAACCTGTAACTATTATAGCTGTCTTCTAGTACTCAAAGTTAATGTGTTGAATTAGTTTGAATAAATCCAGCTAGGTAAATCATTTGTAATGTTATCAGAAGCTGTTTTTGAAAAAGCCATCTCTGGTCTTGAATTCTGGCTGTATGATCACCACTGTTTTATCATGTATGTCTATTATTACAGTGTACTTCGTTGTATTTGCTGCAATACTGAGTTTTTTGCTTTGGCTACTCGTCGGTGACCAAGAAACATGCTTCGTAGACTCAGTTGCTGGCTTGTTTCTTTGTTGACTGTCTTGTTTGAATTTTAAAACATTTTTCTGAAGAAGTCAAACCAGGAATCCAGTGCTATATTTCCAATTAAAAGGTGCTTGCCAGAGCTTGAAGTTTATTTTTGAAACATATTCGGCAACAAAGGCACACTTTCACATAGCTGCTAACCACAGCTCATCAACCACCATGTAGTTGTGTTTTAGTTGTTATGAGAGGGAGTTGTGTTGCCAGGGCTGGATCTGGAACGATGCTCAACCACACCAAGACTGCACCTGCGTTTGCGGTCAAACACACACTCCCTCATATTTACTGAGCCCACCACACTGATGCGTTTAAGGGTGAGTGGCAGGATTTTATACAGAGAACTAAGGCCACCCTTCAGATGAGTGTGTGTTAGTATGCACGTGCATGACTTCTTAGCTAACTTAGGGCTGTGAGCTACCAGCTCCTGTGGGGTTTATTTGCCTGCTGCTGCTCCTTCAGACCTCCCTGTATGCTCTGTGTGTTAGCAATACACGGTATGTTTACGTGCTCAGAAAGTGTGTGTGCGGTGTGTGTTTGGAGGGACCTCACTCTCGGGTGTTAATTGGGCTGGCTCTCCCAAGTTGGGTCTCGGAGTTGGGCCAAGCTCCCTCTGGTCTGGCAGTGGAAGGAGCCTCTCAGCCAGTTTAATAAACTCGATGTCATCCGGTTAATAAAACAGCGCAGCGTCCCACCTTGGCTTGTTTATGCTCCATAAGTCACAGGTTATGTTATTTTTTATACTATTAGGAGAAATGAATGAAAAGTGAACTCTGTTTGGGAGGCGTACTGTGTGTTTGAGCTCTTGGATTTTGTTTTCCTCCTTGTTCTCAAACCCTGTCTCACTGCTGCTTTAGGCCCTGAAATATTATGGGTATTAGCTTCAACATTGTTCACCTGAAGATGTCAGTATGGCCTGAAGCTGCTCTCAAAGTAGAAATTTGTTACCATCATTTGGGTATTTTTCAGTGATATTTTGGGGGCCGCATGAAAAGTTCTGGAGGGCCTGATTTGGCCTTACGCAAAGCTGGTTTTTAATTTGTGCATTTTTAAGACATAAACACTGTGTGGTTGTTGTTAATTTATTAAGTTGTGGTTAATGTCAGTCAAGAGTTTTCATGTGGAAGGGATTTATGAAACAACTGCATTGTGACAGTATTAACAGTTGAATGTTGTTTTGATGTATTTGTGGAAGATTCCATATTTACAAATCAGTAACAGGTTAGATAAATTTTATTGGATAAGATGAAAATTCAAACATGGACAAACATATGTACAATAATGTTTGAGATTTTTTCTCTTATTTTGTTAAAAAAAAGAAAAAGAAAAAGAGGTAATTTACAGCATCACCTGAACCTCCAGCATCTCACATCTTGTCCCTCTCTTTGCACAAAAGCCACTTCAGGATGTCTTCTCCTCTTCATGACATGAAAACTGAATGTGGAAGTAGAGGGGAGAAAGATATTCAGCTACTCACGCATTTTGTACGGTACACATTTCTGAAACCGCAGAAAAACTTCATTTGTCCACTTGACACTAACTCACACCATGGTACAAATTTTAGGGAACGTTTTGAGAATAAATCAATGCGAAACTGTATGAATAAACTTGTAATGGTACCTAACCCTTGAACCAGACTGAAATTCCTGTTACAGGTTTGGATCCAAGCATCACTGCTGCTTACCTCAATACCCTGCAAGTGATAACAGCTTGTAGGATTGGATTAAAAACAAAAACAAACTGTAACATCTCTTGAAAACTCTGACATGTTGTTGAAATCTTAAAAGGTATTTCATAATCTGTAAAGGAGAAATCCTCCAACATATTGTACAGATTTAACAGAAATCTCAAGTATAGGTGTATTAAATTGTGGGAGGATGAATTCATTAGCACTGATTAATACCACTTTGAGAATCCTTTCTTTTTGATTGATGAACACCACATTTTTGAGATGGAATGGAGATTTAGGAGTGTTGTGTGCTACGTTTGTCTCTTAGTTTTTCTCTTCTCTTGCCCCAGCAGGAATGTTAATGCGCCGTTCCAGTTGGCTGAAATAGTCTCTCTGCTCTGCTCCTGTGTGAGCCCATGAACAGAGAGGGGATGGAGGGGGCGAGGAGCCACTGGGACAATATTCTATATCCTGGGTGACTTCGCTCTTCGGGGGGATTACAAAGGCTTTAACTGGCGGATGAAGGAGAGCAAAGTGGTAAGTGACATTTCTGGTCTGGAAATATGGCAATCAGCAGCATGGAGCCCTGCCAAGTCTCCTGGCCTGGCCAGAAAATGCTAAAAAGGCTAGGAGGAGTGTAAACAAACGGCAGTGCGGGAGGGGAGTGAGAGGGAAGGGAGGGGAGCGTCCAGGGGGACAGATCTGTTAACCATCAGTGGCTGTGTTTCATCCTGCCGCCCCTCTCCAAACCCTTCAAGGGAGGCTTTGTGTACCTGCTCGGCAGACAGGAGCTGGGAATTTGGGGAACAGGAAACCAAGGCTTCTACCCCCCATTCCCTTCTTCCCCACACCTCACTCTTTCCCCTTCCCCTGCGCACCCAACTGCCCCCCAAGTCACACACCCCACATTCACCCCTGCTATGCCCTCCCGTGCGCCACCCTTGCTCTCTACCACCAAACCTCAGCTTTGAATTGGCAGGATTAAAGAAACTCTGGCCTTTCTCACTGACCGCACTTGTCTATCAAAGAAAAGCTAAAAATGTTGTTTATTATTCATTTTCTCAATCCAATGTAAGTGTTGTCAGCTGTCATTGCTCTTCTCATGTTTGACTGTACAAACACTACCTGGCCAAAAAAAGTTACCATCGGAAAAAAAGGTCACAGGCTCTTATATTTCGTTGGACCTCCACAGTACGCATTTGCTGTGGCATTGTTTACATAAGCTTAGATAACCACCTCAGATCATAGCACTGCCCCTACAGGCTTGTACGGTACGCACTAGGCATGATGGGTGCATCACCTCACCTGCCTCTCTTCTTACCCTGATGCGCCCATCACTCTGAAACAGGGTAAATCTGGGCTCATTAGACTTTTTCTTGAAGTATTTCTGACTGGCACTCTTGGTTGCTAGGTTTAACCCATTCAGACCAGATACCATAGCTGTCAAAAAATTGAGGAATGAGCAGAAATTAGCTCAAAGTCTCTGCTTCCTCCAGTTCCTGTTTCAGTTTTACACACACACACACACACACACACACACTCACACACATCTATATTTCAACAAATGGCAGTGCGTTTCATGAGTTACAAATCTTGAAAATGATGACATCATCTGAGATGACTTACACGTGGCATCAAACCTAAACCCTTCCAAACCAGTTACTGTCACTGCTGACCATTTGTGCTATTGTCATAATTCAAGTGGTTTCTGTGCTCTGATAAGCTCAGCTTTGTGTTTGTAATGCTGCGATAGCATTGACTCTTAGGCAGCTGAGCCTGCACTGTGTTGAGCTTTGCAGTGGTCAGAGAGAGTGCTAACTGAGTTTTTATTGGTGTTTTAGAGGTGTCTTCCTTGCTATGGGGGTAAAATGATTAAAGGTGAAATTATTGTATTAAGCCTAAATGGGATAAGTATGTTGTCTTGTTGCTCTTTCTGTTTTTAACTGCCCTATTTCCTCCATATTTTCTTTTATGCAACCAAACCCAACTCAGAAAGCATAACAACAATGTACAGATATTGGGTCTTACCGGTGCAGAAAAAGCTGTCGGTGGACACAGGCCCTAAACTTTAACCTCGCAAAGCTTTATCAACACCAAATAAACCTTCATTCACCTCTTTTCAAAAATCTAACAATACCAGTATTGATAATATAGCATCTTTAGCAATAGACTGTTGATATACAGGGCAACTAAGTAGAAGACTCATCCCTGGCACTAGTGCTGACACAGATCATAAAGGCTTCATTGTCATGTTGACTTGTCTCCCAGTATGCTAAATTAAAAAATGGATGTAACCTAACACGGGATGGTAGCTGCGATAAGATCAGGAGTCGGCCCGTGTCCCTGCAGGCCCTTCTCCTCCTCGCTGCACCACAAGGGAAGGTAGTACAGTGACAAAAAGGTGTTCAGGAAGCAGTGAACACCCCGCAGATCAACAGATAATATTTTTTTGGCGAATAAATTCATTCCTGCACCTTAAATTACATTTTCATCCTCCAAAACATGTCTGCTATCCTAGGCCTGAGGCTGTGTCTGTCTGACACTCAGGGAGGGGGGAGAGGAAGCATGAGGTGTCAGCTGACAGATATCTAGGCAGTGAACTGTCTTTATTAAAGTGTATTTATGCATGATAGTGTGTTGTATATGTGTGTCTGGTGTGTGTGCGTGGAGGGAGAGAGCCGCTGTGCAGCACCATGACAACAGTAAGGCTGTCTGATCCTCTCTCTCTCTCTCTCTAATTGTCTGTGACCTCGTAACCGGAGACGCACTCTCCAGGCAGGAGGAGGGCCTTTCACACGGCAATCACTTTTGGATTTGTCCTCTATGCAAGTCGTGAATACCACTGCCAAAAAAAGGTGTGTGTATGTGTGTGTGCATGTGAGTGTATCCACCTACACCCAGGTGTGACCACTTCTTCAGATTTGAACCTCATGCTGATTGGCAGAGGGTAACTATATATTTGAGGTGGAAAGGACTGGTGAGTTTCTGAACCTGAACTTTAATGACACCATTAACTTCAACACTTTAAAACAAAAATAGGAATGTTATAAAATCAACTATTCATAAAAATTCTCATTTATTTATACAGCACATGTAAAACAAGTGCTAACGATTCAGAAAACACAACAGCAAGAATTGACATTAAAACCAAGACCACGTGAAAAAATAAATGCAAACTCACGTGTTAAAGCCAAGAAATAAAAGTGTGTTTTAAGACATGACTTAAAAACAGGAAGTTAAAATAAAAAAGCACAAAGGTTCACCCGTTAGAGTTTATTTTGGTGATAGCCATATAATTTTCTCCTTTTTTGTCAGGTTTGTCTCACACCTTGATCAGCTACAGCTAAGAGCAGATGAGGTGAGGTCTTTGTTGCACATATTGAGCGAGAGAAAATGTGTAATGTAGTATACTTAAGCCGACTATCCCTCATTATACCCTGAGCAACAAAAAAACCAATGTAAAGTGGCTTCACATAAGCAGGTGAATTCAGGTGAAACCTCCATCATGTCCTTATTTTACCTTTTGAATCCTTTTAAATATTTATGATTTGAGGTATTCAGACTGTGGTTTGATTCTCTTAACAGATGTGCGCAGCACAAAATTATGACGAGTTTCTAACTGCTGAGTTTAGTTATAAAAAGATTTAATCTTGATTGTAAACAAGGTTCTCTGACAGAAATCTAGCTAAGTGTAAAAAAAAAAAAAATTAGGGGAAATTTTTGCCGTACAGAAGATCCACTCCCCTCCATCTGTACCTGGCCCGTATGTCTTCCCTTGCGTCTCTCTGCACAGCCCAGCCTGCTCTGATGTCTCTTTTTGTGCTCCCTCATAAAGGGGCCTCAGTAATGGCCCCTGTCACACACAAAGGTATTAAGGCCTAAAGCCTCTCTCTCTGACGCCGCTGGCAGCTGGGCCTGAGGAATAATTCGATTTGGTATTTTATGCAGGAAAAGAGCCTTTCTTCCTGAGCCACATTTGCACTTGGCTTCTCCGCGGCCCTTCAGCCCCCCTGAAAGACTTTACATGACATTAACACATTTCAGAGAGCATTACGGCTTGAAAAGAGATTTGTCTAGACAAAGACGTGGTTTATTTGTAGTTAGAGCTTCATTTCCTGCCCGTTCCTTCTCCCTGCACTCTCTCCCCTGCACCTTTACCCTACTCCTCCCCCGAGTGACTCCTGCCGGGGCGCACAATGGTTGGCGCCCTGACAGGTAAGAGGATTTCAATTAGTTTAGCTCAGAATGGGCCCAGAAAAACGTGATTAATGAAAGCAATTAGTCTCTGTCATGTCTTCAGCACACTCCCGCTAAATCACCAGACTGCTCCTCGCTGACACTAAGAGCAAATTACATCACCCAGATCCTCTCTCTGTCGGCCTTTTTATGAGCTCCTAGTGTCTAAATGAAAAAAGTGACTGAAAGTAGGGAAAACAGTTTCTAACCCAGCTGACGTTTGTGTGGGTGAGTGTGTGTTCTCTTTTGTTTAAGCATGTATCTCATACGAATCCACAGGTTACCAAGAGCTTAAACACCAGAAAACTGTGAACTACTATTATTCTATCAGTCTTCTATCTTTAGAAAATAACTGATCACAGCACAGCACAGGGCAAAACAGCACTAAACATAATCCCCCTTCTGTAAAATGTCACAAAATTTAAAAACTTGCAAGAGAAGAGAGGTTTATGATGACAAGTTTATAAACTTTAAGGCCATATTTGTGCGTGGAGTGTGTGTCGTTGCGTTCTTATCCTCTGTTCCAGTGTCAGAAACTCTGAGCCTGAAAAAAAATCAAATAAGAGGGAATTTACTGAGCCATAGATAATGTTTTGCTAGCTGCAGGCTGCGTGGACCTCAGCCAACAGTAATCACTGCCCACTGGGAGGGAAACAGCCCCACCTGCTCCGAAACCTGCACAACATGCTAGCTTCCCCTTTTTCACGGTTCTTGCTTGTGTTCTACATTAAAGCCACCATCCAACCCCCCCCACCCACTGCCCTGTTAAATGTACCTTGTTGTTTCAACGTAAAAATATAATGTCAAGTGCTGCCTTGTTTTTATGCAAAATAATATTATCAAAAATCAAATATCTAGTTACCTTTATAAGATAAGATGTCTTGTGTTAACCCTTGTCTTAGTTTGGTTGACTCTGACTTGTTAGTTAACTTAACTTCTTCATGTAGTTGTTCGATATAATTCATATATTTCCACTCAATTAACCTTTTCAGTTCTGTTAACCTTTTGTTTGTGGCTATTTAAATTATATTGGCCAGTTGACTTAACTTCTTTAGATAGTTGTTTGATTTAACCAATCGGTCTTATCCCAATTGAACCTTTGTAAACCTTGGAGTTCATCCAACCAGTCTATGCCTCATAACTGATCCTGACCGGGTCTGTTGCACAATTTCTCTAAGTACAGCAGGGTCTCATATCCACTATTTTTTCACAAAGGCATTCTGGGTATTACTTGAAAACTGTAGCTTTACTTAACAGCTGGGATGGACTTAAGTGATTGTCAAGTCAACATGCAGCACTGATTGATTTTGACATAAAATTTCAAGCTGGAATATATTTTGTACTTGACATGAAGCCAACTCATAATTAAGTGTTATCAGAACAACTTAAGTAATATTTTTTTCATATCAGTAGAATAATATGCTAGAGTACAAAATGTGCAAAATCACAATTTTAACATGTCTCTTCACCATCTCTGAGGGCATATGTCGTAAATAAACTAGACATGTACTTAAAAGCGTTAGTAATGATGTATCTAACTGAGTTTTTACTTACTAGGACCTTTTTTATTTTGCAGATTTATGCACACACATGCACCTGTGTCAGTTGTATTGAAGAATGGTATGAATGAACACATCACAGTCTTCAAGAAATATGTCAGCAATGCACCAACGACTTATACAGTGATTCGTGTTTATGTGTCTGTAGGGTGATTATTTGATTTAAAATCATTTTAGGGAAGTTATATTGGTCAGCCAATCACAAAACAACCGCTCCAGACACTTGGTTTATTTAAGTTCAGTCATCAGTGCTTTCCTTTTGGCTCATCGTTGAAACACATCTCTTAATAAACCGCATAGAAGTGTTTCATCTGGCAAAAACTTAATCCTCCAAATCCTATGCTGGCTTGTCTGAGGCCTTTGGAAAGGTGTGCAGGGGGATGATAGGCCTCGCATATTTTGATGTGATCCTATTTCTTCATTTCCTGCTTTGGCTGGGAACAGGGGAGCAGTACAGGCTGCAGCTTGACCAGAGGCTCTCTCATTCTTTCTCTCCCTCTCTCGCCCTGTCACTCAGATCGGGGGTATCAGTTTGACAGGCTCGTTCGAATTTTAAATGGGATGATTGGAGGTCTTTGGCACCCACCGTGGCCTGTCGTCTGTGCTGTTTGATGCTCTGTGTCCAGCTTCTAACACTGTTTCCACATTCCTGAGCGTACATGTACATATGTGTGTATCTGTAGCGGTTTATGTGCCATAGCTTGACAGTGGCCTGCTCATTCCTGTAAATGGAGGCTGACTTGTCAAACTGTCATGATTCAGGACAGTAATATCTGAGGTTCCCCCTCTTTGCTCCTCGCACCATCAGTCAGAACTTTGGAACGCCCAAATCACAGCACACACACACACACACCTTAGTTTCTCCCTCTCTACCTCAATCTGTCACTTTTTTTCTAGCACTCTCGTGTTGTCTAAAGTTTTCCTGTCACTGAGCCAAAATCTAATTGTTCAAACCTCTGTCAGCCTCCAACACTTTGATATTTTTCCCAGGCTTCAAAAGAGCACCACAACAATAGGTTTTGTGGCTGCAGGGCACATTGAGGTAGCCAAGGCTATATTAGTTATCACGTCTTTATGTCTTTATGCTCGCTGGCATGGCTCACAGACTTTTACTGACGGGGGGTGGGGACGTATTTTTTTTTGTTTAGGAAGGAAGCAGACCTGTTAGTGGTTTCTCAGGCAGCTTGTTTGATGCCCCAGGATATTTTTTGGTTTGGGACTGACTTTCTTTTCTCAGGTAAATACCAGGGCATGCATGATGTCAGAACTCAAAATGGTGGCCTGTCTGTTCTATGGTAGAAACAGTGTTGAGGTTTCTGTAATTGACACTCTCTTAATCACTCTATAATTCTTACACCTTGTTACTTCCCTAACCACAAACAGTCTGTTTTTAAGACTTTGGGAATGAATTTTTAAAGGACTGAGCGCTGAGTTAACAAACTGCGTTAACAAAATTTGCTTGTTCTCACATTTCAAGCAAAAGTGCTACATGACTGCGCTTCTCAACAAATTAACTATGTGTCTGAAAAACTCTTTCACATGGATGAAAATAGAAATTGGGAAACACCTAAAGTTCCCATTGTTGACAATGTGTGACATAAAACTTTAAACTTGATGTTAAAATATTTATATTCTAGAAAACTCAGTCAAACATATTTCAGGATATAATGTGTAGGCATTCCTGTTCTCATTTGAATACCTGTAATGTAACTCTGTTGAGGGAACCAGCACTTGACGACAATAAGCATTAGATTGTGTTACACTTTCCTGTGTTTTACTCCACATAACATTAGTTCACTTTTCACACAGCAGTGATCCAGTTTCTGTGTTTTCCTGTAACATGTATTGTTTGGTGTGGAGGTTGCCAGCAGCAGGTTAGCACCTACCCAGTGCAGCTAACATGATATGCATTCACCTCCATGGGGGATATGTGCTGCTCATTCTATTTATGGATGCTAAGTAAAATGACACTTCACCCTCAAACCCCTCTGTCTGCAGGGAAAAGGGGGACTGAAGGGACTTTTCCTTTGTTTACATATAGGATGGACTTGACAAGAGGGCGATGAGCAGGACTGAGAAATACAGAGGATATGAATGATACTGTTTCCTGACAATTCTGTCAAACTCTTGTAAAAGTTGTTTCTTCATTTGTAAAGATATTCATATTTTTTGGTGAAAATATGAAATACACTGCCTAACCAAAAAAAGTTGCCACCTGGATTTAACAAAGCAAGCAGGCACAAGCCTCCTATTGGATAATCCCGACTGCTCAAACGTTTGGCCAAATCAAATCAAAGAAAAACATTAGAACTCAGGAGTATGTTTAACAGTGGAAGAGAGAGCATTTCCACATGCACAATGTAAGGGAAACTCAAGGGATTGGGGTTGAACAGCTGTGTAGCCTTAAGAAAACCACCGATCAATAAGGCTAACTGGAAAAAAAAAAAAAGCTTCCGTTTGCAAGGGAGCATAAAGATTGGACTCTGAAAGGATTGGAGATGGTTATGTGGTATGATGAGTTCAGATTTACCCTGTTCCTGAGTGATGGGTGCATCAGGGTAAGATCAGAGGCAGGTGAAATGATGCACTCATCATGCTTAGTGCCTACTGTACAAGCCTGTGGGGGCAGTGCTATGATCTGGGGGTGTCTTATCCAAGCTTATTTAAACAATGCCACAGTGACTGTGTACTGTAATCAAATCTCAAGGTGGTACAACAAAATATTAGAGTTGCCTTTTTTTGGTGGCAACTTGTGGCCAGGTAGTGTATAATACAATGTCAGTCCTGAGATACCTCTGAAGATGTTATTGTGACCAGAAGCTGAACCAGTTGCACTTGTCCAATTCTGAAATAGAACCCATCTAAAACAGGCTACTGGCTAATATAGTTATGTTATTATGTCAAAAGATTGTATTGTATGTTAGATAATGGATACGATTCTGATTGAATCGTTGTATTTCATGAAATGCAACAAAAAGCACTCTAGTTTCTGTTTTGTTCTGTAAGCCTTGATCAGCGCTAGGCTAACCATTTCTGCTTGTTTTCAGTCATTCTGTGAAGCTAATTGGCTCCAGATTTAGTTTCACACTTGTCCTTGTTAGCTAGTTTCCCCTTGGATGTGAAATATATCAACCCAGCCCCCTCTCCACCCATCCATAAAATATGTTAAGTGCTTCCAAACACCTTTAGCAGGTAGAACAATGTGTGAAAATGGTTGTGGTCTCTGGCCCCGACAGCAGCCATTGTTTTGACTGAGTCTCTTTTTAACTCTGTGGGATTTCCTCTGGTATCCCAGCGCTCCTGTTGAACGGGGAGCTAGTGAGGGGAAAGCAGCCTAACAAGCTGCCCACTCTGTCCGAAACCAGACTTTCACTCACTCTTGCAGAAAATGGCACTTTCCGCTGGGACAGTGGGTAGGTTTGGCTCAGGCTTCAGACTCAGATCGCGGTGAGCTTGCTGGCAGTAGCAGCCAGTTGGTCCCCCGGGCTCCTCTTCCATCGCCTCGGCAGCTGGGAACTATGGGAGTTACGGGCTGTGATTGCTGGCCTGGAGCTCAGACTCACTGCTTTTCACTCACTCACCAGGAGCTCTGTTTTTACAAGTCTCCAAATGTGACAGGAAATGAGCAGCAAATGAGCAATGATGTCCCCCATCAAAACACACTACATTTGCATTCTGTGTTTTTGAGGTAAAAACATCAAAACGTTACATGGATGCTCGTATTCTTGGAGTTTTTAAACAGACGTTTGATTGAAATGTGAATCAACATGAGAGATGCTGTATTAATGCCAGGTATCAAATATCAAATCTGTTTGTATTCAAGAAACAGTGAAGACAGTGTTTACACAATATCTGGCAAAAAAATACAGCACCATAAAATCAGCTGTGCACGCTCCAGCAAAGGGTATAAATGTACATCTATGGGGCCTGTTTTCTTTTAGGAAACAGAACTTTCAATATCGTTTTTTGATCTTGCTCTGCACCTCATTCATTGTCATAGAGGCGAAAGAAAAAAGTTTTTATGTTCATATTTTTCAAAATTCAAACTCAGTCTATTGTCACTGTCTTCTTTTCCCCATTGCTTCTCATTAAATGATCAAATTTCAAGCTTAGACCCATAATCAAACATACACAAAATGAACACACTTGCCAATTTCCTTAGATAAGCGATCAGCGCCTGGTATATGTATTATGAACCAAAAGTTGCCTCAGAGCATATTCACTCCCAAATGCAGAAGGACCTTTTCATTGTGTCAGTGAAAGCACAAAGAAAAACAGAGGGAGCAATGAGAGCTGCTCTTCTTCTCCCTTACATGTCTCTCATAGCAGTGAAGTTCATTCCAGTTCCCCAGACTGGGAGAAGTATGTGGTGTCTATTTTGACACAGATACATGCCGCTCATTGTTGAACAAAGTCTGGATTAAGACTGGAAGAAATTAATTGTGATTCCAGAAGCTTCTCAGTTCTCCTTGTATATTTTAGCAGAAGCTGCAGGAGATATTACTTCTTCTAGCCAAATAAAAAGCTCTAAACAAAGCTTACACAATCTGTACTATTGAGTGATTCTGAAGTCTCCTAAAAGTTCATACTCTGCTGTGAGTTATAGCATGGATGTGTGGAAAAAATGGTGAGTAAAGTTTGACGACTGCAGGCTTTTGTTTCTGATATTGTTATTATAATGGAGTGTTATGGCCTTACAATGCATGAACCTATCACCACAGAAGTTATGGCTTCAAACACAGGATTTTTGCTCTTAAAAAGGCTATTTTTCAGTTAGAACCGTAGTTTTTTGGTTTGGCAGAGTCCTCATGCCAGGTTCTCACTGTGCCATTTCCTCTCATCCTCTTCCTGTGGTGACAGAGAATGGATTTATGTGCGTGGAGTCGCCCAAAAGACCCTCTACTGTACCCTCCCTGCAGAGCCTGTCACACAGGCTGATGTATTCCCCTCCACCCTCCTCTCCCTCGCCAAGCTTTATGATGGAAACTGATACAAACACTGTGATAGGGTTTCGGGATAAATTATTCACGCTTCCAATGCTCTCTGCCGCTGAGGACGTCCACTCTACAAATGGCCCCTTTTTTTAGACCTCATCCTTTTAATTGATCCGTGGCAAAGACAATACATGTGTGATCGAGGGAGAGGAGGTTCGCGTGGTTAAAAAGTACATATAACACTCTAGCAGGGCTGGTGTGTATTGTCAGGCACTGGCGGCCTGTGCTGTGGGGCATTAGGTGCCTTAAGATTTACTGCCTGGTAAATGAAATGGCTGTCCATCGACTGCAGGGGCGGCACATCAACAGAGCGTAATGTCTCTACCATCTGCAGGGATAGGCCTTTAATTGAAAAGAATTTCTGGACTGAAGGGGAAGAGCTGGACCGAGTCTCCCAGTCCCCCAAGAGAGAGAAGTAATGAAAAGAAAATAACTTCTCTCCTCTTTAGTGCCTATGGAAGCCATAAAGAATAACAGGACATGGTGATATAACAGACGCACTACCGTAGTGAGTGGGTGAATAACTTTCATATTACAGCCGACCATCTGCTAAGACGGTTCAAGAGCGATGAAGCCAATTGGATTAAATATTACGGCCACTTTGCTCACTGCAGCTTTTAGGACTACTCTTAGGTAGCAGTTCATAAAGCATCTCTTTGTCAGATTTATTTAGACATGAAAGATGTGTTTTTTACTTTTTTGTCAGACGCACCCGCTTCATGCTCCCAGTCTGAGCGAGGGATTTGTCTTAAAACAAACGAGAGGGAGGGAGGAGATGGCAGACATCCTGGAGGCCATAGAGGATAACTGATGGGTCTAGCAGGACTGAAAGCAGAATAACAACACTCACCTTTAATGTGGCTTTTACCGTTGGGATTCACTGAGGCCAAGACACAGCTTGTGCGTGGGTTTTGTGTGTATTTCTGATTGGAAGGGAATCAGGCAGAGTTTTTCCTACATGTAACAAATCATGACTCTTATTGTCTGATTGTTTTATGTCATAGTTTTGATGTACTCATAAGACACATGGTTCACTTGATGGAACAGTTACACTTACAAGCCAGCCAACTCATTAGAGAAGATTGGTCATTTACACAAAGCACAACTTGTCAGTACTGGTCTGGTGTTATAGATAAATAGCATGATGATCCTGCTTAGGATGACACTAAAAAGGTCAAAAGCAAATTTTCTTTTATCCAGGAGAGAAGAAGCTTTCCAGACTTCTTTTTTAAGGAGTTTGTGGAATTTACTGGAAGTACCTGTTTGTGGGACTAGGTTCATTTATATTCCATTTTTTCTATGCAAAATCTGTTGCCCTCGGGTTCCACAGGAAGCGTATGTGTCACATTTGGTCAGTGCCATGCACTCCAGAACCAATCCATGCTTACCCCAGTTAATGCCCGTGTTTCCACAGGAAGCGCCACGGTGTGTCTCAGCTCTGTCCCATAAGTAGTTTGCTGCTCCGCCAAGCTCAAGATATGTGCCGGGTCTTATTGTGACTGAGCTTGTGCCAAGCATATGTCAGGCTGCACGGATCAGACCGACCAAGACCAGAAATTGAACTAGGATATCGACTCAGTTCCAAAATAGAAAACGCCTTTTACCGACTTCCAACTGTATATTAAACTGTATGGATAGTACTTAAATTTATTCTAATCAGCAACAAAACAGCCACATGTATGTGATCAATGATGAACATAACAGTACTTTTAGCTTGTCACACAGTCGGAAGGTTAGAGAATAGCTAAAAAGCATGTTATGGGTATCAAGAACTGGTTCCTATCAAGAATCAATAAGAAATGGCACAATCCATCGATATCGAAAGCCTTTTTGCTTAATAATTCCCCTATCAATTCTTTTCCAAGGCTGGAGATACTATCAGCCCTGAAAGATCAAGGATCCTTCCAGAGAAAGCAGATGTGCTTTTCTGACTGTTGAGCGGAACTGTTGAGTTTGTACTACTGACATATATTCAAAGATCTAGGCTCCAGTGACTTTGATATTTGTTTTCTTAAAACTCAATTAATTGAGGATAAAACCAGTAAAGCTACCTGTTGTGCACAGAAAATTCACAGGAGGAATGGATAAGGGGATTGATAAGCTGCATCGATTTCATTCGCTTTTGTCAGGGTCGACATAAAACATAAGCAATGGTTCTCAAACAATAGTTCTCAAATTGATTCAGCACAATGAAATTTGTAATATATAAGAAAGTCTTTTTTTTATGTATCAGAGGCTCTGAATGCGTCATTTACTATTGCAAACTTGGCCATTGAGGCAGACGAACCCATGCATCATATCTTGATCTCTGTGTTTTGATTTATAGGCCGGTGGCAGGGCTTCATTACTGTCCATAGGTTGGGGGTATTGTTAGATGAACATAGTGCCAGTACACTCGGCAACTAAACTGGCACCTGTGACAACCGTCCAACCCTCTAGACTCTCAGACTAATAGCTTTATAAGAAAATCAATCATTTACATCCACTTTTCTGGAAAAGAAGTACTCCACCAACTAGTTCCATGCTTTCTTCAGCTAACAAGTGCGTATACTTGATGAGGTCATCTACAAAATCATTTTAAGCACCCATAGGAATTCCCCCACACCCAAGGTAAACAGATATAGATACTAAAGGTAAATAATAAAGAAAGTCAGATGTAGGCAGCATCAATGGTAGATTTTGTACGTCAGCTCATGAAATAAAAACATGCGGTTATAACGATGATTTTCATCTATTTTTCCACGTCTTTGTACACATCTGCAGTGTTGAAATTAGGCAGACAGGCGCTCTTTGAGCACACTACTAATGTCTCTTGTGTGTTTTGGCATTTGTTGCTCTTTACAGGCATCACTGTGGTGTTCACACATGAATGAGAACACACACACACCCAGGGCGTGGACACACACAGATTTTGATTTCAATCCAAGGTTTGTCTTTCTTTTCAATACGGCTCATTGCATTCCTTTTAAGATTGGCAGAGCTGTGATTCTTGTCATATTTTGGCTATGATTTTGACGCAACAGGATAAGAGCGCTGACTCTGCAAACATGACTGAAAATGGTCCTGTCAACAGAACAAGAGCAACCAAGTCAGCCACAATCTCATGGCAAGAAGAAACGTAATCAGATATATCTCTGCTCGCTATTACAGCTTTGAACAAATTGCACATAATCAATTTCACTGGAGCAATAGCCCTGGAATATGCAGGCTCTAGCCAATGTATGTGGATTTGTGTGTGTGTGTTTATGTGTGTGTATGTGCAGGCATGGGTCACAGCTTGTCCACTGACACAGACCCCATTAGATCAGATGACAGCACTTCATAATATTGACACATTCACAGCATGAGGTGTGCTGTTCAGGAGGTCAGTCACTGATGATATACTGTACGCACCTGACATGTCACAGGCTAATTTAGAATCAGTACACTACAGCGCTCACCGGAATAAATGAGAGGAAGCTGAGCCGTTTAATGTTCTACTGTAACTCTATAGAGATAATGCACATGCACACATACAGTATGTTCATATAAACCCGTGTCCATTACTCAGAGGAGTGAAACTGTGATAAAACCTTGGTGTGAACCTTGGTTTTGAACTCACCGTTTGGTTCATTTTCAGCACAGTAAGGGAAACCTACACCATACATTCAATTTTAATTCCTTTTTTGAGGACATTTGACACACTGTCTAAATTGCAGCATTAACACATCAGGCTCAGATCTCTTTATTTTGCAACAGGTTAAATGCAAAATCATTTAAAGTGGATAAAAGGATTGAAATGACCAAAAATAGAGCATTTCGGGGTCTGGAACTATCACCAGATAAGGACTAGATGCTGGCAAATATAGATGGTTGATCTGTTAGAACTACATAAAAATTATAATACTCTCACTTTTACACTGTGTTTGCTCCTCTGAAACGAAAAGAAGCAGGGAAAGCTGGTATGTGTATGACACAAGTTGTTGTTCAGTTTGTTGTTAACCCATTTTCTGGACTATAAGCCGCTACTTTTTCCACACACTTTGAATCAGGCAGCTCAAACAATTATGTGGTTATTTTATGGATTTTTGCAGGCCAACAAGCATCATGCCGCCTTTACATTTAGGCTCCCATTTACACAACAACGTTTCATGACATTTTACCCCAAAATTCAAAAACTGCATGCAGTAAAAATCCTTTTTTTTTAGTGATTTTTAACATTTTTGTAAAATAAATCCAACTTAAAGACACAGTGTTCACAATCTTTTTGCTATTCTCAAGATCTGATTCAAAGCAACATAATTTTCAATAAAGCAATTCTTTGTTTTGCTGTAACAAAATCATTACTGATGAAATGGCAGATGAAAGGAGCATGCTGACAGCCTTTTAGAGACACACGTCAAACCATTTGAAGCATCAGCCAGTATGTATCCTATTTTGAGCGGATTATTTTATTTCTCTAAGTATTTGGGGTTTTTGATTTTGCCCTCTTAGATGAGGTCATTGTTCTTCAGAATAATTTGTCAGAGTTTTGAGGGAAAATGGGATAATTATGATGTTGAAGGCCCTGAGATGATCCAAACTCACTCTGAAGCCTCCTCAATTACGTGTGTGAGGTAAAGTGGGCCCAGCCAAAGCCAATGAGGGTGTCTGCGGCTCTCCTCGCCTCCTGGCTCTTAAACAAACACACCAGTCAGACATCAATAGGAAGCGTCTCTGTTTTAACACGTCTGACCTTTAGCCACCGTCCCCGTCTGTGCCCACCAACAGCAGAACCTGCACGTCCCAGACATTCAGCAGTAATCACTAACACCCACGTAGCTCCACCACGCGAATTACATCGTAAACCCGGCGTGACCCTCCTCTGCTGCACCCAGCTGATCTGCAAAGCATGATGGGCAGATGCAAGGCTTTAGAGAGCGGAAGAGGACCAAAATAAATAAAACTGCTGCAGGATGACAGCGCGGGGCTCTAAAATGAGGGTGGGAAAGGGGGAGAAAAGGTGCATGATTAAAAGTATGTGTGTGTTTGTGTGTGTGTGTGTGTGTGTGTGTGTGTGTGTGTGTGTGTGTGTGTGTGTGTGTGTGTGACGGATAACATAGGAGGGGGCTCTTGTGGGGCTAACATAGTCTGTGTTATGCCATGCCACAGGGCCAGCTGGCAGGGTCCAAAGCTGGCATGACAGAATGTGACAGAGGATCCGGAGAGCGGGGACTCGGGGAATCCCGACACAATAATGCTGATGGCAGGGGCCAAAGCCCAGATTTAATCACAGCCATCACACACCTGCCAATAGAAAATTACACAACGGATATCAATGGCAGCCTCCCCATAGTGTTAAAGCCCCCAGCAGAGTTTGCAGGCCGGGCACAGCTGTCAGTCATCGGGCTTTAATGGTGGAGCGCTCAGCTCCCAGACAGCACAATGGTTAGGATATGTTGGGAGCAGCGAACAATCACAGCTGAGGACGGTATGCTGTCCAGAAAATAAGCAATGTGACATAATAAACTTAATTTCACAGCATTGTTTGATCCTTAAAATATGACTGAAACGATACCAGAATGTTGTATGAAATCAGATAAGCGTCTTCTTCTAATGTTTGGGTGAATTTGATCACAAATTAATCATTTTACCCTCATCTGATGTCTAAAAAAGCTCAAATATGTCAAAAGACACGATGTGATATGACAGTTTTTACCGTAAATTGAATCTCTAAAAAATTGCCAGGTTTGTCCAAGCTTGATATTTTTTTCTAAACGTGAATTTTTTTGCCTGTCCAAGCAAACCAAAGAGAATCAAGCTTTTATGATGCCGTTGTCGGTCTGAAGCGTAGCATACTCCCTGATTTTAACCAGATCTTTTTGAGTGTCTCAAGCAGGCCTCATTTCAATCATATATAATCATGCATACACTCACAGAATTTACACAAACACACACACACACACACACACACATCTCATCAAGCTGGTAAGCACTGCTCAGACTTGACAGGTAACAGTCCTGTGGTTTGGATACCAATCAGTCTCTGAAAAATGTTTACATTTCTACTGCGCTGTGTGCTTTGACTCCCAGGTACCGCTATGCAGATTGCTTAACCACAATTAGGATCTATCAAAATCTGAGTGATTTTACATACAGAACACACGCACACAGAAACACATGAAGAGGCTACAGTATGCTATATTTGTTGGCTGTGTCAAGATATTCTCTTCTTTTAGTTTGCAAAACCATATTTTAGCCACTTGATATTTGAGGGATATTTAGTGTAAAAGGGATTTCTGTTAAACTACTTCTTCCTCTGATTTTTGTTTAGTCAAACAGAGGCATTGATTGTTGTTTGCATTATTTTGCTTCAGATGAGATCAAACACAAAGTGTTAAAGCCTAAACCACACACACGCTTAATCTCAGTTTCTCTTTTAAGTCGGTTCTGTTGGACTGCATGTGTTTAGGTTTGTGCATGTGTTTATGCTTCTGTGTGTTGCACCCAACAGCTATTGCCTCTGACACGATGTGGTGTTTTTTCCGAAGGCGCTGCCCCGTTTATGCTGCAACAGCCTCCCTATGATAGTGAGAAACAACCCCAGCTCTGTGCTGCTCTCAGCCATGACTCCTGCAATATTTACATGTTTATGCTCACAATTTCCATCTGTTGTTTCTGGAACAATCAGCAGCCGGGGCCTGCAGAGGAGCAGGGAGAAACTGCTGTAAGTGGCGCTCAACTTGGGTTTCTGGGTTGGGAAGGCTGAGCCTGATTATGATCAACTTGGCTGAGAGGAGGAGGAGGACAGGGTTGGTTTTCTTTCCTTCAAGGCCCTCTCAAGGTTTTCTGATGGAGGGAGGGAAGAAAGTGAGGGCTCAGGGGATCAGTGCGGGCTCGCCCTCTGAGAGGAGCTTCAACAGGGTGAGATCAGTCATGTCGGCCTGTAACCCCGCACTCTGCTCACCCCGATCCAACCAGCCAGGGCTTAACTCGCTAATGGATTTTGGATACATTACAAAATCAATTGCATGGTTCAATATGGTACAAAACATTTCAGTGATGCAGATAAGAAAAAAAATTTACTTGAAGAAGTTTAAGGTAAGAACAAATTGCATCCCCCGTTTTCATAGCAACTTTTTTTATTTTTTAGTTTTGTTTTTCTTTTCTTTTTTTGTCACATCTTGATCATAAAAATGCCAAGATACTGGAGATAAGACATTCAAAAAAGTTTTACAGGATGACACACACATTCTTTAGATTTTTTTCCTTTCTCCCTCCTGTTGTCTCTGGGTCAAACATACAGACAAGTTATTTTGCTATAACTTAGGTTTTCTTTCATTGAATTGCTTGAAATTTACATGGATGGTTCCATGCTATGCTATTTGCATGTAAAATTAGTTGTAACTGTTTTTGTGAAATTGTGCCGTTTCTGCCATTAGAACAATTGAAAAGGTTTCAAAACAATATCCTGCCAACACTTTGACATATACCTGTGTGTGAGAATATATTAGCAAATGTACCTCTGATAATAACCTTGGTGGAGAAAAAAAAAAATCAAAATTTCTGCATTCCCACTCAAAAAAGATGCACACTTTTATGTAAATAAAGTCTATCATATTGTATATTACAAAAGTAACTGTTGAACATATGTGAATATGTTGGAAACATCTTTGCCAAAAAGGAGAAAAAAAAGTTGCAGCAAATTTTACACCTTGTACTGTATAAGCAGTCAGAACAGACAGTGCAGGGTACATCCAAAGCCAGTGTAAGGGTTGGCAGGACTTCTGGGATTTCAAATCGGAAAAAACATATAGTTCATTCTGTATTTAAAGAAAAACATATAGATTGTGAATTGGCAAAACTGTGATTTTCAAAATCAGATTTAGCGCTGATTTTCTAAACGTGTGCACTCATCCTTTCTTAAAATGTGGCCTTTTAAAAAAGTTATATGAAGAAGACTGTTGACCGGCATCAGGGCACTCTGAAAATATCGTTACTTTCCAGCTGCACAGTAATTAGATTTTATCAGAGTATCAGCAGCCTAAAATGGAATGCTAAATAATCATTTAGATGTCAAAAGAAAACTATTACTGCTTAGAAGTAAAGTTAAACCCCCTGAGGACAAATGGGAGCTCTCAGAGAAAAGCTGATACTGATGACTGTGTGGATAGAGGGAGAAAGAAAGCAAAGAAACACAGGCAGGATGAAAGGGTGTTCTGGTCCCTTGTGATGTGGCAGCAGACGTAGCGGGTCCCAGCGTCAGCCTGGACCAGCGTCGGGTTTCCCCATGCCGGAAGTGGCGCGTTTCCCCCTGGCGACAAGCTCTTCCTGCAAAATAAAGAAATCATTAGAAAGATGACAGCTGGGCCAGCCAACAGAAAGCCCAAGAGGAGGAGTGGCCTCAGAGAGCTGCCACCTAGCATTTAGCCAGCCATGCTTGGTTTCACCATCACCTCTTCAGAAGGTAAACAACGCTGCTACCTTGGCGAAATCACTGCTCTCTGTGTCACACTCCATCTCATTCCTAATTTTTCTTTTCCATCTCTGATCTCAGAGGGCTTATCTGACACTTCTCATATACTAGCAAACATCCTCAGACTTGATTCACTCCCTAAGGATTCTGGGTGGAGAAACAATGTGGGGGTCAGCCAGCGAACTGAGAAAAATTCCAACATCTGAACCCCAGATCATGCCTAAAGAGCCCGGGGACTGAGGGGCTCGGACTCCGGCAGTGACCCCTGGCAATCATGGCGTGTGGCAGCCACACTGGGGCCCCAGCAGCACGGCCTTCTGGGAGCACAAGAGCCACATTCCAGCCCAAAGTCCTCCCCAAAGCATTTCCTCCACAAGCCGTCCGCTCCCTCCGCTTACTTCTGTCTGCCAGACGACCGTAGCCAACGAGCCAGAGGACTTAGGGTGCATTAAGAGAGATCTCCCAAAACCATCAGTACTTGACCTCAGCTGGGATGATTACACTGTAAGGAAGATATTCTGAGGTTGATCCCAAAAGATAGTCTCATCTTGTGCTTAAGGGGCCTACAGCGGATGAAGTGATGCTGCTCTTGGAGCGAATGATGCTGTTCTTGAATTTGTCTGATTATTATTTCAGGAGACAACTGAATCAATCAGGAAGCTGTGTTACTCCCCTACTTTTTACTTCCATATTTTAAACAACCATCACTTTTGTCATGGGGAGTTCAGACATGAAACTTTGGATTTCAGTACGAGAGATCTGTTTCCATGTTGTGGGAAGTGAGTTAAAAAGAACTTAACCAAGGAAAATCTTCCCCTAAGCTCCAAAATATCTCTAAAAACAACATGGCAGCCTGCTTTTAACAAGGAGTTTTTTCAGACACATAACCTCCAATAAAACCCAAATGAAGAGAAACGTTTTGCAGTATCAGTGATTGATTTATACTGAAGACAGTCAGCGCCTTTTTCACTTGTGAGTTGAGTTGGGCTAAAGTGTTTCTCTGCATGTCCGTTCTTAATGCTACGCCAGCTAGCTTTTGGCTTTAGTCTTACATCAAAAAGAGATACATGGGTGGAATATATTTATTTTTTAACATCTAAACAAAAAATCTGTGAACCTCTCTGGGTTTTGCTTTCAGTTCAAACTTAACTGACAGGCATCTTGCCTTTCTTTGATTGGACAGCTGAAGACAGAGAGAGAGAAAGAGAGAGCAAACGTCATCAGTCAAGTGTTTTTTAAACATTCATGTAAGTAGGCTGAGAAAACATCCTGTGTACAACACTGTATTACTATTTTAACAAAGAGGTATACATTTATATATGGTCATAGCCCAAGATTGATATTTTAGCATAGTAGATGAATAACAGCTTCCCAAGAAAACTCTGATACAGGATTTTTCTCTTGGACTTTGATACAGGATTTTTCACTTGAAGTTTTGCTGAAAAATCAGTCAAATGAGTAAAAATTGGTTACTAAGGGGCCCAAAGTGTGCTTAAAAACCCCCACACACTTACACCAGCAGCAGCAGCAGCTTGAGGCGTTAATACAAGGCAGGATGGATTTATGCTGCCACATTGTTCACACCAAATTCCAACCTGACCATCTGATTGTGGCAGTAGAAATCCAGAAAACATTTTTAAATCCTCTGTTGTCCAGATTTGATGAGCCTGAGCTTATTGTAGCCTCAGTTCAAGATCAGCTTGCTAGCTCACAGCTTATAATCAGAAATAGATACAAGTTTGTTATAAAAAGAGTTTGTTTTGTCTTCAGCTTGTGTGTGTTTGTGTGTACATAATGTAAGTAGAGGTCATGACGAAAACACAACACAGTCACAGACACCTCCAGGTGCTATGACTCTGTTGCTATGGTGATTAGGAGTGACATAGGTTAACACCTGCTAGTGCTCACTCATGGAGATTAATGTGGCTGCTCAAGCAAGACACACAGACATGAGCACACACACACTCACACACCCGCCTGTCCCCTTTAATGGGCGACTGATAAAAGACAACCTCCATCTCCCACAGAAATGACTGGGCAGCAGTTAGTCAACACAACTGAAACTTTTTCTGTTTTTGTCTGCATTTTAAGACACAGGCTGATGACTCCAGAGCTTCTCTGGACTGCAACCCTGTAACAGAAAGCCAATGGCTGCAATGGCTCACTATCTCTTTATCTGTGATATTAAGTTACATAACCTCATGTCAGCAGGTCAGTGGGACCAGCAGGTAGGCAGATGTTGGATACTTCCCACTGTCTCTCTGAAAAGTCAATATCTAAGCACAAAAAAGTAAAAGCATTAGTCTGAGAGTAACAGATCGACAGTCAGAAGATGTCAGGGTCAAGCAGAGGTGGAAAATCAGGATGAACAAGTTGATCTAAACTACTCTGAGGCTGTTGACACACTGTAACTCATTTCCATTGCCGTATCAGAGCCCAGCGTGGCCATGGCTTAGTCTAATTTACACACACAAATGAGGCCGACTTTGGAGGCAGATGTTGCCCTGCAGGGAAAAATGCCAAGACCACAGTTGGACAGGGTGATTTCTCTGAGGGATGACGTAAGTCTGTCTGTGTACCCAAGCCTTAGGTACTTACACGAAGCTGAATGAAGTTATATCAGTTCATCCCAACTCATCATACACTTACAGATAAAAAAATATTATTCAGTCATTAGAGACAGCCGTCTACTTCCAAAACAAGCTCTGCTCAAGGTTTCTGTTAAAGGAACTTTTACCTTGCATTCAGTAAGTGTGTATAGACAATGTGTATAGACAATTTAATTTGGTGTCAATAATGCTTTGAGGAGTTAACGAGGGGATATGTTAATGTCCCATATTTTAAACATGCATAAAAAGTCATAATTGATGTCAATACTTTTTGTGTGCAAATTTTTAAACTGCAACATATATTGTAGAGTTCCCTGAATGTCTGTGAACTTCTCAAAACAATCCATAGCACAAGATCCTCCGGAATTTGCTTGAATAATAAGGTCATCCCATGAGCTTCTTAGTAGCTCATGAAACTTTGGAGGAGTGGGCCTCAAAAACCAAGGTCTGCCCATAGCTCTGCCATCAACAAGCCCAGCAAAGGTTTGACATTCAGAAGGCAGGGGGTTTGAGGAGCATGGGCCTTAAAGAAAGCCCCTAAAAATGTTTTAGACAGAGGCTAAAATAAAGGTTTCCTAAAACACCAGTTTGAAGGAAAAATTGGTGTTTTTGAGTTGCAAATCATGCAAAGCCACTATAAGAGAGACAGACAAAAAAAAAATGACCTCAGGGGATTTTTTACACACTGATAGTTTGTTAATTTTGTTCCATCTTCTTCTCCTGTTATTTCTGCCTTAACATTAGGGCAGCAGTTGTTATTGGAATCTCCCTCTTTAGTCGCAGCTCTGAAAAAAATTGAATTTGAAAACAGTTTCCAGCTCAGACAGACAGAAACAACTGTTTCCAGAAACAGCAGCCCTGTTACTCTGGATAATCCACAGACCTCCTTTTCAACAGATTCATAAGAACTATTTCTTCCATAGTAGCTGCTAAGAAAAATGTAAGAAAGGCTCTGTGAAGTGTCAGAATAATCCAATAATCCAGACATTGGCTGTTTAGAGCCATGCTATTTATGGCTCGTATCGATAACAGTGTATGTTTTTTGATCAACATCTCAAATTTATTACATAACAGTTGGATGGATTTACAGGAAAATATATACAATCATGCATGTTTGCCACATGAATTTTGGTTAATCCAAAATTTTTCCTCCATCACCACACCAGGAGTAGGAATTCAAAATGTACAAATTCCTATAAAATCCAAATGGATAACAAATATTCTTAATCTTTTCTCTTTTGTCTTGTTGTATCCATGCTAAGAAAAGTAGATTAAAACCAACATGTACTAACTTTGCATCCATGACAAATTTTCTCAAAATTAGGGTTTCCCTTCCTTTTGAAACATATACAACCTATTTCCCTCTATCATACATTAGCTTGGGGGAGTTGTTTAAAGTCTTTTTGCTCATTAAAATGCTAATACCTCTGCTAAACACTTTTAAGGCTTCCTTATTTACAAGAAGCATCAAAATATTGATATTGAAATATCACTGTGCTAGGTGTGTAGTTGGAACTACAAGCGGGATTATTTTCAAATCCAGTCATAAAACAAAGCCTTACAAAATGTCAAATGACTAATAATGTGATAATGAATCTGTAACAAACATAATTTCATAACAAAGAAATACTCCATAATCTCTATTGACTTTAACTCAGATTTAACTGTTGACCCCACAAGTGGTTTTCATTGAGGTCCAGAGCTCCAAGCCTTCATACCGGCATTTGGCCGAGAGCAGTGACTGTAAAAGCCATTTGGGGCACTAAGCTCTTAATGATGAGGGGATGCTGAGGTAAGGCAGGTACTCTGACTTTCCTCCTAAACTCTGATGGTTTTTGGACGACACTAACTCCTCTGGACTCGTGTGTCTTTCTGGGCCAAATCACTCACATGGTACTATTTATTTGGCCTGTTAGAGATTTAGGGATAATCAGACCCCCTTGTTTTTTTCTTGTTCCCTCTCTTTTTCCCTTTCACTAATAGCAATTGATATGCACTATTAGAGAGTATTCACTGTGTAGTTTGTGCTCACATGAAAGAGGTGGTCTGTTTACAGAACTCCAAATGACTGGGATATGGAAAGCATTGTCATCAGGGTCAGGACCAAGCAAAGGATATAAGGCATTAATAACAATGAAGGGAAAGATCCATGGGTACGCTTCACAGACAAAGCAGAATGTTAGGGAGAATGAGTTCATGTACTGACAACAAGCAAACTGGACTTACATGTTTCTCTGTAGCTTTTATACGTAGCTTTTTGTATTTACTCAAGAGTTTCATGGAGTACGTTACTGTCAAATGGCTTAGGTTAACAAAAACAACATTTCAAGTAGCCCCCAGAACTGTTCAAACCACAGATATCAAAACAAACTCTTCTTGCCTGTTGGACAGTCATACCTACATCTGAAGGAGGTTTCTTCCTTCATCAAACGTTGTCGGAATAATTGTTGTAATAATCGTGGTTTTTCCACATGACAAATGCCAACAGCAGCACTCCACAACACAAGCAACATAGAGGATCTCAGCCTGGCCCTGATTAGGAACAATACGTCACAATACGGTCCGAAAGAAGCTGTTGTCACTGTGCTGTCACGACATGGGCCACAACTGTAATGTCACACAATAACAACAAAAGGACGTCAGTCTTTAGTGGAACAGCCCTACAGGCCACATGACCTTAGTCCAAGGTTCCCAAAATATTTGTTGGAGTTGATCAGCACCATCATTTCTGTATATTTCACAAAACAACATGGGAGGAGGGGATGACAACAAAGCTCGTAAGGTGTAAAAAATATCCTTGAGGCGTTGGGATGCATTGTTGATCTCTCAATGCAAAAAGGTGGAGTGAGAGGAGCTGAAGCTGGGAATAAGCCCCAGGGATGAGGGTGGGAGAGGTGGAGGCACGCTAAGGAAACAAAGTCCTGGTGACATCCTAGTGTCAGTGTCACCAATTTGGAGGACAGAGCAGCAGTATCAGTGACCAAACTTGCTTCAGGCCACGAGCTGCGTCAATGCTGGCGTGATCCTCACAGGGAAGGAAAGAAGCAAGTTTTTAACATGGACCTTAGCAAGACAATGTGTGCCTTATATAAGGCCCCACTTATTGTACAAGATGACTGTTGCTCTCGCTTGACTTCTTGATGGATGTGTTTTTTCCGGGGTGATTGTTCCTGTAACATAAGGAAAGGACAAGGGAATTACTCTTTTCTATTCACTAAGTATTGTGGAAAGAACTTGTCGTGTGGGCCATAAGTCTTCCCTGTAGAACAAATCATTTTTGTACCAATGTCTAACTTTTTATAAGTTGTCGTTTATAGATCAGTAGGTGGTAATACATAAGATCTCTACTCTTTATTTTTTAGTAACATACAAGTGTTTGAATTGGTTAAATACACAAAAATGGATAAAAGAAGCGGCTTGACCGGGGATCGCCAGTTCTTTAACAATTACTTTTTGAATTACAGCTTTAACTTTGGGAGCTGCCCCTGTGTGCACAAGACTTTTGATCAAGGACTAGGGATAAAGAGCGCTACATCATCTACAAAAATATTGTACACTCTTTACTATGAATTATCAAGTGGTGCAGAAGTAGTACCACACAAGATTTGAAAATCTCACTTGGAGGTAAATCAAGACTTAGAGATTCTGGTAGATCATCTGCAACAAATCCAAAACACTACCAAAGGGCACTGAATTAGACACTACTCATTTAGAGTATGAGTTACCATGGAATCGAGTTCACGTTTAAAGCCAAAGCAGAGATTGAGGGAAGTCAAGAAAATACAAGCTGGTTTTGTCTGTAGAGCACTAAAACATTTATTTATTTCCAAATGCGTCTATTTTTAGGTGTGTTTTTTGGAGCAAATTTTTGGATCTTTAGATAATCGGATACTGTAATGATTCAAATGACTTTCCCACATTTTATCCATAATGGAAGCAGTGCATGGAATACATGATATTTTCGTGAGGATCAAACATCTTGTTGGGTTAAACTGTATTGTCCCCTATAATAGTGCGTCACATTCATCTGGAGTGGATGGGACTGTGTTGTATCACAGTGCATTGTCGCACTGTATGTATCTTATCAGATTGCACTTGTCCTATCACATCCCATTGCATGTTTCTTAAGGGATTGTACGGTATTGTATTATAATGTTCAGCTTTGTACTGTATAGTACAGTAACGCTTGATATGTTAGTGCATCAAAATGTATCGGAAAGTATCACATCATAATGTATTGTAATATAACTGATGATGACATAACTCATCATGATTTACAATAACATATTGTATTGTAACATAACATAACATGTATCGATCAGAACATATTGTAACATAGCGTTTCGTAACATAACGTAACGCATCCTCGCATATCGCATTGTAACAACATATGGTAACATAACTTAACGTATCATACTGTGTTGTAACGTAATGTATCAAAATGTAACCAAACGTGGCTTAATGCACGTCATACCTGCTGTGCTACCTACTTTGTTTAGCGTATAATAACCTGGAACCATGTAAGAAACAAAACTGGATTCTGATTATAATAAGGTGCTCCATTTTTGCTCCTGTCTTTTTCAGGTGTGAGTCTGTTCTGTTCTGAGTTTCAGACTGGGCCTCCTTCCAATCACCGCGGTGGTCGAGCTTTGTCCTATGACGAAGTAGGATCTAGAGTAATGGTTCTATTTAGCTGTAATATTCCTTAATGGAAACAGCCTAATTACGACCACAAATAACCACAAGCCTTCACAAAGGATTAAACATACAAAAGCAGAAAAAAGACAGGCGTACATTTCCCAAATGATGAAAAAGTGAAACATCTGCTGTTCTGAGCAGGTTCAAAAAACTCTTGGAGGGAGAGAGAAAAATGCTTTGTCACTTTAGATTTCACAGCACCAGTTTGAGCTACAAGGCGGCTGGTTTGGATTTCAAAGCCTTCTACTTCCACTGAGCAAAGAAAAACAAATATTTGTTTTGTGGTTCATTGTGTTTTAATATGGCAGCGAGACGAGACGCAAATTGAATGCAGGAAAAAGTCAGATGCAGCTGCTGAAATCAAGGAAGGAAAGGGGTCTGTCTTTTGCTTGGAGTAAGATTTGAGATTTTGATTACTGCCCAGTTTGATTATTTGAGTTTTAATCTTTTGGTTATGTTTCTCAGATACAGATTACATAGGAAACAGGAGACTTTATGACTTCCTCAAAGGCTTACCCTGTCCTTTTAGCTATGGTCTAATTTCCATGGTCTCAAATGAGATGATCCCAGATGTGAAAGCTTGGTACACAGTACTTATGAACAGCTCAGACTCCAAGGATATAAAAGAAGTCTCTCTTTCAAACAAATAACAGCAGAATCCGCTCTGCTCTGCTGATCATTTCAAATAAGGCCTGGAGAGAAATCCACATATCCAGGGTTATTAATAGCGTCCATAGTTGATGGCACGCCACAGTAAGTGGCAGGTATAGTGAAATGAGGCCACTAGAGACCGCTGGTTGTGAGTGAAGGCCAGCGGTCATCACTCATCACCAGTCGTTACACCCCTGTCGCTGCCGTCAGTTAGCCCCACTGGCTGCTAAAATTGAATCTCAAGTTGTGTCCTATTTCGGTTTGAGGAACAGGTGATCTGCTTGGCCCAGCATGTTCCCTTGCCTCCACACCTCCCCCTTGGGGCTGTTAGTGAATGCAATGACTACATCGTTTTCCAAGAAAAGAAGACTTTCTATTCTTTGACACAGATCAATACCTGATTAGCTCGATGTAAGTCAAGCAGAACAGTGGAACGCATGGTTGTGTTTAAGCATGGGAAGACAGACATTTCCCATGAGCACCTCAATAAAAGACATTTGTCTCTACTTTTGTTTGGTAAAATAAATCCTTGTTGGACAGCATGCAGCAATCAGTCCAGCACTGTTTGATTTGCTGTCAGCTCGTGCAGCAGAGAGCTGTCTGTCTTGCTTTGTTGGCCTTTGTTGACAAATGCTTGACTGACTTGAAAATATCCACTTAAATTAGGCAAATCCTTTGTTCCTCGTGTGCTCTGACAAAGTTACAACAGGCAAAGAAAGTGGAAAATATTCCTGCAACATGCATGATAAACACACTTAATTCAAGCAAGTCATTTTTTGAGGGTAAATAAGATTTTCTGCTGGTTTACAGCTGGAGAACAAACAGCTACACAGGGTGGATTTGAGTCATTGTCAGCAGCAGCAGCACACCTGGACTTTCCCGTGCTCTGCACCTGCCCGCCTGCTGTCAGTGTAAACTTCTCCCAACCCACCATTTACATGCAGGTCAAATCCTATTCAAATGGCTCCATCTAAACAGAGGAGGATTTCAAAACAGACACCCTCAACTGGCTTTTGATTATGCGTCAATTTGTGTAAGGTCTCTGCACACGCAAATTCACTGATAAATGCTGCAGACAACAGTCTCCAATTGTTTGCTGCCATGAAAGACCTTCAAACATGTTTGTACGGTTTGTTCCTCTCGCTCTTCTTAACTCTATTTCTGGCAATTGTAAACACAAATATCTTTCCTGTTACTCACAACAGAGGAGGGATTGAGAGAAATAATGTGACACTGCTGTGACAAAACACAAGTTATTTACCCAGCTCAGTGCCTAAAACTTTCCTACAATCTTACAATTATTTCTACCATGTGGATGATTACTGGTAGAGCAATAGATATGCACAGGCAAATTATACTTCAATCTGGGATGCTTAGATTTGAATACCAGTATGCTTAACTCCAAAGACCCTGCTTTAAATGAGCATGAATCATATAAGAAGGGGAATAAGAGGAAGGGGGTAAGCCAGAGGCTCCACATCCTTGGTTTCTGAGCACAAAGCGCTCCATGGATGAAGCATTAATGTAGAGTTATATTTTATGTGTAATTATAACAGTGAGTTTGAAAGGTTTGGTGGTAAAAGTACTGCAGGAAGCCCAGAAATTACATCCTTAGGGAACATACCCGGATGCTGCAGCTTCATTTAAAGAAATGAGCCATCTGTATTAACCACAATGAAGACAAACTAGTACAGTGGCTGCTCTTTCCTGTGAAAGTGATCACATCTTTATGGCTCCCGTCACTGCTCTTTACAGATCCGTTTCCCAGAGGTATTTGACTGGGAGAGCCAAAGAGGGAGGAAGTGTGGGTCTGCAGCCCCCGTGTTAACAATGGCTCTCCTCAGACCCCCCGGCCCCGGCCCAGCCAGTCATGAAACACCATGGAGATGTTATTGACCTCAAGGTTAACTCTCCTCAGGTAAGCCTGGGAGATAATAGACAAAGAGCAGTTCTTTTACAGGTGGAGTGACACGGCATATCCGTGCCGCGCAGCTCCTCTCGCATTGACAGATTTTCTAATTCACTGCAGATTCCCATAAAACTGGGTGGCCAGGGCCAGCTCTGCCCAACAGAGGGCCCATTCATCCTGGGTGGGATAAAGGGGCCTGGCCAAATTAACCTGGATTAATTTAAAAGAGCTGAGGGTCCTTACATCCGAATAAAATGAAGATCAATAAATTAAATGTCCAGGTCAGGATGTCAAGCTGTAGCGATGATTGACGGACATTCTGAAAGCTGCATTCTTTGGCTGAGAGCTGGAGAAAAAAATGACAGAGAGATCCTTAATTACTTGATGCCAAAAACAAAAGTGCTCTCTTTACATGCTAGAGTTGCGCTCCTATAAACACACTCATGTCAGAGAAGAATGCTCATTACTTCTCTCATTTGGCTCTGGGATTAGTTACTTGCAGAGAAAAGTCATCAAAGGAACCTCTCAGAATGTTTTGAGCTTGTTTGTTTTACACACTAAGAATTATAGTTTCAAATGTGATTTATGCAACTCCAGAATTTCCAGTAACTCTGTTCTTTTTGCCAATCATAGCTGGATAGTTTTTTCCTCTTTGTGCAAGTAGTGAGCGTGACTCTACCTTCTACATTTCTATCAAATCTTATAAGTTCAGCTTTTGTTTTCAAGACATCAAGTAATCCACCTGAGACTGAGGGTGTCACCTCTAAGAAATAAGTTGATGCGTCTGTGGTGAAGTAGCTAGACCTAAACCTGAACCACATCATGTCTTTCACCACATGATCAATTATCCAGTGAGGGCAGCCTTGTAAGGAGGCCATCTCATCATGCAGCCATTAATATCTTAACAGTGTCTGCCTGGAGATGACATATAGGACAATGGAAAGAGTGCCAAAGAAATGAGCAAGCAGTCCAAGCTCAAGCTGTTAGCAGATTAAAGTGACTTAGAGATGCAGGGACCCGAATTCTCCATGACAAAAGATAAGGCAGGGGATACAGAGATTTTTTCAGAGGTTATTTGAAGGGCTGTATTTACCTGTCTTCAATTCATTAGAGTGACATGGAGGCGCAAACAGCAAAAACACAACAAGAACTGTTATCAATATGAATTTGTTATACCTACTATAACTTCCTGGTCCAGGCCCAAACAAAAGAGTTGTTAATGAAATAAAGCAAATTTTGTGGGATACATTTATTCTTGACTTCCAATGTCAACTGTTACCAACAATAGTGGACACACAGAGGAGAAACAAAGAACTCTTGTTTTTGTTACCCTACAATATTCAAGCCCAGAGCAGCTATGAATGCTACAACTTAGATTCAATTAGTTTCCGTCACATTTCCATGAAAATCTTCATTGAATAAAACCAAATATGAAACAAACATTTTAAAACATACTTAGAGGTCACTGCCAAGAGATGCAGAAATGAAGTGATGAATACATGACTTATGCATGTATAAGATGAAACTTGCAAAGATGTAAGAGATATTGCATTGTCTACAGGGGGCATCAGCATAATCATAAACTTTAAGTATCTTACAAGAGTTTTAATGCATTTGAGATACTATCAGTGCATTCAAGCTTCTAAACATCAAGACAGACCAAAATAGATGAGTTAAAGAGACACTTGTTTCTTTGGCTCAATGATTATAGTTTGATGATTATGGCTAGAATAAAAGAAAAACTCAGAATTCACTGTCTCAGAAAATTTGAATATAGCAAAAGACCAATAAAAAGGGATATTTTTAATAAAAACATCAGGCCTCTAAAAAGTTTTGTTACATTCTGACCATTTTCCATGCTTCCTCCCAATTTTTGCCCTTTTTCATCCTGCTTTTTGACCATTTTCACCACCTGAAACAAATTTTTAGTGCTACTTCTTGCCGTTTTTGCGACCATTCAACAATTTGGCCCTTTGGTTGAGCAGGGTTAAGTAACACTGGAGCATAAAACATCTTCTGCAAAAAATTGTCTCTAGTATTCTGACACGTTCCAGGTCAAAGAAATATTGCACTGTCTGGGATTAGAATATCAAAGCAGGCCGCATCATTATTTAATCTAATTTGTAAGATATCGCCCAGCCCAATTTCAATAATGCTTCAGAATAATATGTTTACTAAGTATGTATATCTGAAGTGTGACTTAGCTAATTTTGCACAGAAGTAGCTTGTGAAAATGTCCTTCAATGGACCCTTTCTACTTCTATAACGTCAAAAAATCTACAGAATTATGTTTTTTTATTTATTTTTAAAAGATAATCCAGTAGTTTACCTTTCACCATAGTTACAGTTATTGGAATTTTTTTACTGAAGTAACAAATTTACATACTTTCACCAGTTCTGCTGAGAGCAATGGCATGTAGAAGATTGTACCTGAATTTAGGAACATTTTCAGTCATCCTGGCCTTATTTGTTCACTATCAGGGAACAAAAACAGAAAAATATTAACCAATCTTAGCTTTTCTGGATTTCCCCCTCTTTATCCTCCCTCATGATGCCCACTAAGGTTTTCTAAAGAAAGTACCAGACCTGTTGCTGAGGCAAGCCTCACAAATATGCCAACAGGATACTTCCTCAGATTAGCAGAGCTGTTTACACAGTCCCCTGGTAATCTGGGCCACAGGGGACATACCTGTACTGTGTCAGAGACGGAGCTAGAGTTACACTGCGGGACCAACCAGCCACAGCGGCCCTCACCAGAATACGATCCAGAGGGTCCAGCCGAGGACTGGCCCAACTCCAGAGGGGTTGGCACTGGGTACAGATGACCTCGTCTTGCCCTGCCAAACAACGGGTGTGTGTATGTGTGTCTATATTTGTGTGTGTGTGTGTGTGTGTGTAAGGTCGCATAAGGTTGAGGGGTTTACAGGCTGCCACTTCTACATCCTTCCTTCCTGTTCTTATTTTTTGGGGGCATACTTAAGAAATTGGCTTGACTACACATCTACAAGCAATACTGTTTGTACACACTGGTGAACACACACACACACACACAAAGAGGAAGCTCTGTCAGGTAAAAAAAAAGAGGCCTGGACAATGACAGCACAGAGAGAATACTGGTGTTATTGTGCACTGAGGGGAGGGCACTTTTAATGGAGCCTAAAGCTGATGGACAGATAACAGGAGAGAGTGGCCCTGTTTGAACTGTGCACATAACCAATAGTACACAAACACAAAAACAAATTTGTGCATTCATCTATGTACAATGTGTGTTTTAGTGTGTTCCTTCTTTCAATTTTCCTCCAATAAGACTAATTTATTTTTACCTGCCTGGTACATATCAAACATGACAGCATGTATGCTTGATGTTGACACAATGGTACATTACACTTGTTTCTCTCAGGCACCACACAGAGTGAAAATAAGGGCTGGGCAGTTAATCACAAATCAGATTAAATCACAATTTGGCCTGCTGCAATATTTTAGTCGCAGACAGTAGCAGGAAAAAGAATGAAAAGCAAAAAAAAAAAAAGAGTCAAAAGTGACGAAAATGGGTAAAAAGCAGTGACCAGTAGCAGATATGGTGTGTCGTACATAGAAATAAGCGTACTTTTCAGATGCCTCACAGTTCTGTTGCAAATACGATTCTCTCTCTGAGTTAGAATTAACCTTTTTTAATTTATTAATTTAAGTTGTTTTTATCTCATATGGTGCTTTTAGTACAGAATGATTTATTCCTTGTGTTTAACATCACATAAAGTGGGGAACCTAAAGATTGCAAAATAAATTGCAATTGTAATAGTGGGAAAAATAGTTGCAATTGGATTATTTTTGCAAATTTTTCATCCCTAGTGAAAATACAACATTTCAGGATAGCTATAGCAGTAAGCAGCAGCAAGAAAGCCTGAGAAATACAGACAGTACTGTGAAGAGCAATGATGATCAAAACGATGCCACTGGGAACACCCCCACCCTCCCTCCTCTCTTCTCCACAACCAGAGAGCAGTTACCGGGTACATTCAACAAACTAACCAGCCAGGAGGATGATTCTGGAGTAAATCACTTGTGGAAAGGTGAAATGTGGCCAGCACGAGTCGGCCTAATCCATGCCAGACATGTGCAGAACACCAGAGGAGCAGGTGCAAACAATTGACGCAGCTGTCAGTGAGCTGCCGTGATCTCTTTTGATATCTTAATTGTTAGTCAATCCAAGAGCAATTTTGGCAACATTGCTGTCAGCCCCGGGACCTGTCTTGCTCTGCTCTGCTCCCATCTGTCAGAGGGGGGGTCTGCAGGAGGCTCTGGTGCTTCTCTCCCTCCGTGACTGAGGGCCCATGTCTCTCAGATGTGTCTGTGTCCAGTCTTGTCTTCTATCTTTGAGGGAAATCGGGCCTGATTGCTGCCATTTCCGCCCACTTTGGCGGTTTTGGTGGAGGGGAGTGCAGGCTAATGTTGATAATTGCCACATTTCAAAACTACTGGAATTCGTCAGGCTTCCCACCCAAAACCCTGTCCAGCCCTGGTCCGACCCCCTTGTCGGTTCCTAAACATTGTGATTAGCATAAGAGCAGAGTGTGTGTCAGTACTTATTCAAGTCTAGGATCTGAGACTCTCCAGAACAGCCCTCCCCCCTCCCCAAAGTAGTTTAGGATAGGGTTGATCAGGAGCTTTGAGGCCTTGCAAACAGACAGTAAACAGCAGCAAAAAGATCATGTAAGCTCGTGCAGCTTTAACAAAAAGAAGCAAAAACATTGTTTTATTTTAAGTCAGTCACACCAAAATAAAAGTGTCATGTAAAATCTGTAAAACGTGTGTGTCCATTCACACACATTCACAGACGGCCAACAGGCGTCATTATAAAGAGATAACTCAGAACAATGACAGTGAGTGACCTGCCTCCACCCATTCAACATAAGGTGAGGCCTGACTCCAGGCCCGACCTGACCCCTCCTGGTGATTTATGTGGCCCCAGTAAGCCGGCTCTATTTGAGGGCCCAGCGAGGAATGAAAGTGTTAACAGTGAGTGTTGGGGACGCTGGGCGCTGAGGGGAGAGTTATGAGTTTTCTCAGCTGAGCACCCAGCTCAGGGTTCTGACATTGTTTTCATCTGAGAAGGAGAAGGGGGGCAGGAGTAGTAAAAGGTGTAGTGGAGTGGAGGTGGTGGCGGTGGAGTCAGTGGGGTGGGGTCTATGGAGCCCGCAGGCTTGAACTCCACAGCTGAACCACTGACCCCAACCATCCATCAGTGCAAGGGTGTGACAAGCAGAGGCAGGGGTATGTGACAGGAGAGCTGGTGACTGGAGGAGGGAGGGGGCTCGGGGGCTATAATGGGGTTTGGGACATTGGGGGGTGGGGGGGAGCAGTTACTGAGAAGGAGAGGAAAATCAGTGTACTGTAGATGGATGGAGTGAGTTCATGGGCTGAGAGTGGAGGAAAAGTCAGTTTGGTTGACTTATCGATGAATCAGGAGACTTTAATACAAGGAGCCAAGGGAGAAATACCAAACATCATTGAAAACACATTTTGAAACCGTTTTTGAATTTGGTGAAATTAGCTTTTTTAATTTTCCATATTTTTTTTTTATTTTCAGACGTCGAGGTTAAATATTTAACCATAATGACTAAATGAAATGTTTCTCATTATGGTGGCTAGTGGTGTGTGATATTTGGTGTTGATTTGATAAAAAGTAAATAGAGGGCCAGTATCGCTCATGTCAATATATTTTACGTAGGAATGTGTGCCGAAATTAGCCAAAAGTAAAACACAACCACTAAAAGACAAATGTTTCTGTTCATGAATGAAAGTTAAAAACTGATTTTTCAGTCAGAAAATATTCATGTGCTTTAATTGTTCCTGCTTTTTTGTAAAACAGTAAATTTAGACACTTATAGAAAACATAAATGATTATTCTTTTGCATTACATGTATCATTTTGATCAAACAGCTTGCACACACTGGAAGATGAACTGTTACAAAAATATAAAAATATTTAGGAAATCGAAAATAAATGATCATTTTAAGAAACAATCTTATCATACAGTTATTGATACTGTTACCAGCATTGATGTTGATTTATCTATATTTTAGATCGATCCACTACATAGTGGCTTTTAAAGTAGCTTTACCTGGCCATTTAAACATACTGAATTGAAATTATATGACGCAGTTAGTAGAACAGTACAAAAAATTGTTTTCAGGAAGTTGCTTTGTTGTATGAATTAATTTGCAGCACTCAGACCTAAATTCAGTCATGAAAAAAAATTATCAAACGTTTTTGTTTCTTAATAACTTTAGAGATTCTTCTAGGCAGAGATGTTATGTACCATTTTCACTTGTGGTAGTTCAGAAACTAAAATGAAAAAGTTACAAAAATTAAACACATTTGAAATTTGTTCAAACTAACAGTAAAATCTAAAACTTAAACTTCTGGGACAGACAACAGTCACTTTTTGTGTTACTGTCTCCACTTTGTTGAGCTTTAGGCAGAGCTCAAAGCCACATTAACCCTCCCCCATAGGGGCTCAGCCTGCCAGCCTCTTTCAGCTGTTGCCCAGGACTCACTGTCACTCGGCTCCACACAATGCATGGCCAATGGCTAGACTGGATCCCAGCATCCGTCCTCAGAGGGGCATTGGCCCTCAGCCAGACAAGCCTGAGCTGCATGGGGCCCCTGTCGCACTGAAAGACCCGAGAAACACTAATGGTTAAGTCTGCAACGAGACGTGAGGAGAAGTGTGGGGGAAGATGTTTTAATGTGATCCAGTTTGGAAGTGCGCACATATTCCAGTTTCATTAGAGGCCAAAGATGGAGCCTTATGTCGCTGGCATTAGCGGTTATAGGGGTGACTGTGTTTGCCTGCTTGACACCGTGTAAAAGAGGGTTAATGTAGAGAGGACGAGGAGGGAAGGAGGGGGTGGACGGGAAGAGAGACAGAGAAAGAGAGAGTTCACGGCCCTCCCAATGAGGTTATGGCACTGCAGCATGGACAAATCCATGAGCAAGCGAAACCACTGTTTTAAATAGCAGGTATCTGGTGTCAGCGGGCCCTGAGAGAGGCCCTTTCCATCAATATGTTCCTTTGCCCTTGTCTGCTCCTGATATCTTTATCTTGTCAGGACCTCTCCTGTACGTTCCACCTCAATGGCTTCCGTCTGGGCTCGCCCCCGTCCTGTGCAGATGGACCGCCGCTGCTGCTTGGACCGCTTTTTTAGGCCCTTGAGGCCGGATGGAGCGGGAGCAGGGGGGGTGGAGGTGAAGCGGGGGTGAGCTGAAGGCAGTCTTATGTCAACCTGTAGTCTACAGGGGCCTCATTACACAGACGCCAATGGAGAAGCTTTTAGAGGGTAATTAGACCATTACAGATAGCCGAGGGAATAAATGAGTGCTCCTTATGTCCTCTGAATAAATGAGATGTTAAAATGTGCAGCTATTTCTCTTTTTTTCACTTAGGTGTACCGTTGGGAAAGTTTCGTTTTCTCTGCAACAGTTGTGAAATATTGAATAAAGGATCAAAAAGATGTTTGTTTGCAGTTATCCTCCAATTTTCAGGGCAAAATCTACTGTACGATTTTAATACAGAGCAACACTTTCATGGCCGCTACATGCTGCAGATTAAAACACTGTTAGAGCATTGTTTTTTGCTCTTCTTCCCCTGTCGAATTTGTGGTGTAAGTTTGAGTAGACTGAACAGTCTGATGGCAAGAGGAAGCTTCCACTGTTCTTTCCTGTAATTTCCAGCTTACCTTGAGATGAAAATGGGAAAGGGGATTGTGGGAAATGACAGATGCGGCTCAAGAGGGCCATTCAAGAGGTCATATGTCATCACGGGGTCGCACACGCCCTTTGAGTAGGGGCCGAAGGGGTGGGAGTGGATTTGTCTTCTCACAGTACCTGGGGAGATGAAGTCTGGGAATGGAGCTAACCCGGACCTGAGAGACTCCGTTTACCTGTCAGACTAGTTGTTTTTGATTTGTACTGGCCAGTTTGGCTCTCCATGTCGTTCTATCAGTCTGTCAGTTTTTATTTTGATAAAACCCAATAACAAATAAAGTTAGCTTAGGGCATTTTACGTGGGGCAAGCCATTTTCAGAGGACTTACAAAACGTTCTTTGATAAGCAGAAATCTTGAGCAAAACCAAACTTTTTGGTGGACGGTTATCTGCCGTGACCAGGAAGTATTTTTCCTGACTCTGTCCTATAACCGAAAGGCTCATCCTTTCACATCTGCATCTTTTTAGCAGAAACAAACCTCGAGTTCTGGGAGTTTATCATATATAATGTACTTTTAATTTATAGCCATCATCAAGTCTCTCTTCCCTGTGTGTAATTCCAGTTTCTATGTTTCACAATATTTCATTCTGTTTTCTCCACTCTTTTCTTTTAGCCTCCTGCCATGTGTGTGTGCGAGAGAAAGAGAGAAAGAGGGAGAGAGAGTAGCTACGGTCCAAGTGTGTGTGATTTTAATAGCGTCAGTTACCTGCTCTCATATGATACCCCTCCGGGCTGCACAGGCAGATGGCTATTACTTTCCAGTTGTGAAAATCAAGCTTATACAAACACAGGCAAGACTGAGACGCGCTGGACCAAGTGCAGTATCCCTCTGATAGATAGTATTTGTCCGCCTGTGTGTGTGAGTCTGTCATGCGCAGCCTCTCCTGTGGAAATCATTAAGTAGGAGCAGTAGGCCGTCACTTCCTGGCAGAGCATGCGAGCGAGATGTGGAGCTTTGTCACTTTGCAGGACAGGTGGGAACATTATTGAAGGCAGGATGTTCAGGAAGCACAAGAATCAAAAGTGAAGAGTTAATTTTCAATTTTGAAAAAAGTCAAGAGCTTCTGCAATTTTGGAAGTATAAGAAATTTTAACATTTATGACTCTTCGTTGAACATTTAAATTACCTAAGTTCTTTGTGTGAAAAAGGTCAAATTTTTAAAGTTCAAATTTACCATTTTTAAAAGCCACAAACTTTGAATTTTATTTGATAATCAGCAAACAACTATAACTTTTTTTGCCTCATTAATTGCAACCACTTCATTTTTTTTGCATATGAAACCTGAACTTCTCGCTGTCTTGAAACTCAATAGTCCTTTCAGTGTCAAGGTTGGCCCTGTCCTGCTGCTCTCACTCATAGAATCCACTTCCATGTGACTTCACCCTCGCCATCCCAAACCACTGAGATTATTGATCCCTCGCTGCTGAGAGTGAGACATTTACTGTAGGCCACATTAATGCTGCGGCTGAATCACTGTATTTTTTTTTTCTTTGTACAGTCAATCAATAGATAAAAATGTGATAAATAATTCAGGGACTTTGAATTTTTTACAATATGGAACGATCAAAAAATTATAATGATAATTCACAAATTAAAATAGCACAAAGGCAAACATGCTTTTAATTCTGTTTATCAACATTAGAACGCAAATAGATTTTTCCCTGAATTTGAGTGATGCAAAAATTCGATTCATCAAAACATTTAATTTATAATTGGGAAGAAAAGAGGGGAAAGCCTAAAACTATTGCTCTGATACTAATTGAATAAGGTTTTTATTTGTATATATTTCTGGAACAAATATTTATGACCAGCAAGAGCATTATTTTGCCCTTTTACTAGCTTTTAAAAAATTAAACAATTGCTGTTTTCATGTGATACATAAATGCCTGAGTTCTACATAAATTGATGAAATACATTGAGATTGTTTTTCAAAACTGTTTCTCTGTTCAGATGTAATTACAAAAATATTGAATGTATTTTCTTCAGTTTAGATTTAAAATATCTTGAAAAAATGTTTTTAAACTATTTATCGTGTATTTAATTTCTGTCACTTTTTGTGTAGCAGTATTTGAAATCCATAATTTTTGTACTCCCTTTTTCTTTCTGGAAATGTGAATAATGAAACTGTGCATGTTCAATATTTGTCCACGGAAGTAATTTGACTCTTGTGTCTTGCCGTCTTAAAACACCCAAAGCTCTTCATTAAAAACTCCAAAAGACGAAGCAGCGTTTGTTTGCAACCGAGTGATGAGCTGTCCGCCAGGTTCATTAGCTGATGAGGAGGATGAGGCCGATCAGGTGTCCGCGTGTGACCGCTGGCCTCTGCTCACACACGGGCAGACAGTGACGGGAAGGCCTGGCTCTTAAACCGCAGAGATGTGTTGTACTTCCATGTATGTATACCACCATCTACTGGCCACATACAAGACAGTGACACAGCAGTAGGCTTCGTATGAAGTGACACACAAAGCACCTCTGAACGTGTGAAATGTTGGCATCAGGAAACTTATTTTCAGCAACCTTTTTTTTCTTTTAAACATTATTAAATTCATGACCTTACAAAAATCAAATAGAAAAAAAGGAAATTTGTCTGTTAATATAGAACAACAAAAAATGAGCATTTTGTGTCAGCACAAAAGACTTCTTCTTTTGACTTTTTTTAAAATTCTGGATCCGGCTTGTTGCAAATTTGAATTAATTTCAAATTTGAACACTGCATTTATTCAGAATCAAACAGAAAGTAACTGCTACAATTCTTTCCCATCTTGAAGGCTGTGATCAGTTATCAAATATTTGGACACCGATTTGTCTAAAATTGGTGTTGTGTTTGTTAAACAACAGGGAAAAAAACACTACAAGTATGGGGTAAGACAATCTCCAACTTGACATAACAAATCTAAAAGGTCCATTCAGAGCTCTCTTGTGAACCACAAGTTTGAAACTAAATCTTTATTTTGTCCTGACAGCTCTGACAACTTCACTTCGCCCTGTGGGTCAAGAAAGCAGCAAAAAGGCTTTATAAGCAACACATTGTACACAAGCCAAAAACCTAAAAAGAGCTTTGTAATAGTGCTGCTACTCTTTCCCTCTCTTACTCTGTGTGTGTGTGTGTGTGTGTGTGTGTGTGTGTGTGTGTGCGTGTGCGTCTGTGGGGGAAATCCCATATGTGCCTGCCTGAACTCAAAGCCCTCTCTGGGTACATGTGGTCAGACCCGGCCTGGACAGGACCCTTGGGTTGCATTAAGCATACTATAGCTTTACATGCTTCATAAAATGATCAATAATAATCATAAGTCAAAGTTAAGGCTTGGAGTAATTTGTTAATATTGGGGCACAGGAGAGTGTTTGCGAGAGTTCCCTGTTGTCCACTTAAGAGAGAAGCACTCCATTCATTCATTCTTTGCACCTTTCTATGTCCCTTGAACTGCACATAAACCCACTTTGCATCATTTCCACTTTGCTGGTCAACTTTCAACCAGCATCACCTCTGACCACACTCCTCCATCCGAAAAACTTCGCAAACTTTCCGAAGAATTCTCCAACTGCATCAACTCTCAAGCATCTTTGGCGCAAATTACAGTCTGCAATCCTTCTGGCACAGGCAGAATAGAAAATAAACCGCCCCTAATTGTGATGCTTTGACCATCTTCCCTCTGACGGTTGTTTAGTTTGGCCGCTGCCTGAGGCTTTGTGGTTCAAACCCAAATAGCTCAGACGGTGTGAGAGAGGGGGAGCACTTTGTTATTCCCGCTGCCCGCTACACTGCACATGCTAATAAGGTAAGACCACTGGGATGTTTCTTGAAATAAAAAAAACACAAGGGAGACGGTGATGTCACCAGCTTGCTTTATCTGAGTCGGGATCTGAGGGGGGTGCAGTTTCCTCTGGTAGAGGCTCTGGGGCCCAGGAGTGAACCCGAGGCTTCGCCAAGGAGCCTGTTTAAAGAGATTACTCAGTCACCACACCTTTGTTGCATTACCGGCCCAGAGTGAAAAGGCCGTGCACTGTGGACATCCCAAAGAGACGCCATACTGACAGCTTTTTGACACCTAAATGAACAAGGATGGACATCAGCATCCATCAGAGTCCAGGTCTTGGTCCTTTTCTTAAAGATAAAAGGAAAATATAACTTTTGTCACTGTGCAAAAACACTGAACACTTTGGACACCCTCATGGTAAGAATTTCCTTCATTGCAAATACTTCCTTCTATGTTGACTTCCATTCAATCACCAAATAGTTAATCACACACGATATGGCATCACTGAAGCAACATTATACAGCACTGACTGCTCATGGCTCCCACATAAAATCAGATAACTCTCAAGACTACATCATACAGTGAATTAGTGGTGGACTCATTGAGCGTGTTATCAGATCCAATGTAATGAACAAATTACTTTTAAAAAAGAGGAAGACTTTGAAAAGAGTTGGATACCCTTTTAGACAGTATTGTAAAACCACAATCAAATTAAGTCATTTCCTCATCGTCTGGTAAAGAGATGAAATCCTTTGTTACACTCTGGATCCACAGAATGTACATGGTATAAGCTGCTGACCTGAGAGCACAGTGCTGCCTCCAAGTATAACTGATTTACAGCACACATCATACAAAACGATTACACATTTAAACTTTTGGAATATTTTTACAGAATTTCTTTTAAATGTTTAATACTTGTGAACACAATAGCCTTCAAAATAGAGCCACGGAAAGAGGCCAGTATGATGCACCATCGCTATGACAGCCCTCAAATTATAGCTTTGAATTGCTGCTAATATGTGATATAACTATAGTCCGATTTGGTCTTGTAGACACCAGGAGCAGCAGCAACTAAATACTAAGCTAAGCCAAGAAAGATGAATCCAGTTAGAGAGACTCGACTTTATTTTAGATTTTTCTGATGTTACTGATCTGAAAAAAAAAAACAGAACAACAGACTGCAGTCTGTACATTAAATAATAAAATGAGATATGCTAGCAGCTCTGAACTGTAGAGAAAAACAAAAAATGTGCTGCTTAATTGGCCGTAATATTACTTTTAGTAAATAACAACTCTCGGCTAATCTTAGCAGCTAATTTACATTAAGTTTTTTTTTCTGTGAGGTAGCTGTTGTCAGTAATTGAAAATTATTGAGTTTTAAAGAACAGCATCTAAACAGCAAATGATCTGGTAGTCAGTGAGTTGTCTATTACTATCTATCCAGTCAAAGTTGTTCAGTGGTTCTGAGATTCTCAGTTTTAATAAGTTATTTTAAAAATATTTAAATGTGAGCCTTTTGACTTTAAAAACTTTTATCTGAGCTCTACTGTTTCTCTACTCTCTGCGTTAAAAGTTAACTTTGGGCAAACTCTATTCTGAGAGGCTGATATAAGGAGTGAGGTGACAGTGTGAGACTCAGGCTGGTTCTAGGAGGTAGGGGAGTTCCACATTGTACTCCAGCCACACAGACCCTGATTTTATGGCCCTGATAAAATGCCTTCAGGGGTAATCGTGACAAGCAGTTGCCCCTTTCATGCCCACGCTGCAGCGGCACTGAAAGAGACCGGGGAGAAAATCACACATCCCATTTCTCACACCAGCCTGTCCCTCGTACTCTGGCCCAAAATGCATTTTACGGACATTTCCCTTTTCGCTGCAGATGGGTTAAATATTACATCAAAGCGTCTTTAATGTTTCACAGTGCCTCTCATATTTCTTCTCAGTATCAAGTTCAAAACTAGTGCAGGCTGCATTTTTACAGTAGATTTAATGGATCAATGTCCATAATCACATTAGCACTGGCTTAACATATAACAAATTTCAGCGTACCAGCATCAAAGACCTGACCTCTTGTTATAATCAGGCATAGCATCTTTTTTCCTCTACTCAAGATGTATGGGCCTTCTGATAGTGGCAGAAACAGAAAATTATCAAGGGGGTGATAAGCTGTGCTGAATGCAGCTTAGAGAGTAGCTGTATGAGAGAAAACCGTTTGTCCCTAAGAGTCGCAGTCACAGATGCTTTGTGCTGCTCCTCAACGTTTTCATGGATCGTGCTGATAATCCAAACCTTCTTCTGCTCTTATCAAAAGATTTTCAGCTGATAAAGCACAGCGAAACAAAACATATTCTCTTTGGAATTTTAGGAACTTCTATTCTCGAAGGCATATGGCGGGGTGAAGCACATTTTGTTTAAAGAAAAAGAAAGAGTGATGTATGATGGCAAAAGTCTTCACTCAGCACTTCCTGTGAAAGACCAACAGGCTATCAATGAATAATACAGATTAGCAAAAAATTCAAATAGACAAACTGCAGACAAACTAGAATTGATGGCTTCCACCAAGCCACTCACAGAGCGGGCCATGACGTCAAAGGAAAAACATGTTGGGTTCCCCCGGCCAGGTTAATCAAGACAAGCTTCCCCCTGAAAAATCACGAGTGTGTGGGTGTGTTTGATTGCAGCTCATTGCTTTTTCATGTGTGTGTGTGTGTGTGTGTGAACATTTCTCATTCATAATACGCAATCTTATTTTAGAGTTGATTGTATTTACTATAGATATGCTGTATTCACAAGGTCTTTACCCATATTCCTCTACTCAGTGCAGCATAAATAAACAAGCACAGTCTATAATCCATCATCTCGTGTGCTGTGGGAGTGTGCCCAACACAAACATGGCTTCTGTTTTCTATCTGCATGTACGTCTGTGTGAAGCAGACTTTGTGTGAGGGCTAGGATGCGTAGCGCTATTATGTTAGTGCTCTCCGTCCATGACTGTGAAACATAAACCGTCTGTTCTAAATGAGGATTATACAAATGAGCTTCCTCCTTAGCTCTCTATTCTGCGTCTCATAGTCTGGACATGACGCAGAATCGAGAGCACACTCAGTTTGATTACTCCCACCATTCTTTGAAGTCCTTTTAATATGTCACTCATCAGAACTCAAAACAACATGACTTACAGCTTCTCATTCTTTTGAGCATTTGTTTTTACATTAGCTCAGCCATGACAAAGTGTTTATGAGACAAGCTAGCCAATAAAATAATCATTTACAGTGTATGTCAAACAATCAGGGTATTAAATCGAAGGGTAGGTTGGAAGCAGAATCCATTGACAGTCTGGGAAAATGTGGAAGCAGGATGTGATTACCTAGCACTCTGTCCTTCCTTAGTAAGTTCAGTTTGAATCCTAAAATCCACACAGCACCAGCCTGAAAGAACAGTATCACTATTAGGTAGCTAGGCAAGGACAACAAAAAGTTGCTTAATTAGGTGGCACAGCTTCTTTTTGTGTATTACTCAGCTATAAGTCACAAAGTTATCTAAGACAAACAGCGTTATGTGCAATTTGCTGATATTGCATGAGACCGTCCAGTTCTAATGTATGGGCATGCATCTGTCATTCAACGATATCGCCAAATAGAAACCTTTGAATAAATACATTTGTTGTATAAAAACTACTTTTCTTAAATCCTAATATTTGAGGAAACTTTTTAAATTGTCTTAATTTTGAAGGCATCAAAGTAAGAGTTTCACATGGCTTACTTGACTGACATGTAGGCAAAGTGTAGCTGTTTGTGAAAAGATTAAAGAGGACACTCACCCAAAACCAGGTTGAGTAAACATTGCTATTTTGACAACTGCAGATTAAAAGTTCATCTCCAGACACCAGTAAATGATGTCACAGTGATAACATACATGTATACATACATACATTTTTCATAACACTGGCTATTGGTGTAACTTTGGATCACCTTTGTTTTTGTTAATGGTTTGATTCAATGCGTGCTGTAATCACTACGATGCCAACATGAGTGACAAGTTATTATCAGCTAATCATCTTGAAAACAAGTCTAGCCCAATTGAAAGTGAATTGTGACTTTGTACATCAAAAATTTAAACAACAGCATATGTAATGTTTCTTAAAATTTAGCCATTAAAGCTCCTTTATGGAACTATCGTGTACTTTGATTTATATGCCCCCTCTTTTACTAAGCACTACCTTTATCTTCTTGCTTTTCTTGTCTTTAACCGTGTTAAAAAAAATGGTCCATAGAGCAGACATAGAGGCCTCTGTTGTTTTGTAGGATGATTCGTACCAAGCTTACAACTCACAGGAGCTTTAAACTGATGCTTAGCTAATGTATTGGTATTTAATATAGTTATAATGCACTGATGATCAGATTCATCTAGAGTCTCCAGAAACAGCCAGAGCTCATGGTCTGCTGTGTGGACGAGTTATTGTGGGTAATTGATGCCTCATGTTAGTTTAAGGTAAACTGACCTCATCCATAATTTTTTTTCTTTTAGGTTGAGCCTTGATTGACTTGAGTGTTGCCTTTCTGTTCATTTTATACCAATCACTATGCTAAATCAGGAATCCTCATTGTAACAATTGTAAGACTATTGTATTCAGTATAATGCCCTGAACCAAATCCTTTCTGTTTGACTTTATTTACTGAGTCTTCTGAGTAACGCAATGCCACGCTCTGATCACACACACCAACCAGCCCACTGCATGTAATTATCTTCGGCCTGCTCTCCAATCTGTCACTGCCCAAACTCATTTGTAAGTATGCATGTACAGTGATTAAAGAAACTTCTGTGCCATGGCAAGAAAGAGGGAGCTCCCATCACTCCCCCTTCCTCCCTCCTTCTTCTACATTGGGGGAATTCTCTGAGAATGAGGCGAAGCTGCCATGTCAGAAATGCAGCCAGGCAGATGTGTACAGATCGCCAACATTGCTTAATGCATCTGCGGCACTGGTGCAGTGAGTCAAGTCATAATAATTAAAGACATACAACATCTCAAGACTTCATTAATCATGGTTTATATGGACTTTGAAGCCTTAATGAAAAACAGCCTGCGTCTCTGGGTTTATTGTGTCTGTACAAATTGTAGGGATGGTGAATGCCAGGAGTGCCCCCCTCCTGACCGGCTGTTACAGGATGTGGTGATGGAAAACAAAAAGATAAGATTTGTCGGAAAGCCAGTGATGATGATAGAGAGGTTAGAGGTCAAAGTTGTTTATGTAGGTACTTCAGACTGAAGGTTTTATGCACTTTTTACACTTTCTTTAATAAGCACTGTAAGATGCACCCAATGGCTGCTGTTAAAGACTTTTTCTGATCAAAAAAAAAAGCCCCCCCCAGCTCCTGATTTTCGTCTTGCACTGTCACGTGTCATCATCTTTGATTTGCTATTAGTTCCTCCAATTCTCACTGCGCTTTCCAGCCTCTTTTGGAGGTGCATTAACAGCGAGATCAGAGCAAGAGATTACTGCGAATTAAAGCTCTCGGTGCCAGAAGTGGAAATTACCAAGAGGTTGTCAACGCCAGACTTCTCTCTGCTTGTTTTCTCCTGGAGAGAAAGAGAGTGGTAATGCTTTACTCAACACGTTTCATCCCAATGGCTTGTGACTGCTCCCTGGCAGTGCTGTAGGCAGTGAGTCACAGCCAAAAGTATGAGTGGTTCAACAAAAGCAAAGCAAGACAGAGAGGGAGGACGCCAGCCATGGACACATGCATCTTCTCCTAATAAAAGTTCCGTTGGCAGGTTTACATCGCATTAGTTCACCGAACCAAAGAAAATATACAGTGTTAAGGGAGAGGGAGGAGCATCTATCATGTGGAATGTAAAAGATGAAGTCATTTTATTTTCCTCCTAATGATGTCTCTTTCCTACAGGTGCTACTTGTGCAATATCCTTCTTTGCTTCCAAAGGTAAGCCACAAAGAGTCAAAGAGTCAGGACCTGTCTACAGTAAAGCTTAAATCTGTGTAACTAAATTATAGTGACTCATTTCCTCTTTAATGCACGGTCTTTACTCCAATTTGTCATTTTATAGAGTGTTTCTGACATGGCAGAACTAAAACATCAACATTAAAGAGGTCCTGTGGAGTAAACAAGTCAAAAGGCTCTGGCTTAGAGGAAGGAGGATGGGGGTTGGAGCAAACAGGAACGGTCCGACCTCGACCCTGTGGTTTGTCAGCGTTCCTCCCAGGTGAGCTCACACTGAAACAGCCCCCCTAAAGTCCATTCTGGCAAGGAAGAGTCCTCCAAAGCCCAGTTTGACTCACCCAGTATTTTCCTGGTAGTCAAAACAAAATTAGTGCTTGGTTTGTTATTTATACTTAGCTCATCCATGGGCCAATTTTTCATTATTTCAGAAGATGGGGTTAATTTACTGGCTATGTAGGAATTAAAGTACAAGAGATTAAATTAGTAGCTGATATTTATAGCTTAATTCAGTCATATGATAGAAGACAACTACATTCAACAGGAGAAATTACACTATTCCATATTGAATCATACTTTACTTTCAATGTGCAGGTCTATTCCCAAGCATAATCTTGATTCCTCCTTAGGTTTAATCAAACTCTCGCTGATACTAAACTTTGATGCATCTTTTGGGATCAATGTAATATTTTTATAGCATTTATCATCATGAGTCACAAAAAAGACAAAGAAACTGAGGAATGGAAGTGAAGGCAAGAAAAGAAACAGGTAAAAGATGATTCAAAAGCAGTTGGCGAGGGATTGAATATCAAAACTAAGATTCGTACATGTTGAATATGGAGCTACAGATTTTAATTTCAGAATGTTCAATAAAATGTCAGATTTTATCCACATAGACTCTAAAGATGCTAAAAGAGAGGAAACCTGATAGATTTTATTTGTGTCTCAAATCTGAAGTTTTGATTCTTTTGATTTGACTGAAGTGAGTTTTGACTATCAGGGTCCAGAATGAGAGGATCCCACAGTTAACCTAGACAATACCGCCCCCCAGTGTTTCACATGGGTTATAGCTTGTAGGAAAATATCTGTCCATACCCACAGAGGACTTCATGTACTTAGATGAACTTTTCTCTGCTAAACTTGCCTTAGAGGAACAAAGCCAAAGTAAACAATCAACAGTATGTGTTACGAAATAACTGCTGTCTTTTGGGATTGAAAGAATGTTTGCATGTCTGGTGAGAATAAATATGCACTTTATTGTCAGGCTTATTTACACAAGAATAAATAAAAAGTAATCTACACATTAAACTATAAAACCCCTGATTACAAAGTCAGCCATTTTTTCAATGATGAAGTTAACTACTCAGAAAATGATGAGACAACTTACTGCACCATTATTATGTTACTGATAAGGAACATCTCTATCAACAGGAACTGTTTTTCTTGTCTAATATCCATTAATTAGGTCTTTCTACACCCACATGATCAAGCATTAAGTTGTTTTGTAATCATGCCTCAAGGTTGCAGACAGTTCCTTATTCTTCTTGTGGTCTCTGTTTCCCATCCAAGACCATCCACCTCATCAGCCTCTCGCAACTTCTCCTTTGGATGCAGGAGGAGGTAGTAAAGCACGAGACACACCAACCCCAGCATCAGACCTCCGAAAATCAAACCACTGACTGTCAGCAGGAATGTGAGTGTCTGAGACTCTGGTCCCAAGAAAACAAGCAGCAGAGGAGATGAAATGTTTACCAGAGAGTAGAACAAGTAGTAAAGTGTCATGGGCACTTTGGTGTCCTGTCCTTTGACGTTAAAAAAGGTGAACAAAAGGATGACTCCAACAACTGCTCGGTACACAAGCTCGAGGCCTCTGGAGGAGCAGAAGTTGGTGCGAAGTAAATGTGCCCAAATTGTCCACAGCAGCCAGAGAGCTGTGAAAGCCACTGTGCTGTAGGTGCTGAGAAGGAGGAGGAGAGTGAAGCTGAGGATGTGGCTGGTGATGGTGCCCAGTTTGTAAAGGAGGTAGATCACTGTAGGGATGCCAGAGGGCATTTCACTGACATGGGGGAGAGATCTGCGCAGGCAGCGGCGATAATCCACCAGGGCCCAGGCAATGTTGAAGAAGGAGAACGCCATGGATAAATCTGGAAGAAAGACACACTGTGGTTAAAGTATTCATACAATAAACCCATGACATTCATGAGGTTACTTCCTCTACTTACACTGCATGACTGAGCATCCTTCCAGATTGAACACTATGTACAGCTGCAGAAGAAGCTGGGGGACACTCTCCAGGAAAGCCTCAAACAGTTTGAGCATGCTCAGATCAGTCGCCATGCAAAACAGTCTGTGGTTTTCTTCTCTTCTCTCCTCCACTGTGTAGAAATTCATTTTTGTCCAAACTATTCTGAAACCTTTTTTTAGCAGCTCATAATACCTGGAGACAAACACATTCATTTTAAAGTCAGGCAGAGGGTTACTATGACAACAAACATTAGTTTTTCTGTTTGTCTTCCTTGTTTGTCTTCTTTTCCTTGCACCTTTCCATTTGTTTGACTTTCTGTTTTTCTCCATCCATCCATCCAAAATGCTGCTTTCTGTTTCTTTCTCTTTCAAACTTTATACGCCCAAACAGCCTCGGCAGATGGTTGTCCATCAATAAATCTGCATTTGTTTGAGATTTCTGCCTACTGAAAGGGGGATTTTCTTGTTAAATGAATGCTCAAGGCTTCTGCCTGTTGAATGGAATTTTTACTCGTTATCAATGCAGTACATATGTGTCTTTTTGCTCGAATTTTGTTGTTGTTGTTAACATCTGCTGCTGCACTGACAGTGATGTATGTACTTGAGTTCAGCTCAGAGTTTACAGTTCAGCTCATAGCTGTCAGCTGAAATGTGGATATTCCAGTTTGTGCAATCCAGGACACCACTGTGCATGATTAACATGCTGTACATTTTGTTTGACAACCTGCAGACTCAACTTTTGACACGCAACACGTGCAGATATCACAGTAGTGACACATAGTTGGCTTTAATAGTTCATTCCCTACCTGGTATAGATTCCCATGCCACACAGGTGAAGTGCAGCAAGTCCACCTTTTGACATGCCCAATGTGGTCTTGTTTCCCTCAGGGCTTAACACAACCTCCTTCATGTCGTCTCTGTACCAAGCATAGCTGAAGATCTGCGACACAAACAGCCCAACTAGAACAAACAGCACAGTCAGTCCACTCCACACGAACTTCCTCTCGTGGAAGTATTTCAGTGCAAGTGCAATATCTGTCCCAATGTCCAAAACATACAAGAAGAGTCCAGCGATGGTTAAAATCCATCGCAGTTTAGTGTAATGACTATCTGACCCAAGCATTTTGTCAAAGATCTTCTTAGGGTGGAGGAAGAAATGTGGTTGGTTTTTGGAGATTGTGAAGAATATCTGCTGTGGACAGTTTTGTGTGTGTATCTGGAAGTTCAGAATACATTTTGATAAATCTGAAAAAAAAAAGACAAAATATTGTACATCATTAGATCATCAACAAATGCTTAAAATGAAACTATGATCAGTTGTTGTTTCACAGTCTCTTGCCCTTTGGTCCCAACCAAATCACCTATTACATAGACTGTTGATAAATGACATGGTTACAGTTGGGACAGAAAAATAATCAGCAATGTTATCAGCTAAAATTAGAACATGATAGCACCCAAAACTCTTATATAACTTGCACACTGGTAAATGTTGTACACCACACATAAAAGTCAAATAAGTGAGAAATACATATGAAGCTTTTTTAACATATTCTGGCTTCCTCTCTACTTTGAGTGTGGCACATTTCTATTCCTCTACTTCAAAAAACAAAGCCATAGTTTTGTAAAAAATTTGTCCTTGATTTCTTGAAAAAAGTATTTTAGAAAGATATGAATTTACACAAAGTTACCAAAGTTTACCATCATCGGTTTTACTTACCAGATTATTACATCCATGCCTGACAGTTGTGTGAAGTCTTAGTGGACAGCTCTCCGTTTTGCAGCTGTTCTTCCTCCCTTTCTTGAAACTCTGGACTCCACCCACTGACAGCCTGACACTTGCAAAGCGGAAGATTACATAATAGATAATGTCTGTGTGGGTGTGTGTGTGTGAATGAGACTGAGTGGTAGGTCATACTTAAAATTCCTTGTGATTGACTTCCTTCAGTCTGTAAGGACTGTGATGAAACAGGCATCCCCGGTGTCATAAGATGAGTTTTGTTTTATACTGTACTGATGACTTCATACCTCACTTTGTGGTTTCCTGTAAACTAAGCATTTGAAGTCAGTGTGGACTTCTATCTGAAACTGCAAACTGGAACCTTAAGAAATTGAGAATTGAATTGCATAAAACTTTGACTAAGTCATTTGTCAGTTTTTATATTAAAAAAAATCTACATAGCAAATTTCAAAACAGGCCACATCACTTAATATAACGTTAATATAACACGAATATAAATTTCAGGAATGTGTGAATTTGGAATATTGTGTGGGTATAGGATATGTGTGCATGTGTATGTATAGATACACTAGGTTCGTATATGTTTGTGTATGTGGTTGCATGTATAATAGATACATACATACATGTGTGTGTGTGTGTGTGCATTTTGTTGGTGCTTTGTTGGTGTTAACCCCCTGATGCATGAATTATAAAAGTCAGTGTCAGGATTTTTTCCCTTGAGTGTTTTTATTTGTCTTAAAGCATGAAAAAAGTTTTCCTTTTTTTTTTTCAAATATTTTTAACTGAGCATTCAACTTAAAACAGTGTGAACGTAATGTAAATATGACCCTTTTTTTGTTTGGCTTCTTTTCTTTTTTCGGTTATTTCATGAAAAATCTTTTTTTAATGCTTTGTGAAACATTTTAACTCTCTTTCATCCATTTTAACTCTGAATAATTTGTAGTTATTACGTTGTTTTACCCTCAAATGTTTGTCTATAACTTTTAAATATATATATATATATTTATATATATGTGTGTGTGTGTGTGTGTGTGTGTATGGAAAAAGAACTGAAAACATTTTCCAGGCCCTAAGAAGAATAAAAATATTCGGACACAGGCTAATATGAACTTCTACCACATGAGCCACTGAATTTAGGAGTAAATAAGTTTTAAATAGGTGTCCACTGTGGTGACCACTATGCACCACCGTTAAACAGCTTTGCACTACCTTTTATTCACTGTAGAATATCATGACTGTTGTCAAGTGCAAGGCATATAATCAAATAAAAAAGAATAACATAAAAAAGAGAAACTTTGAAAAATATTTGTATCTGTGTGAGGCGCAGAAAAAGTTTGTAATGTTGTTGGGACGTCGTTCTTGTAAACTCTCCTCCTCCTAACCTGTAGGTGGAGATGGAGAGCCCAGATGTTTGGACCGTGTGCGTCAAGAGTCTCGTTGGTCAGACGCAGCGTCTCTCTCCCGTGGACCCTCCCACTAGCAGAAGAGTGACACGCCATTCAATTGCTGCCTGGCCCTTTGCTTGTAGCAAGCCGGAGGACGCTTTGATCGTTTCTGTCTCTGAAGGATATTCATCAAATCCGACAGAAACCGACTGCAGCTGAGCACCGTAGAGGCCAAGTTGGGACCAACTGTGCGGAGATGGGGATCCGAAAAAAGAGCAACAAGAACCCGCCGGTGCTGAGCCATGAGTTTGTCATCCAGAACCATGCCGATATTGTTTCCTGTGTTGCTATGGTGTTTCTGCTCGGGCTCATTTTTGAGGTGAGTCCCGTCCACATGTTGAGGAGCTTTGGTTTGCAGATCACGCAGAGATGCTTGCCCGGTCCAGCGGACAGTCTCCTGGCTGAAAGATGCCGAATTAGTCTCCATCTGTTCCCCTGGATGAAACTGACATGGCTGTCTGATCTCCACTCTACTTCCTCTCCTGATCGAAAGTTTTCTCTGCGAAGTGGCCTTGCTTTCATTTTCTATCCATTAGGTTATCGACTCATCTTATCTTCAAACATAAGCTTCTGCATCAACAATAACTTGATATTTCTCAAAGTGATGTGAACTGGTGTATCCTCTCCATCTGGCTGCTTCACCCCGTGTTACAATCGATAAGTCGAATCGCTCATCTGCAGGGCCGCGCTTTGTGGTTAAAACTTTTCATCTGCAGTGCAATTCTTACAAAAAAATCTGTGTTGCAATCCTGCAAGAATGTATCCACCTTTTAGGCTGCTCAATTGAGCAATCCTCTGCTTTGTTAGTTTATGCGTAGATGTGTTACGTGGCAATCACACAGTGACTGAGAGGGCTGTCATCATCACTGAAACCCGCTTACGCTGGATCTCAAAGTTTTCCTCGCAGTGTCTGAAACATAACTCGATACTGTGGCTTTGACAACAATGTTTACACAGTGTGACCGTGTCTGAGCTGCTCCATGCAGCTCTTATTTCACACATGTTAGAGTTTCATCTCATACAGGTTTTGATTTTAGGGAAAAGCAGCGCCATTAGAGTCAGAAAACGATATTTTTGACTACTTCCTGTTTTTATTTTTCAAAGTAAAACTCATACCGCCAGAAATATTTTCTTTGTTTTTCATCTTTATGTGAGTGTTAATATTTTGGAAAAAAAAAAAAAGAAAATCGTAGTATTTGACGTCACATTAAGTAAGTACTGAGTTCATTTCTTCCTAAAAGTTCAACATCTTGCTAGTGTTGTATATTTGTTGTTAAGGGACAGCCTGCTAGAGATGGGTACATTTGAACCAATGTGGTATTGGTACCTGTGCTCAAGGGTACCAATTTTTGGTACCTTTGTGTGTTTGTGGTAATAAACTTTCATTTGTTTGGTAATAAAATCTCTGAATATTTCAGTTTAAACATATTGATTCAATCAATCTGTAAACTTAAACAAACCTATCAAAACAACAGTCAACAGTTTGTGTGAAGATTTCTTCAACATGAAAACCCTTCACTAAAATTAACCACAACTCTGTGACTTAACAAACTACACAGTGTTTTTTCGTAAGAATTCACATTTAAAACCAAGTTCTGCCTGCTCCGTGCCCATGTACAACGTGGAAAATCACCAGCTTCACTACTCCCTCACAGTCACACGAACGCATTTAGGTATAGAAAAATGGTACTGAATCATTTACGTGATTCAGTACTACTGACCAAACTCGGTTGGTACCTGTAAAAAAAACAAAACAAATTCAATACCCATTCCTATACCCCAAGAAATAGTCTTTTTTTTTACATCTTTATTCAATAGTCTGAAAAACTTCATATTTGATGTCATATTAAGGAATTACTGAATTATTTTTTCCTTAACATCATGCCAGTGTTGTATATTTGTTGTTAAGGGACACAGCTGACATCTCCTTTAATCCTATTTTTTATTTGGGTGTCTTGCAGCATATTTTGTCTATTCGGTAAACACCAGTTGTGCATTAATAATATAATTACATTACAATATTTATAAATGTGATCCAGAGATGTATTTTTTAAGAAATATAACTCTTTCTTCCAGTGTTTTTATAAGTAGCAGGCAGCCCATAAGGGGGAGATAGTTATCAAATTTTCACATCTGTATTTTATTAACCTCGTTGAGTTTCATTTTTGTCTTGTCTTGTCTTGGTAATAATGTAATGGTATCAAAACCAGTTTTTAACCTTCATCTTCATGTGGTCACATTCACAGTTACTCAGTTAAAAGTCTTGTTGTCAAATCCATGATAAACAACTTGTTTGATTTGACGCTACCACTGTCTTTGCTCTAGTCTTTGTTGAAATAACTGCTCCATGCAGTAAATAAAAACATGTGCGTGATTCTCAGCCCTCGTATTTTTCTTCTCCACAGGTCACCTCAAAGTTTGCAGTGTTATTCATAACGGTTCAGTACAACGTCACCATATCAACAAACGGTGAGTAAGTGATAAGATAGTAATCCTGAAGCTGTCAGTCTGTTTTAATGAATACTGTACTGGAAGTTTTGGCTGCCTCATATGATTCTGTGTTATCTTTGAGTTGTCTGTCTGGGAGCCTCACATTTGGATTCTGGAGCGGTACTTGCTCGGCCTAACACAAAACCCATTTGAAAGCTTCTTTTTTTCCCCCTCTGTGGAGCTAAATTTAGTCCGCCTGATTTATAAAGTTCTCTTGTGGCAAGGTTGTGCCTGCTGAATTTAGGCTGAGGTGTAATATGGGCCTCTCAATTCAAGTGCTGCTTGTTTCAAGGTTAACGGTTTCTTTGCCAACTTTTTATGCTGTGGAAAGAAAGTACTACCTCAGGCTGGAGGTTTCCAGCCTGCCAGCTGGTGATCCAGTTGTTATCAGAGAGTCCTCAACTCACCACTTACTTTGATCTGTCACTTATTTACAGCTTTCATCAATTCTCGCAGACAACAAATAGCAGCCAAACCTGTAGTACTCTGTAGTGGGACAGGATTGTTTGTTTCTCTCACTGTGCTGACTTTAACATATGAGATAAAGTGTCACAAGAGACAGACTGAGGAGCTTTATGAGTTGTGTAACACTGCATAGACGAGACTTGCTAATCTAGATGTCTCACCTTAGGAATTAAGGTTATAAAACCTGTGAATCACCTGACTGTGCTGAGGTAAAATGGCAGTTCAGTTGTTGATTTGAAACATAAAAGAAGCCTGCATGAATTGTTGTAACGATAAACAGCAGAAGTAGACGTTTCTAACATTCACGTCTGTGTCAAACTGCAGAGGGCCCAGAGGAGACGGCTATAAACCACTTCCACCATGGCATCAAAGATCTGGCTACTATCTTCTTCTACATGCTAGTCGCCATCATCATGCATGCAATCATACAGGAGTATGTGCTGGATGTAAGTGAGACACTAACATTTGATTTGCACACTTTAATTTATGCTATACAGTTGTATATTTTGTCATGTTGGTCATGTGTTGCAGAAAATTAACAGAAAGAAGCACTTCTCCAAAACTAAACACAGCAAGTTCAATGAGTCAGGACAGCTCAGCGCTTTCTACTTATTCTCCTTCGGCTGGGGCTTAAGCATCCTTCTCTCCGTATGTATTCACAGCAGATTCACTCTGCACGCTGTATAATTTACATAGAAATCTTCTTTTCACATTTAAACTCTTTTTGTGTCTGATTTCAGGAAAACTTTCTGTCAAACCCTGTCACACTTTGGGAAGGTTATCCTCACACACTAATGCCGTAAGTTGATTATCATCTGACACAAGAAAAACCTCTCAAATGTGACTTAAAATGTAACCTTTAGTGATGGAGTTTTACTATTGTGATCCTTCAGATTCCAGATGAAATTCTATTTCATTTGTCAGCTGGGTTACTGGTTGCACTCGATCCCTGAGCTGTATTTCCAAAAGACAAAGAAAGTAAGTGTGTGTTTGTGTAGCATATTGTACTCTGGCTTCTGTTTGCACCCTGAGGCTTTTTCCTGTTTGACTTCCTTGGTTGTATTACATTGTTTCAAAGATTCATACTCTTTGCTAATCTACATGCAGAGCCACACTGTTGTAAATATTTTGGCCTCTCTTTTTGTATTTCCTGTCCTGTTTAGGAGGATATTCCACGTCAGCTTGTGTATATATCCCTCTACCTGGTCCACATTGCAGGCGCCTACATTCTGAAGTAAGAGCTGTCTCTTAAAAAGAATACAGAATGATGGTGTGGTTCTTATCAGTTGTAGTAATGACGATTCTCTCCTGTGTGTTTTTCAGTCTGAACCGTCTGGGTCTAGTCCTGCTTGTGCTGCACTACTTTGTAGAGCTGCTGTTCCACGTTTCTCGCCTGGTTTACTTCAGCAACGAGAACAGACAGACTGGGTGAGCTTTTATGCACAGAATCAATGATTTAAGAGCCATTTTTTACTTCTCAGAAATATCTATTGGTTAAAATTCTTGAGTAAAGCATCATGGTGTCCCTCTTCTCATCTGCCTTCCAGTTTTACCATCTGGGCGGTCTTATTTGTCCTTGGACGGCTCCTCACTCTGTCCCTGTCTGTCCTCACTGTGGGCTTCGGCCTTGCCAATGCTGAGAATCAAGGCTTCAATTGGGCTGAAGGAAACTTCAATGTTATTTTCATCCGGTAAGACTCTTAGAGGAAAAATAGGATGCCTCAATCAAAAGTAATATCTAAAAAGTGAGAAAAGAATCAAATAGGCATATCCCTTCTTTGATGTCTGCCTTTTCTTCATTCATGAAACCAAATGAAAGAATCCACTCAGGTAGATATTGCAAGTGTTACTAATGGCAACAGTGACATTTTTCTGAAGAGGTGAAGTGGACTTATAATGCAACTATGTGTACTGTGAACATTTTAGGACACTACCAAAATGATATGCTTCCATCAGGTCAGCCACAAAGATTAAAAGAAGAAAGTCTTTGCTTATTTGAGTCATGACAATGAGTTTTGAACAGCATCTCCTCATTTGCACACGCGTATTAAATTTATGACTGTTCCCCTGCTCCATCAGGATAACTGTTCTGGCCGCCATCTGCCTCACTCAGGCCTTCATGATGTGGAAATTCATCAACTTCCAGCTGCGCCGGTGGAGAGAGCACGCCCAGGCTCAGAGCTTGAAAAAGAAACAGGTTCCACCCAAGAGCAGATCAAAGAAAGACAAAGGTGATTATGAAGGAAGAAGTAACGTTTCACAAGAATAAAGATACCAAAACTCATACTGTAGTAATGTCATGTCAGGAAAGCAGATAATAAGAAACCACTTTAGTGTTACTTGACTTTTTTTCTACTCTTGTAGTCATCAGATAAGTACTTTACACACCCATCATGTTATTGATGTTTCCTTTTTCAGCCAATGGCGTAAACGGAGTAAACTCTCATGGAGCCGATTCACCCAGAGCGAGAAAAGAGAAGTCGTCATAAACACATTTCTTCCCCTCATCCCCCTCCTCAAGGATTCGACTCAACTACCCACGTGCCTCCGTGGCTGCACACAACCAACACCTCCTTCTCCCTCTGCTTTACCACCTTGACAATTTGCCCCACACAAAACTGACTGACCTCCTCCCGGCTTGACTCCCAAGGCCCAGAATGCATTTAGCTTTACTTGTTGCCACTCACCCAGCAGGTCTAGATTTTAGAATCATAGCTCTGCTGTGCTGTTTTTCAAACAAATTCAGAAAAAATAACTATAAAAAAGACCTTATTTAAGAAGTGCCTATTGATACGGTTTGTTTTGTACAGGGTGTGTAATTTTAAAATTTCAGGAATGAGGACATCATTGTTTAATATTTCACCCAAGTCATGTCATTCATGCTTTTTCGTAAATACTGTTTCCCCACATGTTCAATTTTTCTTTTTCTCTTTGTATGTGTATCTGCCCGACTATTTCTTTGCATCTATCTCTCTTCCAAGGTTAATTATGGAATACATGAAGTCCAAATACACCTTAATTACCCCATGAGTGACAAAATCTTCATGTGATTCTTAAGACATGGCTGGGTTCACAACCTAAACTGTTTAACAAATCCCAGGACATTGAAAGGATCCATACCCACTCATGGACTAGAAAAATAAGTGTAGTAAACGAGCCACAAAAATAGGAGACATCATACTGTAATGATATCTGTAGTGTCACAGCTTTCTGCAAAACTGCCCTGTACTTTGATGTAGCATTTAATTTTGGGAGCTTGGAGCAGCTTGTATAATCTCAAAGGGGCATTTTCACACCATTAAGTTATACCTGATGAGCTGCAGTTCTGCCTAAATCACTGTTAACAAGGATGAAATCAGGCAAAAACAGAAATGTGTGAGTTGGATTGTCTTGTGTGATCCTTCCTTTTTTAAGTAAGCCACAGTATTTGTTCAGTCTCACATTATGCTCACTTGAAAAGTGTCCACAGGATTTGATTTAAAAGCACGGACTGAAAGTGAAATATGTTTGGCTGTTTTTCCCTGACCCTCTTTGGACTGTGCCAAATGAGCCTGGTTGACTGTTGATGTATGCCTTTTACTTATATGCCATAAAATGAATTTGCAAAGCTATGGAATATGGACTGGTTTGACTGTGTCGTGAATATCAATCACAAAGGTAATGCTAGCTGATTCTAAAGAATAAAACAATTCACTATGTACATAGAAATGAGGCATGGTTTTTCTATCAGTACAGCGGATATTTTTGATAATGTTTTGGTGTAAATTTAGAGGCACATTTTTAATCTTTATGACATCCTGATGTCACAGATTGTTTTTACATACAATAATATGATGTACACCTCACAAGTTTGAGGGTTTCAGGAATCAAGTCTCCTCCATTTGAACAGTTCAGTTATCAGTTATCTAATGCCCTAGAGGCAAAGTCACAGCATGGATTCTGAAATATTGAGGTCAGGATGTGTGCTTTCCACTTTTATGTACCTATTTCTTTTAGATTATCATATTTTTAGTGACTGTGTTCCTTATACATCCTAACACTAGTGCAGTAAGTGCCAACTTCACATCTACAGAAGTGGGGTCAAAACCATGATGTGCCAAACCTTTCACTATTCAGTGTTGCATTTTTATCCAATAGCCCAAAAATTGACATATAACTCTGCTATGTATGTCTGATTGATTTCTTAAACCTTTACGGAAAACTTAAAGGGTTTTTAAATGTCTTCAGTCTGCACAGTTTCTTATCTGTACATTTATTTCACAGGTAAAAGAAAGTACACAGGAACCACCCTGTTGTTTCACATAAGTACCACTTGGTGGAAGTGTTGTTTAAGTTTTCATTGCAAGAGGTTGCCTGCATACTTGGTGTGATCTGTGGAGTTGTTCACTTTTTTCTAGCAAGGTGTAAAAATAAGTAGGACACCCTCATTTGACATGTTTGTGGGACTTGTCATTTAAGGTCATTGAGTGGTTCAATATTTTTCGCATGTATCTGAAAAACAGCTTGTTGAAAAATAATGTTGCTACATTTTCAGCCCATTTACTGCTTCTCATCACTTTATTCATTCAAATTATGTTTTATAAAGACGAGCAGGTTAGAGTAATATTAAATTATTGAGAATGTTACTGTCTTCAACTCAAACCATTGTTGTTTTGGTAGCTTTGTAATTTTCCCAGATTTCTTATTTTAGAGATATACATTGAATTTATCTGAACTTAGTGCAAAGTCATGTTGTGTTCATTATTTCAACTGAATTGGTGTGACATTTAGAATTCACTTTTGCACTTTTTCTGTAATATGAATGCTAATTTGGATAAGACTTCACACTTATCCCTCTTTTTAAACCCCCGTCTGAGCGCTGACAGTCATCACGGTGATGTTTTAAAGTAACTGTTATTGGTATTATGGTGTAACAAAGAGAGGTTTTGATTGTGAACCTGGTGATTTCACAGGTAAATGTGTTGCTCAGGAGCACCGGCGGTAACAGAGTTGATCCTGCTGGAGCCCCGTGATGTGGTTTGGTGTGGGGGAGGATAGCAGCTAGCAGCCAGATAAACACTCAGCATTGGTTTGCACAGCAGGAGTAACATGGCGGCACAGTTAGCCAGCAGAAATGTTGTTTCACTACCGCGAAGGTCAGAGCTGCGTCTGATAAACGGGATTTAACAGCGAGGACACAGCCCAAAGTATTCAATCGTAAGTTGCCACGCGTGTTGGTGCTGCTTGTTGAGAGGGGACAAGGTGTTTTCGTTGTGAAATCCAGGATCCAATGCGAGGTCTTCAATCTCGGTTGTGTGTCTGTCTGGCACGGACTCTCGCTTCGGCGCTAGCTGATTAGCAAGCGTTAGCTCCTTGGCTAAGCCCGCTGCCTGTGTCAATACTGTTTCTGCAGCAAACTCAATCAGACGGCTCAGGCAGCGCGTATGCAAGCGAGTTGTTGCAATTTCTGTCTTGTATTTATGTTTAAAAACTGTATGACCACAAGTACATAGTAGTGTAAAGTCAGATACGGCGTGCATAATACTTTAATATGTCATTGTTTTTTGTGCTGAGTGAGCGGGTGACCGTGCATACAACAGTGGACGAAGTTCACCAGTACACCAGGAACATAGTTAGCATGCTAACTGTTTAGCTGCAGGCTAGTCTGGCTGCTTGGACGTCGTTGTCAGAATATACGAGTGAGTCAGGACACTTCTCAGCACCATGTGTTTGAGCGGGCTGTTAACACGGTTTGTTGTGGTGTTAACCATGCCTCTGTGCCACTTGCCACGGTGGGTAAGTTGACGAAATTTCTGCATTCGTTCAGGGGGCAGGGACCATTCTCGTTTTTTGCTGAAGTAATGTTTCTGTTGTGTTTGGCTGGCGTTACTGTGCATTGTCGAGGTGCTCTGTTGAAATGCTAGTTAGCAGAAAAGCTATAATAGTAGCTTGAAAAACTTAAACAAATGTGCTTTAAGTTATTATTCTGTAAAAAAAAAAGAGGTAGTTTAATATGGTGAGTATAATTTGAAACATACATCAATCCCAACAATACCACTGTAAGTGTCAGCACTTGTACCATGCGCAGTACTGCACGTTTTGATGCAACCTTATTTGTGTACTGATATGGCCTCATATAGCTCTAGTATTGGTACATGGCACCTTATACGTTGTGTACGAAAAGGTTTTCTTGTGTCATTTTTTCTCTTACCGTCTTCAACCTGCTACTCTCAGGTTTTGGTGCAACTTTTTCTTCTGATGCTGCTACAACAACCTGATTTCCCCCTTGGAGATTCATAACGTAATCCACTTCTGTAAATGTATCCAGATAACTTCAAGCACTCTGCATCCAAGATTAAACTGCAGAAGTTGAAATCTTAATGAGTGTTGATGTCTTATCTTTTAGTAAAAATCATGTTTTTAGTCCTAATATGAGCAATGTTGAACTGACATGCCCAATAGAAACATGTCTTATTTCAAGCTATTGAAAGTAAAATAATGAAGGCTTAGGAAAAAAATCCTCCAGTGGGGTGGGAAACATTTGCTTGTTCAGAATAATGTTTTAATGAAAGAAAATTTTTACTCACCCCGTTGGCAGTTTTTTGTCCTCTCATTTCAGGCAATTAAGACATCATTTTGTCATTAAATAACTTGAAAAGGCATTTTTCCGGACTGATCTGGTAAATGTGGCTCATTATGTCTAAAAAAGACTTTTTTTTTTTTTTTTTTACCAAACAATAAAACACAGATTTATTTTTTGCAGCATAAAGAGGAAAATGTGCACAGCACTGCAGTTTACTTTGATACAATTTTTTAAATTATGTGGGAACTTCAAATTATGTCTACAGTATTAGTAATAGAGTAATGACTACTAATTGAGTATAGAGTGAGCACTCTCGCTATGTGAAGCACCCGTGCTTTGTAGGGGAATGCTGTAGGGCTTTGACTTATGTGCTGCTTTGTTGTAGCCCCTATGTTGAGGGTGCAGTGCTCTCCTTTTAAGGGTTCTCCTGCTTGACTGATTCAGGACTATACAGGCAGACAACTTGTGCCATTTCAATGACTGTCACTGCTCCTCTCAGTCATGCCGGAGGAACGCGTCCTGTGGAACCAGTTGAGCAGTTTCAATTGCATCACTCTGCCCACCTGATGGTGCACAGCACTCTGGTCACATTACTGGCTGGAGACTTAACATGACTTGTTGTCCAGCTGCGGTTTGGCTTCAGCTTTAGGGCAGTTGAAGATGTGAAGTGGAGGATTTCAGTCAGATTTACCAGTAGTTTTATGAAAGCCAACTCTTGTGAGGTTAGAAACAGAAACATTGGCTCCTGGGTCAAGTTTTTTATTCAAGCAAATTGGAAAAATCTGGAGCATATAACTTGATGAGTTTAAAGATAATGTGTTTATTCCTCTCTCCTGCGTGCATGTGTTGTCTTTTAAGCACTTAAGAACTGCTTTTCCTGCCAACCTGAACAGTATTACATCTCCAAAGCATTGTGCCTGAAGTAATTTACTTTTTTAAACTTGTAGTGAAACAAAACTACTTTTGACTTGCATTTCTTTTTGTGAACGGTGACTCATCATACTTTTCCGTCCTGAAAGACAGGATGAGACAAGATGTAAGACCTCCTCTGAAACCACAACTTTAATGAAATATCGTAGTGAATTCAAGGAGGACAGTGCAGCATCCTCATTGGCTCTTTCAACAAACTTGCCCAGTTACAAAGAATGTGGAGGTAGATGCACCCGAAGCATTTCCAAACATGACGGTGCGATTTGTTGGATGTCACTTCTGTGTAGCAGAGCAGAAGAATGACTGTGTTGGGATGATGACATTTCAGGAATTCATGCAAGTGTGTATCCAACGTGGATGTTTATACAAGGAAAACCAACTGGAGTTTCCTCTCTCTGACTTGTCCCAGTCTGTGTGTTACAGGTTGTGACTCAAAGTAGTTCTCTGCCTGAACACATGGTGAACTAAGGCTATGGCAACAGGTGTGTGTGTATGTGTGTGTGGGACTGAGTAAAGCTCAGCTCGTCACATGATTTGGAAACAATCTCTTCATCCATCTCTTGCCCCTGGCTCCACTTAGCCCTGTAATTTCTATCACACAAACCCATCTTTCTATGTATTTCTCTTTCGTTTTTTGTTGCTCACCCGCCTGATGTTTGTAATTTTACAAAAAGAAAGCGGTGCTCTTCAGGAGAAGCCTCTCATCTTGTAATCACTGACTTTCGCCCTGTGATAGGTTGCATTGTTGCGTCACCTGAGAGATACTGTAATCATTTGACCCTTGTTCTGTAGCACACACTGTCAGTTCTTTTGCAGCGGTCTGTTCGCCTAATGTGGTTCTCTAAGGTCTGGGATTGAAGACTCGTGAAAATAATCTGTTTTGACCAATATTGTGCAGCGATTTAAAGTTATCTTCTCACTCCATTTTTTTTAATAACTCAGTCTGTGAACTAGACAATGTTAGATTCCATGGGCCTAGCCTGTATGTTAGGATGGAATCAGTTAAATCATGAATTGATCTAAAAGACACACTTTTATTAACACCATCAAATGCCAGTGTAAATTTTTGGATATTTTATAGTTGTAGTCTTGTTTTAGTTCATAGACACTCAACACATTTCAGTGAAGTTTTGGTCAATAAAATGTCAATACATTTTTATCATTACTTTCAGTGACATTTTCTCTCTTTAAACTTGACCTGTTAGCCAATCAGAAAGTGATATCAAGTTGAACCAAGCGTACAATTGACATTCTTTATCTTATTTGGATAATTAAGTATAAACTTTATCACCAATGCTGCTCTACATTCAATGGGGCTCAGTCAACACGGAAAATCACTGCTGTCCTGATTCCTATATGATAACTGTATCCTCGCTAAACTCCATGCAAGAATGTTCTAAAAGCGAATTCAAATTCAACTGAGCCTCTCATCTAAAGAGAAGAGAGTATTCAGAGGACAGTAAAATATGTTTATGTAGTTGTAAACAGAGCTTCAGCAAAGAAAGAGAATATGACCAACTTTTCTGACCTACAATAATAAAGAATACTTCAGTTCTTGTCACCAACATTTGATTCTGGTGCTGATTGAGCAAGGTTACATTTTTTTAATATTTGAATAATCATTTAAAGGTAGGGTCTGCAGGATTTTGTAAAAAAGAAATTTGTCAACTTTTACTCTGCACACTCAGTAAATGGACCTTTGTCTACTCATGTCTGTGTGTGGAGTGGGGAAACTGTTTGAATAATCAGCAAATAGCTAGCTGTCACTATTGAAGAGTGTTTTTGATTGAAATTCCCATTTTTACTGACCATTTAACAAGGTGTTGAAATGCACACGTCACAGGATTGTCCCTCAAATTAAAAGAAAAAGCCAAATGAATGACATCAGTGGTGCTGTTTGAGTTTTTAAACCTCTAATCCGTTCTTACACATGCCTCATTGTACTAGTTAACTCACTGCTCCTTGTTTCCATCACTTGTCTAAACTAACAAAATTACATTGGGTCACTTAGGTCAGGCTGGAAAATGACATCTCCGTCATTGCCTCTCAGTGTGGTGAGCTCCTAAATGGAATCACACAATGTGGACTCTTTCTTAAAGGAGTGTCAGATGTAAGTGTCCAGGGCTGAAACACTGGCAGGAATCTGGGATTTCATAAGGATGTTGCAAAGTATTGCAGCCGTTGCTCAAGCCTGTGTTTCATTGAAGGAACAAATATTAAGAGACAATTGGGGATTGTTTTCTTGTTAAGAAAGACTGCTCTGAATAAATTCATAAATGAGCAGTACAGTTTGTTTCTTCTTTTTTTTTACATTTTTAAAGTCAGTAAAATGGCCTGAAAAGATTTGACCTGAGTAGACTTTAAAACAGTTATAAAATAGGTAAGAAAAAGCACGAAGCTCCCTCTCAAAGTTTCGATGTGATTGGACCACATCGTGTTGTCTGTCCATCTCTTTCTACATAAAGTGTGTTCATGATGTGAAGCGCAGCTCCCCCCTCCAGTATCCGTTTGCCTCCTCTTGCTGGGCATCTCACCCTGCTGTCTCTGCGTTTGCGTTGTCATGGAAACAGCAGTGTGACAGGTCCTGGGTGGGCGTGAGGGATGAGCAGTGGGGAAATGGCCAGGTTTTTACAGCAGAGGGAGGAAGGAGGGGCAGCGGAGGGGAGACGTCTACAGCGAGGCAGAGATGGTTGATGAAGAGTGGCGAGGGCTTTGACGTGGAAGAGGAGGAGCGGGAGTATTTACTCCCTCTCTCTGCTTCCAGGCATGTTGTTATTGTGTTGTTCAGCTGACCTCAAATCAGACATCCCATCTATCTGTGCTGAAAGTAGGTCCTGTCTTGTTAACAGCAGCCTGTGTGGGATCTTTGCAAGTTAGATAATTATTTCTGTCATCCAGAAACTCCCGCGGTTCTTATTAAGGAGTTAGAGATTAAATGATGCTCAGTTTGACCTGAGCTCTGTTACTGTTTTTTGGTGGTGATCCACGCAAGGTATTATAGAGGCATTACAGTGGTTCCTGATTAAATTAAATTGACCCAAATAACTCATCAAAATTTGCTCAAGGATCATTTCAACATCAGTTTGCCCACGGGCAGTTAGGGTGTCAAAGTGCTTAATATGTGGCAGCAGGTCATGGAAGAGAACGTCTCATTCTGAGGTTTTATGTGAAATTTATGTGTTTAAAATGATTAATGCTCAAGCTGTTCATAACAAAGCCAAAATGGTGACAGTGAGCGTATAGGCTTCTTTTGTAACTCACAGTACAAAAAGGCATAAACACAGGAAATGTTATTTGAGCTGCTGGTGGAGAAGATGACAGTCTTCTGTTAAAGGAGGGATAAAATCAGTGAAGACCAAGGAGCAACATCTGGTATGGAAAATGAAACCTGAACAGAAGTGCTAACAGATCTAAATGAGCATCCATTTATACATTTTACCACATTACATGCAACACCTCACACCGTTAGAGCACCCTCTTCTTTGTCATTTCACCTGCTGTTATCAGGGCTGGGCAGAGTGATGTGCAGCGAGGGAGCACAGTGCAGCATAGCAGGGATTTGGACAATCTGACAGTTTTCTCATTGTTAATATCACACTGGTTGCTATATTTAACAATTTCAGAGCAGCGGCTTCAAGATCAGTGCGCTCAACTTTGTCTGAGAGTCTGTCATCATCATTTCAGGGAGGGTCAGGTCAGGGGGAATTCAGTTGAACAGAGCAAAGCAGTAAATTTGTAAAAATGTCACAATATAATTTTTCCCAATGTTGTGCAGCCGTAGTGGAAACTGGGATTAAATTGCTGAAATTGTCACCCAAAGATGAGAAGTTTGTCATCTTAAATAGACATAAAGAACGGGGGCAGCTGAGCATGCAGCACCCTCTCAGAACTTACAAGTAACTAGTCACCTATGAGCTAAACGGATGTACATATACATGTGACACTAAAAGATATGTTTGAAAAAAACCCTGAAAAATTAAAACTTGCTTAAAAAGGGAAAGGAAACAAACTTTGCTTTTCCTGGCAAATATCTTTATTATCAAATAGTAGAATTTATTCATCCTTTCTCAAGAAAGAAAATACAGCTTTCAAAATGACTGATAGTTAACCTGAGCTCATGTTACCAAGCTGTGTCCTAAAGTGAAAGCAGTTGACCTAAAGATTTCAGTTTGATTAGTGTAGAAAAAATATGGTGATCATATTTGACCATATGGTCGAGCCTTGATTTAAGCACTTGTTTTGGTCTCAGCGTCCTAGATCCGCATACAGTCGTATTCAGAAGCGGTGGTTCCCCTTCACTTTCTTTCAGCCTGATATTACAGCTCCAAATCACCTCCTATGTTGTTTTAAAACACAGATTTGTAACCCCACACCATCAGCTGCCTCACGCTCTTCATCCCATGGAGACACCAGCAGGGCTCCAAGGATCTTAAGGCTCACAGGCAATCCAATGATTTCGACTCTGCACGCTCCTCCACTTATGTAGGTCAGCTATTGCAAAGTGCATATTGATCTCTGGAGCTAAATGATATTGTGGTGTCTGCCGCTCATTGCGAAAAAGAAGGTGCCCTCCCTCAGCCAGCGCGGCTACAACAGAGGAGGCAGCAGAGGTCACATGACTGTGTGACAATGCTTCTGCAGCTGTTTTCCCTCGAGATGTGAGCCTTGTATTGCTTAACCGTACAACATAGTAGATTCAATAAGTGTTACTATTTGAATATGCACTGTGGGGGAGTTCCCCAAATTGAAGTGAAGATGCCCTGGGTTCTCATGAAATACTGGTTGTAAAATGTGTTATTGAAAAGGACTTAGCTAAATGTACAGCTCTTTATGTAGAGGCATCAAACACTTAAAGGAAGTGTATGATGGGATTCTCCAAATTGACAGAGTGGAACAGGTTGCACATTAAGGAGAGTGGGCTGTGCATTGATGTCTTCATCCGTGCAAGTTGGTGAATTGTATTCCCCTCTGCCACAATGTGTTTGTGGCAGCGGGTGTTAGCATGTGGTTGGCGCTTTTCCCACTGCCCAGGGTGGAATCCTTGGCACAGAGGGAGGGAGAGGAGCATTGGATTGGGCTGGCTGTTGCTGGAGTTGGAGTGGGTGGTCCAAAAATGCGCAGAGCAAACTGGCGGAGAGGGAGAAAAACTTGTTCACAGTGTGACTCTGGAGAGGAGGTAAACGGCAGCATGGCGGGCAGAGGTGAGGTAGTATGGAATGACATGTGCAGAGCAGCAGCAGCGTTTCTCACTGGCTTGTCATAAAGCCAGAGGAATGTGGGGATTCAGTTTCAGGCCTTTCATTTCTGTACACATTGTGAGGGTCAAACTCTGACCAGCACGATTTCCCTCTCCCTCTCTCTCTCCCTCTTTCACTCTCTCTGTCTCTCACTCTCAGCTGACTCAGCAGTGTTCCTGCAGTGACCTATAATATGGTTTCGCTTGCTCTATCTTGACTGTTTTCTGCAGGGAGGGGATCTCCTTAGCTGACCTGTGTTTTCCATACATACTGCTGTAATCATTAAGCACAAGCCCATCAGCTGAAGTGCTTGTTGTCATCATATTAATCATTACAGTTATGAAATGTTGTACAGGTTCATGAGCATTGTATCACGTCTCATTAACTACCACAATAACTACCACAATGAGGCATAAATGGTGAGTGAAACAACCATTATGAGAAGGTGAACATTGTGTGCATGTGAATGAGCTCTGTATTGGGTTACCATTATAAGGTGAGGGATTTCTAGATAACAAGCGGTTATAAAAAGTGTTTTCATTCACGCAGTGAGTCCTAATTTTTAAAGAAATTCATCAATATTGTGAAACATCCTTCACCTGATGTGCACTGACAGAAAGAAGGGAACAAATGATTCCCCCTCCTCTCGGTAGATGTCTTATTTGGAAGTGAGTCTGAAAACAAAACTCAGATCAGGTTGGATAATTTTTAATGTAGTGCAATGCTCTGTATTTCAACATTCTGCATTTGTTAGAAGGAAATGCCCCCCCCAGTTGTTTATTTTCTTATTATTCTATGCATGATTGTAATTATGTATCATCAGTACAATACATCCCGGTGTTCTGTATCTCATTCTCAGTTTCTTTTATTTTGGTCCATACTTATGTTATTACTGCAACATGACATCACCACCATTTCATCAGCTAATACAAGCTGATAAATCTGCCTTTTACTCAGCACTACAAAAAATCTGACAATCAAATAAAAGCTGCATCTTTCAGTACTATTATCTGTGAATAATCTCACAGAAACAAACCATTTTTATATTATCTGAATCCCTGTATAGTCAATACAAAAGTGCTGTAATCTACAGAGAAATTATTTGCAGATCAATCACAGAGCAAAGGCAGTAGACACAAGTGATAGTACCTGCACAAACTTCCTTTTTCTTGTGTTATGTTTTCGAGATCGCTGTAGTTTTTGTAACGTGTGTGAATTAACATACCAAAACTTCATTGAGCTGTGGGATGAAGTTACTAACTCCACCGACTGTTTGCACAAGCAGCAGCCAGCTTGTGTTGGCAGGATATCTGCAGACTCAGAGATCAAAATCCTAATGTCGGAGTCCTTTGTAATGCAAAGTGGTCAACATACATTGAATAACAAACACTAATGTGTATTTCTTAGCAGAAGGCCATACAAACATCGCACACAGATGTACAGTAGAGGTTAATTTTACATTGGTAGAACAGATCTATATGGCCTCACTAACATTTGTTAACATTTGTTTACAGATGATGTCACATTGGAAAATCATCACACAACATTAAATAAGTGTCAAAAACTAACCTCAAATTAATATCACAACAGTAAGTTTTTTCTCTCTTCAACCATCAATGACAACTAGAGCCCAACCGATTAGCCGATTATAGCGTGTCACTGATGAATTTACATCGGCCATTATGTAGCCGATGTATAAACTTTTCTTTTCCGTGTGGAGATCGTGTCGTTCCTGCTCCTGTGTGTCTGTGTCAGACACACAGGAGCTATTACCTAATTACCTAATATAAGACTATAATAAGGTGTTCTAAAGTCATGTAAGGTGCTTTTTTGCGAAATAACCAGAGATAAATGCTCAGTCAAAATACACGTCCACCCTTTTCTAATAAAAGACCATAATATGGCATTTTAACGTTACTGTATAATACTCAAATTCATATGTCCGGTATTATAACAATTTGTGTTCATGTACAGTATATAGCCTGTGTATATCAATGTTCTCATTTCATGTATCAGCAGATATGTGGGATATCGGCCGATATATTGGATATCAGCTTTCTTTTGCCCCCAGTATCGGTATGGGCATTGACCCTGAATCAAGTTTGAATAAATGCAAACTGTAGTTGTAAACAACAGTGTTCAATTTTAAAGCCTGACAGATCAGTTATAAGACCTAAGCCAAAAAGCCATGTAAGTTCTTAATTTTCAAATAAATTTTCTAGAGTAATTCCCGCACACTGGCCAAACTTCCAGAATAATATATAGCGACTTTTTGGTCACAGACCTTTTTTCAGAAAATCACATTTAAAAATATAAATGCTTTTTCTTTATCTTTATTTTATATTGATGTTGTCTGGTGGAACCATAGACTGTATAAAACATGGACGTAGTCTCCGTGACGTCACCCGTCTGTTACTGCAGCTCTGTTTTGAGGCTAAACGGCGGGCGCGGCCATATTGGAAATGGGACGAGTGACGAGTGCCCAAACTCACAGCTATTGGGCACCCGTCAGTCACGTGATCTGTGCTGTGGCTCTGATTGGGTAAGCTCTTAGTCCTAATATCTTCCAAACGGCTGAGTTAGAAAAAAATTCACCCCCCTCACAGTGGGAGCCGTTAGCAAAATTAGCGATCCAGACGGGAGACAGAGTTTGTACCAGGCTTTAAATACGCCGATTTTGGCTCTGAAAATGGCCTTTTTCCCGTCTGCTAACACAGTACTTCCGGTGCTTCTGGAGCCAGCCTCAAGCGGTCACTGGAGGAACAGCAGCTTTTTAGCACTTCCGTGTTGTCTCATTTTTTCAGACCGGAGGTTGCCGCTCGGGTGGAACAGGTATACTTGGCAGCTGGCCAATTTTGGCCCACCACTGATGTCGAGTGTCCACAGTCACTGTCAGAATACAGGGCCTGAATGACCAATAGAACGACATTTTGAAATATTATTTAAATATAACACCTATCTTCCCCTGCTGTCTCTCCCTAGCAGAAGGGGAAGTTTTAAGTCAGGTATGCCTTGTTTTTGAGGAAAATGCTGTATTGTTTCTTGCAACAAAGTACCTCATAATCTAGTATCCCACAGGAGTGCTGTGATTTTCTCAAACTGTAGTTTGTGTTTGTTTTGAAAGTTAGTTTATGAAAAAAAAAACTTTTCACGAACCTAGAAAGTTTAGCGATGTTTTTCTTTTTTAACTGACAGCAACAATATGAGATGTTAAACTTTTCTCAGAACGATAAAGATGGTGTCAGAAGCTACGCTTGATAGCTCTTCAAGTAGTAATTCTTTATACATGTTTTTCATGTGTCCTAAAAACAGCATGGTGGACAGCAGTTTTTTTCAAAATGCTTCCATTATGTTTGTAATTCATGTATGCACACACTGAAGCTCTACATAATTTAATTATATGTCCCCCTCAAGCAAAACATCCACCCGACCTAAATCTGCTCCACATGGAGTATGAGTGTGTGCGTTTGTTTGCATGTAAAAGTGCTCCCATTCATACCTTCACTCCGGAGATTTGTCGTTTTGGCACCTGAAGATGTGGGCCGTCAAAACAAAACCGCCTCCCATCTCATCTGGCGACGGAGGCGCGCAAAACAAAGGAACTCATCAGAGGGAAATTACACAACAGAAGCAGAGTCGTGATATTACACTGAAGATCCTGATGAAGGACATGACGCTCTATATGCTCAATTGGAAAAGCCACAAATGGGAGTTAAAACATGTCAAGGCTGTTTAATTTCCATATCTTGGTGACTGTTCAGGACAGGTTTCTCTCACCTGGCTGACAGTCTTATAAGAGGGCTGTAAACAGCGAGAGTGTCTTCACTTTGCTCTTTACTCTGTCTGGTCCAATTACATGTTCCAGTGTCAGAGCAGCAGCTCAGATAAAGCCAGGGTTTAAAGGCATCCCCCTAAACGTGCTCCACAGATTATTACCCCACTCACACGCCTCTTTAATGGAGCAGACCAACCCCATGAACCCTTTCTCTGTCTTATCTCCTCTCTTTTACCTAATTTGAATCCAAATGAAGCTTTTTTGGAGTCATGTTCAGTACTTTTCCCAGACTCTGTACGTGCGTTTGCTGGAAGTCTGGCCTGTCACATTGTCTCAGTCTCTGGCTGATAAAGTGACATAGTTATGTCAGCTGATCTCCCCTCCTCCCTCCCTTACATGCTAACTACAGCACCTCCTCATCCTGAGAGCCTTTCCACTGTACAGCCTCGGGCCTCCACTGGAACTAATTCCTTACAAACTGTGACAAGCTGAAAAGATGGTGGCCATACACGCACACACACAGGCAGAACAGACACACAGTTTGCATGCAGACGAGTCACAAGACGAGCTCCACATCATCTCTGGAAGTGTGATACAATCAGCTGTGCACACAAACTGTTCTTTCCACCCACACCCTCACTTTGTTACACACACTTGCTTTCTCCTGTCATAATGACTCACCTTTTACAACACGTCTTATCAATCTCATTATGGTACTTACACATTTTGTGTTTGCCGTCCCTGAGGTCACAGCTGAAGGAGCTGGCTGTTGCTGTTTGAGTAACAGATGTAAAGGCACCTGGTGCTTTGATGATGCATCTGCATCAGAGCATCCCACTGAAATCTGCTACTGTGGTGTGTGAAATACACATTTGTTTTCAGGAATGTGACTTTTGTTTTCAGCTGAAATTCCAGCATCTTGGGCTTAAAAAAATTGACCCTCTAAATTTTGATAAAAAAGTGTTTGTGTTCAGCTCAAACTCAAGCAGGCAACTTTCAAAGGACAGCAATGAGCCGTCTTGAATGTTTGTATTCATAGCTCTGCGTCATTTAGCTGATTGTTAACAACTGCGGTTGTGTTGACTGTTTGATGGGGGCTGTGTTTCATTATATTTTGGTTGCAAACGTGTCTGTTTGCTGCAGCCTCATTTATATCATTCCAAAGTAAAATATTTAACCATGAAACTATCTGCCATCACTCTTCATTTCTGTGCATAATATCAGATTAAGCCCGGTTGGCAGTGGTAGAATGGTTCTCTTTCCTCTGTCTGCAGACTGGACGCAGGCTGGCGACAGAGAGTTTCTATGGCAACAGATGTGTGTGTCACTGAAACTTTATTCGACTCTTCACGTCCCCACAGTACCATATGAATGTATATCATAGAAAAGTGAAGTGGCTGTAAATCACGATGCATTAACTTGTCCTTGATGTGACTCGTTGCCAGAGGTCTAGATGAAGAGGTCACTCTGACAAACAAAAACCAAAGATGAAAAAAACATCAGAAATTGTTGGTAAAATACATAAATGTGCTTGAAAAGATACTGATTTTCTCTGCGTTTCTCTGTGGCGTCCGCATCATTTTCCCACAGTCTTTGTCCAATGTATGAGTGTGTTTGTGTGTGCATTAGGGCGAAACTCTCAGACAGACAGCAGAGGAGTGAACGTATGACCATAGAGACAGTGATCAAATTCTGTCATATGAATAAGATAAATAATATTAAGCTATTTAGTCTGTGGAATAAAAGAACAAGGTATAGGTATGGATCAATAAGATCTTATCACACTGTGATTTGCGCTGCTTCGAAAATTAAATTAATGACTTCCAGGTGGGCAGTGTTGCCTTTTCAATATAATCGTAGGGAAAACACTGCACTGTAAACTTGTGAGTGATGAAGTACCAAACATTCATTGCACTACCAGGTTCTTATGGAAGAAGACTGGCTGATCCACATGTTGTAGAGTGACGTTATCTCCCCAGCCATGGAGAGTTTAGAGTGGGGATGTCGACAGACAGCATGTGCTCTGTCCACGTTCAGAGGTCTAGTCATGAAAACCAAAATAAGTCCACACACTCACCTTTACCAAAATGGTTCTAGGTAGGTAGGTTGGTTGCTAGTTTGTTTTACACGCCTTGCTACTTGTAGTGCTCACTTGCCCTGACCGCGGCATGCGCTCGGCATGTGCCCAAAACAAATAGTCAAATTTTTTAAATTAGATAATCAGTTCATGCTTGTCCACAATAGAATCATGATTAATAGATGATCTTTTTTTTCCACTACTCCTTCATGGAGCACCAAACCCCCTCTTTAAACATCAAGGAATGGCTGAGGCTTGTTTTCAGTGAGACCTTGCCTTGCCTTTATTCAGAAAAAGTGACTTTAAGGGCTGTCAGAAACAGTTGTTGCATGGTTGTGTTGCACCAATTAAAAAAAACAAAACATCCATCCGTCTGCAAGTCAAACTTGTCGTTTTGCATAGACTTAAAAACTTGCAATATAATTAAGTATAGTATAAGTAAGAGCCTGAGTTTGGCTGCAGACACAACCAAATAATCAATGAATATTTACTGTAACCTAATTGAAACTGGAGTTTGTCATCATCATCATCAGTGGCAGCTGAAATACTTTGACTTATTTGAATGTGGGTCATGAAGTAAATCTTCTCATCTCTTGTGTTGTCGTTTTTATATGCTCTCCTGCCCGTGGATACTGCTCTTCAGCTGTGTTGTGCGTTAAAGCTTCACAGTTCAAAAACTACCAAAGAGAAATCCAGTACAACCACATTCCTGGAATGTTTGCTTTCAATCATCGTCTTTTTTTTTTGTTTGTTTTTTTTCTCCAGGAGTCTTGTGCTTTTTTCTTCTTGAGCATGTGTAAATTCTGGAGCAAGCTGTATTACAAGCATTTAATCTTTCTGTTCTGTAGTTGTGAAATAGAACTTTTTACCTTCTGGAGAAACATGGATACTATTGTAACCAGGGGACTTGAACATCTGATCTGATTTTTCTGGTCTACTAAACCCTGCAGCAGCGCCCATGGACCCCTGTTAAAGGGTAAAATCAATTGACTATTGGTTAAGATCAGGATCATGACCAAATCTTGGTGTGTTTGGAGCTAAAAGGCCAGGTGTTTTCATTAGGCTTGACATAAGCTGTGATTCTTATTGAATTGAAGGCCATTAGTGGGCCATTCAGAAGGCACACAGTATGAGCTCCATTGGTGTTTACCCCTTCTGTGACCTGGCTATTATGGTCAGCTATGGTCACTCTCTAGCACATGAACTGTCTACCCTTTGTCCTATTTGAACCTGATTAGCTGGCTCATTAGCATTGTTAGCTCAGCCTGGGTGACAAAGGCCCTTACTCAGAATGAGCCCGTTGCCAACCCTGAGAGAAAGACGGGATTACAACTACTTTCAAGGCTTTTGTCAACAGTTGCGCCCCCCCGCCCCCCATGATCAAACTTTTTAAATGAACACCAACTGTCTCAATGAGTGTATAATGCTGAGAGAAAATCTGTGACTCAGATCATCGCGTGTTTGTATCAAGTTTAATTTCACACATTCTTGTTTCCCTGACGTCTGTCTGATAGTGTTTTGATTTGTCACCAGCATTACATGAAGGTTTTTCACCACACACTGAAGCTGTCCATCACACCAGATGAGATTTCAACTGCTGCGGTCTGTTTAAGGGGAACGTGAACTTTTAACCCAATGATCTTTGACCTCTTGTTAAATACCAACAGATGGTTGGACTGAGAGCGCCTTTGGCAGATGAGATACTCTCATGATCGCGTGTCAGGTTTCAGAGAAGGTGTGAGCTTGATCATGAATGTTTACATCTGTTGTGTGAATATTTCTCTGGCTTCCCTTTTGTTTTTTTTTTGTTTTTTTTTACTGTCTCCACTTGTATTCCACAAATAGCCTTATAGATTGTGTCATGGTTGTATTTAGGGTTGCACAAAATTCAGTTGATGCAGCTAAAGCTTAGCTGTACCCTGGCAGTGCTGCGTGTATTTTTGGGGGTGGGGAATATACTGAATATATTAGATGTATAAAATGACTGTATCATTGTGTGAAATTCATTTGTAGTATGGCTTCTTTCACTCTATGCTGGTGCTCCTCTCACTCCCCTGCCGACCCAGGAAGCTCTCCTGCACATGCAGGGTTTTGTATTTGGAGACGAGGGGGAGTGGTGCCTGCCCCTTCAGTAGCAGGTTGTGGGTTTTTGGGTTTATAGTCTAAAATGTAGTTGCTTATTTGGGTGTACTTTGCTGCTCGTGTGATCCCTGTCGAATTCTCTCCCAGCTCTCCACAACAACAAGAAAGAAATGCAACCATGCAGACTTAAGTTTCAGTTTCGTTTTTATGTTCGCTTTATTTTAAAGCTTCAATACCAAAATCTGGTCTTCACGGTTGGAATTTAAGAAATCTCAGCCAGATGAATAAATCTGAGTGAATTATTTCACTGGAACTAAAATATATAACTACACAAAATCTGTTTTGACTAAAAGGTTTGTTAAACTTGGTTTGATTTTGGTTTCCCTCTTTTTGTAGCTAATTTCAGAAATCCAACAGAAAGGTCTGCTTGAATCATTTTACTGGTGTCGCTTAATGAATCAAGGGGTTGAATTTAACAACTATATCGTGACCTAGAAGAGAGATATGAATATCCAGATATGTATATTGTGTATCGTGGTACAACCAAAAAATATTGAGATAATGGTTTCAGGCCATATTGTGCAGCCCTACTCTGTGTGTCATTCAATGCTTCTGGATGGAAGCATCCTACTGTGTGGAGCTTTTTTCTGCAGAGATCTTCTGCTTCACTGTTTCTGCACAATTCACACACTGGCATGCACACATATGTGCACAAACTCCTCTGGTGTGACTTGGATCACACTGCTAATGTTACAGCAGGTCCACACCCCTAAAATCACAGGGAGCATTTGCATGGCTCAGCTGGTCAAACATGAGAATGGGGCTTTTTTGGTCCTCACTGACCCTCATGGGACTTTAAACCCATTTTTAAAAGTATTTGAATTGATGAAACTACAGGGTCATGATGTCAGCCGTGAGTGGAAGTGACTGATGTAAACTGGAAGCTTGAGCACTGCTCATAAATTGACATTAATCCTGTTATCATTCCACCAACAGTCTGAATCATGTTTAACTGTTGTGCTTCTGATTGGTATCTCTGAGAGCAAATCAATATTAAGATCTGGATCTTCAAATAACTTTCATTACATTAATGAACGACAAAAAGGCTCATCTCTTTCTAAAAACTGACAAAAAATGCTTTTGTTCCATTTTGAGTTATCTGTAAAATGATTGCTCTTGAAACAGTCCAATGGGAGTGTTTTCACACTCTGCCTAATTCTGTCACTCAGTTTGCAGATCAAGGGCTGGACTGAGTCTGAGCATGTGACAGCATTAGCGCTCAGAGGAAATTCCTCCAGAGGATGAGAACCAGAAGGCTGCAGGAAAAGGAAAAGGGGAAGGTGGAGTTGAGAAATCCAGGGTTGTGAAATTTCATTTGCAAGATTAGATTAATTGATGTACAGTCTGTTTCGCTCTCTGCCTGATTTATAAAGCAGAATTTGAGTTTTATCAGCATTTCGTGTTCCAGCTGTTGAATTTGTCCCAGTTTACTGACACATCAGACTTTATGTGTTTGAGTGTGGCGTGCAGCTCTTCACAGCACTAAATATCATCTTTCAAGGCTCCTAGCTTTGGACTTGCGCAGGGTTCAAAAGGGGAATCAGTTTACTCTCGAGTTATGTCAGCACATGACATCACGTGAGTGCATTCCTCAGCTGGCTCACTTGGCAGGTATTTGAAGAGAAATCACCCAGGCCAAGAGGGGGCTGCCTGGCTGCTTCTCTCCTGCACATAACACAAGACCTTTTTATTTCTCCTTTTTTTTTTTTATAGAAAAGGCAAATAGCCTAGCAGAGTCCTCTTTTTGACTTACAAGTTGTATTTTCTAATTATCCAAAAGGGAATATAGTTTAAAATTGAAACTTTTCTCTTGTCTAATTAATCATGATTAAAAAGGCACACTGTGTTTTACGCTGTAATAGGCTTTAGGGTCCCATAGGAGAAGAAAAGACCCTGTGGACACTAAACTTGCAGCTCTTTGCTAACTTTCTGCAAACACTAGATAAGATGATTTGTGAGGTTGAATCAGACGAGCTAACAATAGGAGTTTGGTTGAAAAGATCTTTGAATGCATTCAGAGTTCAAACTTTGGTGATTTTGACTTCCCACACAAGGAAATGACTTTGTTTTTGTTGTTTTGTTCAGCTTTCACTTCAAGAGCCTACAGTCTTTAAGTTTTTGTGAAGATCAGTGATAATAGACAGCTTGAGGGTTTTTTTCAATAGCTTTCTTTTTTTTTTTTTTTTAAATCATGGGATCTGTCTCTAACCTCTGTTCATGACCTGTGTGAGGGGTGGTAATGCTTGCATGCTCTTCTGAAAAATTGTTAATTTGTAAAAAGCCATATATTTAAAGCATAAAAAATATTTGATTGAATTAGAAAAATTTGTGAGTTGCATCCTTTAATCTCTTTCAGTTTTCATGCAACTTTTTTCAAACAGTACCGTCTGTATTGTGCACCGTTATACCTTTTGTGATTAGAGTTGTGCTGATTCACTCTGTGCCGTACTGTACATCCCAATTTTTCTGTTGTTTCTTCCTGTAGGGAGACGTGGATGATGCTTAAAGGTTTCCTAGCATTGCCATCCTGCAGCAATGGCCTGAGGGGCTCTCTGGACTGAAACCAAGGTGAGGCATAGATGCTGCCAAGTACTTTTTTTTTTTTTTTTTTACATAGCTGTAATGTAAGATGCTGCCAAAATATAAACTCCAGTTGTAAAGCTGTTTTATCAAGAGTAATTCTTAAGTATTGTCCCTGACTCTTCATGTGGTCATGAAAACAAACCCCATAAGTCTTTTCTTTTGGAATTTGTGTCATTATGCTCTATTTGCTGCAATAAGTGCCTCTGTATATCAAGTAATTGGGGCTTTTCAAACTATACTCCTTATTAAAAAAAGAAAACAGGATTGCACTCCAAACCATTTCTGCTAAGTTGTATAAGAATTCCAGTAAAGAGAGGCATCAACAGAAAGCTATCTGTGCTGTTTTGGCCTTTACTAGTATGCTCATTCATCTTGTATGTAATTTTCCAAAAAGCATCTCTTTAAAACCTTTTGAGCAGTCCTGGTCCTTATCAGTTTACACTTCATTTAGTGTTGTAGGATCCTTCAGGAATGCAGCAATAACTCAGTGTATGGATGATTACTGGACTTAAAAATGGATGACACGTCTTCCCTTCCCCCCGTTGTACAAAAGTGAAGCAAAAATATGTCAAACTTCAATTCATCCACCAGCTAATACAGACATCTGACTTACCAGTTAATCATTAAAACCATTTGTTGAAATGCATGGTCTGGAATGTGCAATGACACAGTTCTTGTCATTTCTCTCATCTTGCCAGTGTATAGCAGGTGGCATCAGTTTCATTAGTGATGCTTTGTGTCTGTCTTCCTTCTTAATTTCTGTTTATAGTTATGAACTTTGCTATGACCTGCCAGGAGCTACAGATGAAAATTAGCCTTATGACTAGCTTGTGTCTAAGGATGCTGTCCGGAAAATTTTCATTGAAGAAGTAAATTAACACATAGTTCTACAGTATTCAGTAATTGATTAAGATCAAACTTCTTCAGAAACACATATTTTGATATAAAGAAGCATAGAATAACCTTAATAATAATAGAACTCAGGCTTAAGAGAAATGCATTTGTTTTGTATTCTGATTTCAACTTTAACTTTGACTAATGTTCCATCTGTGAACATGTAGGAAGTGGGTTTTAGTTCTTTAGTGGTACTTATTTCAGCTTAACAAACAGCAGGGAGCACTCTAAATGTTTTGACTTTTCTGTTTCATGGCTGTCAAACCATCCATTTGTTTTCATCTTCACTAAGGAGGTAGCTGTTATAAAATCTCATGACACGATGAAATCCTGGTAACAAGACCTAACATTACATACCATCACAGATCTATGACTGTATTGAGACACTTTTGTTCAATGCATCCGTCATTCTTAAATATAACACCATGTTCCTAGTGCTGGCTGGGATTCACACAGCACATTGTGTCCTTAAAAAACAAATGATGTCAAATAGATGTATGAAAAAAAATACATGTGTTTACACAAAATTAGATATTACAGCGAGATCATCTCAACATGTCCCTTCATTTAACCATACCAAGTAATCTGATTTCCACAGTGGCATCTGATTCTCCCCTCAGGCACTGCTTCCAGCCATGGTTGAATTGTTGACTGCACTGTTGCATAGAGGTGCTTATTTGTACCAGTTAATCAATTTTGTTATCCCTCCACTCTTTGTCTCCCCCTTATTCTCCTCTTAGTGTTTCTCTGACAGCCTGAACCTAACGCTCTGTGCTTATTATACAGAAAGCCCTCCTCTTCCCATTCTGCGACATCCTGAAGTGACTGCTAGCGTTAAAGATTCATGAGCCTGATCAGCTTTCAGTAAATGAGGGGGTTGCTCTTTGGAGCCATTACTGTGCAGTGATTCTGGAGTGAATGGGCTCTTGAAAGGGACTTGGAAGCAGGCACGGTGCAAACCTCTGTGCATACTCTGTGAATAGTAGTGCATCATTGTGCTGTCAGAAACTATTAGTTAAAAACAGACTGTAAGATTGATGGACATAGCCACAGTTACTTTACCTATTGGACTGTCACCTATTTTTTAGACCCTAAGTTAAAACATTGATCCATCAGCACTCAGTATCAAAGCCTTACAGTCTTGCTTATTTCTCAGCTGGCTAATAAACCATTTAAAGAGGAAGTATGCTATTATCCATGTTCCAAATGTGGTAAGGTAACAATGCTGGATGTTCATGCTAAATATGAAAAAATTTTCAAACCTCCATATTTTCATATGCTTTAGAAATCCCTGAGTCAACCTGTAAACTTCCCGGAATGGTTGGTTCTGAAGAAAAGCATGAAATCTTCATATATTATATTTTCCCATTACCCCAAATTGGATACTAAATGCTTTCATATAAATACCAGTGTGCGTTTGTGTGTGTACTCAAATGCAAATTGTGCTGTGGCAGTGACATACACTGTATATATTTATGGAAATATGGTAGACATTGGAGTCTTTGAAGCATGTCATCCAGGGTCTGCTGCACACAGCGTCATACATGTCTCTATAAAAAAGGCCCATGACCTATTTTCATTCTCCTTTTGTTTCACCATCCTCCTTTACCTTCCCTACACTCTGATCCCCAGTTTTTTCTCCAGCCTATCTCCATCAATGATCTCGCTTCTCTGGATGTTCAGACAGACCCAGCCATGACTCAAAGCTTGTTAAATTCACCTCAAGATTCGCCGTTTCCAATTCATATTGCTCTTAATCTCTTTCAATCCATCGTCACATCCATCCCTCAGTATCTCACTGCCCCTCCCCTGACCCTAACCCAATATCAGAACATCTGGTTCAAGGTAACAGCAGCTGTCAGCAGGTCTAGAGTGCTCTGCAGACCCCCACCCAAGTTGGGTTCAATTGAAATGGATATTGTTTTTAAATACGTGTTTGTCTTTAATACCTTCTGACATGGCTCCAACATGTTTCTGTGTGCTTTGGCTCTCTCAGCTCTTCTTCTCACCCATGCAAATATTGAGATGTAAAATGAGAAGACATTAGTCCTCCCCTGTCATGATTTCCTCTTCAGTTTTAGGGGGGAAACAAATGGCCCGTGTTGCAGCCCTCCAGAAGCAGCTTTTATTGGTGCACTCTTGTTCTCTGATTCTCTCTGGGGGCCTGTTGTGCCAAGAAGCTGTGTGAGGACAGATTACACACCAGCAAGACATTGTTTGGTGCCCCACGGTGGTTTTGCACTTTCTGGAAGGGCCTTCATTATTACAGTGCAGAAGACTTCAAACACTTCTCCGATCGCTTTTCATGCAGTTTAATGCGCAGTCATGCCCAGCGCTCTCCGAGCTCCACATGCACTGGGTGTGCCTTCTTAATCAAAGCCCTGCTAACCCACATGATTACAGGATTGGCACACTGGCACATGCCCTCTCCCCTTGGCAATCAGACACTGATTTTTTTTTCTCTTCCTCTGCATCCGTTTTCCCCCCTCTATTATACTATGACTGGAATGAGTGATTCAGTGTTTTTGAAGACCCCCCCCCCTGCGGTGATGTGCATGCTGCCTTGCACACTTTGTGTAGTTATGATGGCTGAATTCAGTCTGAGATAAAGCATCAAGTAGTAGCAGTGCGCATGAGAGGAGAAAATATCAAAGCTGTACACGCTTTCTTGTTTTAGGAAATCATTACAAATTCTACAAATTAATGCAACATAGGGGAGATTCTGTTTTTAACTTTGGCTGATAGGGCTGTGTTGAGATTGCCCGTACAAAGAAATCCAGCTTCTATTAGGTCACAGATGGTTTTCAGTTCATAACATTGTCAAATAGAAAGATAAGTTGTAGAACCAGTAGTGCTGTGGAACTGGTCTGCATTATATTGACAAGTGTTTATAATGTTTTGCCAGACCATCTACAAACATCTGATGGAAAGGGGACTGGAGACACCTCAGTGTCTTTGCACATGACTTTGCAACTCCTATAAAAATTAAATCTTTACAGTTTTTGATAGTGCAGTGATATTCTATAGACTGCCTAAGTTTTGCATATAGAGATGTGATCATAGATTTTGAAACACTTGCCCCTTAATTTGGCGGATTATGCTTGTTAGCTGGAAAGTGTCTCATAACTCTGAAACAGAAGATCAGTGAAAAGGAAACTCAAGATTGTAAATCTGTTCAAACTGACAATGAAGAGAATCCGTATGAAGTGGATTGCAATGGCTCCCTTCGTCCGAAAGACTAGCGCAGACTGTTGTGATCCATTTGTTTTGAAATTGATAGCAGATTGGATCTTCTTTTAAACACTACTCATCTTTGTTCAAGACACTTCTTACTGAATGCAACAAGGGGTAAACAAACAAGCAAACAAACGGAAAAAAAACAGTCTGATTGTGCACCTGCATCATAGAATGCACAAGAACGGCTTGAATTTTTGGGTGTGTATAATGTAAACTACTGGAAATGTTCCTGACTAATCAGCTGTTTACATTAGTTATTCTCAAGTGTCTGCTCAAGTTGGGAGCAGGAACATGGTGTTTTATTTTGAAATGATCTGATGCTTTGTTTGTTTCGAAGCTTTTTCCTGTTGGGTGCAATCTGCTCTGCAGAACGTGTTTCTGCGGTATAGTCGGGCGAAAACAGCTGTTCACATGCTGAACTCTTGTTCCTGTGATGTTAATAATTACACATTTGATAAGGTTTTGCCTATATTTTTGAAATGTAATCAACACTGTTAGATTGTTTAAAATTTTCAGTTTGTTTAGGTATATCAGTGCTTTCTGAACGTGTTGAACAGATACCGCGATAATACTGAAAACCGTGGTAATTTTGGTCACAATAACCGCAAGCTCAAATTTTCATACCGTGACAACCCTAAATGCAACTCAACGAGGTAATCACCAGTTACGTTGCGCTGATGTTTAAAACCTGACAACAAGCAAACTTTGTTAGTTTGTACAGTAGTTTGGAAGCCGGCTAGTTAGATCACTGCTGACAGCCTGGTTATCATGACTGTGTCATGTTAGTGAACCCTGGTTATGTCCAACCAGTGCTCATCTACCAAGCAGAGCAAATGTAATCTGACTCTATTTTATTGAAAGACTCTCAGATTTGAACAGATCACTGCAGTTAAACAGCTGCATGTCGGTTTGAATGAACATTAACACATACAGTTTAGCCTGTGTTTTAGCTGTTAGCTCGTATTTAGCCTCTGCCATATGTTTAAGCCTTTAGCCCTTGCTCTATCACCCTCTTGTTTAGCTTTTTTCTGCTCTTCTGTCCCTTTTTCTCAGATAGTCAAGCTCCTGTTTCCACTATTGTCACTGAATAAATCATAGAAATCATTTTCAGTAGAGACAGATCCCAGATCTCTCTTCTCACTACTTGACTTCAACAGCTGGCGTGACGTTGTCATAGAGACTTTGACTCGCTGTAAATCAATCCAGTCCAATCCAACCTGTCCCGATCTGATCAGGAACCAACACATTAGCATTAAAAAGTCCTCACAGTTACTTTAAGATATTATTATTCAATTTGTTGTCATTCACACAAGTGATGTGTGAATCAGAAACTTATGGGAATACCAACTTTTTGCCACTCTGACTGATGTTGGACCCCTGTAGCAAACAGCACCATGCCAACCTGTATTTTAGAAACACCAAATGCTCCTGGCAAAATGTTATTGTATTATGTCATTCCGGTGCTCTCACAGGTATAGTTAGGTGTTCTTCTGAGTTGTTTGTTGCAGTGTGACCCAGCATGTCATGTACAGGTTGTACCAACTGGGTCTGACAGGAGACAACATTGTCGTCTTCTCACTTAGAGCAGTAGCAGCAGCAGCAGCCCCCTTGTTGTCTCTGCATTCCTCCCCCTCCAGACTGCATGGCTCCAGCTCGCTCCTGCGGAGTCTGCTCCTGTGACACCTAAGACATAAGCAATGACACACACCTATGATCCCCCGCCCCAAGTGCACCCAGAGCTTTCAAAGTCAATTGATTTTGCAAACTTTTCGTCTTAAGCTGTTTGTATTACTTTTATCCTGGCACTCTGTTACTCAATCTTGCAAGTGAGATTTAGTCTCAGTTTAATGGCATTTTTACACATTTCTTAGCATAGGAATGAGTCCCAGTTGTAGACACTCATAGCAGTCTAATAAACACGACAAATCACCGGGAAATCATTAGTGTTGTGTTCCTTCAGTAGAAGTGGTGGTTGTAGCTTCATTTAGCCTGGTGAGTCAGTCTTACAGATAGGCCAGGATGAGGATGAGAACCTTTAATGAAGTGTTGACTTCACGCTGGCAGGACAAACCTGTCTGCACACAAATATACAGTTATGTTTGCCGTTTCATAAGTATGTGTCTGTGTGAGCAAGATGGGAAGAGAGGGAGAGCTTAGCTTGTTGTGCTTACTACACAAATGTAAGAGGAAACCTGAGCTCATCAAAACATCAAAGTATCAAAAAGATGAGGTGGGGACTGTGTGCTCCAGTAAACCTCATGACCCCTGCATCATTTCCAGTCAGATCTGCTGTTTGTACTTTCCCAGTGATCATCAGCCTGCCAGCACTTAACAAACAACAACAATCAGGTAGCCGGGACTATGGCTGGTGTTTAATGTGTCAAAATTGTCCCCCCGTATTCTTATTTCTTACTTGGCTGATGTCTGATGTGTTAATTTTGTCAAAATCTGTAACTCCATCAACTCAAATTTCTCTGAATGCATAAAGGGTTTGACAGTTGGATTAATGATCAAAAACATGGCTATGAGACATTTTTGTCCAAGCTACAACAGCAGCTTTACTTCAGGCATGCAGACTGCTTCTCAGGTTAACAAATTAAAACTTCTCCATTTTTACAGCTATAGATCAGAATGACAAATAAAATTGGGTCCTTAATTTGAGTGAAAATTTTGTAGTGTGTGGCTGACTTTGACTAACAATACTCTTTGGCTAATATTTCTATTTGACCCTGTTGAAAATTTAACTGAAAGCTACAGATTTTCATGTTGGATTGGGCATCATACCTGATATATTCACGTGTATGCTATGATACACCTGATCCTGTACTTTGAATAAAAGCACAACTGACAAGTTTTTGGTCTATTCAAATATGTTGTGCAAAAACATCAAAGTGTGGGGAACGTGTGCCGGATATTCAAAATGAGAGTGAAAATACTTTGTAATACCTGTGATGTTTGTGACGCACAAACAGCCAGACATCGATGAAATGATGTTTTATGAGAATTATTAAGATGTCAGTGATGACTTTCAATTTTACCTCACAACACAGTCATTTAGAGTTCATGTAAAAAAAAGCAAAACAAACATTCCAAACATAATGATTTCTGTGAATTTCAGCTTTGTCGGTTGTTTTTGTATTGTTTGATTGTTTCTGATTGTTTATCAAATACAGTTGTTGTTACTGTTTATTGTTCATAGTTTATGATTGTGTACAGCACTTTGGCCAACATTTTGTATTTTAAAGTGCTTTATAAATGAGGTTGTGTTGAGTTGATGTAGAATGTAAAGAAGGAAGTCAGTAGACTGTTACTGACATCACGCCAGCAATACTTGAAAAGAATCTGAAACAAAGGTGCGTGGAACTTTTCGTCTGTGACATTCAACTTGAAAGTCTCCTTGAGTCCAAGTGCACAAAGCTATTTTCATAATGTAGTGCAGCCACATCACACTGCTGCCTGTGACTGACACACGGTGGCTCATAGTGACTGATGGACCATATGTCTCAACTTGCACTGCTAATGCTCTAAATGAGCTGACAGCTTGACGAACTGCAAATTTAGTTGATGCCTTCCAGAATCTGTCAGTCAGTCCTACACATAATGAGGTTAAGTTCCCAGCGCTCCTATGTTTCTCTTCATAAAAAGTTTCAGCTATAAATCTTTCTGTGCCTTCATGCTAGCTAATGCTAAAGCTAAATCAGTCTTGAGTTGGTGCCGCAATAAAAAATTAACTATTTTTAAACCCTATAAGTGGTCACAGTTCTTCTCCATAACACTTCATCCTTTATTTCACTGCGTGGTTTGCAGTGAGCTAAGCAAGGCTATAAATGTTCATCCTTTTTAGCTAAAACTAACATTTTTCAGCCACAGGTTAAGGATGTGAAGTACTTAAATTAACTCTGTTCTGGAAAACTTGTGGGCTTGAAAAAAAGGATTATAGCTGTGGAGAACACTGTAGTTTCCTCGCAACTGAGTTGTGTTATCTCCATGTCAATAAATTTCTTAGTTGGGTTACGTGAGGCTTGTGGTTGCTGTTTGGGTTTCTTTTTAAAAAGCTGAAATTTCAAGGAATCAGGTTTTATTTGGTGGTGAATGTTTGTTTGCTTTTCTTACATGAACCCTGAGTGACAGTGTTGTGACGTAATTAGTTATCATGGGGCTCTACCCATGTTCACAGTCATCAATGTATCTCTCTCATCATTGACGCAAACATCACTTCATAGATATCTGGCTGTTTGTGCAAAGATGAAAATAAGTACAGTTCACATTGTATGAATCTTTCTAATGAGTCTACACTTTCAAGTTAGATCTTGCAAAATTTCTTGTAGCTGGACAGGAATTTATGTGAGCCATGAATCCATTCTGTTCAACTCTTCTGTCATCTTGTCTTCTTTCTTCTGATTGTGGAATGTTTTACTGGACACATTGTGTTGCCATATGATAACAAGTTTTTCCCCCATGCCTGACATTTAAACACTTGTACTGCTGTCTCCGTCACTGTCTTTATTACACCTTCTTCTTCAATCAGCTTGCCCCTTGAATGGCTATCCAGTGTTTTTCTTAAGTTCATAGCCTTGGGGGACAGCTGCATTCACAGAGATGAACCTTTACACACTCATTTCATTCCTTGGACCTCCCTAGTACATAATAAGCATCATTTAAAAAGAATGTTTTCATTAATGTTGTATGACATGCATTGACTTATAAATGAAATTATTATTATCTTTTAAAATTGTATTTATTTATATCATTATTGTTATTATATTTTGCACTCTTTGATTTTAAAACTGGAATTAGTTGCCCAAAGGCAAACCAACACTTTGAGATTCCAGGTAGAAAAAAAGAATGTCAGTTATTATTACCAATGGCATTAACCAGTGAACTATTGAATTTATTTAATTTTTACAATTTTAAACTCTAATCCTCTATCAAATAAATTTCAGGAAGGAAAATCACTCTAGATGCCACTTACACCACAAGAAAATCAATCAAGAAGTTCTTTACAATAATCAGCAGGCCTGGCCTAAAATGATTTTTTTGATAAGGGCCCTGATGTGTCTAAAATCGGCCCAATCAACATGAAGTCTTTAACCCCCAAAAGTATGGCCAACACACTGGATGAGAGTTGATTTATCAGGTGTGTGTGTATGTGCAAATATGACAGGTAAAAAAAAAAAAAAAAAAAGCTCTTCATTTGTAATTATCCTATTACCTACTTCATATCATCCCTGCTTATGTCAGGACCCTGGTTTGGTCATCTTAGGAAACAAAAACTTAACACCGTCTTGCTAATTCCAAAACCAGAAGCCACATGCCTTCGTCCACTTAACTGTAAACGCTGCAGGTCTTTTAAAGCCTCGGTTAGGGAGAGGAACCTTCCCCTAGTGGCCAGTTTTGTGAATAACTCAGTGACACAGCTCTTTACAAGAAGTGCTAATACCAGTGCCCAGCTGTTTATAGCTTCACACAGATCTAGAGTGTTCTCTAGGATTACAAATCCCTCTCAAGTCTGCCCATGCTAAGAGAGGACCCCCCAGCAACAAAACCCTCTCTTCTGGTCTGGCTGTCTGTGCCGCTGTCATTGAGACGTGCCCGCTGCTTCCAGTCTCTCTTATTTGTCTCAAACTGACCCATCATTACTGGCATGTCAAGGAGACAAAGGCAACCAATCACATGCAGCCCAGTAGGACAAGTGAGGACCAATCAGGTCTAGAATCCCCATGGTAACTTGTGCTGGCACAACCAATCGGGACAGAGAGTGCCTCTTAGCTTTGAGAATTTAATGGCCTGTTTCTGTTGTCATTAATAAAAGCGCATAACCTCTGCTATGAAGACTGTTATCATTTAGGTGGACACCACCGTGTCACAGTGTAAAGGCGCCCTGATCACATTCAGATGGGGCTAATGCAAGGACACATGAGTGACATTTGTGTTAATTTCCTGTCTGAACATAGTAAAGGCCAGAAGCACTCATATTACTTGTCAACAGAGCATTAGAAACAGGTTTTACCCTTCAATCTCTCCTCTGTTTCTCCAGCCAATCGCCACCGCTTTGACTTCTCAGCGCAGACCCTACCATTAGCTTAAAGTAGGTCACTTCAGGCCAGGAGGGAGCCAGACTCAAGTTTGCATGGTCACCAGCTCCCTTTTTTTAGTTTAGCATGCCTCTGCTAAGCTATGCTCTCTGCTCTACATTGTGCTGTGCTGTACTCTGCTCTCAGCCTTATGTAAGGGCTGTGTGAGCTGTGTGTGTCACTGCCGTTTCCATGGCAAGAGTGGCTCGGAGTGTCTCACAACAAATTATGCCACGATCTTGTGCACAGCGCAAGGTAGAAACTTTCTTCTTCTGTCCCCGCCTGTCTTTCTGACCAAGAAGAAAAGGCTCCCATGCACATATTTTTAAAATCTCACCATCTTTTTGCAAGCGTCCCATCTTCTATGCAGCAAATTTTGTCCAGTGTCGAAACACACGTTCATTAGCCGCCATCAGATTTTGGTGCAGAAGATGGTGCTAATTAATAAGGCATCACTCTAATCAATAATTGATAGTCGTTCATTAAGTGGCATGAAGTTCAGCCTGAGTTGCTTCATATTCAAAGGAGGAAGAAGAGGAGGGAATGAAGATTGTGAGAGAGTGGATACTCAACATTTGAAGGCAGATACTCCATGAAGTAGCTCCAGTTGGTTTGAATGAATGTGCAGGGCAGTCATATCTATTCGGACTGGTAAAGCATATGCAAGATTTGAAACGCTACTTTTATCATAATGTATCACATTGTATCACATAATCCAGAGTTGATGTGTAGCTTTCATTAGATATATGTAGGGAAAAACTGCAAAGAAATAAGTTGCTCTTTTTCACCTGAACCTTTAAGATGAGACTGAGTTTACCGTAATTTCTGGACTATACGCCACCACTTTTTTTGCTGCGAACCCTGTGGCTTAAACACTAATGCAGCTAATTAATGGAATTTTTGGGGGGTAACGAGCTGCATGCCACCAGTACATTGAGCCCAAATTTACACAACAATGTTTAATTCACAAAAAGCAGTGAACAAAAAAAAAACTGCTTTTACATTGAAACACTGGGGGACTGAAAACGCTGTAGGTTTCACGCTAGGCCTGTTGTTGGGGATATAACTGTAGGAGCCATGAACACAACAGTTTAAAGGAGGTAGAGGAGATGGGTGGATCATCTGGGATATATATTGAATTTTTCTTTGCTGATTTCAGAAATGGTGCAATAGATGCACAGTTGATTGAGCAGCAAGTTGTTGTTGTTGTAGTTGTGGCGATTAATGACTTTTGTGGTAGGCTACTGTGTACCCAGCCATGTTGCAGACACTGTACTAAATAATTTATTCAATTAAAAGTTAAAAATCTGTCTGTGTAAATGTTGACACCTGCAGCGCATAGACGAGTGTGGCCCACAAATGTATGATGTTTTTTACTTCTTTTTAAATTTAGTGGATATGGCTTATATTCAAGGGCGCGCAATAGTCTGAGAGTTACGGTAACTGTTCCCAAAATTCAAAGGGATTCAAGCTGATAATGAGAAAACTATCTTCAGTGTTTTCTCAGCATCGATGTTTCAAAATGCAGATAAATTGCATCAGTGTTTTCTTTTTTCTGTGAAAAGATCCTGATGCCCCCACTCAAACTCTCCTTTCCAGGATATTTGCTTGCATAAAGTCCCCGTGACCCTGTGTTTATTTAGATTAAATCCACAACAGATTCATAACTTATCAGCCAGGGAACAGCAGCATGAAGGGTGTTAGTTTAAGACACAGCCCTCAGTTAGCTTGTCACTTTGTACAGAAAACAGCCGTCACAGTTTGAATTCTTGCTCTCTCACATCTCTTCCTGTGTGGTTTTGATTTAAAACAAAAAGAGCAGACGAGGGACTTTCATACTTTTCTGACACTTGTAAAACACTCCAGGTGAAAGCGTCTGCAGTGGTGCTCCATAAACATGGACAGGTTGTGATCATAAACCCTCTCAGCTCTGTCTGTGAGCTGGCTTCTCTCTGTATCGTGTAACGAATGGCTTTTTCTTGGTACATGGTTGAGCGCGCAGTCTGGTGCTGTGGGCGAAGCGCCGTGTTCTCATTTCAGCCTCTCTGGGGAGAGCCGCACCATCAGAGGGAAATGATTGAATCTCTTCCTCCGCTCCATTTTCACTCATTTCTCCTGGAGTGGATCAACCTGTGCCCCCAGCGCTGGATTATGTGTGTGCGTGCATGTGTGCCTTGTATGCAGATGTCAATGTTGGCATGCTTGAACACCTACAGAATATGAGTGGCTCCACATAAATCTGCTGTTGGTTTTTGCATAGCTGATCTATGGAGAGTCATACGTATCTGAATTTACATATCATTAAAGCCTGCCTTTCTCTGCTTGTGTTGATTTACCAGGCGCTGATATGCATTGAGGATGAGTGGAGTCGGTGAAAACTCATCTGACCCTGCGAGGGCGGAGTCACGAAAACGCAAAGAATGTTCAAACGAACTTCTGGGACCTAGGTAAGACCTGTACCTCTGCTGAAAAGACTAACACAGGGCCTGCCCTTGATCTTTGTTCTGCAACTACAGTTCTGAAAGCTGAAAGAAAGTAGTGAAGGATCTTTTCATTTTTGTATGTATTAGATTCCCAGTATTCACATGACCGTTTATAGCACGAGTATAAGAAGTGAGAGTGATAAGTAAGATCCGCGAAAGAAAGCTCTTCCTTTTATTCATAACTGCTGTGTCTTCTCCAAAGTCCTGGATCTACCAACTGCATCTGCTCAGCAGCTTTGCCCACACATAAAAAGGATGGGTATTAATAAGTTATTATTAATATAAATAAACTTATCGATCCCACTTAACAATTTGATTCTGAAACAATTCTGTTGTCGGTTACTCCTGAGAATTTTCCATGTACAAAAAATAGGCTCCACAGCTTTTCTGTTACCAACATTTTCCTGAGTTTATAACTAATTAGCATGAAATTGGTCAATAGATCTGGATATCTAAGGGTATGTAAATAAAAATAAGTAAAAATCACATGTCACTTGACAACTATATTGTGTTCAATAGTTGTTATTGACCAAAGTCGGCCACCTTTCTGCCCGGCAATGCTTTTGTTGTTTTGAACCTTGAGCTTTCTGTAGTTAAGCTGAAGTCAGCCATGGGCCTGTATGTAACGTTTCTTTTTATCTTCTTGTTGGAAAAACAACCTCCCAGTTACATTTGGGGATGTATAACATGTTGAATGTAATGAATAGGAATCTCTTGTGAGAGCGTGATGTATATTTCTTGGTGTGTTCAGTTTTTTAGTGCGTCTTAAGTAAAAATTCAAGCAGAAAATCCTGAATCTGGGTTTTTGAGGGAAACTGTTTTTTATCTGTGACGCTAAGATGAGCTTGAACTGGGGCAACTTAAGCTTATAGGCCGACTGCTTCAGTGTAATGTAAAGAATCAACAAGGGAATTGTTAAGCATAAGGGCTAATGATGTTGATGGATTGAACCATTTCTTATCGATCCTTAACAGGAACCAGTTCTCAATACCCATCCCTGTTCCATACCCTCCTGTTTAATGTATTACATCCCCAGAGTCTGTCAAACAAAAATGATGTTGAAATTTTAGACATTTGAAATAAAATATCGAAGAACATAGGACATTGAGTAACGTGTATGCAGCTTAATGTCACCGCTGAACTGGGAGCACAGTTGAAGCCAGTACAATAAATCTGCATAATTCATCAGTAGACAAGCACTTAAGAACGAGGCTTTCTTTTAGTGATGCTGTGCTCCATTTCATGTGAGTACAACAAAGGGGCTTCAAGATACATTTCAACAAACCTTATTGAGCATAATTGACCCCAGTGTCACCCCTCTCTTGGCCCTTCACCATGCTGACCTTTGTTGTAACTTCTTCTCGTCCTGTGGTTACTATCTTCCTCATTTTTTACATTTAACTCAGTCTTCCTTCTCTTCTTTTTTTATAGTACATGAAAAGTTGTACAAACATAAAGCCCTCCTACATCTTTAATACAATCTTGAGTGGTATCCAAATTCTCTCACATACTGCCAATTTGTTTTCCATGGTGTACATGATTCCATTTTCTTTCCATGTTTTTGATCCAGTCACCGATTGTAAGTGCATCACTTTTCTTCCTGTTAAAGGCCAGTGTTCATTTTCCTGTAGTAAAGCAAAATCAATAAACATGCATTGTTTACTTCTTAAATTGAGACAAGATGGGCACAAGTGTAACAGTATCATCTTGGAGTTGAAACGTTATTTCTTTCTCTTTCTCTTTTTCCTCGTAGTCCAAAGCGGAGCAATGAGAAGCGCAACCGTGAGCACGAGAACAAATACATCGAGGAGCTCGCTGAGCTGATCTTTGCCAACTTCAACGACATCGACAACTTCAATGTCAAGCCTGACAAATGTGCAATCCTGAAGGAAACTGTGAAACAGATCAGACAAATAAAAGAGCAAGGTACTATCTGTAAATCTTTTTGACACTTTTTATGTCTGTTGGTGTAAAAGCCAAGGAGATCATTCCCAAAGTAACAGAAAAAGTGGAAAAATACAGCTTTTTTTCCTTGTCTGTCCCATAGATTTTTATTAGTTTGAATGAAAAGGTGCAAGTGGTATACTTTTATATAAGTGAATAAGGTGCTGCACTGTCATGAATATTTTAAGGAGGTTGTTGTGGTTTAAAGGCTCCAATATACCCACAAATGCCACAGGTAGCCCTCTGTTGGCAGGAGCATCAGATACAACTGCATAAATATTATGGTGTGGGATCTGCTCCATACACGGTAATTGATGCTGATATTAAAGGGCAGCATCATTGATTTAATGTTCCCTCCATCACTTCATCATATAATGTGGAGGAACCAAAGCAGTTTCCTGTTGGCTGCTGATCTTCCCCACTTCTCTCATGAGCCAGAACATCAGGAAAATGGATCAGTGTGCTCTGTTGTTGCTTCCAGATCCTGCTTTGTAGCAGTTAGTAGAAGTCTGTTTTTCCACTGTTTTCATGTTTGAATTACTCAACCAATTCAAGTGGATTTTTTTCCCTTCTTCCTAGTCCAAAAATAGCTCACTAAGTTGTAAAAGGCGTAATTGTGAATAGGCTTGGACTTAAAGAAAAAAACACAGGAGGAGCTGCTGAGTGAGCCGTTGACAAAGAGTGGCCCACTCAAGGTACACATGAATCAGAGCGGCTGATGATGTCACAGCTGATGACTCACTGAGCTCAGAGTTATGTAATACTGAACAATGTGATGCAAAAATCTAACAAAAAACTCTAGCTGCCACTCGTCCCCTCCCTCTTCCTCTCTACTTTCTTACTCCCCCTTCCCCTCTCCTCCCACCAACTCTTCCTTCTCCTCGCTCTCATTTATTTACGCTGGGCTGTGGTGACGTCCTGAGCCTGCCTCTGAAGGCGTCACTGTGTTTGTACAGCAACCAGAGGGAAGGGCTAAACAGTCCTCGCTCCGCGGCTTTGTTCTCCAGACCTTGATAGCCAACACCTTTTTTATTTTACTGACGTATGCGGCTGGTGCACCTCATCAGCGAGAACTTCAGTTGCTTGTGGCTTGTCTTGTTGCTCTTGTTGTCGAGCCACAGATGCACAGAGAGATAGGTTGCATCATTTTACCTCTGCTGTTTGTCATTTTCACTGTTTGTCATCTTTCACTGCAGCTCCTCTGTCATCTCAAGGATATATGGGGCTGTTGCAGGGGCACTTTTTCTTTCTATATGCTTTTTATTGCTTTAAATTATTCTTGGTTTGTGGTGACATTTCTGATGTATTGAATTAAACTAATGCGACTTAATAATTCTCACTGATTGGTGCCCTCGCAGTGCAGAGAAGTGCAAGGCAGCAATGATTGCCTGTGAAAAAGTGGCCTCCCACCGAAAAGCTTTTAATTATCCTTGTTTGTTCCTCTCATGCTGTCTGCTTACATTTTGCTAATTGAAATAGTTGTGTGCTCAGAACAGCTTGGCTTTCTTTTTTGTTTTCAGCTTGTTGCATTTCCATAGACATATGTTGAGAAATGATATCTTTTATTATAACGCCTATAAATAATGGCAGAGCCAAGAGTTTTACAGCTTCCTTAACACTCTTAACCGCTCATTCCTGCCAACCCAGCAAAGAGAGGCTCTCGATGTTGGAGTCTGCAAGACGCTAAATTTACATTCATTATATGTGAAAACTCCTAAAGATACTACTTGAGATAGAGTTACAGATTATGTAGCAGTTATGACAAGACACCACCCATCTAAATAAGCAGGTCTTCCCTCTAACTGTGGCACTGCTCTGCAGACAGACTGAGAGTCACTGAGGGTTGCTCTGACATTGAGTGATGGGTCTGCACCCAGGGCAGCTGTGCTGGTATACTGGGCCCCGCTGGGTCTGCAGAGGTCCTGCTGATGCGCACATCATTAATGCTGAAAGAGATGAATGTGCCTCTGTGAGGTGTTGCACAGGCCCACAGCTTCCTGAGTGGGAACCTGCATTTGTGTCCATTTTTGCACGTCTCCACCCAAAACAGTTTTAAAAATTAATAAAGGAAGGACAGGATTTTGTTTGCTTTTCACCACAACATTCTCTCACCATATGGTCAGCCCTCTTCTTGGCATGGTGCGACAGTTAAATGTGTCCCCCCAACAGCCCACTCATATTCCGCCTCTCATCATCATCTCCAAAAGTAGGGCAGCCTACGCGCTGAACATAAGGCTTCTCTGCATGGTTATTAACCCAATCATTCACATGGACAAATGAACAGCTCCACAGAGCAGGTACAGGAGCATACAGCAGACTCTTTTTCCTCTCCAGAGTTGATCAGTCACCTCATTGTTACAGTCGTGCCTTCTTGTTCAGCTACAGATATAAAGAAGCTGTTTTTTTACTTTCAGATCTCCACCTACAAGGAATCTACTCTTTAATAAAGATCATAAGTAGGTGTATGTCTTACATGCTGTACTTTTTATATCCTTGCATGGAGATCAAGACTGCCAGCTCACAAGGAGGTGACCTTGCTAGCTAAGTTATGGGAAAGGCATTTGTATGAAAAGGGAGGCAACCCCCTGCTGTGAGGTCAGCGTTTTGGAGATTCAAGAAAAGGATTATAACAGAAGTGGTCCTAGTTTTTATCCCCTGTACTCATTATCCTCTCACTTTGTTACAAATTAAGAGACTATTTTGTGTTATTTACATGGTGTCCGCGCATCCTTGAAAAGTCTTAAATTCATGTATCTAAATTGAATTAATTAAATTGCTGCATTAGTCCGGGCAGGACTCTTAAAGGTTATACAGGGTGTCTATGAAGTCTCTGTACAATTAAAAATTTGTAAATTCATTACAAAGCAAATGAACAGACAAATGTGTTAAAATTGATACAAAATGAGGGGTGAATATTGAAGGTTTTTTTGACTAATGAAAAGAAAACTTATTTTGTAGAACATTGAAGGGCTTACCCTACACGATCAGTGTTTTTTTCAGATGCTCTTGGTCACCTACTCCTCCTTTCATCTAACACTTTCCATATCTGCAAAAAATTCTTGTGCCATCTATGAATTAACAGGCTTGATGGTGGATCTCTACCATACTAGTTATAAACAAGATACCTGAAAACCTTAAACTAACAAATGCTATGTTATTACAAACTTAGATAACTATTAAATCCACAGAGCAAATCTAATGACAATAGCTCAATAGTTGCCTTTGTTATATAATTTTAAATTGTTATGAGACTAAATGAATGCCCTGTATATATTTTTCTTTTGACTGACTTTTCGAGAAGAAGATGTTGAGGGGCTACTTTCTTCCTAGCTGCTGATATAAATTGTTTCCTGCACGCTAGCTGGTCAGTCTGCGGCTATGGGTACATGCAAATTTATTGAGGGTTTGGCTGGACAACGACAGTTTTTTTTTTTTTTTTAAGTTTGCCAACCCAGACAAGGCCAGATACATTCAGTGCAAAAGGACCTTCAAGCTCAGCAGCATGGGGTTTAAGGCTGTGGAGAGCCATGTGCAGTATGAAGAGCACAAAGCCGCTGCCAGAGCCACAAACAGCCCATGGTCAGATCAGCCATATCAAAACGTGAACTTGAATGAGTCTCATTGAATTACACACACATGCTACGCCTGGGGTTGTAGTTCAGTGGGATCGCCCTACCATTGTCTATATTTGTAGTGTTATCTGTCTTAAATTTATTCAAAACGGCATTAAAAAAATCTTTAAAAGTCTTAGATTTGACTTCCTGAATCCTACAGATACCTTGTATCTTTAAAGCCATTAACATAGTCCAATTGTATTAGTTTGATAATTAACAATGACATTTATTCATCAAACTAGGATAGAAATAAGGGTAACTTTATACCACTCCACCACGACTTGCCTCTTTTTATGAGCCTGACATGTTTACACACTTTCACTGTTTCTGCAAAAGCCCTCTTTTGCACTTCACAATACAATCCATCCAGTGGCTGCCACCAGCGTGGCAGCTGCATGCTCTGACACTCTCATTTACAACAACCTTTCACTGTGAGCGCTGCTCACTGCTCACTGCTTGGGCTTGAGCCATGGCAGCATGTTTTGACAAAGGGACAAAATGTGTTTGCTTTGTAGCTAGGAAGATAACTTTTTTAAAGTCTTGTCAATGGACGACCTCTTTTGAAGAATGTGGGTCAGTTTTAGATGAGGAGAGGAAAAGGATTTTTTCTGTCGACCTCACCGCTGTGCGTGTTGTTTTTTCAGGGTTTGTTCTTTGTCACAACAAAATATTTTGTCAGTAAGAGATGTTTGTTCCACTTCTTTTGGCAAGAATGGAAATTCTCTTGAAGCTGTATTTGTTTTTTGCCTTGAAACTTTTCTCCTGACTTTCTCATCAACAGAAAAAGCAGCAGCAGCAAACGAGGAGGAGGTACAGAAGGCTGATGTCTCATCAACAGGCCAAAGTGTGATTGATAAAGATGCCTTGGGACCAATGATGCTGGAGGTGGGTTTCCTCACTCATTCAAAATGTCATTCCAACCACACACTGAAGTACCCACGCTGAACACTCATACCAACACCCACATACCATAAACCCCCTCTTTAAATCCCGATTGCCGTCTAATGAAGAGAGCCATCCTTGGAGAACAATCACAAATGGGCCAGGAGTGTTAGTGTGTGAGAGTGTTGCTGTGTGGAGTCAAAGCTGCCAGCGTCTTGTATCTGGCTGATTGGCTGTAAATCACCGAGTGCAGCAATGGCCTCGTTGTCCTGTGGAGGGCCACTGAAGTGCTTACGTATAATGGGAAAGAAAGCAACAGCCTGGCGAATGAATCATTCCATTGAGCTCGTCCTCTCACTCACTCTCTTCCTCCCTCCCTTTCTCTCTCTCTCTTTTCTTGGTCAGTTCTCTCTCTCCCTCCTTCCCTATCCTCTCTTCATTCGCCTCTAGATCTGTCCTGTCATGAAATATTTATAGCTCTCCTGGTCCAGCGTCACTGAATCGACATACTAACTCGCAGCTAAATATAGCCCAGCGCAGCCCACATGCTTTCCCATCTGTCAGCCGCCCCAAAACACAGCGATCGGCCATTCACACCCTGCTCCGCTCTGGCCACGTCCCCGTCCGCCAGCCCCGGGGCTCATTACAGGATGTTTTGAGGAGAATGGCCAGCAGCAGGAAATGCCCCCACGTGCCCCGTGACCCCCTGATCCTACGCTCTCTGCCACCCGCTGTCATGCAGGCAGAGGAAGACGGCAAAGGCCCTTGAACAAACATGAGCATGCTGTTGTTTTAACCCTCTGGGAACAAATCTTGTTCTGTCACATGACTGTGGTCGAGTCATTCAGATACAAGATGGTTCAACTGAGCAATTAAAGGAAAGTTTTGAAAGTGGTTCTAGCTGATCACTGTTGTTTGATCTTTTACTGTAACACATTTAGAAGTCCTGTCTTGACAATTCTATGGCTTGTCATATGAAGCTAGATATTGTTGTGAAAATTATCGGTGACTGGCAAAAATATTTATGAAGTTTCCTAAAATTTGTGAATGAATTAGTGTATAAGGTTTACAACCACAGGCTTTGTGATTAAATAATAATTATTACTCAACTTTTTTTTATGATAGACCAATATATTAACCAGTCAATATAGTTGGCCAATTTTCGCATTTTTCACTTGTATCGGCATCGGTTAATAGACAGGTGTGTTCGCTGGTGTATTTTTCCCTGTCGTGATCCACAGTCAGGCATCCACAGGCAGCTCTGTGTTGCTAGGAGACACTACAGTCCATGTGCAGACCATGCCTTGCTCCTCCCCTGTTTGCAGACTGCAGAGTGAAGCAACTGAAGCAGAAGTTAACAACATACCCCACCTCTCCTTTTCATCCCCTTTCAGGATCAAATCTAGTTCAATGAATGTTTCTCATTTTGAAATTGAGACCTGTAAGATTTGTTAAAATTGTTTCATTTTCATGATGTAAATTGAGGTAGCAAAAGCAACATCGACAATGACGGGAGCCTGTATCAGTCATCGGCTAAGGACAATGAAAAAAGATCAGTCTCGGTCCTAAAAAGTCCTCAGCGTTTGACCCGTAGTTTATAATGTGAGAATTTTTGCATCACAGGCACACATACAGTTTCACCCTATTTCTAGATAATTATTATTAACTTCCACATTCTGACTAAACCCTGAGGAATTGTTTCCCAACTTGCTCTTTTTAGTAGATCAATTTGCCACCCCATCACGCACATAGAAACACACACACACAACACCCGGTCCTTGCACACTTCTGTTTGCCTGTCTTACCTCAAATTTAGACAGATGCTTTTTTAACTCCAGGAGTTTATATTTTTGTCCACATGAATCGACTTTCACAGCACCTGGCACCTTTTTTGTTCTTTTTTTTGTCAGAGTCCACAGCACATGTGGTGAAAGTTTGTCCCAAATGATGTAGTGTTTCTAAACGATGTAAAGGAATGTGGTCACGAATTAACCCAGAGGTTTGTGCAAACCCAAAGCGTGTAGTGGAGCTTTTTGTTAAGCCACTGATCGGTTGTATCTCAATGAATTTAGAGGTCAGATGTCATCATGTCTTTTTGATTGTATAAATTTTCCCCTACAGGAGAAATGGGAAGATCACTTTGATTGATCTTGGATTGATGTGACAATAACTTTAGAGATTAGAGCCAGCTACTTTTACATATTTCGCCATATTTTTAGAACAACTGTGGACAGCTGTTGGTCAGATTCTCAGATTCATTACCAAAAACTGATGTGTTGGGCAGTCAAAAAATGGTTATTTAAAAACTGGGATTAGTAAAAGTTATCAGAAATGTCATAAGATGCCCTCAAATTAGCACAAAAAGTCATTCAGACCAAATATGTGTTCGAAATTGTCCAGATTAGCAACACTATAATTCACATCCAGAAATATGTCATCAGACTCTGAAAACAAAGTGACATCCACTACCTATACACCATTCTTTGTCCTTACACCCACAGAGGAGAGAGAGCTGAATAGAGTCTACTCCACTCTGTTATGTTTCACTGCCTCTTGTATATCACAGGCCTTATGGGGTCATATATTAAGACAACGGGCCGAGTGTAAAGGAGAACATAAAATGGACTGTGTGGAGACTCAGGATGTTTTTATTTAGAATACATTAATTTGTTTCTGTCTTTACATAATCAGGGCGATGTAAATTACTGTTGGCTAACTGCATTACGCAAGATTGTCTGGAAGAAGGCAATAGTTGGCACCAAAGAAGTGTTTGCTCTCTTTCTATTTGCCCTACTTGTCCGGTACACGGCCTTTCTTCACACAGGGGCCGACTTGCACAACCCATGCCGCATTTTGGAAACGCTCGACTTCATGCAGTGATAGATGAGATCTCCTTAAAGTCTATTTTCAGCTTGTTAATGCAGGCGAGGGGGGAACTTCTGCCCGCTGTGACCATGTGTGCTCTGGGATGAAGGAGATAGCACCCCAAAAGTTTAGCCTGCAGGTTAATCACTAGTGTGTTGTTATCTGAAGAAGTACATCAGGGTATTAGAGATGAAGTCTTGCGATTCATAGTCCGGTGCATTTGGTTTGTTTTATGGGTAATAATGGGAACTGGATGATTATTAAAGCAGAGGTGAGCTGCAGATATTTTGGCAGTTCTCTCTTATCTTGGCACTACATTTTACAGCTTTACAACCAGCAGAAAACCCGATTTAAGAGCGCCGTGTGATTTGATGGCCTAATTGACACCATCTTGTGTGTAATGGCTGACCTGGGGCTGTATTCTTTCAATTAAGTGCTCCTCCTCTTGCACATCCTCCATCTCTGTAGGCACATGCTTTTATCCTGTTTTCTATCAGACACACTGATGTTGAGAGTCTGCAGTAGTGCTGGGTGTACCCGGCACTCAGTGTACTAATCACTGCTCTTTAGATACAATACAGATGTTATGCAGCATGATAAAAGTTCTAAACATATGTATCAGCTCTTATTCTCATGTCCAAACAGATTTTTACCCTCCTGCTTTTGTGCCTCTTTCATGGTCGGATATTTTCTCTGTGCTAGGATTTAAAAAAAGAGGTAAACTATCTTCTCTTTTCTTTCCTTCAGGCCCTGGATGGCTTCTTCTTTGTGGTGAACATGGAGGGCAACATCGTCTTTGTGTCCGAGAACGTGACCCAGTACCTCCGCTACAATCAGGAGGAGCTGATGAACACCAGCGTGTACAGTGTGCTGCACGTCGGGGATCACGCAGAGTTTATCAAGAACCTGCTCCCCAAATCCCTTGGTTAGCATCCAGCTTTCATTTTCCCTCAGCTTCCTTTTCCACCTGTCAGTTACCGTCTCACTTTGTCGCTTGCGTTTCTCCTCTCTCTCTCTGTCTCTCTCTCTCTTTTCCTAACCATGCATGTATGTCCTCTGTGTTGCATCATAACTCTCATTTACACCCTAGCCTCATCTCTTCTGTTTTACACTAACTGCAAAGACCCAGGAGCTGTTTTGTTAAGACTCTTCCAGATACCTGTTTTGATATCAATGGAAGCTAAATTAAAGCATTTACACTTTAGCTGCTCTGGAAAGAAATGAAAAGTGTTGTCTTTGTTTCACATATGCTGGCAGCTCAGTGTGAGGGACCTATAGGTTCTTCATTCGCTCTTTTGCTGATGCTCAGCCAGACATTCTCTCTCTCTCTCTCTCTCTCTCGCGCGCGCCCTTCTCTTCTTCCTCCTCCCTTTTCAGCTAATTAACTTCCTTTTTTCAGCATGCCTCCCCTGTCAGCAGCATTGCTCCCTTCCTATATTCTCATCTCATGCCCTTCCTTCCCCTTCTCTTCTCTTTGTATGTGATTCTCACTCTGGCCAAGTTCCAGTTTTATTTCCCTCTCGCCTTTCCCTTTGTGATGCCTGCCTGAAAAGCATTGTTTTTACCCTAACATTGCTCATTTCATGACAACAGGCCATTTATCCTTGCAAGGCAGTTTTTCTTTCCCCCCCAGTTTTGCCCTCATCTGCCTCTCTCTCGATTTTATTCTTCCTCTCCATCTTCCTTGGGCAAAAGGTGGTAGCAGTATATGTCATCGCATCCCATCAGAAGCTCTTTCTTTAAGTCCGCACTCCTCTTCCTCTTCTCCCGTCCCGGTGCTCGGGATTGAGGTCTGAGAGCCCTGCCATCTGGGTGGGGGAGCAGCGCCGAGCCGAGTACCCTGGAAACGATCAGTGGGCTGTGTCCCAGATACTGGGAGATTATCAATGCACTGAATGAGATCACAAACCAGATGGAGTGTGATGGGAGTTTGCGAGAGTTAAATGAGTTGTGAGTGTGTTTGTGACTGTACATCTCCCTGTTCTTTTTTTAGTGTGTTCAAGTGTGTGTGTGTTCACTCGCACTTGTGTAAGTGTTGGAGAGCAGAAGAAGGATTGGCAGTGGTGTTTTAGAGGACATGCATATGGAGGCCTGGCTGTAATGCATGGCTGTGGATGGATGGCACAAAGCTCCGAGTTCCAACTGCTCATTACGACTGATCTCTACCCAGCAACTGCTCTCTCCTTTTTTACACTTCTCCTGCCTTCATTCTCTCTTTTTTTTGCTCTTATCATGTCTTTCACTTGCAGTGTGTTAGCCTCTCTTGGCTTCCTCTTCTCTTTTCTTGTTGTTCACTTTTGGCTGCAGTAAAAAAATATATCTAATAAATCTCCCCGCACTGTGAATCTCTAAAGAAAACCTCTCTCACTCCTCTCGCAGTAAACGGCGTCCCATGGTCCAGCGAGGGTCCGAGGAGGAACAGCCACACTTTCAACTGCCGAATGCTGGTCAACCCGCACAGCGAGAGCCAGGACGAGCAGCACGAGCATGAGCCTCAGCCGCAGAAATACGAGACCATGCAGTGTTTCGCAGTGTCTGAGCCCAAGTCAATCAAGGAGGAAGGAGACGGTACGGAGGGACAGAGGGACCAAACTGTGGGGAAAAAGAGATGCTTTGTGCAAAAGTAATGATTCTTCACAACAACCTTGGACAAAATTTAGTTCCAGTTTTTTTTTTTTAACTCTCGGAATCAAATTTTCTCATTAATTCTTGACTAATTTTAGATTAGTACTGATGAAAAAACTTCTTATTAAGATGCAGGAAACTAGAGGAATCCAAAGTAACTCCGCAGGATAACGATCTCTGAGCCTGTGAATAGAGATATCCTGATGAAACAAGCCATTTGTGTAACAGTTTTTAAAACACTGACCTCTTTATGAAAGCCAGCTCATGACAGACCAAAGGCAAACTTTTTATGAGTGAGGAATAAAAAGCTGCTTTAAAGAGAAATTAGCCCGATTTTATCTTTGACACTAAAACGTAAGGTGGGAAAAAAAGTCTGCTAAAACAAGATGAACAGCCAAATCATCACACCAGTTTCCAAGGATAAAATTGATTGATGATTTAAATGTTTGTTTGTGTAGTGCTTTTTATCAACAAGTGATTGAAAGGAGCCTTGAAAATGAAGTTAACCATAAAAATCAATAGTGCATAAACTATAAAGGTTAGCGAGGAAAATAAGAGTAGTTAAAAATAACTGAGACCAAAAGGATAACAGATGCAAAAAAACAAAAAATACCATTAAGGAAAAAGGGGGGATGTAAAACGTAGACTTTAATGAAAGTGGTTAAAAATAAGATAAAGTGCATCAAGAGGAAATAACATTGAAGTGGAAATTTTGAAAATAGATCATAACATGAGAAATAGAATGAAAAAAGAAAAGTATTGAAAGACATGAGAGCGACAACAAGACAAACTAGACAAACAGTTTCATTTAAAGAAGTAAAACCAAAAGTACAAGCAATAAACTTGAAAGTTTAACAAATCAAAAAAAATGTAGAGATTGAGAAAAGGCAGCACAAAAGAAATAAAGTGAATCGTAAAAATGATAGTACATAAAGAACAATTAAAAGCAGGGTTAGGGTTAGAAAGAAAGCAAAATATAAAGAGTATAAAAACTATCAAAGAAAGAAGGAAATATACTAAATTAATAGAAATAAGACAAAAAAGCAATATTAAAAATCAATGAAGAGAAAAACACCAAAAAGTTAGATCAAATAAATTTAATGCAAAACAATAACAAAGAAGGAGGCAAGAAATCAACAGGGGTCTTAAATTTCTATAAAAAACATAAATCAGAGTGCTGCTTATGTAATCAGCGTCTAGTTTGTGAAAGTAAAAGTGAAACGATGTCTGATAGCAGCGCTCATGTTACAGCTCAAAAACCTTGAAAAGAACAAAAAAAAAGGGAATAGAATTTCTGTTAAGTTGAATGCGGCTGCAGCAAAAAGGTAAATGCAGCACTTTCTATTGAGACTTATTCAGAATGCTTCGTCATTTCTAGTCTGATGCCAACATTGTAAAAGTCCTTTAAGTAGCTGATGAGGAGCTAGCTCGTGTCACTCAACCTGCATCCATGAAAAGTTAAGTGACACGAGGGAGACGTGAGGCTGGGCAGCTGTCATTAAAGCACATCTATGATTCATGTCCATCCATCACAAACCTGATGACTGAAAGCGCAGAGTGAAGCTGTTTGAAACATGTGCAGCTGTAAACCTTTAGAAAACTCGAGGATTATTCTCCACTCAGGACGTACTTTTGGAGCTTGTTTGGGTTGAGAGAGAGGAGCTGCGTTTGGGGCCACTCGTATAAACATCTGCTCCCTGTTCTCGGAGAATGATTTAAATTGTGTGTTGCTCTGCTCTGCCTGCAGTGTTCAGTCACGGAGAGGTCACCGCTCTTTTCAAGTGTTTTCAGGGATTTATAAAGAAACTTGATCCTGGAGTTTGAGTCAAATTCTACCAGGAGTGACTTTTTCTTGGTCAAAAAAACTCTCGATCTTTGCAAAGAGTAGAAGAGTGTAATGCTTTCAAAATGAAATTCATCATCTTAAACTCTGTTGAAAAAGAAACTTCTCTGTGTAACTGAATAATAAACAGGAGTGGTTGATTCGAACAATAAGTGAAAATGCAAATGTTTCACACCAACCTGCCTTTTCGTCTCCGGCTTCCTTTGTGCACCAGCCATACCTTGGCAGATACACCGACTAGGATCTAGGCCAGAGGTGTGTGTGTGTGTGTGTGTGTGTGTGTGTGTGTGTGTGTGTATGCTTGCAGCAAACCAGAATCAGTGGTGAAGGTTGCAGGAGTTTGTCCAGAGATTGAAGAAAGGAGAAATAATACCAAGAGACGAGAAAGAGTTTGGAGAGATTCACAGATTTTTGTAGTGGGACCACCGAAGAGGATTTGTTTACGACTTGAAATGAGGAATGCATGTGTGTCTATGTGTGTGTGTATGTGTGTGTTAGCTCTGGCATGAATTCCTTAGCTAGAAACATGTGTAGGACCATGGGTATTACTGGCACAGGGAAGTCAGATGGCAGACTTTCTGGGGTCACCCCACTCTTGGCGTTGTCATCTGTGTGTGTGTGTGACTGCCACTATTGAGCGATGGCAATCTTTAAAGTTGGACCAGGGGAGGTGTCATCGGTGTGAGATGGCACTGTAGGTGAGACAAACTGGAGACACACACCAGCAAGCATGCATGCAGCTTGTGAGCACACACACACGCACACACACACACCTTCAAAGGTCACACTTCATCATTTCCCCTGCCAGTGATCGCTGCTCCTCCTCATGAAAGCAGCGGAGCCCTGATCCCTGTGCTCATTAATAACTGTATTAATTATGCTGCTTGGGAATAACATGCATTTCATTTTCTTTTCCTGCCTTCGTCTCTATCATTTATACCTTCCCCCCCTTCATCCCTCTTGTCCCTACCCCTGCCCTCTATATCCTCTACCTTACCCCATCCCTCCTCCTCCTCTCTGTATCTCTCTCTCTTTCTTTTAGACTTTCAGTCGTGTCTGATCTGTGTGGCTCGCAGGGTGCCCATGAAGGAAAGACCCATGCTCCCCACGCACGAGAGCTTCACCACGCGCCAGGACCTGCAAGGTACTATAACCGCTCATTAGGGCTGACTGATACGGACAAGTATCCAGTGAAAAGAAAGGTTTTTCAGAAAAATAAAAGCATCATAATACAACAGGATGTGTAAATAGCAGTTTCTTGATTAGAATTCACTATCAGTCATCAATATTAACAGAGAGTCACCAATAATCAGGCGTCTGTCTGAGCTGTAAATGCAAGATGAGTGGGGGAAATCAATGTTGTTAGTATCCATGATACCACAGATTTTGATTTTGAAAATCCTGCAGACCCTGCCTTTAAAGGTGAGCCATGATTTGGAAAAGGTTGGGAACACTGATCTAGATAATACAATAGCTGTGTATTTTCCAGCCCTACCACTCACACAGCTAGCGATCTTTACTCATCCACAAGATATTTGTTTCTCCAACAGCAAAGCTTTTTATCAGCCCCAGGAAGAAGTTATTTCCCTGAACTGCTTTCCAAATAAGTTCCAATTTTCCCTCCCATCCCATAGTGACGGGCACATGATTGTAACTCCCTCTTTCAGTATCACCTGCAAATAAATCCTTTCACACCTGGTTGAGGTCTTAAAATGTTATTATATCCTTTGTATAGATCCCTCCACCTCCACCACCTCTGTCTTCTCTCTGGGAGGTAAAGCATTCATGAACATCACTGCACTATTGCAGACAGTCTGCGCATCACCTGGTCTTTTATGTGCTCGTAACATTTGTACATGGCAGACACAAAAGCATACACTCAAAGTAACTTACTGGTATATAGTAATTTACTGCTGCTCCCCACCCACACCTCTGTGGGTGTTCAGGAATCATATCTACTTTCTTTTACCCGTTTGATGGGTCTTTGTGAAGTTGTTTTTTACTTTATGTGTCCTGACAGAATTTGTGTCTTGTACTCCTCCTGAATACATAAAAATTTCTGAGTTCGTTACTCCTTACCCATAAGATAAATCTGCTGTTGTGCTTTGAAAGGCGACTGTTATGTATGTTTGTGACAAGTCTTTAGTCAGCCCCTTTGGCTGTCATTCAAGCAGCAGTCTGCTTGTCAGCCCATTAGATGCATCGCTGCCCCCATTTAAATCACAACCCAATGAGGGATAACTTTTGCTCCATCAGAGAGTGAATGTGAGTGTGTTTGAGTGTGTTTACACACAGCTCCTGAGCATTTGTTGAGCTCTAGTAGGAAAACTTAAGAACTCTCTTAAAAACGTCACCTCACAGCTATGTTGGGAAGCTTTTGACAGGTTGTAATTAAAATGTAAGAGGAGTAGAGAGTAAATCCTTAGTACTTCTACTGCAGGTATCAAACCACACAGTTGTCTTGCAGCAGAGTGGCAAAGTAAAGAGCATCTCTTGTCAACAAGCTGCTCTACATATATATATTTCAGCGAGGCATCCAAACCCCCGGCAGCTCAGCTGGTGCTGTTCTGTGCATGTGTTTAGAAAACCTCACTTGTCTGTGTGTGACTAAGGCCTTTTTGATCCTCTATGTTTAGGTAAGATAACGTCCCTGGATACAAGTCAACTGCGGGCGTCAATGAAGCCAGGCTGGGAGGATCTAGTGAGGCGCTGCATCCAGAGGTTCCACCTGCAGAATGATGGAGAGATGTCCTTTGCAAAGAGACATCAGCAGGAAGGTAACACTGTGCTTTTTGACATATGGACAGTTACTTTGTATGGTTTATCCTTTTTTTATATATAAAATGGAGATTGACCACAACAATGCTTGTAGTTAATCTGCTGCATCATTAAGTCCCTTAATCGAAAAAGAAAAAGAAAACTTCACAATATGAAATGAGATTGCCATTTGCATGTTGTGAAGATCAAATATTTGTGAATCCTCCAATATAAAGTTGATTTCTCCTCAGTGCTCCGCCACGGCCAGGCTTTCAGCCCTATCTACCGATTCTCACTCTCTGACGGAACCATCGTGTCAGCCCACACAAAGAGCAAACTGGTGCGCTCGCAAGCCACCAACGAACCCCAGCTCTACATGTCCCTGCACATTCTTCAGAGGTATGACTCTCTATCTACACCTGTGTTAGCAAGACAGAGACTAATGTGCTGCATGGCTACATGTTTTAGCCTGTCAGTGCCCCAAAGGGCATCATGTTGGCTTCATGTGTTCCACGTGGATGGGTTTAAATGTGAGGGGTTAATTTTTTGGCTGGCTTATGGTCTGAGCTGCACTTGTTTTAGGAAACATCTACACAGTGGTTCATGTTCTTTATTTTCAGCCTTTAAAAATGAGATAAAAACAGTTTTATTAAACTACTGTACCTGTCTGTTTGCATTCTTTTCACTCCTAGGGAGCAGACAGTTTGTGGGATGGGTCAGGACATGGGTCCTGGCAGTCAGGCCACAGGGATGGCTCCAAAACCCATGAACCCCTCAACTCCCTCCATGACTCCCCCAACTCCAGGCTCCCTGCCAGGTTCAGGGCCTCAGGGCCAAGACACTACCATCAGCAGCAACAGCACGCCTTTCTCTCCCCCTGGTCCAGCTGGCCCCAGAGAGCCAGCAGCCATTGGGGGCCATATGCAGGGCTACCGTTTTGGTTGCCCCCCACCGCACAACCACACCGGGGGCATGCAGCCTCCACAGCAGGGCCCCAACTGGAGGATGAACAGCCCATCTCGAGCCAGCCCCAGCCCGGCCGGTGGACCTCACCCGCCCCAACAGAACTCTATGCTGTCGCCCAGGCACAGAGGGAGTCCTGGGGGTGGCGGCAGCCCTCGTGTAGCAGGTGGCCTGCACTCCCCCTCTCCTGTGGCAATGTGTGGTGGAGGGCCTGGAAGTGCAGGTAGTAGCAGTACGACTAGCTCTCATGCTAACAGCTACACTAGCAGCTCTCTGTCAGCTCTGCAGGCTCTTAGCGAGTGTCATGGTGTGGGACATGGACATGGGCCCCCTCATGCACACACTCTGGGGTCTCCAGACAGAAAGATAGGCTCCCCAGCTGGAGTCACGCCAGGGTCAGGGGTGAACCCACACCTAATGTCAAAACTTGGAGGAGGCAGCGGGGGCGGTACGGGGGAATCATTTGGACCTCATTCAGAAGGGGGTCAGGGGCACACACAAGGCCAGACAGACAGCAACCTGACTGAGCCCAAGGAAGAGAGAGAAGGACCCACTGAGGGTCACGATGTTCACAACCGTCTCCATGACAACAAGGGTCAGACAAAGTTGCTGCAACTGCTCACCACCAAGCCTGAACCCCTTGAGACGTCTCTCTCCCCCAACGCAGGAGGGGAGAGCAAGGACCAGGCCGGTACAGGAGCCCGGAGCGGTCACGCAGGGGGGAGCACTCACGCCACTTCCCTCAAAGAAAAACACAAGATTCTTCACCAACTGCTCCAGAACAGCACGTCTCCTGTAGATCTGGCCAAGCTCACAGCAGAGGCCACAGGCAAAGAGCTGGGCCAAGACCAGACCCCGGGGGCCGGTGGGACAGCCACTGGGGCAGAAATTACACCCAAGCAGGAGCCGTTGAGCCCAAAGAAGAAAGACAATGCCCTGCTTCGCTACCTGCTGGATAAAGATGACACTGTACTGAAGGACAAGGCGCCTAAGCTGGAGCCTGGGGAGGTGAAAGTGGAAGGGGGGAAACACCCGCTTGTCAAAGCGGAAAAACAAGACGCAGGATACGACCGGGCTGAGCAGGTATGTTTTCACACTTTCTTTGTCACTTTTTTCAGACCCAGAGCTACCCTCAAACTTTTTTTTCCTCTTCAGCTAAATGCCAAAACTTTACCGTCCTGTTCTGATCCGCTGGCGTCCTCTCTGTGTCTGAGCATTAATCTGGGTTAGGCAGCAGATGTTACTTCCTCCAAGTCCCATGTCCACACAGTATGCCTCAGCTAAACACAAATACAGTCCAGCAGAGTAGAGGTCAGGTAGCATTTGTGGCACAGACACAGCAGCACACACATCAAGACATTTTACTTTTAATCACATATATAAACAAATCGGAGCCTGATAATTCTTATGTATCGGAAGCAGAAGCAGACTGAAGCTGTCCGCCCAGCTTCAAACAACTGTGACATTTGGAAGGAGCCCCTGCGGTTCTCCAGCCATTTGATCCTGGTTGCATTTGGCCCGAGTTCTCGGGTTTGGCAGCGAGTGCTGGTCAGGCTTGGCACTGGAGAAGAGAGAGCAGGGAGAAAGTGAAATAGGAAGTTAGCAGGGAGTGTGTGGCTGGTAAAACTCTGGATTCCAGCAAAGCAAGGTTGTAGCTCGTTAGTTTTCTAATGCAGGAAATGAAAATCAATATTTCTCAGACTGTGACCTTTATATACTGGAAACATGTTAAAGAATGTAGTTCTTATGCACACATCAAAGCCCTTGTCCCCCTGTTGCCTCCCTCTTAGACTCTAATTTGATCAAAATGTCTCTAACATAAGTCAAACTTGAGGATGTGCATTCAGTTTCTGCTCACTTATTGTTTTCCACCACCTTTGTTGCATATTTTTGAGTATGCATACAGATGTGCAGCAGTACACAATGTCATCTCGCTGTGCATAACGTACAGCATGTGCTCGGCCACTCAGGTACATATGGAGAATAAGGAAAGGGTGATTGGATGGATAATAAAAGCTGCTGTTGGACTGAACAAAGAAAGAAAGATGAGAGAGAGAGAGAGAGAGGTGTAGATACCCCCAGGAGAGCCCAGCCTCGGCAGGCAGAGTGAAAATGATGAGCCATATGCTCCTGCATGTCCTCTCTGCTACCATGGAGATAGAGGGAGAGGGAGTGGTGTGTGTTTGTAGAACAAGGAACGTACGGGAAACAATAGAGGGAGAAAGAAGACAGAGGAATAGAACTTATCCGTGCGTCTTGAAGGTTTTATTTTAAGAGACCAGTGCACCAGTGCACATAGGAAAATCTGGCTTGGGCACAGAGGCAGTGATTAAAGCATTTGAAGCGTTTAACAGTTCTGGTGATTACACATTTCGGTGACTATAGTTTCCAAGCCAGAACAAGAGCATTTATTAGACATGCACTAAAGCCATGACTTCATTAGAGCCATTACATGTGTGTGAGTGGGTTTCTGCTCAGCCATGTGTGAAAGCTGACTGTACTAGTTAAAAAGTCCACTCATCCTTCTCTCTGTACTAACCTCACCCACTGTGTTCTCGCTGTATCTCCCTCCCTCCTCTCTCCCTCCTCTTCCTCATGATTGTTTGAGGGCTGAATTATTGATGGCTGGAGCAGAGCTAAATGAGAAATCAGAGCAGAGCAGAGTATTAGTGGCTATGTTGATGGCCAAAGGAAGTATAGGTATGGTCCTTTAGTCACACGGCCCTATGGGAGGAAGGATTATCTTTGTGTGTGCGTGTGTGTGTCCCTGCGTTTTTTTCAGATGTTGTCTTGTAAACACACTGTCTATGAAGCTGCATAATCCTCTTTCCAAAAGCACCGCTATCCCACCACTGAAACATATACGCTTTTGAGCAAGAGTTAGATAAACCAGGTTTAATTCAGAGCTCTTTGCAGTGTCACTGTTAATCATTCATTTCTTTTGGATTTAGTTTTTATTTCTTTAGAAGTGTTGAGAAATATTTATCCCAATACCCACAGACCCTTTATGACCCAGATAATGAGAGCTATTAAAGAAAATACCACAATTTGTCTCGTTCAGTTCACTCTAATTAGTTTCAAAAGCTCCTTCATTAGTTTCAGCTGGCCTAAATGTTGCAGTTTTCCTCTTAACTTAAGAGTCTGTATAATGTCAAACTGCATGCCAAAACATGTCACTTCCACTGGAGCTCACTTCAGCAAACATACCTACATTTTTCAGAAATCATATAGGTTCTTATGAAAAGTAAATGTCAGACCTTTTTTAAACCCAGCGAGTGTCTGGTTATCTAAATCTCTGGGTGTAAAGCTTTTAATTGTTTTAAGAGATTGAATAAGAAATGCAATGAAAGTTGTTGTGATAGACGCACTGAAATGGTTTTGTCTCTGCAGAAGTATGAATTCTTTCAGAGGGGTTTTCTATTGTGATGGTATTTTGTCCAAGAGATGGTTCTCAAAGAAGCTAGAATGTCCCCCTTCTTTTGATACTTTTTATCACTTTTTTTGCTGCATTAAACCAAAGGCATGCATTTATAGAAAATGAGGATATAGCACTACAAAAATACACCTCATAGAGTTCTGGTAATTCAGTTTAAGACAATTCAACAGAGGTGGGACCGTTGCAGCCAGTGAATTTATCCACATCTCAAAACATCATTAAGATGTCACACAGAATGATGATTAAAACCTTTTTCCCCTCTATGAGAGCTTTCACACCGGCACGGTTCTAGTTCTGTTTTATAAAAAACTATATGCACTTTTAATGCACCTTTTCAAGACAGTTAAAAATAAAAACAAACTACAAATATCTGCTTCAGAACAAAAAAGTGCCATTTCTTGGTTTAGGATGTAATCAAAGATGCATCAATAAAACAAAGATGACTATAAATATACTATATAAATTCTCTGAACCAAATTCCGTAAAACATTTTGTCTTTTCCGTTGGCCCTTATTGCCTGCTGATTTTATCAACATAGAACATGACTCTCCAGTCGATGATGTGTCTGTGAGAGAGCTGGACCCAGCTTACTTTGGTTCCAGCTTGCAAACCAACCTTTTAGGTTCAGAACCAATCTTCGTGCCTGTGTGAAAGTCCTCTGAGGAACCCAAAAGATCACGTCTTACATACCAGTGCAGCCTGTATTTAAAAAAAAGCCCAAGTCGTCATAGATTTTTATTAGAAAGTTAACAGATGATGATTGTCAAAATGAGAGATACTTGTTTTTCCACAGGGGATATCACAATCAACCAAAAATTACTCATTCAAGCTTTAACTTGTTCTGTGATCTTTTTATATGCCTATGTCTTGAACACAAACATATAAATCAAATCTTTCCTTTGTATTTACTTTTGAGTGGTTGTAATGACACAAATAATCTTGCACCTTGGAAACTCTAACCGCCTCTACAACTAAAATAATTTGCAGGTTTTGTTTATTTGATATTGTTTCTATTAAATAAATTCAAGGTAAAGCTCAGCATTAACTATACCATTAAGACCCGTATTTCAGATTATCTCTGTGTTCACTAATGTAATGTTCCAGTGATTTTTTTACACTCTGATGATGACATAATGACTTTTTTGAGTTATGTAATGAGGTAGAACTAGAAGATGTCTAACTTCCTGCTTGTAAAACTCTCAACTTGTCAGTCAGACTTCAAGTAATGAACCTCTAGCGGTCTTAACTCTTGGACACACTGGACATACACACACTCTGTGTTGCATGTTTTGCTCTTGTATTTTATCTTTCTTAGTTTGTTGGCAAAGTGAAATCTGAAATTGGAGTGAAACACTTTTTGTTTTTGCTTTCCTTAACTGCAGCAGTTCTGCTTTACCCTCCCTGTGTCTCAGTTCCCTTTCCTTTAAAATGACACAGGTTAGGTCAGGGAGTCACAGCAAGAAGTCAACATGTTAGTCAAATAATAATGATTTTACAACTGTTGTTCAGAGCTGTGTTGACATTATGCTGAGTCATCTTGAATAGTAAGAAAACACTTTGGCTCTCTGCTACTCTGCTGTGAGGTAGGCAGCCTCAGATTTTAGTGATAATAACTAAGATCCTTCTTCACTATTACACTTTCTTTTGTAGTTATGTCTTACTTTAGGACAGATTGGTGCACATTAATCAACATATGCCAGAATTGTAGTGCAATAGTTTTATTTCTTCTGTAGTCTTGAGGCAACCAACTCTGAAAGTAATGTGCAGTGTGTGTGTCACATATGTTCATATTTGCCTAATGCATGTGGTAATAAACTGAGAGTGAGTTTCTGTTGGGACAAAAAAACATACAGTTCCTTTAAATATGCATGTTTGCCCTTAAACAGTGCATCACATGATGTGTGAAGCTACTCCACTATTGTTAGTGTCACCTTTACTCCAAAAACTCTCAGAAGTCATCTGCAAATGGGACATTGCTTCAGACTTTATTTTTAGTCAAAGTAATTTGGTTTCTACAAATCCTTCCAGTTTCAGATGAATCCAGAACACCAATCTGCAATGCAGCGAGGAAGGATGTGGATTGCGTTACATGCGCTGACATGCATTGGAAGGGAGAGAGTAACAGGGATTGATAGAAATAGGACCCATTAAGGGTAAAAGCAACCAGAGAAGACGACAGAATAGAAAGTGGGAGGGGAGAGAGAATCGGAGAGGAGGAGGAGGAAAAGAGCAATCTGAGAGCGTACAGGAGCATTACATCATTCCTGACCTCATTAGGGCTTTTCTCTCTCCCACCACCGCCCCCCACCCCCACCTCTCTCTGCTGCTCTCTCCAGCTCTCTACATATCCTGTATGCTTAGAGACATCAGCACTGTGCGGCTATCTGTGCGCTGCTGTGACTGTGGAGATGTTTTCTGAAACAGCGTATCTTCATGTGGAGAAGAGGCCAGTTTTACTGCAGAACACATGCAGGCTTTAACCTTTTCACACTTGATCAGCCATATTGACTTTCTGCTCATCTTCTGCAGTGTTTTCATGCACAAGTAATAGATGTAACTGTGTGGAACATTGAGACACAACACTGGATCTGTTTTCCTGCTGTACAGTACAATGTGTCACAGTCAGGAGCTGTCAGTGTTGCCAAGTCTACTGCTCTCTCCTGGCCACTTTCAGCCACTGCAACTTATTTACCTTAAATCCCCCAGGCCTCGCTGGGTAGCTCTACACTCACTAATGTTTACGTTTCTCTCAAGTTCTGACTGCTTCCATGTATGTCAGCTGAGTGGAATCAAACACAGAAATGCTGTTGTTCCATTGTATGCAAGTTGTTTCATATTGGACTGTTTCTGGTCTAATTTTCAGACTTTGTTTTTAAGGCAATTTTCAAATTAGTGAAGTTCTTCTTTCTGCATAACCACTCCCAAAACAGCACAAATCAGAGAGTGGATCAGTGACTGAAATATGAATTCAGCATAGGGATGCGCAAATCCAACTATTTAAGTCTTGATATTTACATGCTCTATTCTTCAATATAAGGATGAGACTGAGAAATATTTTTTAACAACTTCAGATTTTTTAAACTTTGTCAATCAAAATGAAATGAAAATATCTAAACTGACTGAATCCTCATTTCATTAGGTCATAAATGTACAAAATGTATAGTGAGTAGACCTTGAATACTAACAGCATTTGCAATTTATCTGGAAACCACAGCAGTAAAAGATTAAACTGGCGCATATTATAAATTTCTGTCAGAGTTGTTGAAGAAACAAGTGTGAGTTGCTGTTGTTCTCGCCCTTCATTATAGTTTAGCACTGCCAAAAATGCACAGATTTTGTTGTTAAATTTTTTTGTTATTGATGACGAAACACACGCACACATGGTTTTTGTGAACACAGAAGAGCATAGACTTGAGAATAGAATATCTGACTTTACTTTTTAGTTTTGTACCTACTCCAGGATTGATGTGGTGCATGACTAAATCAGCATCTCAAGTATTCTGTTAAAAGACAGACATAGAGGGGAACCAGTACAGCCCAGTGGTCTCATTTGCACCCCCCATGACACAGCCAAGGTTCAAGTCTGGTCTGTGGCGCCCTTTGCGCATGTTGCTGCCCACTCTCAGCTCATCCCCTGTTCTATACATTGCCTATCCTGTCTCTATGATTGAAGGCAAAAAGCCCAAAACATGATACTTAGAAGAAGTCAAACTTGAAATTGGGAACAGTCTCCATGAGCACATATATATGAAAAACACCTTATAATGTAGAACGGCTGCAAGTACATTGAATAAGGCAAGAGTTATACAGCACTTTTCAAACAACCATTTTTCTATTCACACAGAACCAAACCACTACACTGCACCCTTTATTGTGTAATTCACAATTTACCCATATTAATCCATCTAAAGTAAGTTCTTAAAAGAAGCTCCCTTTTTTGATCAGGTAGAAATCGGTAGCACTAACAGAGTCACAGGTAGCCATGAACTTTGCCTCAACAATGCAGATTGAGTCATTTGGAAAGTAGCCACAACACAAGATAAATTCATTTAGCCTTAACACCTAAAAATTAGCCTAAAATAAACCATGGGATATATTTGCAATAGCACTGCTGTAAGCATAATACAAGCATGACACTTTGTATGAGAGTGTTTTGTAGACACAGTCAGTATAATACAGTATGATAGACAATTGATAACGTTACAAAAAAAACAGATCAAAACACACAACAAGGTTAAAAAGCTACATGACTGCTTGTTGATACAGATTTCGTTGTCCGCATTGTGCGAGATGATCCTGAAGTTGGGAGCTTGAACACGATCACTTTCTGATTTGAAGTGAATAAAAAAAATAGAGGAGGGAGAGGGGCTTTGATGCGGTGACTTGTACATCATGACTATTATTGAAAGCTGGTGCAAGGAAGCAAGAACATGTGAGGTATCAGACTTCAGTGGGTTTTGGTTGGAAATTGGACCACTTCTCCAACTGATCTAACTTTAAAAGATTACATATGTGAGTAACTGAGGGACCTAGATGAAAAGAAGGGTGTATATTAAAGTTGTATGGATAAATGTTGATGTTGTTTTTTCTTTTTTTAGCTGCCGGAAACGGAACTCTAGATTTGATAGCAAAAGGTTAAAATCCACTGAGCTGTGATGGTGAAGTTATCTTGTTGCTCTGAAAGTATTTAATTTAATAAGAATGGTTTAGGATGACTGTAAATGTTCATAAAAGATGTTTTATGAAATACAAGGCAGACTTTGGGGGTAAAATGTAATAGATGGTTTAATAAGGATCAAAAAAGCTCCACAAAAGGGGACACTAGAAGTATAGATGATTCACAGTGTCAGCCTCAAACATCATAAAACTGTTGCCAGGAGTTTCATCTGCAGTAATATCATGATTCATTGTTTGACTCCATATTCAAATCTGTCCTTGTCTTTAAAAGAGTTGTGTGAAAAACTAAACAAAAACTGTCCACAGCCAGGCTGCTAGTGAAAGCAGCCTTGGGCTGTAGTGAACCCGCTCAGTCCCAGCTGTTTGCAGTGGGGGGTGTTGGGGGGGGGGGGTTGGTCAGTTTGGCACTGACCAAACACGCCACTCTCTCAAGTTACTGAGCAGAAAGTAGCTTCTGTAGCCACATTTTCTTCCACAATGAGAACAAAATAAGTCATAAAAAATTAATGAGAGTCTTAAATACTTGCTTCAAAGTGTGGACTTTTAAAGCAGAGCAAACACAGCTGTGGATTTGAAAGAAAAGAGGAGAATGTGTCAGACAATCTAAGTCAAAGAGAAGCGTGGCCTAGATTTAAGAAAATTGGTCCATTTTATCCCAGGGTTAGTGCTGTATTATAAACAAGGCCAAGCCTGCTGTTATCATTTCCTAGATAAAGACTAATGCAAGTGTTGTTTTGTTCACAGACTTGAGTTTGCTCTCAGTAAATATGTCCAGGTGAGACAGAAATTATTTTCTGAATGGCTGGTCTGTTTCTTGTTTTTCACACCTTTTTTCCCCTGTTCTCTTTCCAGTCGTCAGAGCTGGATGACATCCTGAATGACCTGCAGAATGCTCAGCCGCAGCTTTTCTGTGAACCCCGGCCTGTCTCTTTGCCCAGTCCAATGGACAAGCAGAACATTATCAACGACATCCTGCAAATGTCTGAAAACAATCCTGCCATGGCCGCTCAGCAGCAACATAGAGCCATGGGGACTGGCATGGCCCCAACAAGTGAGTCTCAGGGTCCAGGGTTTCCTCTTGAAATGCACAACAGTGTGTTCAAATTAACGCTCTGAATATGAAGCTACATCTTTTTATATACATCAGTATAAACAAGTCTGGTTTGTTCCTGTCTGCAGATTTTGGAGGAGTTCGACCAGGGCAGCCTGGACGGGGTCTGCCTGTGAGAAGTGTCTCCCTGGACATGAATGTGGCCCCTCAGCAGCCTTCGTTACAGTACCCCATGAGGGCCACCAGTCCATACACCCTTATGCAGCAACAGCAGCAGCAGGGCATGGTGGGAAATCATGGCATGATGACTAACCAGGCTGGTATGGTTAGCACAGGTAGGTGGTCATGTTTTCCAGTGCTATTGAATGATTTTAGATTGTTCCTCACAGTTGGTGATGCAAACTTCAAGGAGAGGGACGCACTTTGAAAGCTGTCTGATTTAAAAAAAAATACATATATATAGCTGTTGAAAATGGGCTAAACCAGCATCTCTACATGCGCAAAAGCATTTCTGCGACATTGTCTGTTGAGTTTGACAAATGGTTACTTTAAAGATTATTCTACCACACACTGATTTCTGAACTCTTCCTAAGGTAAATCATTGCAGTCTGTCGTTTGAAAATGAAAAGGAAGTTTATGGCCTGAAAAATACTCTCATTTTGTCTTAGCCAGTTTTCATTAGTTTGGATTCAGTTTTAACCACTGTCCAAAATGTGACTATTTTTTAAGTTCAAAGTGTTTTCTTCATCTTCTAATGTAGGACTGTATACTAAGACAAAGAAAAATTAAGAATAAATCTCATGTTTATGTCCACATACTCTGCCCACCAATCCCTCTGTGACCAGTTGAAATTACTGGTAATAAAGGATGAACATGATTACACTACGACCCCCCTGTTTTCAAGACGTATCCCTACAAAAATTTTCCGACAACAAAAATTGACTCTGTTTGAAGAAAATATTCTTATATGAACATCTGAGAAAATCATTGAAATATTAATTAGAGACTGCTTCCAATTTTGGTCATTGATAAAATCACTAAGATCTATATTTCAAATGTACTGTCTAATGAGAACACTTACTTAGCAATTTAAACATTTTATTACCAGTAGTTCATTAATCATAACAGGGAAATCATTTTGTCAAACAGTTTGATGGAAGAAAAGATAGAATGGTCTTTTTTGTGTCATCTTTGGATATTTCACTCTATAACTCAATTTTTTTGGTACAACTTTTCTGCTGCATTGATCACCATTATCTTAGGTTTGGCATCATAATTCCACCTAAGTTGTCTGTTGATTTGCCCAGCTTTTCGATCCACTCCACGGGTCAAAGTGGTTATTAAAAAAGTTGACAATGTAATTTTTTTTTAAAAATGAGCGTTTTCTTTTGACCCTTTTAACAGTGATTCTGAAATATTCAGATACAATGGAAAGTGCTGTGATAATACTACTTTCATTTAACCTTTGAGGGAATGTTACAGTGCTCCTGAGCTAAAAGCACAAGTCTGAAGAGTCTACAGACCTGAAATCTTTCATTTACAGTAGATCAAGAGGAATGAATTACACCACACCCACTTCCTCCAACTGTTTTAGAGCCCCAAAAGTATAACTTCTTTATTGATCTCTCAAAATCTTTCAATACTTTTATTATATTCGAGTACAGAGCACAGGTGTTGTTCAGTTATTAGAGGTAGAGTTGCACCATATCAAAACATTATAATCTTCAACCCGAGTCACGACCCTTTGAGGCATGTCTACCCCTCACTCTTCCCCTCACATTTCCTGTCTGAAAAACCAAAACAAACAAAGGACACCACAGTTGAAGATGAAAATAAAACAGTCAAGGATATTAAACAGCAGCCAAGTGTGGTAAATTTTTAAAATACCAGCATAAAAAAATTAAAAATAGATTGTTCAATTTTCTGAAGGGCTGTTATCTGTTCACAGTACAGCTACTTAAACAGAAGGAACTTTTAGTGCAGAGCCTGGACTTTGAAGCAAATAAAAACAAAGCCTTAAATCATATTTTATTCTACTGAGAAATTTCACAGAGGCAAACCCAGTGAGACTCAAAACAATATTCCTCTTATAATACTTAACGAAGTTTTATGAGAAGAGATTTTTTGACTCTCTGTGTTGCTATTAGCCTGTGAGATATCATGTCATGGCACAGTGACTCACTTCCTGTGACAGGAAGTATTTAGTCACACACTTGGGCACAAAGTTTCTCTCACTGTCTTTCCCACATGTTAGAACGACTCCAACGCCCTCTTGTCCCCTAAATATGGGTTTTACCCTTTTTTAGACTTTTGCATCATGGGTACAGAGTTGATCCACAGTATGTCACAGTTTCTTGTCTCTCTACCTGTTTGCTTCTGCAGGACTGATGGCTCAAGGGGGTCCACGGCCGGGCATGCAGCAGCAGCAGGAGGGCTGGGTGGGCTCAGCCTCGGCCCCTCCTCTGGGGGCGTCCGGCCCTGGGCAGCAAGGTGCCATGCAGGGCAGGATGGGGCCCAATGGGGCACCGATGAGACCCAACAGCCAGCCAGGGCCCCGACAGATGCTTCAGTCACCCATGATGGCCAATGGTGAGGGCTCAGTGCTCCAAACAATCAGAGATTGAAATTATAAACAATATAATTAAGTAGCTTTTTGATCGACCAATAGCAACAAAGCCTCCACCCCACAATGATACGTCATGTAGAGAAGCTTTGGCCTTAAGAGGCACAACATTGTGAACATTAATAGTTTTTCCTTTGCTGATCTTCCAGCCAGAGTCCTATAAAATCCTGTTCTGCTGGGGGAGTGGTGAAGCAAAAATGTAGAGACCTCCACTCACTCGTATCAGAGGAAAGTTAAAGGTTGCCACCCAGTGGCTGGCTGGTGTATAACTTAAAGTATCTGATGTCGTACCCAGGACTTTGTGTCCCAGTTGTTTTTATGGAGCAAATAAATATTAGCTTGCATTTTAAAAGTTTTTTTTCCTTTAGGTTACTACAACTGCAGCTGCACTAAACCTGTTTTCTTTTTTTCTGTATTTAGCTCAACCTGACATGGACATTGGCATGGCTGGCCACCATTTCTCCCAGCAGCAGGCTCCACCTAACCAGACGGCCCCCTGGCCCGACAGCATGATGCCCATCGATCAGACACCTTTTGTTAACCAGAACAGGTAACACTCCCATCTAAAAGAACTTCTTAACATTATATAAAAACCTGTCCTCAAAGCTGTATGAGTGAGCTGAAGTTTGTATTGAACAAAATGTTCCCACTGAGGAAATGTTCTGTCTCCTCTCTGCTCAGGCCGGTGCACTCAGCACCTCAGGATGATTTGCTGTGCGGTACAGAGCACAGCTCAGGTGATGGCGGTTCTGTAGATGAAGGAGTCCTGATGTCACAGCTGTACACGGCACTGAAAGATTTCGACGGCCTCGAGGAGATCGATCGCGCTCTGGGGATCCCTGCTCTGGTAGAACAAGTGAGATTCATACATCCAAAATACATAGTCATTGAATTTAATGTTCTTTTCTCGAGACTTTTTAGGGTTTTTTATGACTCAATGGGGTTTTAATGCATTTATATGTCTGGATGTTTCAGACCCAAACTATTGAGCCAGACCAGTTCCCCCAGGACCCCTCTATGATGTTAGACCAAAAGCCCCCCATGTACACCCAGCAGTTTGGTCCCCCACCCTCCCACATGGCCCAGAGGGGTTATCCTGGCGCCCCTATGCAGGAGCAAGGCTTCCACCCCATGTCAGGTCAAATGGGTCCACGGCCTGGTTACCCTATGATGAGGATGCAGACCAGACCTGGACTCAGGCCCACGGGGGTCGTCCCTAATCAGCCCAACACACTACGGCTACAACTGCAGCACCGGCTCCAGTCACAGCAGGTACACAATGATCCAGACTGTAGTGAACCTGCTCATTGATTCTTTCATCTTCATTATATAATACTGCTCTATTTGATCAGCAGCTGTGCGACTGGGCAAATATTTGGGGGGTGGGGAGTTATCCTTGAGGATGACATTTTGGCTGATCTTCATTAGGACAACAAAGCTGGACATTTAGGAAGGCTGCCACCTGCTGGTTTTTTTTTTACAGTCATTTGAACAAAGTGTATTAAATTGAAATAAAAATTCAACGTGGAAAGGGGAATTAGATTCCTAAAGATTATCAATTATTGTAGCGAAATCCACTTTGTCACATTACAGGATGTGTGATGTTGACGAGAACAGCGAACTTACCTCTGTGCCTGCATATCACAAGAGAGTGAATTTGCTCGCTGTCCTGCAAATAAAGTGGATGTGATTCAAGAAGAAAGCTTAAAAATCAGTGGTGCATAATTGGCATGTCCTCTTTCCAGCAGCAGTTGTTGGTTTATGTTTTTGCTACACACAGCTTGTCATAAGAGTCGGTGTTTCTCTTTGGGGAAAAACTGCCTGTTTTATTGGAAGGATATGTTGCACTTTCTTGCATTACCAAGATCTAACTGTACATTTTACCAGCATATACAGGGTGGGCTGTACAAGTTTCCATACACAGGAAAATTAAACATTTTATGTTGGACAACCGTTTTTGTTCATATAGTGTGCTTTATATGATTTCTATTGTTTCAGAAACACAGATTAAGTCGTGTTTTCTACTGTTGATGAACTTGCATTAGCACATTTGAAGTTATGCTTGTAATGACGTTGGTGATACGTTCCGTGAGATGATTTTTCTCGTATCTTCACCTGATACCCCATAGCCTTCAAGTTCCCCCAAAGATAACCAAAGATAATCAAACCCATGATCAGGGGTATCAGAAACAACAGAAAATATACATTTTATATTTGGAAACTGAAGGCCCACCCGGTGTATAAGTATAATCTCAGCTTTGTCTTGTAGCTTAACTTGATAAACAGAATGAGCGCTACTAGAAATGGCTTATTACACTAAATCATTCTACTGCAACATATAAGTGAATTAGGGATTCTGTTCTATGGAATTGTGTTGATTTTCCACTGTTCTCTCCTCACTGTCCTTGCTGGTATTGCACCACTGGATTGGACAAATTGTGGAAGAAATAAAAATATTTTCTCTTAACCTCTTCCTCTGTTTCTTGTTGCACCAGAACCGTCAGCCAATGATGACTCAGATGAGTAGTGTTTCAAATGTGAACCTACCTCTTCGTGCCAGTGCTCCAAACCAGGTAGGTCACTGCTGCCATTATGTGATCTCTTAGCACAAACATGTTATGGTCGTAGGTGGTGTTTAATTTGCTGGTGACTGAAATTTAAGACTTAACTTTCGGTGTGTGATGCAAAACTACATGAATATAATGACACCCTGTCTTCTGTATTGCTCCAATCTCTCACGTTGTTTCTTCCTGCCTCAGGGGACCATCAATGCTCAAATGTTGGCACAGCGTCAGCGGGAGCTGCTGAGTAATCACCTGAGACAGCGGCAGCAGCAGCAGCAGGCGCAGCAGGTCCAGCAGCAGCGCAGCATGGCCATGCGGGCCCAGGGACTCAACCTGCCTCCCAACATGGCTGCCGGAGGCATGAGTAACCCTCGGATCCCCCAGGCCAACCCTCAGCAGTTCCCCTTCCCGCCCAGCTACGGTACCAGTACAGGCCTGGCCTCGCCACCTCCTCCCACCAGCCCCTTCTCCTCCCCTCTCTCCCCCAGCCTGCCCTCTCTACCTCCCAATCCCCAGCTCCACTTGCATGGCACCTCCTCCTCTTCCTCCACCACCTCCTCCTCCTCACAGATGATGATGGGAAACACAAACATGATGGGCGGACAGTACGGGGCCGTACTCAGCCCCCAATTGCAGCACAGTGCCTTTCAGTTTCCCAACTCAGGTACTGCTCCCACACCCCCCAGCCTCACACACACTCCACTCTACAACCTGTGTGTGTGTGTGTGTGTGTGTGCGCACGCCATTGTGTCTATGTGTTGATGTGACTCTAGTTTCACAGCATCACATGCTTTTAGTAGCTGCAATCATCTGATGACTGCATTAATCAGTTGCCAGTGAAGGATCCAAACCCTGCTGCATAATTTGCCTTTGAGTTGCGTAACAAACACGCTGCTATTAGGAGTGTGATCATGTGTAATCTATCCTATGCATTAGCAAAATAGTAGCCTGGCTGTGCTTTTTCTCTCCACCAGAGGGCACCATGATACAGCTAATCAAGAGGCATCTGACGCCATAGATTGTGAGCAGGCAGAGCAACAATAGAAGCTCAGGCTGTCTGTTTTGTGAGATCAGCTTTTTCATTCTGATGATTTAGTTTGAAGCTGCTGCTTCTATTAACCTCAGAGTCTAGCCTATAGGTTTGAACAGTGCAGTAACATACACAGGACTGCATTTTTCCTTTTCCTTTTCTCCGAAATTCCTGTCCTGACCTTTTTATCCCTACTCCCTTGCCTGTTTACTGCATGTAGGAAGCATCAACTATATGTCAATAGTCCTGCAACCAGAAAGTATCATGCTTCTTGTCATGCTTGCTCAGGTGATCATTAATGCTTAACTGCTTGTTTCCACATGGCATGATTGCGTAATAATTCATGTGATGCTAACATCCAATCACTTCCCTCTCTTCAGTATCTGATCACAGTGATCCTTTGCAGGTACAGTCTGTTTTACCTGTCCTCATGCATCCACCACAGGTATGAACCAACAAGCAGATGGAGGGTTCGGAGGTCCCGGCACACCACAGAGCCCCATGCTTTCCCCCCGCATGGCCCACACACAATCCCCCATGATGCAGCAGGGCCAAGGAAATGCTACTTTCCAGGGTTCGCCTGACATGAACGGCTGGCCACAAGGCAATATGGGAGGCAACAGGTAGAGATGATGTAGCTTCACTCGATCTATAAAAGCCTGATACAGAACTGTGGAGAATACATACAGAATAAAACCTGCTTTTCCCATTGATTAAAAAACTTCTGATGTCCATTTTCTTAATGAATGTCACACTGCCGGGCCAAAAGAAAGCTGCCACCTGGATTTAACTAAGCAAAAAGATGAAAGCCTCCTTTTGGATAATTAGTGCATGGGCATTTATCTTTCAGCTGACAACAAGTGGTTTAACCCCTGTTGATGCAATGAGTAACTTCTCATTTCTTAAATAACTATGGCGAAAGACACATCCCGTGGTCCTGGAAATGATGTTAGTCTGTGTAAGAAGGGTCCAATCATTGGCACGAATCAAGCAGAGAAAACATCGAAGAAGATTGCAGAAACTACTATAATTGGGTTAAGAACTATCCCATGCATTATTTAAAACCTGAAAAACTGTGGGGAACCATCATCTCTCAGGAAGAAATGTGATCAGAAAAAAAAATCCTAAATGATTGTGATCAGCAATCACTTAAATGTTTGGCCACATCATATGGAAGATAAACAACAGTAGAGCTCAGGAGTGTGTTTGATAGTGAAAGTAAGAGCATTTATACATCTACTGTACTGTTGTTGCTTTTTTGTGGCAACTTTTTTGGGGGACCAGGCAGTGTATAAATGCTTTGAGAAGAAGAAGGAGAAAAAGAGAGAAAGAAAACTGAACAAACTTGGCGAAGCTAACAGTTGAGTAAAAATTTCCATATTTCCTTCCTCCTCCTCCCTCCAGTATGTTCTCACAGCAGCAAGCATCGCCACAGTTCACCCAGCAGAACAACAGCAACATGTACAACGGCAATGGCATGAACCTCAACAACGTCTCTATGGCCACTAACATGGCTACCAGCAGCATGGGACAGATGGGCGGACAGATGAGTGTCACATCCATGGCCTCAGGGCCATCGCCCGGCCTGCCCTCCATGGGACAAGAACAGGTAAACACAAAAACTGACGCTACAGAAGTTTCAACTATGTCAAATATACGGTCTTTAAAAAACTAGAGAGAAGAAGAATTTCAAGTTCAGTGTCACTGCTCCCAAGCAAAAGTCCCCCAGTGAAATCCTCATAATGTGCCTGTAAATAAGCTTTCTGGAGGAAGTCAGACACTTAGAGTTCAAACCTTTGAGGTCAGACTCCCCACAGTTTTACACAGCAGTCCAGGGACCAAGAAAACTAAAAGGTTCATCCTTGTTTCTCTGCTCGCCCAGCTGCTTATCTTCTGTGTTTGTGTTATCGTAAGGCCCTAAGTGTTTGGGTACACTTATTGAACAGGCATGCTGGTGAATAATTTACTTGGTAGTTTACACAAGTCTTGCAGCTGGAGTTCTGATGTTTCACTTGAACTTAGAGGACAATGATGTAATTAGCAGCAGGCACTTCAGCCAGACCATTTAGACGGTGGAGACGTTACTGCATGATTTGTAAAGGCTGGACTGTCAGGACCAAGGACTAAGCAGTAAAACTTGCCTTCTCTGTTAAACTTACACACACTCTGTGCACATAAACAAGCACATTAACATTTGATTTGGCAACATAACAAGTCAGACATTCAGCACTCTACAGTTGGTAATAATTTAGTGATAACTCAGTTAATCCTTCTTCCATTGTCTCTCTGGTATAGTTAGCTCGGTATGTAAAATGCACCGTAGTTGCTCATGATGCTTTTAAGCCCAATAAAGGCTCATGAATATTTAAGCAAGGAGCTAATGTTTGATTGTCTGCACTTCAGACTGTTTCTAACACACCAGTATATCTGTCACTTGATTTATCCTCCTTCCAGGATTATAGAAATATATTGGCACTTAGATTACTTCAATTATTTACCGTTTGGCCATTAGTGCAGGCTTTTTGTGATACACCGATTTGTTTTAGCCTCTGGTGGTCTGGGATGGTTTAAAGTCCTTCGCACATGCATCTGATTTACTCCTTAGAAATGTTGAAAGTTGACTCAACACTTGTGCTCTTGTGTTTCGACTAAAATGTGTTGTTTTTCTTACAGAAGTACTGTTGACCCTCATGGAGCTCTCAACCTGAACCTCAGTGATCAGCTGGTCCAAGGAGCACTTCGGCCCTTTAAGAATTGTACCCAACCGACCGCCCCTTGAACCTGCCAGGCCGTGCCCTGACCCCAGAAGTCACCCCCCAGTCCGAGTTTGCCGTCTGTTCCCCAGCCAGGCGTCTTCAGCAGCTCCTGGAGAAGCCCGGAGCCCCGAACAGACAACGGAGTTTGTGAAGAGGGCTGGGGGGAGGTTTGTGGATCTCTGTCCAACATGCCTAACCCTCCTGGAGGAGAGCCTTGTGATGAGCCAGTCTGTCTGCCTGTCCAGCTGCATTCACCGTAGTGTGACTTACTGTAGGCCTCCTTGATTGGGGGGACACTGACCTAGAGAGGGCAGCAGTGGGTGGGATCCCTTTGTTCTGATGAATGTATTCCTCTCAGTGGACAGCGGCCATTTACAATCTCATCTCAAAAGAAAAAAAAAAAACGACGTACACTGACTTTTTCTTTGTTTTCTTTTCCACTCATTTGTGACATTTCCACATAGTTCCACCATGGCAGCAAAGACTCCAAGTTGTGTCAGTCCACGAACGGAGCTCAAACACTTAGCCGGTTTTGCCTTTTTGCTGTTCTTTATTTTATTGTTCTTTTAGCTGTTTATTTTTATTTTTTTGTTGTGAGAACTAAGATGTAGAATGAAGATATGGTTGAAAAACTGATCTTGAAAAACACTGCAGAAGAATGGTTTGAGTGGAATGGTGATTTGTATAAGTAGACTAATTTAGTCAAGAGGTTTATATAGTGTATTAAATTAAGTTTTATTTTTCTGTATAGATTCATTTTAATTATTGTAGATGATTCTTTATCCTGGTAGCAGCAAGAAAAATATTTCTCAAAGTGTGAAAGAGGCACTTTTTTATAATTTTAACAGTAATGGTTGTATTCTTTCTGAGGAGATTCTTCTATTAACCTGAATTATGAATTCTACTTTGGTCCTGGAGTTTCAGAAGATGTCAAATTCATATATGGTTTAAAAATGAACTACAGAGATTGTACATACCGATAAGAGGACATTTTCTTTCCTATTTATTTTGGTCCTTAGGGTTTGGTTCCCCCGTCTGGTCGAAACTGCCTCTTGAAGCAGAGCAGGTATTTTTTTGTGGTTATTTTTTTTATTTCATTTCATTTTTGGGGAAGTGGAGTGGGAGCCTCCACGTTCTGGTAGGATGCAGACACAGGGGTGGGGGTGGGATGTAGGGAAGGGTTGAAAGGGGATGTGCTGTGTATACAGTGTACAGATTATCGCTTGCTTCTCTGCCTTTAGCATAGAACATCATGGGAAAAAAAGTTGCATAAAAATGAAAAAAAAACTTCAACACAGCCATACAATAACTGAAAAAAAATAACAGAAGTGTGCTTTCTATGTTGTCTGGAGTGAAACTGCTTCATACAAGCTGCTAGGTGCAAACTGTTCTGGTGTGATGTAAACAAGCAATAACGATTACTTGAGAATCACTTTGGGGTTTTTTTGTCTTTTTGTTTTTGTAATTTTGTACAGTTTCCTGAATAAAAAAGGACACATTTTTGCTCCACGTTTGGATGCAGTATTAAACACAGTTTTTTATTGCAGTTTGTACCAAGAAAGTCTACATCCACACACAGCGTTCCTGTTTAGATTATGCAGCCACTCTTTTTTGCATATAGAGGTCAGAGTTAAGACTGCACGGTTCACCGGACCTGCTCTGACTGACACTTAGCCATATTTTATGACCTCAGGCAGTATAAAGTGTTCGGTAATGACATGCTGCTCTTGTGGCCCCTGTAGGGGTTGGGTCTGACCCTCACAAGATCGAAAGCAAGTCATCTTCTCTAACCTCAAAAATACATTTTTCCTCAATCTACGAAACTTTTTATACCAACTATTTTAACCCAGGACAAACTTGGAGCAAGCCAAATAATCCTCACCTTTCAAATTGGAATTTTCTGGATTCTACCAGCTTTTATTTTCATTGAGAGAAAGAAGACTTGTTGAGAAGCTTGTTTTCAGGCCCTTGAAAAAAACATGATGTCACTTAACAGGGTCAAATGTAGAAGTTGCAGCAGACTAGAGGAAGAGAATCATTCTGAATGTATTGTCTTTAGAAGGCCTAAGGATGTGACTGATGGTGTTGATTGTCAACATGTTGACAACGTGGTGTTGTGCAGTTGCACCATGCTCTTCTCAGCATTTAGATAGGATGTTGCCCGTTGCTGCTTATTTCACTCCTTTTTTTTAGGTTTTGTTTTGATTACCAAGTTCAACATAAAATTCGTAGCTGTAGCAAGTGAACTTTTGGGCAAAGGAAGTCTGCATGTTTTAGTTGTCATCATTGCAGATGCCTTGCAGGTTTTCTTTCATTTTTTTTGCTGCAGGCCTCCAGGAGATCACATTTTTTGATAAATGCTGTTTTGATTGTATCATACAGTCGTGCAGAATAAGCCTTTTTGAGCCATTTTAAAGAATGATTCACAGCCCTTTGCAAAATTTCCAAAGATTGTCAACATTTTGAGAAAATTCAAAGCCATGTGGTAGCAATGCATTTTTTTAGCATTTATAATGAGGACAGGGGCAAATAAATGATTTTGCCCCGTAGAAATATCCAGGCTTTTGGACCCACTAAACAAAACTATTTTTTTCCTCTCTTTTAACTTATGGTTTTTGAAGAACTTTAAATGCCCTTTTGTATTGTCTGCCAATTTCTTAGAGCTAAGATGCAACCTTGAAATGCTAAAAACCCTAGCATAATGCCTTAGATTTCGTCCGTTCTCGTTCTTGTACATTACACCGCTGTCTGTATAAATTTGTATAATGAATTGTGTACAATATTGAATGGGTGCATCATTGTTCAACTTTTTCGCAGTTGCTGGAGACTCTGTCCCTCATCATTGCTTTCTGTTCTGTGTTGGGTTGAAGACTCTGTTTTTTCACCCCCTTCCTCCTCCTTTCACTGTTTGTATGGAAAATATGACACATAGGGATATTGAAGCAATATGTAAAATACTATATGGACTTTCTGAAGAAAGCTTACTGTTGTGCCCCCCCACCCCACCCTCCCCCTCCGAGATATTTTTTTCTGCATTGTTCACAGGAATCACACTGTATACCTGCATTCATCTTTGTATCCCAAGTGTGTGTGAGCGTTTTATGCAAAGTTAGATATACAAGAAAAGTTAAAACCACAGTTATGCAAGTTGTGAACTAATATGGCTTCGCTGATGCTATTTGCCTTGTAAATAAAGAATTCTGTTATTGCAGTATTTAATCTGGTGAGTCTTATTTCCAATGTTTTATTATCTGAGAGTGATCTTGGTCCAGAGACCAAATTAACTGAAGGTATTGGTCTTGTCTCAAGGGCTTTTTTACTTGGTTTTGGACTGTTTGGACTGTGGATTTTCTTTTAGAAAATCCCAAGTTCCCTTATTTACTTGTATGTGCTTGTAAGTCAGTCTTGTCTCGGTCAATGTGGAGAGAATGTTGACATATCGCAGCGGGAGGCTTTGATTTTGGGGATTTATTTCTGGATGGTCATGATAACAAAATTTTTATCTTTTCTACCTGAATTTTATGCTCCTGAAGACTGGAAAAAAGATAGATACTACGCAACCAACTAAAGTATCTTTTACCCTAAAAGTGCAGCTCTAGAGTCCCACTCCTCTGGACATCAGTCCATCTTATAAGGCCTCATGCACCTGACAAATAAACATTTGATTTGGGGATATTTAAAATGATAAACAAATTTGTTAAGCTTGGAGAATTCTGCATGTTGCGCTTTGACTTTTGCAGAAACCTTTTTTTCCCCTATCAATCAAATGTACTCAAAAGAAAACTTAGAATGGTCTTGGTCTCAGATAGAGTGGTTTCGTTCACAACACTACTTATTTCAAAGGTGAAGAGAAAAGAAAGGAGGATGTTCAAGTCCGATGTTTTTCTTTTTTATTTCCTACGAAACGAAAAGGCTGAGCATTTTGTGTGAGGGGAACACAAAGTGTTTTTTCGATGCGTCATCTTTTAGAATATTTACCGTACGACGAAGAGTAAACTCGACTAAAACGAAAGATGACAAAATGAGTAATTATAAGAACGAATGCAAACCCCAATTAGATATTAAATTTTATAAACAATCCATTTCAATTATGCAATTCTCAGTATATCAGGCCTAATATTTATCCTAACATATAGCCTAACATTTAAATGTAACACGTACCAAAATATTTGAAAGAATTTTGTACGCGTTTCGGGTCGAAGGAACATCCCTGTGACTTTTACCCAAATAAAAGCAAAAAAATCACAGCGAAAAAAAACTTCAACAGAATAACACAATAAAACAAATCTCTTACATTTCCTGGAGTTTAACTATCGGTTATTCTTCCTTTTCCCCTTGAGCTCGTGCATTTGTAAATTTAAATGTGTCTCTGAGGGGGGGTCATGTCTCGACTGGCCTCATGCAGCAGAGAAATCAGGCTGTGGAGAAGTTACAGGAGTGGGTAGTCCCACAGAAGATGTATTCCTGCGGGGCATTGACATGCATGAGGCTGAGCTGAGTCCTGACCAATCAGAAAGAAGGTGGAGAGAAGCATCTTTTGCAGACCCTGAGGAGCAGAGTAAAGGTGCCCTCAGATGACCACAGGACGACACAGCTGAGGCTCATTCTAAACTTTAGACTTTTTCTTTTTAAGCCTCTGCAGGTTTTTTGGGGAGATTTGTCTGCTGTTTTGGAGACGAAACTGAAGCTTGTGGATATGAGAGAGACAACCTGACTGTAAACCATCTCCACTGTGTTTGAAAAGGTGAGTTTCTTCACATTTTTAAAATCACTGCTTCACCATGATATTGTAGTCATCCCCCGAGATCACTGCGAGTTAGACCTTTACATCAAAATTATTACCTTTATTTTTTTTTTAAACCAAACTCTGCAAGAGTAGACTGGTGATATTTGTTGTACGATTTTTTAACTGTTAATTTCAGAAGCTTTCCTAATTTTCCGCACCTTTTCTCCCCACGGATGTCTCTCTTTTTTAACCATGATAGTGCGGTAATTGTAAGGTCCATAAAGTAGCTTCATTAATGTTGACCTCTGCTCCGGCCGCCTGTTCTGTAATGGGTGTCACGACCCTGATTTGTCTCTCCATTTATCGGCTGATTGGTGAACCATTCTTGAAAAGAACACAGCATGTTCATGTTGGTCATTTAAAACAGCTGATGAACATTTGATGTGTGTCTTTATGGTGGGTGCTCTCATCTGGAAATACTGCAAAATTGGCTGTTTAATTTGGCTTTTACTTACAGTGCAAAAGCTTTGTTCAGTTTGCACAATTTCCATCCCTTATGGAGAAAAAAAAAGATTTATACATTTTAAAATCATGAAAAGTGTTGTTTCAGAAACTCAGGGGGGAAAGCCATATGTTTCTTGTTTTTTAATGATTTAAAGCTGCTGTTTGGAACTTTTTTATATTGATGCCCTCTGTAGAAAATGTGTTACCTCTTATCTCTTTCGTATTCAAAAGTCTCTTAAATGCATTACCAATTGTAAATTTTTGCTGTTGAAATATAAAGAATATATGTATGTATTTCTTATGTGGGCTCTACCCTACCCCTCAAAGTCTTTACATGCATTACAAATCACAGGATAGAAATCACATTTCTGACTGTCTTTGATTGTTTTCTACTTTCGTAGGTTATTAAAAAAAGAAATCCATCCAAGTTGTCATTGTAACAGTTGAAAAATCCTCACAGGAGCTTTAAGTTACTTCATTCTTGTTGTTTTATTTGTTCAGGAGAAATAGCTTTGCTAAATGACTTTGTTTTAAATCATTAAGGTGTGGTAAACCTCCCCTGATGTCATGTTTCCCTTTTTAGTTTACATGCATTAAAATTTTATAACTCGACCTCTCCCCCTCTCCCTCTCTCTCTCTCTTCTTCTCCTTAAGGAAACACCACAGTCTTCATCCGACTCTCAGTCCCATCATGTCCGTGTCCCTGTCCAGCATCCCTGTTGTCCTGAAGGACACCAGCTACCACCCCGGGGTGTTGAAGGGCAGCCCGGCTCGAGGCTTCTTCCCCGGCCCCCACCACCCTTTCGTGGACTTCTTCCCTCGGACTCACAGCCTCCTCCATCCGCTCAAATCCCTGGGGCGTCTGGTGTCTGACGCACAGGGGTCCCTGCCCCTCAGTCTGCACGGAGGAGCCCCTCACTTCCCTCATCACCCCTCAGTCCTGCACGAGCACGTGCTGAGCGCATCTGGGATTCCCTACCTGAGCCAGGTGTTGCCGGGGCAACCTCTGAACTCCAAACCAGAGGAGCTGGCTGCGGTGGTGACGGAGCACGCGGCCGGTCCTCTGTCGTCGGACTTCAGCAGCCCGTCCAGTGAGAGGTCATCCTCGGTGTCATCCTCCTCACCGCAGAAAGAGAGTTTGTTTCGGCTCCGGAGCGCAGAGAGTTCCCCGGAGAAAACACGCACCTGTTATAACTTTAGCGAGGATGACTTGTTCCTGGTGCTGTACGGGTACTCGGGGAACCAGGACCAGAACGTGGGTCACGCCATATCAGGACTGACTCTGCCAGAAAAGACAGGTGAGATGAAATACTGTAAAAAGGTTCCTGTATATTTTACAGTAACTTGCTGGCAGCGGCTGGATGCCAGTGAGTTACTATAAAAATCTTTGCAGCAATTATTACAATTTACAGCATCATTACTGAGTTTAACGGATTCAGCATTTAACTTTGAATGTGCATCAACTTTACCAGTGGAAGAATGATGCTTAGTTCGGTGAATGCAATTTTCTGAAAAGCTTCAAATTATTCTGGTTAAATGAAAGGCACACTTTTGATATTTCTAAAAGTTTATGGAGAAAAAAGTTCAGTTGCCAGACCAGAACTGTGTCCTGTGTGACAACCTTTAGATGACTTAGTTTCACCTTGATAAAAGGAAATATACTTTTAAAAAAAGTATACACAACGCAAAGCACCTTCTCTTTTCAATTCCTCAAGCGCCGATTTCACTGAGCAGTCAAAAAATAACCTTAGAAAAAAATCTGGCATGCAGTTGGTCAGTTTCCCCAGGCAACACAGAATTACAGTAAATACGGCAACTATTTTTTTACAGTAAGTTGCTTTCGATATTGTGTTAAAAATATCAGTTATTCTGGCCTTATCTGCAAATATCCTGCATAGTGGAGACAGACTTGCCAAACGCTATTTTTCATAATATACTCCATCACTTGTAAGTTTTTTTACTTATAGTGTTCTGTGTTTTCTCTTCAGTGTCTGACTCTCACATCCTCCCCCTGGACAAAGACGCACTGGAACTTCCAGAAGGTAAAGACCTACAAACAGAGATTTTTTTTCTTTTTCTTGTCTTTTTTTTTTTTTTTTTTTTTTTTTTTTTTTTTTTTTTTTTTTTTTTTTTTTTTTTTTGATGTGGCTGAGCTGTGACGCGGTTTTCTTTTTGTGTTGCAGGATTAACAATCATTCAGACAGCTTGGGGGAACGTGTCGCATCGTGGAGTTTTCACAGACAAAAGCAGCATCCCCAAAGGCACGCGCTTCGGACCTTTCCAGGGAAAACTGGTCAACACCAGCGAGATTAAAACCTACGATGATAACACTTTGATGTGGGAGGTAATGTTTGAGAAATGCTTTGAAATTTTGTATTCGTGTCTCTGTCTCATCTTTAAGTCTATAAGTTAGTTACAACATCGTGGCTCTTCCAGGTGTTTGAAAACGGCCGCTTGAGTCACTTCGTGGACGGCAGAGGAGGATCAGGAAACTGGATGTCTTTGGTGAAGTGCGCTCGCTTCCCGGATGAGCAAAACCTCATCGCTGTCCAGGCGCAGGGTCAGATCTTCTATGAGGCCTGTAAAGAGATCCGGCCCGGACAGGAGCTGCTGGTGTGGTACGGAGACTGCTACATGCAGTTTCTCGGGATCCCCCTGACTCTGAAAGACCCCAGAGAGGAAAACAACACGGCCCCTCCCGCAGAAGGTCAGCAAGAAAAGTCCTGTATGGTTTCAAATAATCCCCATCCTCTGTACACCATAATCCTAAACCTGTTCTTAATCTTAAACTAGATGCTGGTGAAGGTTTCAAGTGCGACAGATGCGGAAAAGTTTTTGCCTACAAGTACTACAGAGACAAACACCTGAAGTACACGCGCTGCGTGGACCAGGGAGACAGGAAGTTCCCCTGTCACCTCTGCAACAGATCCTTCGAGAAGAGGGACAGATTAAGGATCCACATTTTGCACGTGCACGAGAAACACCGTCCTCACAAGGTACTTAAAAAACTTACAGCACGTGCATGCACATCATGACATCATACAGGTGGAAAGGTGTCTGCAGGAGAAACACCTTCTTGCTGCGTCACTTACAAACGGATGCATCAGGTTTTATTAGGACTCGTAAAAAAGAAAATTACTGGAAGACCTCGAGCTGGTGATAAAAAGTAAAGCATTGCAACTTGGCTGATACAAACAAAAAATGCATTGAATGTGAATGTTTTCATGGAGAAAAATTAAACTATGCAATAAATTAAAGATTTGTTTTACATTAAAGCAATCAATTTTAATTTCATGAAGTGGAAAATTTGGGTTTAAATTTGTATAAATTTTTCAGGAGAAATGTAAGATGAGCTGATCTGAAGTTGATTTTTCTTTGTTTGTTTCCTCTTGACTTGTTTTTTTTCTCTCTTTTTTTGTAATGTTTTTTAATCCAAACTTCTGTGAAATTACTTCGTCTCATATTACTTTTTTTTTTAAATTTCCCCTCTCTTTCTCTCTCTGGTAGTGCTCTGTGTGTGGAAAAAGTTTCTCACAGTCCTCCAGCCTCAACAAACACATGCGTGTGCACTCTGGAGAGCGACCATACAAATGTGTTTACTGTAATAAGGTATGGAAACTTTTCTCTTTTACATGCTTTATTTCTGGATTGGCTCGGAAATAGTAGCGTAATAAAGGCCAAATCAATATTTCAAATACAGTATGAGTTTTGTGTCATTTAATTCAAAAGAAACTGAATCAGTGGTTATAATAAAATAGGTTTATGTGGTTATATAATTTTCCTGCAATAGCGGGGCTTAAATGATAATTTTAAAAACGAAATGAAAAAAATCACTCTGCCTTATATGGAAGAAACTCTAGCATTTGAAGGCATTACATTGTCCTGAAATAATTTTCCCCCCATAATTTCAATTAGAGCCAGTACAGAAAACCCAGGCCTTCTCCTCCGCTCTCTTCTTCTCCTCGTCCTCGTGATATTCTTTAAACCAACAACAGTCTTCCGGATCCATTATCTGCCTCCTCATTTTATGGTGCATTTGGCTCGAGCCCCTCATTATTGTCTCTCTCTCCGGGCACGCTCCACGTAGACACTTACATGCTAATTATCGCCAGATGCACACCCACCCTTTTGTCTAACGGGGTTATTCTGGAAATTTACGGCCCTGGAATGAGCAGAAGTTTTTTTGTTCTGTCTCTCTCTCTCGATATCCTCCCCTTTTTATGCACCCGAAGAGGGTTTTGTTTAAGCTAATCCACTTTCTTCTTATCAGGACAATGCGGCACGAGGCCACAAGTTTTTTAGTCTTTCTTGAAGGAAACGTAGGAAAACCAAATTTCACAGAAATGCTAACAAGAGTGCGCATTTTTTAAAATTTATTTATTTATATTTTTTGTCAAATTTTTAATTAGGCTTTCTTTTGGCTCCAAACCTTTGACTTTCAAAATCTCTGTTTTTCCTGTCATTCGTTTAATATAGGCCTGTATAATTGAAAATCTGAATTTTTTTGTTCACATTTTTTTTTTCTATAGGCTTTCACTGCCTCCAGTATCCTCCGCACACACATCCGCCAACACTCCGGAGAGCGGCCCTTCAAGTGTAAGCACTGCGGGAAGGCCTTCGCCTCACACGCGGCCCACGACAGCCACGTCCGGCGGACTCACGCAAAGGACAAGCCGCATCCCTGCGAGCTGTGCGGGGCTACTTTTCAAGAGGAGCAGGAGTTACAGTACCACATGAAAAACCACAAAAGTAAGAATTAAGACTCCAGTTTGCTAAAATTCAAGTATCTTAGGCCACTGAGAAGGCCTACAGTATTTATTCCTGTCACAGACAACTCTTGTATCATAATCTGGTTTATGAAAAACATGTAAGTCCTAATTCTGTAGAATAGCCTAACTGTAAAAGTAGAAGGCAGATCTTCATTTTAATTACTTCATTACTCCAGTTTTACCAATTAACTCATAATTATGATTAATGATTGTGAGACATGTTGTCAAATGTGGGAACCTTGTGTATGACAATATATGGGCTCAAGGCTTACCACTTAGGTAAAGACTGTTTTTCTTGTCTTTATTTTGTTTAAAAGTTTAAATCTATTTATTCATTTGTTTATTTATTTGTTTACTTTTTTCCTATGGACAGGTAATTATTAGTGCCATTTTCTTGCTTTGCAGAAATCTTGGACAGCACAGGTCTCCACACTTCTCCAGGTAGTGGATTACAGGAAGACACTGCGTTTGCAGTCAAAGACAATCCAAAAACACAGAAGAACTTTCCTTATTCCGGATTAACAGTTTTGAATCAAGAATATCGTCCATGGAAATAAGTTTTAAGAACCTGTGCTAAACTACACCCTCTTAACTTTAACAAATGACTGGCAACTGATTTCACAGATTTTTGTGTGACACAAAAATTACAATACAACAAAAAGTATACATGCAGAAACGTTGTTGTTAAGCCATAGACATAAGGAGCCTCCAATGTGGGATCTTATGATCATGTAAATGCTGCTTAAAAACAGATATCTGGATAACACTATTTATGAAGGCTCATCATAATTTAAATTGTTGAAAAAAAGTGTCTAGATCTATTTAATATAAGTCAAAATATGTTGTCTGTTGTTTTGTGGCTTTAAGCTTTGAGTCTGCTGTTATTCTAACCCAATGTAATCAAATAACTTATTATAATATTATTGGGTTTTCTTGCATCCACTAATGCTTGAAAAGCAGAGGTATTTTTGTCATTGTATTGCAGCCTTCTTGTGTACAAAATAAATATTACTCACCCTTTTTAATTTATAACATGTGTAAATATTTTCTACTGTAATGTAAGGCAGCAAAGCAATCAAAGTGTCTGCAATTGTTCTGTACGTGCGTCTGCTTTTTCATGTTTCACAAATAAAAACAACAGCGCATGGAATCACAACCGACTGTTTGTATGTTTTCAAGTAAATTCAGATGGGACTGAATTGAAATCCCAATGCAAACAACCCTACTGTATTTAGTACTGATTAACAAACAAAAGTTCTTATTCTGATTTTTCAGTCACAAGAGTCTGAGCAGAAAGGATGAAGCCTGTATTAACATCGAGAGGTATACAAAAACTGAAATTCTAAATGTAAAAGAAAACCAAATGAGAGAAGTTCCAAATTTTAGTTTTTAAGATCCAAGACTTGGTAATCATTTTTAAATATAAATTTATCAAATGAAACCTAAATGATGCTACATGGGCAGTGTTTCATTAACATTTTCCACCCATGTATGACTTCATATGTTTCATTGTGTTGATCCTGTACATTTCTCTTTGTGTGTGTGTGTGTGTGTGTGTGTGTGTGTGTGTGTGTGTGTGTGTGTGTGTGTGTGTTTCTCTTTGTGTCCTGTGTGTTCATTTGTAGCCATTGATGAATTGAAGTGTGCGGTCCTGCTCGCCGTAAAAAGTGAACAAACCCCAGTGGAGCAAATGAATGACAATAGAGTGCAGCAGTAAGGTGGTCTATTGCTCCTCACACAAAGACTGACATCTGCCCTCACACTGTCTCCAACTGTGCCACATGTTGTCCCCAGATAGATAGATAGATAGATAGATAGATAGATAGATAGATAGATAGATAGATAGATAGATAGATAGACAGATAGATAGATAGATAGATAGATAGATAGATAGATAGATAGATAGATAGATAGATAGATAGATAGATAGATAGTTAGATAGATAGATAGATAGATGGATGGATGGATGGATGGATGGATGTGTGAGAGGGTTGATGTTAGTTTAAAGCGAGCACCAGTTGGCATCAATGGTAGGTGCAGCATGGGGTCTGACAGATGACACTGTCTCCAGTCTTTGTTCACTGCTCCGTTATGTGACCCTTAACCTGTGGGTCACCACACTATGGGCATGCAGTCAGACACAACAAAGCCTCGACAGCGTTAAGTGGGTGACAGCCTGAATTCAAGCAGCACAACACGAGGAACAAATGCAAAGAGTGAGAAATGAATGTGATTGGTATCGTCTCATAAAGTGACAGAATTTTGGATCCCTCTTTGGGTTTGTGGATCAGTACAATAATATGTTTCAGAACAACTCCCAGACACAACAGTAGAAAACTGTATAGGAAAAGAGACTGTTTACCATATGAAGTTAGTTACTGAAATTAACAAGAGGTAGTTGAAGGTGGTAGTAGCAAAGGCTTGGTCATCAACTCATGCAGCGTCTATAATAATTAAAAACATGTTAGAGACACTTTTTTCAAAAAAGTTCTGGTTCTGCAAGTAAACTGTGCCTGGTTCCGGCCTACTTCCCCGGTTTGGCACACTTCGATTAATGCACGAGCACGCGGGAGCAGGCGCCGCCCGTACACGATGAACTATGTGTGACGTATGATCGCCGCGACTAGTCCTCTCGATAAACATCTTCAACTATGGCGGGGTGTCGGAGGGTTATGCCGGTACAAAACAACTTAACAGGAGCCAAAAAGTGAGTAAAGTTGCAAAAATGTTCTCTATGTTCTGTAATCTGTTGGCTTTCATGAAACCAAGTCTTGTAAACAAATGCGTCATTGTGACGTAGGCGGCCGAGCGTGCTGAAGCCTGGTTCCTGTTGTAGCAGTGTGACCTCCGGCCGTACTGTCCTGGGGGAGAGCTTGATTAGAGAGAGAGCAACGTCTGTTAGTGCCACAGACAGCAAACATGCATTAAGGGAGGTCATTGATGTCATCATCATCAACAGCAACAAAACCAACCATCATGCAGATCCCCATCATCATCAACACTGTCGTTGTACTATCAGCATCATTACTTTGACATACACTTTGACCTTGGTTGCCACTGATTATGGTCATTTTTTAAAAACTTTTGAGTGAATAAGCAAAGAAAGAAATGGGCTTGTTTTGGAAATCATGTAGATACATTTTAATTATGTACCTGTAATGACTGAATCTGCTGCAGCAAAAAAATGATTTGCACCCGATTCAATCAGTAGATACCCTCATCGTAACTGCATCAACATTAATTGTTGCAGCCAGCTAAAATTTTTATATTAGATCCAACCATTCAAATACTGCAGAGGGGATCCTTTTGCAGCCAATCACAGAACATGAAACACTTGTGTATTGTGCTCTACAGTACAGTTCATGACTCCAATTCCAACAGAGATTACTAAAATTTTCATGTTACTTGTTTATATCTAACAGAATGCAGTCAAACTGCTCTGATGTTTGCAGCAATTTGCTGATCCAAACTAAAAGGGCTCACTCAGAACTGTAAGGTGCCCATAAGAATAACGAATCTAATGACCTATTAGATTCTGTTTAGCTGCTTTATTTTAAATATGAGATCTCAACTTTTTGTAAAACTATCAGAGATTGTTGGAGGAGATAAACAGTGAAGTCAGTACCATTTTGCCCAGCTTTTCTGTTTTTATTTGTGTAACTGATGGAAAGCAGCCTTTAGGGTCAGGGGTCGCCTCCTCACTGACTGTTTAACCACCTTCCTCTCCCTTCAAATAGACAAAACATGGATCCTTGAACAAGTGTGGATCACCCTCACCTCCCATCTATACAACCCACAAGCCAACATGAGTGGCTCACTCTGAAAAGAGAGGAAACTCCCCTCTGTGGTCTTGCAGGAGCAGAGGGGTGGAGGAGAAGGATGGTACAAGAACAAAAGACAAAAAAGAAAGACAGAAGGAGGAAAAAAGAGAATGAGCTGCCAGAGCTGAAATACTGAGATTGTTAGCGAGCTGCGCTGAAAGACTGGTTTTACTAGTGCCTCTGTGATTGGTTGATTTAAGACTCAAACTCTCCAGCATTGGAGAATTTTTATCCAGGTCCTTTATAGGGATTGATTTCACACTTAACCACAGGGTGAGTTTACAGGGCCTCTGGAGGCCGATCCGTCAGATTGATAACTGTATTAATGTGATATTAATGATAAGAGAGGAGGCTTTATGGGTGTGCCAAGTTTATTTCCCTCTGAGGTTGAAGCACGCTGCCATAACTCTGGACTAAACAGTGTATGATGTTTAATATAACATCTATTATAAATGCAGCCACAACAGAATCAATTAATAGTGTTCACTGATCGCTATTATTACATCTGGACATGTGCTTGTAGAGTACATCTTTCAACAAAACAGGACTCATAGATTTTTGCTCCTTTTTTCTTTTCTCTTGGTCTTTCATCTATTTTTTTTGGTAATGTTTTTTCCGTCTCCTTTTTTTGAATCAACTGTCATATTTTTTCTTTTGTCATTTACTTCCTTCTCTTCCTCATCTTCCCCCATTTTCAAAATCTACTTTTATCTTTTCATTTTCTCCTGACTGTGACCGCTCTGTCCTCTTCTTTGTATGTCTTCCCTCTTTCCCTCCTCTTCTACTCCTTTCCTCCTTTTATCTCACTTCTTCTCTTCCCTCCTTCATGCAGTTCTCTCCTTCTCTGCTCTTCCTTTCTTTTCTACTCTTCCTCTCTCCCTCTCGGTCTGCTAAACTAGGAGCTGAGTGGTCAGATACTCTGATGTATTAGCTTCTATTGATTGCCTAATAGCTGTCAGCGCAGTGTGTGTGTGTGTGTGTGTGTGTGTGTTTTAACCTGGCTGATGTTGAGGCTTGCCTCTGTTCTCAGACAGGCCTCAGACTCTCAGCTGAGTGGACTCATAAAGTCAAACCACAGCAGCTCTCCGTCCATCTGTGCTCAGTCTGCCTCAGACCACACAAACAACTCAGCCATGTAGAAGAGAGTGTTTGAAACTTGTTTCTTCTCTCTTTTCACACATACACTCTTTTAGTGTATCATGCTGGATCACATGGAAAAAAGTGACACCAGGCCTGTTACAAGTCATTTCGTGAATCAGTAATCACATCTCTAACAAACATCTTGGTGATTTCTTTCAACTACAATTCAAATGAAATTGGTACATTGTGTAAAACAAAAATAAAAACAAATTCAGTGATTTGCAAATTCTTTTTAACCTTTATTCAAATGAATACACTACAAAGACTAGATATTTATTGTTCGAACTGATAAACTTAATTGTGAACAACTGCATGAGCAAATAGTCCAACAGTTTGAGAACCATGTTTCTCGATGTCCAGTTGCAAGGAATTTAGGGATTTCATCATTTACAGTCCATAATGTAATCACAAGATTAAAAGAAAATAGAATTTTCCCAAATTTATTCAGCACTTTTCAGTTTATCACTTTGATTATTTCAACAAGGTTATCAGAAATTCTGGGGTTCTTTGTGAGAAGGCATTGTTAACCGGCTTTGTATGTTTATGGCAATAAAGTTACTTTTTTAGGGATTAGTCCTCTTTATAGCAAATAAAAAAAGGTAGATATGATTTTTCCACTTGAAGTAAACAGGGTTATATTTCTGTGACCATGAGATAAATGTCAGGTTTTATTAAGTTATTTAATTTTTCTTCCTGTTCTTATTTTTAACTTTTCTGTCGTTAAGTTACTCTGAAAGCTGACTTTTTGTTTCAACCTTGTGCACCTTTGTCTTATGTTTGTACCTGCAGTTACGCTTTATCTTAGACCACTCGTATCACAGTGGTGTGTGTTATCTGTGTGACTTAGAAGAATCATTTGAATGAAGTCATTTGAGTTTGAATGGATCCACTGAGCTGTGCCCCCTCGTGCTCCCTGTGTTCAGAGATGAGGCTGATCAGCTTGTGTGCTGCCATTCAGGCTTCAGGTTGAAGCTGTTGTTGTCGGCTGCTGATTTCCACGGGGACAGTGGACAGTACTGTGGGAGACGCACACAGGGGCTCAGTGGACTTCTTACTGCTGGATGCATGAAAGGCAGATCAAACACTGTCTGCAAAGCCTCTCCATATTGTTGCCTGTTGGGTGTGTGTGCGTATGTGTGTGTGTGTGTGTGTGTGTGTGTGTGTGTGTGTGTGTGTGTGTGTGTGTGTGTGTGTGTTTTAGGTGGGACTGATGCATGAGGAGGGCAGATGGCCTTATCCTTCTCTGTGGGGGCTGGTGCGAGGATCCACTGTGTCCCATGGGGCAACATATTTTGCCCTGCCACCTCCTCACACACACACACACACACACACACACATACACACTCAAAATACCTGCAAGAAATACTACTGTACGTCTGAGTTTTCAGTTTGACGACTAGTTTAAGCTAACAAGCTACTACATATTCTTTCATTTTTAAGCTACTTTCAGGCTTTTTATGATTTTATTCCTTACCTTATTGTAGCGATTGCTATTGCTATTGTTAAAAGAAAAATTATTTCAGGACTCCAGGCCCCTTGTTTTTTTTTTTTATAAACTGTGAAGCTGCTACCTATCCCCTTCAGTTAAAACTATATAAGAAACTTCAAAGTCAGCTCCTCAGCCGCTCAAGATTCTGAAGTCTTGTTGAAACAGTGCTCACTGAAGCATCTATTGAGCAAACTATTTTGTTATCTAGCTATCTAACCTTCAACTATTTTCTTAGCAACCCAGCTTGTAAGCTATCAAGCTTTACCTTGCTCACTAGCCATTCAGCTTTCTTTCTTTCCGGCTTACTTTCTACTTTTCTTTGTATCTAAAAATAATCTTTATGTTCTTGCTCCGTTTGAACTATTTACCCCCTGTTGGCCTCATCTCTCAGGCTGATTCATACGCGTCAAAGCTGAAAGGAGTAAATCTGCTCGCGCTTGACATCTGGCATTGTCATTCTGGATGCTAGAAAGTGTTATAGGGTTCTTCTCCCCATGAGTTTGTGCTTTACAATAGTTCTTGGTGTGCTATTTGTGTCTTTATGCGCAAGGCTTTTGTAGGTACCCAACTGTTATTCCTGTGGGTGATGAAGCTGGCAGTGTAGAGAGAAGCTAATGTTACAGCACTCCCTCCCACTAACACACACACCTCTTTCACCCCATTTCTTTTTGTCCATCTGGGTGTTTGTGTCTCTTTGGTATGTAGTAAAATATATTACTACAAATCACAGCCTGATGCTGCCTTGACAACTAAACCACAAGCAAGATCAGGACATTTTGTTCTCTTAGTGTGACCATGTAATTCCCATGTGACAGTTACCTCATGGTTTTACCTGCCCCCTGTTGGTATGGGGTCTTTTTTAAAGCGAATGTTTCTCTCTGTGGGGTAGTTGTGTTGAAAGAATCTTGGATGCCTTTGAGTGGTACTTGAGGGACCACTTGCTGGTAGGACTCTATTGGTTGTAAATGAAAATACAGGTGCATGGCTTCATAATACCATTGATAGGTCCAGATTTACCCTGCTCCAGAGTGATGGGTGCATCAGGATAAGAAGAGAGGCAGGTGAAGTGATGCACCCATCATGCCTGGTGCCTACTGTACAAGCCTGTGGGGGCAGTGCTGTGATCGGGGGTTGCTGCAGTTGCTCAGTTCTAGGTTCAACAACATTATGTGTCCAAAGAATGAGGTCAACTGACTACCTGAATATACTGAATGACCAGATTATTCCATCATTGGAATTTTTTTCTTCCCTAATGGGACAGGCACATTCCAAGATGACAAAGTATTAGAGAGTTTGACCTTTCTTTTTTTCATTTTCTTCTCTTTTTTTGGCCGGGCAGTGTATTCTGGGTTTCTTGAGGGGCAAATCTCACAGGCAGAGACAGCCTGCATGAAGTCCCTGAGGGGAGGATTTACAACATATGGACACTGTACCCATGCCACATGCGCATCCATGCACAGGCATGGTGACATCTCTTCCTCCAATGATGTGTGCTGTTAGTTCAACTAATCCTACCTAAGCTCTCCATTTGGTCCAACTCAACACTCTCATATGGCCAACATCGACCCTGTACTGTCCTGTCAAATAGATATCTGTTTGTTTTCTTTGTAGCAGGGGTACTGAGAGGCAAAAACATGGATAAACATGCTCACACATAGTGTATGTCTGAAACTGTGGTAGAAACACTCAGAAAAAGACCAACAGATAATTAGGGAAGTGGCTGATTTCAACCACTTTGAAGTGGATCAGCAAATTAGCGGGTTTGTCATTTTTCTCACTTACTCTGTTCCTGTCATCTCTGCACCCTGGAGATTGTTTGGTCACCAGCCACACAGGACAAATGATGATTGATCTTCCTGTAGATCATTATAAAAGTATACACTTAAGCCACACATACTGCACTAAAGTCCTGCAAACCAAGCCATTACACAAGCACAAAAACATTTTAAGTGTGTTTGCAAAAAAAGGTGCATTAAGCTGACATAAGCAGAAAAATATCCATATGCATGCTCAAAGACACACAAATACCCACACACACATGAACATGCGCAGGAGGCGGGGCATCTAGGCTACATATTTGTCAATAGCTGTCGGTCACATTTAACAAAGCTAACAGCAGAGAGGAAAGGGAGACAACTGCTTTATCAGATAGTTAGCTCCCTCCTCCTCCTCTTATCACCTCCTTAGCTCCTCACATCATCGAATCACTACACTACCAACGCTCTGTCAGCTTACAGTCGGACTTTGTGAAGCAACAGGGGGGGATAGAGGAGTAAGGATGTATCATAGGAACATGTCTCAACCTTTTTCAATCACTTCATCTTTGGTTGGGGTAGTAGTACCTCTGTGAACTCTTGGAGATATATCAGCTCTGTATTCTAATTCTAAAGCCTCAGTTCATGAACTCCTGAAAACGTCAATGGTTTTCAATGAGCTAAATCTTGTAACAGTGAATGTTCCCTTACAGTCTTAATTTTTTTTTTTAATTAAGCCTTTATTTCTTTAAAAAATATAAACAGACAGGATTACTTTTCATTATCAGAACTCTGAAGGCCTGTGATAAATCCCTACAAAACAGCCAAAGTAAATACTCAGCAATTATAAGGCTATAAATGCAGCCAATCAGATAATCACAGTGTTGCAGCAGTATTACAGGCAAAAACACAGTTCTATGACCTCTTCAAGTTCACTGATCTTAGCCAGCATGTGCTTTCATAATGAAAACTTTACAATAATCCCATTCAATTTTTAATATGCGTGCAGGGGGATGTGCTACAGCACAACCTGAGTATCACTTGTGTTTTCATTACAACTCACTTCCAGTCTTTGCAGATGAGTATTTTCCAACAAGCAACCTCTGTTTGAGATGTGGAAAATGTAGACTGTTTGGGGGCCAGTTGCTGCAAGAGTTGCTCTGAATGGCATTTGAACCTGTTGTGACTCCTAAAATCCAAAGGAAAAAAAAAAAGTTAATTTTTTCCTCTTCATACCCCCCCCCCTCTCAAAAACATAGACTACTCACTGTGTTATCTACTCACGGTTGCTATCAGGGCTGCATTACTATTGTTCATTGGACAATTGACCGTGACCCCAGGCAGCTCCCAAAGGCCTGCAGGGTCAAAGGGGAGCCAGAGCTGAAAGACCCTGGGGTGTGGATGTTTCGCAGTCATACCTCAGGGCTAGATGACTGTTTAAGCACCTGATGCTTTGCGATGGTGCCAAACATTAGCAAGAGTAGAAGCAGGAAGGTCTTAAACCTGCTCATCCCTGAGACGAGAGGCCATGATTCAACTTGAAGCGTGTTGGTAGTGATGGAGATGAAAAGAGTGACGGATGAGGCCGACACTGAGTGCACTACCACAATTGGGAGTATATGTACTGCAGTTGGTTTGTTGTGAGTGTTCCTCTGTGTATTGTCCATCCAGGTCTGTGATTGTGCATGTATACTTTGCCACAAGGAAAATAGATTGTCTCAGCCCTGCAGCCGCAATCCATCCCCACTCCTCACTCTCCAACCCCCCAACAACACTGAGTCATGATGGCTTTTTGACAGTAGAGCTGGAAGACAAATGCCCCAAGTAGTGCTAAAACATTCATGAAGCCTTATGACCCTCTCCTCCACCTAATGTTCCCTAACAGGCCTTTCTTTATGGCTTCTCTCTAGCCTAGCACCACCTTAGTGCTGCTTCCCGGCATCTAACTTCCTAACACCCCGCCACCACTGCTTTTCTCCATGTCTTTCCAGGACTTTGTTAGAGAGGCAACGCCCTCATGAGTAATTTGTCAAATTAACTTTAGTCTTTGAAACAATGCACCATGTTTTGAAAATTTCAAAGATTTCCCTTCATTTCAATCTCCAGGTCACACGGACAAAGCATAGGTGCAGCATAATAGCTCCAAGATGCACATTGCATCTATTTACAGCTATGTATTTGCACTTCTTAATGCTCCATGCCTTCCAGATCAGCTGAGACTGACTCTGTTGTATGCTTCTGTGTCTTCTTTTTCCTTTCCTCCTTCACATGTGTGGTCACTGAAGGTCTCTGTAATCTGACTCTTGACGGGCGCATTGATCTGTTAAGATTGTCACTTTAAAAAGCCCCATTAGGGTCTAAGGTTTGACAGTTGATATCAACATCCTTTGGTGTTGTGACACATTCAAATGACCCAAAGGGCAAGTAAGAAAAAATGTGTCTTATCAGAGAGAAACTTTTCAGTGGCAGAGGACCAAGTTAAGAGCCCTGAGGTACGCCATTTCCTCACATAAGAAGTTTTCATGGTGTTTTATTATATTATCATGTGATTTATAGTCTAAATCAAAGAAGGTGCAATTGGTCCCACAGTGACCTCAGATCGTCTCTGGGTTTAGACCCTGTGTCCTCTGTGTGTGTCCACCCTGTGTGTGTCCACAGGGAAATCTGGCCTGAGCAGTGTGTTTTACTATTCCTCTGGCCTCCCCACTGTGTTTACCTCTCTGTGGTGAAAAATGCCATATGCTAAATGGGCTTGTGTTACGGCTCTGGTTACCAGGCGGACCGTCACATACGCCACACACACACACACACACACACACACACACACATGTACACACACACACACACACACACACACAGTCCAACATAAAGCAGAACGGATATCTAAGCCCTATCCAAGCCTATAAAGTGGAGCTCCATTGATCTGTTTATGCTTTCTTAACAATCTTCAACACATGAGATTCATCTCGGCCTCAGACAATCTTCTGATGGTCATTGATTCACCTGGTAACACCAGAGCATTTAATTAGTGGTGGCAATCACTACCACGTTTTTTTACAGCCAACCTTTGTGGAAGCATTATAAGTTACCTTGTGGCATTTGCAATTTTGAAAAGACGATAAATAAATCCTATAAATACGGTTTAAGCTGAAAAGATTGTTTAATTTCAAGTTATTATCCAATACTTGAATCAGACACAAACCCTTAGTTCTTACAAATTACACTTTTCAGACTGCTTTATTGACAACACTCTTATTGACTGAGGTAATAGACGTCACAGTAGATGGTTCAGACTCCAGATACGGTAAGAGTCAGTCTATATTTGTGATAATGTACATTCATCAGAGGAAAACTGCAGAGCCAAGCAGGTATTTTCTCCACTTCAGGATTTATTGGTTCTTGCTGAGTGCTAAGAGTCTGGGTATTAATGTATCCTTAACTTTTTCAATGGATTTCTTCGACACTCCAACAACCTCAGCTTTGTACAGAATTCCCTGTTGTAATGATGAGAAAAAGACTTATGACTTAAGACTTAAAATCCCAAAAAGCATGGAGCTTACTGAAGCCCTATTACCATATTTAATCTCTGAAATTCATAGAAAGATAAAGGGCACCCTGAAAGTTTCCTAAAATTTCCTGAGCCCATGTACTGAAAAAAGCCAGGTTAAAAGGTTAGCAATTTACATTTACAAAAAAAACATTAATTTAGTAAGTTTATTCATTGATTCCTATTCAAAGGGTGACTGAGGCATGATTAGTGAACTGGTCAAAGAACTTGTAATGATAAATGAGAATACAACAGCTCATATAAGACAGCATCGACACATTATTTCTGAAGAATGTGTCTTCAAATATAGTAAACTCAATGGTCTTCCACAAGTTCGTGTTCTGTTGGAGAGATGTTTGTCTTTTTCATCATCTTCTTTCATTTTTTGTACCTCAGGAAATCTCTGAAGATTTTCATAGCTGCAAGTAAGAAAACAATAATAAAATGCTGGCTGCAGAAGAACCCTCGCACCACTAAACCATTTAAAAACACGTACTTGTCTATAATATTGAAGTTTCACATTATTTTTTACTGATTGTAAAGTAATAGCTTAGTCCCCACTTTTTCAGTGTTATATGGCCATATGAAACAAAATAAAATGGTAGTTTCAAAATAAGAACTGAGATTTTTACTGAATGTTAAGTAAAGTGAGCATGTATTACAAGCACAGTTTAGTGTTATTTTACGGTAAATTATCATAAAATCAAAAATCTCATTAGCAAACACCTTCTGTGGATCCACCTTGTGCTGTGTGATGATCCTCCACAGGAGTCTGTGAACATGAAATAAAATAATAAAGGGGAATGCAGGCTACCCTGTACAGAGACTTTTTCAGCCAAGCCAAGTCTGCTATTAGCTAGAGGCTAATATTACAAAGTCTGCATTTAGGACCCGACTGACAAGAAATAGTGCTCAGACACATGAGTATCATGTGAACCTCTTTTTCAGGAAGTGTCCTTTTTCTTAACATGAAAAATGAATCAGACTTCTCTCAGCTCTTGTATGTGTGTGTGTGTGTGTGTGTGTGTGTGTGTGTGTGTGTGTGTAAGGCTGGGCTGTCTGTATCACTGACCACAGTACATCAATACTGGCACCTTTGACCATAAAGCTGAACACAGAGCACAAAAAATAATCGATATTTGGAATTTTAAAAGAGGAAACTTTTTTTTTTCTTTGGCTCCAGGCAGTCAACAGACAGACAGACAGACAGGCTCATGGCACCTTCCTCTGTCCGCCATAATCTCCTCCCCCCAGGATCAACAGTTGAGATGTCACCTTCAAAGAAAATCTGTGAAGGCCACACGCACACTGACTGCTTCCATTGGAGGTCACATTAGCTTCAGTGATGAGCCTCTTGTTTCAAAGCCCCACTGGAGCTGAAAGGCCTCCTCGGGGGAATAAGGTTAAGATGTAACTCTGCTTCATCCTCTGCCTCCTGGATGGTGTCAGAAAACCTCTGGGGTATTAAAGATGAGCAGGAAACCATCTAGTATGGAGGGGTATCCTCTTCAAGGGAAATAAAGAGGTATAATTTGAGAGTGATTGAATTGTTGGCTTTGCAACTCAGTTTTTGTTATATAGACAAAGCAAAAAATCATGCATACATCTTAACGGTATTCAATTTACTGATTTTGATTTAAAGAATTCAAAGCAAATCCATAGTATTAAATTTCAAGCTTTCAAGCAGCAGACTGGAGGCAAGGTAGTTTGATGTAAATATTGCCATCATCATCAGTAAAAGGAGGACTGAGCCTCTCTTTGGGCACCAGCACTAATACCTTTGTGAACTTTTATGATTGAGCTTTTTAACAAATGTGTGGAGAAGTGAAAGTGTTCAGAGTCAGCAGTTATTTAAGAGTAATGGTGAGAAGACTTACACAAACATCGGAGATGTATTTGTTTTGAAAGTGAAAGTGCAAGGAAATTGGATCTTTGTAACACTGCTTTTTTTGTTAAGATAACTTTTTACCAGATACAATGTAAAAAGGTAATGTATTTATCAATAGGTATGGAGCCCTGTTGTTTGAAAAGGGACAACAAGCAAAAGTGATGTTTGTTTAGTAGCCGGCTACATTTAGTGACACTCACAGACCGATGCTCTGAGTCATATTGGTACAGTGTAAAGTTAGTGAATCCTGGTTGTGTCCTACCAGTGCTCATCTACCAACCAGAGCAAACATAGCAGCACTTTTCATTTTATTGACAGACTCTCAGGTTGAAACAGCTGTATAAAGCCTGAATGTGGGTTGGAATGAACATTAGCCCAAACAGCTTAGCCTGTGTTTCAGCCTTTGGTCTGTGTTTTAGCCTCTCGCCCGGGTTTTAGCTCTAAGCCCTTGTTTTGGACTTTAGCTTGTGTTTTAGCCTTTAGCCTGTGCTCTATAACTCTTCTGTTGAGCTTTCTTCTGCTCATCTGTCCTTTTTCTGTCAGACAGTCTGACTCCTGTTTCCACTATTACTACAAAATAAATACAAGAAATTGTTTTCAGCAGCAAAAAACAGCTCTCTCTTCTCACCGCCTAGCTTTGTCAGCTGGTGTGAGTTGGGACTTTGGCATGCTTTACATCAATCTTGTCCAATCAGACCTAGAGGAATCAGCATTTACAAATAGCCTATTCTAGCTCTGATCACCCTAATTTTAAATTGGGGATTGTGATTAGGCATATATGTAGGTACAAGAATTTTTCAAGATCACTTAGAAAGTCTTCACCGTCCCTGTAAGTGGATATAGTTTTACGCATTGAACAACTTAGAAACAGCAAAGATGATTGTATAAAATATTTCAGCCTTTTGAGAAAGAGACAAAAAAAACTCAATAAATTCATCTTTTTAAATCTTTTCAATGATCAATTTCACTGAAACATGACTCTTTATCATACAAGCTGCAGGATGAAATCAAAACCTCTGCATCTGAGAGTAATTCAGAAGATCAATCCACCTGTGCTCTTCTCCGTCCTCACAGCAGCAGCAGCAGCAGGATTGGTTACACAGACTAATCATGTGATGATTTCACCCCTGCTGCTCCCATAGACTCCAGCAGCACCGCAGCTTCCTCTCTGTCCTTGCAGTGTTCAGGCCCAGCGCCTTATTGATCAGCACAAGTAAGTTAATAAGCTTTAGCCCCATTCATCAGCAGGGTAGAGACTGGAACTGCACACGGCAGGCTTAATCAAGTCATCAGTGCCCGTCAAGCATGAAGACGGTAATTAAAGGAAGAGGGAACATGGAAAGAGGAGAGAGGAAGAGCAGGGGTCTATAGGGCCTCGCTTCTGAAAGAGATAGAGAACTTCACAGCTCCATTTGTAAAGCAGTGAGGAACGACAGACCAAGAGCAATCACTCTGTCTTTTTGGTCAAATATAACCCCCACATTCATCTGGCCTTAGTTAATGAACAGCTGAAATACAATCAGCCAGGTGATCCAAACAGTGACCTGAGGACAGACGATTCATCCCGCCGTGAGCAGAACGTCCTCACATAAACAAGACAAAGAACAACAACCCCCTCCCTCCTCTGTGATTACACACACAGCTGAGGAAATCACCAATAATCACCATCATCATCATCATCCTCCATATTTCAGTTCTGTAGCAGAGGCCAAAAGGATGAGCTCATTTGGCTTTCCTCACGGACAGATGAGGCCAGATTTACAGCAGCAGCTGTGAGCGATGATGCTCCTCTGCTAACAAAAGCCATCAGTCCTGTCTGCAGCAGAGAGGAGGCAGGCTGGGTGAGGAGACTCGGGGGTTGATTTAAGGGATAAGACATACAGCTTTACTTTTTCCAAGCGATAGCTCTGTGTTTGTTATTCACACAGGAACTATATTCTGTTAGGTCAGGGTCAGAAAAATGAGAGAGACATCCTGTACCTGACAGTGTTTTAACAGACAGGTTTTTGAATATTTCTCAGGACAATCCTCTCCTTTTGAACACCCCTTAGTACCTGGAAAAATCTAAATCTAGTGGGGGTAAACCTTGCTATGGCAGAGCTTTGTTTGTTTGTTTTTTTTTCTTCAGAAAAGGACCTCTGCTTTGATTTCCCATGCCTTATGAAATGTGTACATTGACATGCATTTTTTACAGTATTTAGCCGAGCAGATTGATGAAAAACTTTTATACAATATTCATAAATATGCATAAACAATTAATAAACAGAATAAAAACAGCAGTGCTGTATTCTAAGGAATATTGAGGGAGAATATGAAAAGACAGAAAAGGATGGCGATTGTGGTGTCAAAAGAATCCGTACTTAAGTTTTAGATCGTTTAACTTTAACAATCAAATCCCCTCGTATTAGGGGTATAAAATACTTTAATAAAATCGAAGGGTGCATGTGTATTGTAGGTGAAAAAAGTTTTTTTTTTATTCATGCATATCATCCTTGCTCTTGCGATACCATTTAAAATGGGCCGTTCACCTAAAAAGATATTTGGTGTTGTCTTACTGCTGTTTGCTGTTGAGGTTCTCCATCACAGATATCTTTGCATTCGAATAAAACAGGGGAAATATGTCTAATTGTTTGTTTGGGTAATTGATTTATATATTCATTTAGTCAGTTATAGATTAAGAAATCTCTACATCTCATGTGAACCTTCTACCCAAGGAACCTAAATGCCTTTCTTGCTCATGAAAACAAAATGCTTTTTCAAAAATAGTCTGTGGGCAAAGCTGTAACTTAATGAAAGAAAAACTGAACACTTTACTTAATCGTCACTGAAGGTCTTTCAGAGTCAAAACTGCAGCCCATGGGTTAATATTCAGACACTGTATTCATGACTCTGAAATGTAACCCGAGTGCTCATATCCCCATGTGTCCTATTAGCTTTAAACCTGACCATTAGACTGTCCCTTCAACAGTTTATAAAAAATACACACTTAATGAGTGCAGCTCCCAGACTGTGACCCATCTCCAGCTGTATGTGGGTGTGTGTGATGTGTGTGAGTGTCTCAGTTAGCTGGTGTTAACATGTCCCCAGTTTGGCTGCTGTGGCGAGGGAGCTGACAGGTAACATTAACATCACCGGTGACTACAGAGGCATAGAGAGCCCAGAGTGTCTTAAGGTTATGCATTTTTCATATTTCATACACCAATGACAAATGATTTTTAATTAAATGTAACTTTAAGTCCATGTCCTCTGTTTAGGCAAATCAGGATCACAAGAATGAAAACACATAACAGGATTTACTTCCTGATTTCCCAGTCGTTGAGTTGATCATTGTGACATATCAACCTCATCTTTACCCTCCTCCCCTCCCTCACACTCTGTAATCACACAGTGCACTGGACACACTGAATATTGACCCTCCTCTGGGACTCAAACCAACAACCGCAATCACAACCTGCTTTACAAGTCATAATTAGCACAGGGAGCACATCTCCCCATTGGGGCATGAGTATAAAAAAAACACAAAAAGCAACACTTTGTGCCTAAAGAGGGCTGATAATCCTCCAGGGGTGTGCCATGGGCATATACAATGTGCAAAATGTGTGACTAGACAGAGGGAAGGAAAGACGCACACACACACACACACACACACACACACACACACACACACACATCCCAGAGTTGAACTCAATTACGGCACAAGTCCTCCATAGATCTGTTAGCTTATCTGATAGCAAGATCAGCTGATCGATAAAGAGCAACCACAGAGGGTTTATTTAAGTCTGCTGATCATTGATGTGGGTCCTGCAGCAGCACAGGAGACCTGTTGAAGAAATCTGACATGGCTCAGCAGCACAAACAAGATGTGAAAGAGAGTAGGAAGAGACGGAGTGAAAGGGAAAGGGAGAGGGGAAGAGTTTGCCTCAGTAAGTGTTAGATTTGCAAACTACATCGGTAGCCCTTGTAGATACGCTGGCCAGAATTGTTATATCAAACAATACCTCTACACTGTTAAATGTAACTTGTAGTTTAAATGCCTTAAAATTCTGTGTTTGGGTCATAAAATACAATTCACAAAGGCATTATGGGTATAACTTGAAAGCTGTAGTGTTACTACACAGCTGGGAGGGGCGAAGGTGATTGGCAAGTCAACATATATTACTGATTTATTTGGACATAGAACTTTAAATAAGAATTTATTTTGTGGTTGCGATGATGTTAACTTTTAATGAAGTGTTATCACAACAACTTCAGTCATCTCGCATTTTACAGTGTACCACTAATAAACCATAAAAAAACCAGTACCAACTACTGCTGATACCTAAACTACCTAAATTTTATACTGATAACACATTATTTGGATACCAGACTGCAGAACAACCAGAAATATTACCTTGTATATACTTACACAAAAGCATTCATTACTGGTTTTAAGCTAATGATGTGGGTGATAGTAGCATCCTGAAGAATAAAATGTCAATCCATCCACTCACAGCATCTCAGATACAAACTGACCTCATTGTACCAATCCCCATGTAATCATTGACAGTGCAGCCCCTGAATGACTGGCACTGGATTCAATTAAAGGTTCAACCCACTGATTATTTCTTTTTAGTAGCCCTCTGCCCTCCCAATTCATGGCTAACTAATAAATGAAATGAATGACTGCTGGCTTCTTCCTCACAAAGGCCTGAAATAGGAGTGGCCGGGCATGAGGCAGCACACTCCAATGTTTGCATTAAAGTGTCGTATAAAAGTTTGACTCATTGTGTGGCATGCTTCCTGGCCCACACGGGGGCTTACTGTCACAGGTCTAATTGAGCTTCTTTTTAGTCTCTTTTGTGGTGCAGCACACTTCTCCACTGTGTGGGGCAGAGGGGGTGAAAGAGAGACTGCCTTTTGGAGGGTATTTGGGGGTGGTTTGAGGGATGAGGAGGAGGGAGAGTATTTGTATCAATGAAGGAACAGGCACGTATGACCAACAATGGATCTGCCGGATTATGGTGTGGACAAAGACAGTGTTGCAGTAATTACAGTGCAAACACTGCAGCATTGTGTGTGCATGCAGGAGCTGAGATGTGGATCGGGGGCAGAGGGCATTGCTCTATTAGCAGCTGTGTCTCAAGGACCTGACCACTGTAAGAGGAGGATATTCGTGGGGTGATTTGAATAACCTAGAAGAGGGATGGAGAACAAGGAAAGAGACCAGTTGTTTTTGTGCTCACTAAAGTAAAAGACCTCTGGAAAAAAAGATCAAGGTACAATAGAGAGCAGAAAAAATACTTCCTTTTAACTGTTCATTCAAAAATAACAGCAGGTGTTAATGTCTCAAAACTTATAAATTAGAAATCACATAGACTAATTTATTGCCATTTGAAAACAAAACCTTATAACACGGATCAAATAAAATCCTCTTAATGTTTGTCAGTACCTGCTCCCTAAAAGAGTGTGAATAATGTTTAGTTGGGGTCAATTCTTTTTGCTGTAGATCAGGAGCAGAAGTAACAGTTCAGGGTGTTTCATGTCTGAAATCAGTCTGCTTAGAAACAAGTGTGAGAATTTTTGTTCACTTCTTCACCTTCTTGTTGTCCTGAGGTAAATTTGACCCAATGTTAAAAGTTGTTTTCTGATATGATTTTGGTTTTTTTTTATAGACTTGTGTATACATTATACAGTTCCATTCTGTGCTATTTGCACACAAATTACTTTTGACCGTTTGCACAAAACAATGTGTGTTTCATTAAAATTTATAGCATCTTAAGGTCATAAAAAACGAAATGATTTTAAACAATTATCTGCCTACACATTGACATATACCTGCCTGTGGTAATAAATTGACATATGTACCTCTGATGATAAACCTTAGTGAAAAAATTAACAATTCTGCTTTTTTATACTTAAAAAGGGGTATAATTCCATGTAAATAAGGTCTATAATACCATAAAAATGTTGTAAACATATTCTTTGAAAAGGATAAAAAATAAATCTGAGAAGATTTTACACCTTGTACTTTATGAGCAGCCAGAACAGATGGTGCAAAATAAATTTGAAGCCAACACAAGTGTAAAGATGGACCTGAAATGGTAACCTCTGTATGGACGAAAGTCAAAAGACTTACAAGGCTTTTAAGGCAAATTCACTCCTGGTTACTTTCATTGGATTAATGTGGACCTTCAGGACCTAACACCTTAAAGACATTTCCATCTTACAAACTTCTGTGTCAATATTATTCCAGGACATTTTGAGGATTTCAGCCTGTTTTGTGCTCCTGAAACAAAAAAAACGTTTCAAAAAAGGAATAAAAACAGCTGCAGCTGACCTAAAGCTACCATTCGCATCACTGGTGATTTCATCAAAACTTTTACAACTTGTCAGCCTAATCCCTCTGGTCCCAGATAATCAATGTCATTGAAAAGTCCCCCTTCCTTTCATCCACGATCCATCCCTGTCTCCTTCTGTCGGCGCATCTCCACAGCCTGCCTCCCAGCTTAGGCTGATTATCAGGAGTGGCCCATTTACAGTATGGCTGGGAGGTAATTAGTGGGATGAGCCGGGCAGAAGGATCCTCTTCAGGGGTTAAGAAGGCACATGCTCAAGTACCTCTGGTTTCTGAAGGGCTGCTGTGAGTCAGGATGGTATGAAAACAATAGCAAAGGGATTTTTCTTTAGGTTCAACCAGGCAGGAGCTAAATGTTCAGGGGGAAAAGGGCATCAAAGATTCATGATTATCTGTAGGATGGATACACGCTTTATCAACAAAACTTGCCCCAAAACTTTGTTCTTTTGGCTCACATGGAGAAATCATGAGCATCTCTTCTATTTGTAGTTAAGATTTCACACATCTCTCTCTCCTCAGCAGTTGTTGCCAATTGATTATCATGGAAATTCAATTCTTTAGCTGTTATCTTTGGCGATCATGCTTCCTTCTCAAAACAAAAACAAACTAATTATCAGAGTAATGTTTTATCCAATTGAGAAATTATCATCCAGCTTTGTCATAAGCAGGAAAACACATACCGTTGATACACGCAGACATTGTATAATAGTTTTTGCCTGTGTGACTTTGTCTCACAGAAGGTGGGCTTCCCTCTCTCAGCGGAGAGAGCCAACCTGTGCTCTGATTGCACATCACCTTAGCCCAGGGGCCTGCAAAATACTTGAGTCTGTGGCTTAAGCCTCTAAAGAGCCAATTATTCCATTCATATGGAGGTAATTGTGCCCCATGAATATGAAATGTTTGTCAGTCCCTCCTTTAACATTGTGAGGGCTGTGTGTATGCTCTTGGAGGAAGACAAAGCCCTGAGGTATGACCCATTTCCATATGTGTTAGGAGGAATGAAGAGGGCTTGAAACAGCCTGAGTGTTTACAGTAAACTCTGGGTCCTCCTTGCTTTTTCCTTCTTACCAGCAGTAGACTCCCTGATACTCACCTGTAAGCCACCACCTGTTAAACAGCTTGGGGTCATCTTATTTAAAGGATTGAAAGCATAGTGACCATTTAGCTGATGATAATGAGCAGCTCTGATTATTTATCATTGTTAGTGACTAATATTGCAAATCTGATCAAATTCAGGGTCCAGTACATAAAACTGATGATAAAGATTTGTATCCCCTCACAAAAATTAATGAAGTCACAGTTGTTCATCGATATAAAAGTTGGTATTTTTCCATCTGTGTTCTTCAATTTAAATATTCTGGAAACCTGTTCGCTTAATTAATTACCATTTCACAAATAATACATGCAGAGCTTAAGTGGTATGTTATATTTTTTCTTTGGAAACTTGTTTCTGAACTTTAATCCCTATTAAAACTTTGATAATGTGGAAATTTAAAGCCCCAATGAAGGATTTCAGTATGTGATGACTGTGGTGCCCCCAGTGGAAAAGTTGTGTATCACATGTTTCTGCTGATCTTCTCTTGTGCAAGCAGCTAGTAGCTTGTATAAATAAATCATAAATCCCTTATATCGAATAAATCCCATCCATACACTAAGTCACTCATTACAAACAATTTAGACATCATTTTGTCTTTAACTGTCTTGAAAATGAGACATGTTTCTGGACTTGTCAGTTCAATGTGGTTCATTTCAAGACTAAAAAGACAAGTTATACTAAAAATAAGACTCAACTCTTGTATAGATTTGAGTTTTTTGCAGTGTACCTTCTTCCTTATATACATTAGTAAAAAAAGAAGTAAATATCAGGCTAGATAGGTAAGACAACCTCATCAAGAGTCTAACATCTTATGGGACCTGGTAGTTTTCCTTGTGATTTGCTGTAAATACAACTCATTGCTGAAGCTTCAATCCACCAGCTTGAAATAAAGATTTCCATCAATCCAAGGAAACAGTTTTACAGAAAGGCATTTCATTACTTTAGAATTAAATGTTATCTGTAGATTTTCCAGGACCAAATCTTATAAACTATTGAATGTTTACCTGGTATAAATCATTAGCATTGCAGTAATCCATTATCAGTCAATGTTTTCGAATGCCCCCTCAGCAGGGGAGATCTCTGCCAATCAAACTGGAGTGTTATCAGTGTTAAAGATCCCTACAGGGAAGAGAGCTGTTGTGCTTTTCTGTGCTACCAACATATTTGTAAATGCCCTCGTGATTTATTAGGAAAGAGCCATTCAGTAAGCTTTTGTCATGCAGCAAGCGGTGTAGTATACTCACTGGGTGACCTGTTCTGGGTGATGCTAAGGCAGAGGGTGAGGGGTTCAGGTGTTTTGCATAAGCATGAGGCCCAATCTGCTGGGATTGCTCCACACAGTAAGGGGCCCTCCACAGGCTTATACTAGGGGTCTTTATTTTGGAGGCCCTTGCACTTTTTAACACAATTACTACACCACCCTTCTGCCTGGATCTACTGGGCTTATTCATATGCATCAGTCACTCTCTTGGTTGCAGAGTTTCCAGTTGCAGGCGACTTCTGAATGGTTAAATTGATCTGGGGAGCAGTCCTGACTACGGAGCAGGGAGTCTGTCTGCAACACAGGAATGTCAACCCTAGAAAGCAAAACAAAGAGGGCAGCTAATTTAAAAAGATGCCTTACCGGGAAGCAGAATGTGGTAAAATCGTACCACAGAGGGTTATAGTTCAGGCATAGAGTCCTCCTATATGTCTGAGTGCTGCTGTAAACCATTAGCTGATGAAGCAGTGTAACACACAGGGATGATTGAGTTGTTGAGGGAAACATGGGCAGAATTTGAAGAGTCAGCTGATAAATATCACCAAACAGTTTAAGCTCTGTTTTGACACGGGCATCCTTGAATTCCTAGAAACACTCTTGCCTTCCAGTTACAGATAATAACACCTACATGCCTGTCATATTACACTTTCCCGTATCCAACCTGGTGGATACAAGGCTACATACAGGAAAAGATCTAAACAGTGGGGGATGGGAACCTGCAGCGCATTTATGCACATGCATGTCTGTGATTTTTTTAAAGCTCTACTGTGAGCCGAGAAACAGACGCTGTTTCATCAGTGATTCCTGTAATGTCAATAAAGTTGGGATGGTTAACAGGAAGAGTGTGGGAGGGATGGAGGAGGGGGAGACAGACCCAAGGCCACGTGAAGTGTTAGACCATTCTGTAGATCATGATGATGATGTCATCACATGTGAGTGACAGGTGGATACTGGCGCTTTGGTGGCTAAAACTGAGGTGTAGAGAAAGTAAAGAATGACAAAACGGCCATAATCAAAGGCACAAAGAAAAAAGGAAAGGCAGTAGAACTTGACAAAAAAAGTTACTTTTTGCGGATTGATACCTCTTCCAGATCTACAAAAGCAAACATGACTTACAGTTTGATGTTTTATTATTTTTGTGTAGTTACTGTGGATGCCTGTTGACAGCTGGGAACCTTTTTTTGTATGTAATACTGTCCACAGCACTGTTAGGAATAAGGAAGGGATTTTTCCTCAGAAAATACAGCATAGCTGTGTGTAGGGGATCTTATCAGCAGAGACATTTGACTCCTTCATTTCTTACAGGTACCACCAACTGGAAGTTCCTCCCTCTAGTTTAAAATTTCTGCTTTTAAGGAAAATATAAATCAAGAAATTGACATTGCCCTGATCACACAGTTTTCTGACTCATAATAAACAGACTATTTTAAGCATGCACTGTAAAATGCAATTTTGCACATTTGTAATCTAAGCATATTATTCTGTGGCAGTGGGACAAAAGATTACTGAAGTTGCTGTGATAACACTTCATTATAAGTTGGTGTTGTTGGTGAAATTTTATGTCTAAATAAATCAGAAACTTGAGTTGACACAAGATGTCATATTTGATCAAGACATCTTCTGTTGGTGTTAGGACAATGAAATCTATTTTCTGACCCAACATACAATTTTGAGGCAGCCTTTGCATCATATTTTTATATTGAAACACCGTGAGTAAAAACTGATCATTATTCTACAGTGCCTTACATTTTTAAAAAAATCTTGCTAGGCTTGTCCAATTGAGAATAAAATCTCCTTTTGTTTTCTGGCAAGATACAAGCTTAAAAACAGATAAAATAAAGAAAGAAATGAAAAATAAAAAATAAAAAAAATAGATAAATAAATAAATGAACAAATAACTGGAAAATTACGCAATCCTGACTTTTTCAATTCCAGTCAAAATCTATAAATTTTGAACTTAAATGTGCTCATTTTGGGTTTATTTCCTTGCAGCATTCTACACGAGGAAAAAGTACAGCCCCAGTTACAGTGAGTGATCTTCACAAATGACATAATAATTAACATAATTAAACACAAAGCTGAAGAAATACAGCTTTTTAACATCTTGGTTTCACCTGGATTATAACTATATTAAACTCACCTCCTTCATTTAATACAAAACATAATGATGCAAAGGCTCCATCTAGTGTCCACTGATGGAACAAAAAGCTCTGAAGACAGTTTTTATTATTGCAACAGACTGAGCACCAGAGGGCAGCAAAGTTCTTCTAGCATTTGAGAATACAGGGATCAGTTTTCACAAGGAAAACATTTTATTATTGTGCATCTTAGACAGCATATTCTGCAGTTGATCTGAGTTTATAGTTTTTATTGATATTGACACAGTCATCATCATCTGCAGGGCCTCCTCTGTGAAAGCCTGCAGCCAGAGTAATGCCCACAGATATTGATATTTTAAACAGCTTTGATTTCTTGCTCCTCTGTGTGCCATAAACTGATTTCACAGTTGTTCTAATAAGACATTGTGTGTTTTTTATTGCAGCGAATATGAAAACTACAATAGAGCAATGACTGCTGGCAGAGTTTGTGGGAATATTTGAAGGAAGGCTTTGTAGTGAACCCCCCCGTCTTCAAAATTGCAGGCATGCTTGTTTAGTCTCTATTGTACTGGTCGGCTCGTTCACATGGGAAGTTTTCAGATTGTTTTTCTGTACCACAAACAGACATGTTTTGTTCTTCTTTTGCCTCAGAGGGTTCACGCCGGGTTCCTCTGAATCTGCACTGTGCTCTACTAAAGCTGTTTCAGAGAGGGCATGAACATATTAACCTTTGGAGACTGAAGTCTGCTTATGTCAGCTGTGAAGTCTTCAAACTCTCTTGCTCTCTGTTTTAGAAAAGATCGAGGGTGACTGCAATGGGTTTACAGACTGACCTCTATAAATCAAGTTTCATAACTGTATTTATTTGTGTCACAGAGAGTCACAGTTTATAGATTATAGGGGTATAGAGTTCACAGATTACATTAATGTGTAGTGGGTCAATCATTGAGCCAGAAGAGCCAGTGTGACATTTTTGACTTATGGAAGTTTTATTTTTCTTATTACAGTGTGGATTTTCTTAACGTTTTCTCAGTATTTAGACTAATTTTTGTCATGAGCTTCAACTTTTAAAAGTGTTCTCTTTGAGATAATGAGACGAAATTACCATTAAAAACAGACACATCATGCAAAGTTGATTACATTGGTGATACAACTCGAATATTCTTAGATTTAATTAGTGGTTTTGTAATTATGGGCCTCAGTCAAAATCTTAAGAAACACTTAGACTGAACTTGTTTTGCATGTCATACTGTGTGATTGTATGGATGCATGTCCTATTCAGGCTTCCATACCCAATCTCTATCATTGCTGGTCTTCATTCAGTGAGCTTACATTTAAACTCATATTAAACCTGGCAGATGATAAATGAGACACTGAATCAAGAAACTGAGGTAGGACAAAAAAAGTCAATACTTGATACTTTAAAATAATTTTATGTATGAATTCATCAGCCAGTTAATGAAACTTCTGTCCAGATGCCAGATGCCTTTAAGGAGTCCAATGCTGTTAAAGACTTTAATGAGCTTCAGCAACGCTAGAGGTGAAAACTTACTCTAAAACTTACGCAATTAAAAGGGTTATCTCTGAAAAAAATAAAAGCAATATGTAAAAGCAAACACATTTGCTATAGTTTATTCATTCTTGTCTGATGGGTAGCAACCACAAGCTGCAATGAATTTGTTATTAAAAAGAACTAATAATGAATATTATCACAAATATTGACCTGGATTTGTATCAGGACTCTTAATTTCAGATACAATTTATTGTTTGAAAAGCAGATAACAAAATTACACAGTATAAAATACTCAACTGATTTGTAAAGAAAGATATTTTTCATAATTGAAACATTTTCTGTCACTGCCAAATGCAATTTAATGCCACAGGCAGAGCCTTTACACTGATGTGTATTCATAGTGGCTTACCTCATTGACCAGCCAGCTGTGTGACCAGAGACACAGAGGGATGAACTTTTAAACAGAGGTCACAGAGGCGTCTATGAGGGACTATGATGCCTCTCATTGATCACTCTGATTGTGATAGACGGCCCTTCTGTGTCAGATACAGAGGAAACGAAGGGGCGAATGCTGAGCCCCTGCATCACGAGACTTCAAGAGACATGTAGACGTCACGAAATAACTTCTACACCACATTCAGGCTTTGTTATTGTGTTGTTTCTTCTAGGAGGGACGGATGAGCATCAGAATGAGGAGGAGGAATAGGAGCAGGAGGAGGTGGAGCAAGAGAATGAGTTGGATTGATCACCCAGCTCGTCCAGGAAATGAATTAATGACCCCAGGGAAAGTCATCCATCCCTTTGACAGCCATTCGGAGTCAACGCTCTCTCTGCAAAAAAAAAGGTACATCTTATTCTGTGTCAGCACTGATGTTTTCCAATTATTCTCCATTCAGTTCAGTTTAGTCATTCTAAAAAGTGTTCATTAATAATGACAAAGGAAGTACTACCTTCACTTGTAAGTTATAAGCTCATTTTTTGTCTATACTCTCTAAAGTTGCAATGGCCATATGAAAAAGAACATCGAGTGAATAATGATCAGAACATAATTAAATATGCATTATCTTGCTCAAAGGAGCTGCACTAAAGATTTAATGTGATAAAAGTGTAAACTAAAAGTAGTAGAAACTTAAACTAGACAATTTCCACGAAAATTGTGAGAGGGGCTCAGGCAGCTGCCGGGCATTTCATTTCATTTATCCTCCAACTTTCTTTCTGGTTGAAACAACCAACCATACATATGGTTATAAGGTTAAAAGGTTATAAGCAGTCTCTTAAGTTAAGAGTGTCTTAAGAGTTATTTAAGTTGTGTAAGGTTAACCCTGGCTGTGTATGGTTGGTTAAGGCAGATAAACCTTCATGTGTTTGTGTGTTCCTGAATGTTTTGATTGGTTAGTGTAAACAGCTGCGGAACATCAGAGACATCAAGGGTCGCTATGGTAACAGAAGATGAAGGGACATCAGTGTCTGTTAAGAAAGATGAGGGGAGCATTCACTCCACCTCAGTCTGTGTACAAAAGGATTAGACTTAGAGTTCTGGCTCCAAACAAATAAACCCTGTGCCAAAACCATGAGAGCCATCAGACATATGAGGGCATCATGAGCTTCAGGAAAGTCTAGGATTCTAGATATGTAAATTTTATCCATCATTAATGGCCGGAAATATGACTAAATCGTGAGCGAAAAGAGGGGTTGATAAAGGAGCTCAGTCAAGAATCCTCACCACTGATTGAACTGAAGTCAATGAAGACAGGAAGCCGGGTTTGGGTGACAGTTCCTTGCTTACAGAACAAAGCTTACAATTTTTGTTGAGTTTTGACTTCTGTGAGAAGCACAACAAAATTACCTTCATTTTGATGTATTTTTTGTGTCAATAGAGTAAAGTTTGTGGCTTCTAGGCAGTTGGATCTAGGAATTTTGCTCCAGAGCTCTCACACTCTAACGATGACATCATCAATTCTGGCTCCACTGATTTAAAAGAGATTTTTGTCAAAGCAGGGGGGGGTTGTGGACGTTTTTGGTTTTATATTTTCCTTATTGTGTCATTTTTATTAATTTCATTTTTTGTTTTTTTGTAAATTGGATCTCAAATTTTTAACGATGTTAAATGAGTGACATGTAACTACAGATTTGCATGAGTGGACCTCAGGAAATTACCTGTTACTTTGGTAGAAGGTAATGGAAATCTGATTTAATAGATAAAAAAAGTCACTGTTAATAGAGTATATGGGCTTGTGTCAATCATCCATTGCCATCTTCACATTAAGTTCTTCTCCTCAGTATTATTATTTTTTTAATCAATTCCTGAGCTCTACTGTTCTCATAAATAAATAACCTGGCGTCTTAAAACTTTATTGTTGACATTTTATTGCGTCAGAGAGGCTGCCAGGCACGGAGCCCATTGTCTGTGTGAGTCTGTGTCCAGTCAATCACTGCTGGGTCAGCAGGGGTCCCAGCTGTCAGGATGACGTAGTGCACTGAGCTAACCGCCATATGGGTTAACATGCATGCTAGAACATGCAGTCCTTTTGAAAGGCAAACGAGAAATTAACTGAATTCAGAGACTTGTGTTTCAATCATCACACACATATCAAGTGCGCCTTTATCTTCTAGAGCTGCTTTTATTCATCAATGTTTCATATGTGGGTTTATTGGTAAGCTCAGTAAACACCTGATTCATGAAATGAACTACAACTCCCGATGTGGTTTCCGTGAAAAACAATTCCCCCCACTATTTGCTGCGTTCAATTTCATTTCACATTGTGGGATTTTGTATTATTATTGTGAAGTTATACATTTAAGATTTGTGTTGCAAGTGTTTTTTTAAATTTTGTCCAGTAAAATGTTTTCAGGGAACACCGTGACAAATTTCCTAGAGACTTTGCATTCTTGAAGTTAGACACTGCAAAAAGAGGTTTTGAGAGACATAGTTCAAGTGGAGATGCACTTTTACACACAACTGCTGTAATATGGTTGTACCTCTCTTTCTTTGTGATCGTGACTGGTGTTGTCATTTTTTAATTGTTGATTTTTTTTGGCCAATTTTGAGATTAAAAGTCAAAATTTTGGAAAAATGAAAATCACCAGAAAAAAGTAAAAAAAAAATTAGATGCAACATCAAATATTGTGATAAAAGTTACAATTTGTGACAAACAGTACAGCTTTTGAGGCAAAAGGTGAAATTTTGAGATAAAATGTCAAAATTACAAGAAAAAGTAAATGTTGAGATAAGTCAAAATTTGGTGGAATAAGTCAAAGCTGTGTGATAAAAAGTTAAAAAAAATATGAGATAATTAAGTAAAATTATGAGATTACAAAAACTGAAATTTTAAGTAGTTCAAGTCACAATTCTCAGATAATTATATGTTTATTTTGTTAAAAAAATCTAAGTTATGAGACAAAAAGTCACTATTTGAGATTAGTTGAAATTTTGACTTTTATTCCGAAACACTGATGACCTATATTAAGTTTGACGTCATTTGTGAAAAAAATGATAGCTCCACAAAGCCATTTTTTTGTATTTTTGTATTTTTAACTGGCATAAATGGGCTTCCATTCATATACTTGTTTACGCTGTAGAAAAGATTCACTTTGAACAGAAAAGGTTTGTTTGAATGTATTTATGGGTTGTAAAGTTACTTTGTCATGTTTGAATATTTTATGGTATTTTTTCCTGTATCTCCTAGAGGCTGGGTAGGTGGTCCACTTTTTGGGCTCTAAGACTATGGTTGCCCTAGACATTACGAATATGCTTTACAGTTCATATCTTGAAGAAATCAGTCAAATAGTTTACTGCAACACTCCTTAGGCAAATTTTTAAGTCATATCTGTGACAGAATCCATTGATGTAACGAAATGGGTCAGAAATTATTTTTATCCTTGCTTTGTTTGTCCACCGAAAATGACATCCAAAATTTCCGACAGTCATTGAAAGCATCCTACCACCAGCAGCAGCAGCAGCCATCCGCATCAAACAGATTTCATTCACTGAGTGGCTGCTCCGTAGAGAACAACAGGCTACCTCCCTCTGTCCTGTGTAAGTGTTACAGCCGTCTACACCTCAAGCCTTTCCTAGAAGTTCTGTCAAAAATAGGTTTTAGTCGCTGCCGAGACTTTTTGTTCCTTTGTTACAGAAATGTCTCGCGCTGAAACGGTTTTATTTCTTTCTAAAGTCATGACTGAGACGTTTGTGGACAGCGTGGTCTTTTGTTCTCTTGGTATAAATTGTCGTTTTGACAAAGGAGAGCTGGTTGTAATTCAGCACTAACCGCTGCGACAGTATGACAGGTGCGATAGTTTCTGTGTTGTTGTTAAAAAAAAGTGTTTTTTGTTCCGACTCGTATTTTAACAACATTAACTGACCAGTATAAACCGGTATGGGAATATTACAGGAGTAACATCAGCGACAAGGGTTAAATTCAATCATGTAAGAAAATGCCTTTTCGAAATGACCAGTTATAGATATTTACATTTTTGTATGTTTTTTTTTCTTTTATTCTAGGATGCTGCACAGCCATGGGACAAAGGAAACATTAAGAATCAAGGTTGCTATCTAACAAAGAGCCATAAAATCCACTTGGGGTCCTAAAATAATGGAGCACAGTATTGTCAGCACCTCTTTGTTATAAGTTATGTGTTTTTAAGATATGTATCAAATTATTTAATATAAATGATTCTTCCAGTAAATATGATTTTATAGTGTTAGAGAAAGTGATGATCATCTCTCTCAAAGGCTTGTGAACACATTCAGACTTTCTTGTTTAGCTCTGAAGAGGCTGCTTTAGATTTAAATATGAGGAATAAAACATGCACATAGCTGAAGGGGTTCAGTCTGCCCCAGTCCTACTAGTAGGACGGATTGTTTTCTACTGACTTCTCAGCGCAGTCAGGAGTCAACTGGAGCTGCATCATGACCTCTTTAGACAACGATGAAACAGGGAGCGACCTGTCTGAGTCTCTGGAGATCTGCGAGCTTCAGGACCAGTACACGGACCCAGACAACAGCTTCAAGTCTAAGAGCTTACCCATCCTCAACGGACCCTGTCAGCGAGAGCGAAAGGCCACAGAGCCTCGGCTAGTCAGCACCGCTCACACCTGTGTGGCCATGCAGGAGGGCGCTGAACTCCAGCCAAAAACCCCAGACTCCAGCCAGGCAGAGTCCCCCTCCTCTAGGACGGACTTCTCCCCCTCTGCCTCCAGCATGGTGGGACTCAGCAGTTCTTTGCCTGTTGAGGGCCACAGAGCTGCCGGCTCTGGAGGCAAAAAACTTGGTTTCTCTCTCACCCGCCTTATCCGCATCCCAGCTAGGAAGTACGTGCGGGTCATCCTGAGTGACTCCCGCTGTTTTCTGTTCTGTATGTGTTATCTGACCTTCATCCAGTCGCTGATGGTTTCAGGCTACCTAAGCAGCGTCATCACCACAATCGAGAAGCGTTACAGCCTGCGGAGCTCTGAGTCCGGCCTCCTGGTCAGCTGCTTTGACATTGGCAGCTTGTTGGTAGTGGTCTTCATCTCCTACTTCGGTGGCAGAGGTCAAAGGCCGCGCTGGCTGGCTGTAGGGGGTGTAGTCATCGCTATAGGGGCAGCTTTGTTCTCTCTACCACACTTCATCTCACCTCCATACCAGATCCAGGAGATGAACTCATCATCGGGACATGAAGGTCTCTGTCAGAGTGGTAACAGCAGCGGGAGGGAACTTGACGTGGGTTCGTGCCCTCGAGATCAGGAGGGCAACGAGCACGACCTGTATGTGACTCTGTTCATCTGCGCCCAGATTCTTGTGGGCATGGGGTCGACGCCAATCTACACCCTGGGGCCTACGTACCTGGATGACAATGTGAAGAAAGAAAATGCATCACTTTACCTGGGTGAGTTTATCTGTATGTTCTCATAATTGAACACATTCTGGATTGAGGCGGCTTTGGAATGCATCTGTCAGATAATAGCCATGTTTTTGTAGAAAGTGAAGGATTGTTTTTATTTGTGAAAACAGGAGGATGATAAAACGCAGCCCAGACTTGCCTCGCTTATTTGAATACAGACCGCTTGTGAGACAGGAGTAGTGTGACTGACAGGAGTCAGAGCTCTTGAGTTATTCTTTTAGTGGTTTCTAACACAATTAAATACCCAGCTGATTTAATTTCCATCAGAAATACATTACATATTGGTACTTTGATAGAATTAGAAGGCATTTTCTTAGCTAGTTTGATCTCGCTGATGGTTTACCAGAAGCAAATGCACATGTATGTGTTCCCGCTGAGTCTAAAAATGCACTCATCCCCTCTCCCCTTCTGTCCTTTTGATTTAATCTTCATGGCATGCAACCTCTGCACCACACTGAGGTAAATACAGAGACTGCAAAGTCAACCTTGGACCTGAAGCACATGTGAAGAGTGTGGGGCCAGAAGCAGAACTGGGTCGCAGATGATTAATGGTCTTGTACTGTCTATGTGTGTGTAGATAATAGTACTGCCGTGTCCTCAGGCTTGTGTGCGCAAAGAGGGCTGGCAGAAGAACGGTAACTTTCTCTTAAGTTTGGCCAGAAAAGCAGGTGTCTTGTTTGACTGACCAGATTGCCAGTTTTTATTCTGCCGTAAACCATTTGAACATTTTTGCAGGTATCCTGTAATTTGACATGACATGCTGGGGCTCTTCTGACCTTAGTTTGATCCCCTGTATGTACAAACTGTATATTAGTCCATAGAAGACTTAAGATCACAGAAGTAATCCCTCTGTGTGTCTGTGGACTGTAGCTGGGTTATTGGGACATGAGGCACCCCTCAATCTGGTGCTGTCTTTCACAGATGGTCAGTATCCCACTGACCTCTGTGTTGGATTGCATTGGCTGTAACTGAATCTTCTGACTGTATTTTTATGAAGTATCTCTTTGTTTACATTATAAAATCTCAGGTACCCAGGGGCTCTCATGAGCAGTGATAGGTCAAAAAGAACACATACATGGTTGTGCAGCATTAACCACAGTGAGGACATGAGCCCTTGATCAAAACATTACACAACCGTTGGAGCATATTAGCTGCCTAGTCCTTTTGCAGCCTTCTCCCCTGCCCCTGAGACCCAATATTGATTAGATCCCTGCGTCACAGGGAGCCAATGCAGCATAGCTATCGAACCTGTGAAAACAAAGCAGAAACAGCCTCAAACACAGACTCGCCCTGGAAGAAAAGCTCCAAAAATCACAAGCTCTTGTGCGGCTCCTTGAATCATCACAGTGAAACCATCCACAGAAGCAGCACATCCCAGCTGACCTTGATGGCTACTCTCAGAGGATAATCAGTTTGGTTCTAGCTCAGCACTGTTAGGGAAAACAGGAGACATGTTCTGACATGTCAGAAGGAGCAGATAAGTGGGAGAGAAGAGACGTGTCCTTGATTTGTATTTCAGATAACCATGGTAACTGTGCATCTGCGTTATTATCTCCATGTTTTGAGGATTTTTTTTTATCTGTAGAACATGTTTTAGTACTTGTTGCATGTTTAAAATAAAACATCTGAGTGAGGAAGTTCAGGAAGTGATATTAACATTTCAGTTGTGTCAATCCTCAGACATCTGGATTTCTTCTTTTTCATTCTTTGGCTAAAAACAAAAACAGAAAGTGAAAATATTTTTTGAGCTATCTGAAGAATGAATGAAGAGCTGTAATTTTCTCCCTCCCCCCTGCAAGGACAAAAACAGAGTAGGTGAAACTGGACCCATTAACTTAGAAAACCTCCCAGCATTTTCCACGTTTTCCCAACCTAATTTTTTCAATATAGGCTACCCATTTCTCCAGGAGGCTGCCCCTATATATGCACCTTGAGGTGTCTTTTCCCCACTAGAACCCATTAATGTAAACCCCACTTCAATTTACAGCGGCTCAGAGGGGAGGAGCTGTCCGCTTTTGTAGGACAATGCGGTTTACACTGAGGGGTACTTCTGGTGCCCTTGGAGGGAGAAAGAGAGTGTGTTTGTGTTTTCTGTCAGGATGTTAACTTTGTGTATGCATGCATACACAGCAGGGCATTCCCTTCAACACGTTGCCCCATTTCCCAGCTCTGGCCCCACATCACTATGGTAATGTAAGCACCACGGCATTTGAACTTTTACTCTACTTGTGTAATAGGGAAATTAGGGTAAACCCAATTTGGCTCTGATGATCTTTTTGAATGGTTTTGTGGGTTACAGAAGTACTCCAGAGAGTTATAAGGCAAGACCTGGCAGCTCCTGAATGTACTGTGCACACATTTCTGCCTCTCCTCTCTCTCTACTCTGACAAATTTATCGTGCACCATTCTTGGCGTCTCTATGGTAAATGTTTGTCTATGTCCTCCCCTGAAAGGCCACTTCTTCTTATGAGGAGGTGGTTCATTATTACATCAAGTAAGAGTTTAGCCCAAAGTTAACTTTTATGAATCTCTGCTCAGCTGTTGTTCTTGTTTTTGTTGTCTCTGCTGTGAATGTCTGCAGCGTCCAACAATCTGTCACCGTTAGGTCTGATTTGGCAACACAATGACCCACAGATCAAAACGATCAATGATCTGCATTCTCCTCATTGAATTGTTGATCCATTCCAAGCGTTGGACGGTGGCTGTTGACCTCTGTTTTATTTTCCGCTGATGGCCTCTGTGATTTACAAACTAATGATGCTGAGAAGATGTTATTGATGTGGGATGAGTGTGGAGGTCAGCTCTGATTAGACCGCTGTCTGTGTATCAACATCCCTCCTTGAGGAGGTGTGGGAACACAGCTTGGAGAAGCAGCATTTCTAATGTTTTCACATCTGTCTATTCACCAATATAATGTAAAAATATCTGCTGACATACACAGCCAACTAAATGATTCATTGCTCAACAAGCTTTAACATGTTAGCTGTATGAAAGTATTTTGTGGTGTCTTTGCATTGCAAGGAAAGCACAGGCTACGAGAGGAGGAGCCAGACTGCACTAACAGTTTAACTCAGCATCTCAAGAACAATCCTTCTGAAAAGCACAGGAAATGCATCAGTGCCAGGAAAGACATGTCAGCAGCCTTTACTTTCAGCCATTTGCTTCGAAATAAACAAACAACGAAAATGCTGAGCCAGCAGGGCTTAACGTCTTAAACATTTGTTATCGTTGTGTTGTCCGGGGCTTATGTGGTATCAGCAAGATACGTAGTTATGTAGCTGTTATCAAGTAGAATAAACATTCTTCTTTGGGCCAATGTGGAGGATCGTATATTCTAATATCTAAATGGATGTTAACAGTAGACTAGTCGCGATGTGCCGTTTACTTACCTTCTTGTTTATGCAGGCTAAGGATTATTGATTCTTTGTGGATAACAGTGCTTTCTCCTCTGCTTGGACTCGCTCTGTTAAGATCACCCAGCTGTGTGCATTATTAATGCTTTATTAAGATACACACTGAAAAACCAAAGCCTATAACATAACCTCAGCCTGACACAGTGGCACCATAGAGAGCTGTTTGTTTACCAAAGAGGAGGGTGGAACTGGAGAAGGAGGAGAGAGGTGGTGCTAAGTTCAGAAAGAGAGGAGCTTTGACATCCACAGGGACAGATTGAACACAGGCCTTGTCTCCTCTCTCACACACTCTCACACATGCTCGCATAAGCACAAGGGTGTGATCTCTGCCTTCTCCCCCTGACAAATTTAGAAAGAACAGTTGGTCTCAGTCTCTCTCCACTAAGTGTGTTTGAAAAACACAAGAGTGAACGGTTATTTCGCAGCTGCACCTCACTGTGCTTTTATTTTTCCGACTCAGGATTATCAGGAACAGCTCTGGCACGTCCCCTTCAGCGCTCGCTCAGTCAATTTCATTTAAATGTGTGTCCTCCTGTCCTGCTCGGCAGCCAAAGCAAATGCAGATTGTGCACACACAGACACAAACACACAAGTCCCCAGAGAACCAGCTTTCTCTGCTCTCTGTCCCAGCTGCCAGATCACATTTCAGGACGGGTTGGGGTCCACGTTGGCCCCCGTGGCAGGCTGGCGGACATATAAAAGCCGGCCAGTGCTGTTTCATCACTGTCCCCCTGGCTTATTCTCAAGGAGGCATTGAATATCGCAGCCTACTTTCCCTGTGCTCTGTCCTGCTGGCCACACAGAGCCTCAGGGTTACTCAACAGCAGGTGACCTTTTGGCAGAGGACTGCGGGGCTGCCAGCTCCTACTACTACTACAACAACCCCCACTGAGGCTGATCCTGTGTCACTGGTGACTTTAAACTTAGTGGTGTCTGTTCCTTCTTTAAACCTGCAGCTCTTCCAGGAAACATTTTCAATTTGGGAAGAGTGCGACTGATAGAAAAGGCACTAAAGTTTCAGTCAGAAGTGGATTTATTTCCACAGGCAGAGGTTTCAACTTCAGCAGTCATAGTTTAGTCATTGTTTCGACCTCTTTGACTGATGACTTGTGGCCATTTTTCAGTGTTGTGGCCGAATTGTTTTAACAGTGTGGGAAGGTTCCTGGAGCAATGCCAGAAGAGGTTTTTGTGATACAGGGGCTCTGAGAAACCTTTTGTTTCCAGCAATGCAGGGAAGAAATTACTTTTTTTTTCTTTTTATGACCCTTTGGTTCACTGAATCCTCCTTGATCCCTGGCTCTTGTTGGCTTGGATTAGAGTTAAAAAAAACAGCTTTGAAGCTGTTACATTTCCCCTACGTAGATTTACTTTAAAGCAGTTATTCCCAACCTGTGGGCCACAGTCCCCTGATGGGCCACGAAGGTATTGCAAGTGGGTTAATATCCTTCCAAATTCTATGGGGTCAGTCATGTTTGGATGGATATTAACCTTTGGGATACCAAGCAGTTTCTGGTTGATATTTTTTGCTTTTGACACATTTTTGCTCTCTGTGGTTGCATTTTTCTCTGCAAAGCGAAATCCTGCATCTCTATGGGTTCAGGCAAAATTCAAAATATTTTGGAAACGCAAATATGGGCCCTGTAATTACGGGATCAGGGGTGGGTCGCAAAAGTTTTGAGACTTAGAAGTGGGCCCTGAGTTGGAAAAGGTTGGGAATCACTGGTGTATGGGTTGTTATATCCTCCCTCTCTAGTTTCTAACTGAGTGGTTGACTTTTTGCCAGGTGTGTTGTTTTCCTCAATCCCTTATGTTGCATTACTTTCCCAACCTATCTGCAAACCATGAAACATAATTATTGAACATCATCAGGGTTTGCATGATTACCTGAGCAGCATGTGCCAATTTCAACAAATTAGTGTCTTACTCACATACAGATCTGAGTCACACTTAATTTATTATGCCTCTTGTTGTGACATCTGCATTTGCATCAAGCGTTTGTTACCCCCGTCACCATCTTCAGATAGAAGGTTTATGTACTGCCCATGCGTCCTGTCAGATCTAATTAGACTGTGACATGGTTTATGGCCGATATAAGTAAAACAAAGGCCACTTTGCATCAGATGTCTCAGGCCTGTTTAATCTCAGCTGGCTGTGGGCACTTGAAAACCTGCAGCCTCTTAGAGCATTCTCCCTGATTGAGCTAATCAGGACTGTAAAGAGAAACATGCCCTTCCCTTTTGCCTGTTGTTTCCAGTTGAAGAAATGAGTTGTTGTCAATAATAAGCAGCTGTTTATCTGTTGCCAGGGGCAAAGTATGTCCTGTGATAGCTATCAGCACAGAGGGTACGGCTGCTCTCAAGGACTGGACATCATTGGTACTCAGTCGGAGGAGCTTGAAGTACCAGCGTATTTCACTTTCGTCAATTCTTTTTGGATCACAGGGTTACAAACTGAACAGGACAGCATGTATGTGTGCATGTCGATGAACTACACTCCCTTCTTTCCTTCGCAGCTCGGTCTGACCTCCGAGTGTATACCGCCTTTAGCGTGTAGATTGGAGTGCTTGCTTCAGAGGGGAAAAATGTCCTCTTCTATTCTAGTATTTTGCCCTCATAGTGGTGTGCCGGCTATTGTTCTCCTTGACCCCTGTGCTGCAAAGATGAAGAACAAGAGAGGAGAAAAGCTAATGGCATTTGCATGAGTGTAACAACACCATGAGCTGCTGTAATGAAAAAAAAACAACAGTGTCTGTATTCACAAAGAAGAGGAGACTGTCTGCAAATGTTGCTCTCTGTATCCAGATGATTTGTACACGAGCAACATTAGAGAGAAAATTTCAGTTCTTTGACATTATAAGAAGGATTAGATGAGATCTGACACAGTTCCAGCAGCAAACAAGAAAGTGAAAGGTGAATAATATTAAAATAAGAATTTATCAAACAGAAGTTGTATACGTTTCTGTATATATGCTTATAAGTTTTATGTATTTTATTGCCTTTTTTGGTACCCTGTGTCCTTCTCTGTCCTCATATTGGCTTTTTTCCCCAACTGACCTTCAGCTGTTATTTCACCAGCCTGGCCGCACATAGCAGACCCATCTGTGTTAAGCCCCCAGGAAGGACAGGATAGGACAGGAGCACCCGTTCTGAGGGAGATGGATGGCACTAAACGTTTTCTGACCTCACTCTGTGGGTTTACCACTGTGCACACAGGCCAGCACACTAGGGTGGATTTTAAGCTGTGCACAGTCATCTGTCTGTCTTAGCTGCTCCGCCAGGCTCCAACTATAGTGTTGAGCTGCTTGTGTATGATACAACACACAAACTAAACCATGTAACTGTGACACAGAAGAAAGTGTTCTGGCAGGAGTTTTATTTTGCATGTGGAAGGAAAAGCTGTATAATATGTTGTTAGAAATACAGACTCATGTAAAAGTGCAGTGTTATCATTTTCACTGTAGCTGTTTGCTCTACATTTGAAGGAGCCTGCTTGTTGGTAGCCTCTTTAAGGGTGTGTGAACAGTGACACAACAGCTGTCATGATCCAGCAGCATGCTTGTACATGTGTGTATGTTGGTGTGTGTGCACCTGCAGTTGGGGGTGGGTGAGGCTTTGAGGCTTTGGGGGGCAGTGCGCAGGAGGCAGTTTTGAGTTGCAAAAACTGTTTAGTAAGTTTCCTTCCTGCACTCGGCAGTGTTTAAACATATATGCCTCAATGAAGAGACTGCAGAGAAATCTGACCCATAAAAACGTAAGGAGTGACATCATGCACCCACTGTCACAGTGTGTAGGAGGCGCCTCTGCAGCAGCACACAGAGTTCTTTTCTCACCTGCAGTTACAATAAACAGAGTGAATGAAAACTCTGCCCTCTGTGACGCAGTGCACTGACATAGTAATTATATTCTTCTGAACTGTAATCAAAACACACTGTGAATTTACAAAAAGCTTAGCAATTATTCCCTCATTTAGTCCTTTATCTTTTTATGTATAAGTTGCTACGAAATTGTGCTGATAAAGGATGACAATTTATAAATTGTGCTTACATTTAGGCGCTGTTGATTTGATTATGATTATCTCTGCATTTCCTGACTCATCTCAGATATTTTTCAATGGTTTTTTTTCTTCAATGACACTCTCCAATGTGAGTAGAAAGAATAGAGGACAAACCTTAAGTTAGATCAGACATGGTGACACATGATGGATTCATAGATGTAGATCTATTGGAATTACTGGAATCAAATCAGTCAGTATTAGTATCATCAGATACCAAATACCAGATTTTTGTATTTGTACCAGGTCTCAAAAAGTCAGATCCCTGCATCCCGGGGCATAGAATTTGCATTCTTCTTTGCACATTTTTCTTTTTTGAGGTGTTCTTAGTGCAGGAAAGAGAAGAAAAAGATTTAGCCAAATTTTTAATACTGGCTAATGATTGAATGGAGGAGGAGGGTGCAGTTTTAGCACATCAGACAAGATTATTGCACCATGTCCATCAGTGAGATCAGATGAAAAGCTGCAGGTGCAAACTCGTGGGAAACTAATACCTAAGCCCCACTTCTCTGAGGGCCTCATGCTTGCTCAGTCCCCAAGCATAATGTGTTTATACCCCCATCCCAGATGCTCCATTCATGGGCATACACCAGCTGAAAGATTGTATAGCAGCCTCTCACATACTGGAACATTATATATGCACAGACAAACATGTTGAGTAGTAACAGACTCTGTGTGTTTGAGGCCCGTTTGGGAGTACTCTGCTCAGATGTGTTTTTGCATGAGGACATGAAATTATGTGGATATATGAGGACCATCTCAGTTTGGTGGACTGAAGTTGAGTCTTTGATAGATGTGAAGACACTATTTATGCTTTATAGGAAATTACATTATAAAAGCAGCTGAAATAATAAATGTGCCATGTTTAGCTCTGAACAGGCAAAAGAAACGAGAAGCACGACATAAGTACATGGTGCTACTTCAGTTCTTGTTCATTTAACAATAATTAACTCAAGTGAACATGATAACTGCCTGTATTTATTATGGATATATATTAGTCACTCTTGTTTTTTGAGGCTACTTCATCCCCTTTTTAATCGTCTATTAGAAAAAACTGTTTCATTCTGGCCTGCACACTTATTCTCTTTTTCAGTCGAGTAATCCTTGTCTGGAGCATTAACCTGTCTATTCAACAAATTTGCCACTAATTAGAAAAGAAACATAGACTCCTTGTCTCTTTTCTCCTGTTACCCTTTCTCTGCGTTGTGTTTCACGCCCTTGCAAGGTAAATAAAAATCTGCACTGTTCTTGTCTCCATGTCTCAAGAGGTCTGAGGTTTCATTACCAGGAACTACTCACAACAGCTCCTTTCAGTTGGATATCTTTAGCTCTTACTCTGGTATGAAGTGTAAATTGTTGATTTGCCTCGCATAATGTAACTGTAATGGGTGTGAGTTAAAAAGAAGGATGGATTCGGAGGAAAAAATGTTGAATCAGTCCTCTAAAGTTGAGAATAATACATGACTGCGTGTAAGACCCTTGGGGAACATTAGAAAGTGAATTAATATAAAATAGAAGAGGCACAAAGGAATTAGCACATTTCTCTTAGGCTGTGCCTTTGAATGACATTTCATCACCGAGCCAGTTAAAGAGAACTGTGTTGGTTTGATTGGCTTGTCACAAGGGGAGATTGCAAGCAAGACAGAGTGTAATAGATTTCAAACTGTCGAATAAATAAGACTTTATAAGGCTGGCATAGACGAAGAGAACTTCTTTCTTCCTTTCCCAACAAACTCTTGACTGACAACAAAGTGGAATTGCTTTGTGCACAGAAAATACCTCCTGGGTTCTGGTGAAAACAGAATTTAATATGGCACTGACTTCAAACGTGAATCATCACTCATTCGTATCTACAGTCTTCAGTCTGAGTTCATTAAATAACAAGTGAAACTGCGTACAGAGCTGTTTGCCATGGGCTTTATCAGGTTTGCCTCACAATAGACTTTCAGAGAGAACAATAAATGAGCCTTGGTTGAGTTTGCAACTGCATCAGTCACTGAGAAGTGCATTCAGGCATCAACACAACAGTCTCAATGGGAGCTGTGCAAAAAGTGTCGACTTGTACTCTAATGAATTACTTTACTCTGAGATAAAACTGGATCGAAGCACTAAGATGCTATGAATTAGATGAAGCATAAATAATCAATAATGAAACAGCCTGTGTCGACGTAAATCAACAATTTTTGATTAAGTAGCGATGAACGATACAGCTCGATTCACTTCTGCTTCCCCGCGTTCAACTTTTCAGTCTTTTGTCTCAAACAGCGTTTGTCTCAAACAGCGTTTGCCTCTGTGACAGTGATGGATCTAGGGGCCCAGTTGCATTTTATAACCCAGCATTCAAAGAGCGAGCAGCTGAACAGTGACCTGATATGCATCGATGCCTGGGTTCTCCTTCCATCACTATGTTCCCAGTTGTTTTTTTTTTGCTACTTTGCCATTTTGATGTCTTTGCAGTCAGCCGTGCACACTCCAGCCCATCTGCTCCTGAAATGTATTCTGGTGAACATCAGCAGTAGCAGACTTGGTTTCTTTTGCTGTCCATGCAGATCCAGAAGCCTTAGGCCAGCACCAGAATCAGCAGAAATTTGCAGTTTGGTGTCAGAGTTAGGAACCATGACCTCTCTGATGCATACGAAAGTTATACTAGGGGGAAAAAGGGGAGGGTCCCTGAGGAAAGCCGTGCATGCTACGGTTAACGAAGGACACTGCAGATGCAACTTTGCTTCGCTTTGCTGTGTTGTGTTAATTTTTGAAGAAACACATGCTTGTATTTAGGAGAATTTATGCCTCACTGGCCGGCCTACTGCTGTACCATAACTTCTCCCACAGAACAGGGAGAGGGCTGGGCAATTAATTGCAAAACTGATCAAATCGCAATATAGCCTGGAATAATATTCTAATCGCAGACTGCAAAACATTTCTTTAACCTCAATTGTGTCAGAATACCAGAAAAAGTTTTTGCAGTAGATGGGGCTTGAAAAATAGTAAGTAAGTAGCAAAAAATGTTCCAAAGCCAGCTAAAAGATATGATTGAAAAAAATTACAAAAGTTGGTGAAAAGCAGTCTCATGTAGCAAAATAGTACCGAGAACATAGAAATGAATATTCCTTGTGTTAGTTTAGCAACAAATAAGATGGGGAACCCAAAAAATATTGCAAAAGAAAATCACAATTGCAAAATCAGGAAAAAATAGCATCAATTAGATTATTTATGCAAAAAGTTCAGTTCTAGCTAGAAATCTGAAAAACCCTGCCATGCTCTTTTTTGATTAATTTTCTTCATATTTGATTTAGCAGAGTGGACTGAGGAAACCCCTTGCATGGGAAGTAAATCAGATTTCATGAAAGTTTAATCACAATGTACTGCTTGGGTCTTTACTGCAGCGAGAATATAACGTTACAAACCTTCACAGTTTCTTCCATTTATCTTTGGTGCAGATGACAGTCCATATCACGACTTTTAGGCATCTGCACAAGATTTATGAGTTCGATCTTCACCTGTCCCTTTGGTATCTCACCCTGCATCATCAATCATACAGCACATCAGCACACAACATCTGGAGGGTAGAAGAGGTCACTGGGTCATAGTTTGCTGTAATGTAAGAGGGGAGGGGGGGGTGGAAAAGTCAGAGCTGAAATGCTGATCAAACTCTTAGTGCCTCTTGTGACCAGTCATGTCTCCACTCAAAGGGCTTATAAAATAAATGCCACGCATTAAAGTGGCCCCAAAGCCTGATGGGTGGCCAGAGCTTTGATATCCAAGTGAGAAATGCTTTGATGTAGCAGTTGGTTCAGTTCTCAGAAGTCATGTCTGTCTGATAAAGGTCTTCGTACCAGCCTGTACCGTCTGCACGCTAGGATCAAAGTTCTGTTCTTAATCCATTAAGATATTCACCACATCCTGCATCTCCCTGCGCCGTGTGCTCCACTGCTCCACTGCATGATCTGAACTTCATTCCTATCTCAGCCTCTTTACCACCCACTGCTCTGCTTGTGGGATGCCAGAACTGCGTGTACTCTCTGAGACTTCTACTGTTGTATTCAATATTTTATGAATAACAGCAGAGCACACAGAGTACATGTATGAGTGGATAACAGTCCGGTCTTTCTGGACAGTGTGGTTATTTTATTGACTCCCTGTCTTATATAATAATTAAACTCCAAAGTTGAGTAGAAGTCGGGGTCACTGCTAGCTCTGGTAGATTTTTTTTTTTTTTACAAACAGCAGTTTTATAGAATATAAATAATTTGAGAAAATAAATGATTGAAAAATGTATTTATTATTAATAATAGTTTGCATTATTCAGCTCAAAGAAGTCTTAAACATTTTGCCTGGATACGGTGATCATTTTTTTTACCATATTGCCCAGCCCTACCGTGTTGTGTCGTATGACTCGCATTGTGTTGTATTTGTTCAGTTTTCTTGCCTCTACAGTTTTCAGTTGGTTGGTACCCATAATTCAATTACAACAAATAGAACTTAGTACTTGGAAGTTCTGTTTTATAGACACGTTGATATAAACTCATTGACCTACTTCCTCTGCGCCACCAAAATATCAGAGCCCAGAATGCCATTATTATCTGATCATCATCATTATCGTAAAACACAACTTTAAAACAGGGAACCTGTGTTAAAACATTGATGTACAAGATAACGTGATTCATTTTTTACAACATTTATAACACTGTGAGAGCAGTGTTTTCCAGTTTGTAATTGATACTCCCTTTTGCAGTCTGTCAAGTTCACACTCCGTTTACTGCCAATTGTATGCAAACACATGCAGCGGCATATTTATAGACCTGCTGCTGGGGCTTTGCTCTGTTTGGGTGGCCAAACAGACTGGTAGCGCTAAACCAACTGCTGTGCCAGTGCAAAGCTAAATCTGCATGTTGTTATCACGGAGACAATATCTGCCAGATTAACACATGGTGGAAAAACAACGTTCTGACCTGTTTGTAGCATTATTAGAGCAGTACAGATGCACACTTTTTGTCATGTGTGCTATTCTGCCGGTTAAAATAGATTTAATTTGAGCTTGTTTGCCCAGGGATACACTGAGTGCATTTCTGTTCAAATTCCACGTACACAATCCTACCTGTCTAATTACTATCAGTCTAACAGGCCACTTATATTTCTGCTGCTTTGTTAACTGGCTTTAATCAGGTGAGGATTAGCTGCACAGTTTGGATGTACTAATTTTGCATCTGGAACATTTTTATTATTATGTTTAATAATTTCTCTCTACCTCAGATACCCTTCCTCTTTTTTAATTTTCCTTGCCATTTTCTGCTCATGCCCTCTCTCCTTCATTCTCACCATTTCACCTCACTTCCTCTCAAACTGATCTTATGATTGAGGAAACACTTGTATCCATAAAGACATTTTTCTGTAGCCTACCTTGTACAAATGCATATAAATGATGAAAAATTCAAACTAAGGGATAGAATTAGTTGATGTACTTTGATTACCTAACAGCTGACATTTTACGTGATTTATTTTATGCAAAGTAATTTTTACAAAACAGACTAGCCAATACTCCAGCAAGTCTTTATTTTAGTCTGTATTTTCTCACACACCAAATCAGGGATTCATCTGTTTCTGGCAAATCTGCAAGTCTCCTGCCAATCTCTTGACTTTGCCAACAAGAGCAGACAAAATGCTCAAAGGAAACGACGATGGAAAACAAAAGTGTTGACAGTTGTTTTAATTCTGCAGAAACAACAAAATTCAATGTGGTGAAAGAGCACGTGCTTCTTGACTAATCTGTATTTCTCATAGATTGAAAAAGGCCAGTCTTATGGTTTTGGGTGTCCATGGCTGTAGGTGTGGAAAGCTTCTTTCTCACTTCATTAAATCCATTCACGTTTGAAAGCAGCAGGACAGATATGTAGATAAGTCTGCACAACGCCAGATGACTTTGGCATTTTGCACAGCCTTCCTGTTTGTTTACCTTCATTAAATCAGATGCAAATAACACCAGACTGCTGCACAACGACCTCACAAACACAAACACACATTAGATTGGTGTGTTATCTGCCTGTTATGAGGAAAACAGGGGATCAATTAAATCTATAAATCTTTCCTTCCAAGGAGGAAAATACGTTTGAGTTTTACACCTGATTGTGTTGTGATTGAAATGACTTCATCATTACACAAGTAATTACTCTTCTCTGAAATAACTCAGTTATTTTGCTCTCCTGTATAATTTCCCTGTTTAAAAGAAAAAAACCTACATGTTTCCTCATGTGCTGCAAATTTCTGGTGCTGTTGCCACATCATGCTGCCCAGCATCATCCAGACAACATTGGGATTTCTCAGTGAAGTGCTCTGCTGTTAATTGGTCATTGACGGATAGAACTTTTGAATAGGCAATTTTTAAAATACTTAAAATAAGGATTTATATTGAGCTATTATTCAAACATTTGAAATGTTGTGTACACATGCATTTATTCAAAAAACCCAGATAAGGGATCCGAGTGTTTTGAAAACTGATTTTAGACAACTATCAGTAATTAAATAAACAGTTTAAGAAGGACAGACATACAGATATGCAGATGAAACTTATGATTCGTAGTTTCGAAGCAGTCGCCCCACATGATACCCAAAAGTGACTTGTCCAATACAGTGTTAAAAAAAAGGTTTATTTGAAAGATGAGACGGACTTATTAACATTCCAGGTGTTTCATTGGGCTCCTCAGATGTGTTTAGTTGATGAAATACCCAATCGACTGAGGGAAAACATTCATTTTAATTTAAAACGTAGCATTCAGTTTCTTTATGGCTTTGTGACGATAGCTCACGCTGTCTGACAATCTGTCTGTCTGTCTGTATCAGTGGGAGGGAGGCCACCCCCCCAAACCCCCTGTGCCCTCAGGGTAAAACTGTAAGGTTAGGACTTGTAAGAAGACACTGCTATGTCAGCAAGTTGCCATGACAATGCCATCATTCCCCTGTTTCATTGTCTTTTTTCTCCTCTTGTCTCTGGACTGGTGGAGGTCACATGACAGAATTGATCCCTCATACCACAGGGATACACGTGGCGTTGTCTCTCTCTGTTTGCCCTCTTTCTAACAGCAGTACCAGCCGCATAGATCATCTGTCATACAGCTGTCACCTGCAGCCACACTTCCCACAGAGCCTTCTACATTGAGCTGGACTATGTGGTGCAGTATCGGGATTGTGTGCGCTGACGTTTTTATAAAGTAGATGTAATTCAATACAGCAGAACAGCCCGTTTTGATTATTTTCTCTGTCACATAGCAGGTGTGGAAATAGATGATTACCTTGGGTCAGAGTGACAGTATGTGTGATGCATAATGCTGCATAAATCAGCATGACATGGCTCTCGAGTAATGCTGAAAAGATAATGCGGTGCTGTCTTTTTAGAGATTAGACAGACAACATAATGTATTGAATACAAATCCAAGGTTGTTGTGTTGCCGCCTGCCATCCATTCCCAGCCTTGTTTGGAGGCTGATCGAGCTTTGTAGGCTAATAGCCAGGTGGAGAGCTACATAATTTATTGAAAGCAAGTTTCCAGCCAGAGAGACGGAGCCAGGCTCATACCTCAGCAGGCTTTATTGCAAGGAATTGACAAGAAAGGAATGAGTCCCAGAATAAACAAGCCTTCCTGCACATAAACGTAACCAGCCTCGTACACATCTTCCGCCTAAATTTGAATTCAGTTTCCGTTGAGTTGGGTCTGCAATAAAAAAAGCTGTCTGACACTGATGATTCATGTTGTGAGTTGTGGCCTCAACCTTTTCACCACACAGTGTTCTGACAAGCAGTGAAAGTCCTGTCCTGTATTTTGTCCACGTAATTAAATCAAATCATTAATCTGTGGTAATGAGTCTGGCCACAGGGGAGCCGCTTCATTAGGTGCAATGTGCTTTCTCATCAGGTCTGGTTTGCTGCGCGTTCACTTCCTTCTTCCTCTGCTGCTCTGGCGTTGTCTCTGGGGTGAAGGGTAAAGAGAACAAAAGGTCACGAAAGGTTGGATGGGGTGGGGGTGGGGTATTTGGGCAACTTAGACGCCATTTTATTGTCATGTCTCAAATTCCTTTTACAGCCAAGGAAAGCTAAGGGAGCAGTTTGGTGCTTAAAAAATGTAAAAAAAAAAAAGAAAATTGTCATTTTTTTACCCACAGGTGATGCTGAAATTAGCATTTCTCTGTGTTCCATTACTTCCAATTTAAGCTGAAAAAGAGCTTGCTTTAACTTGCTGTAACACTAGAGAGTGAAATTTAGATGAAGGTAGAGAGTACCAAAGATTGATGTTCACAAAGGTGAGAAATGTAAGACGTTCATAGAATAACACCGTACAAAGTAGAGTTTAAACTTACATTTGCAGTCAGGAGTAGCAGTCTACTGTTCCCCGTGTCTGCACGTCAAGCTTTCCACACCTGCGAAGTAAAAGCTGAAGAGCCAAATGTTATTTCATTGCGAATCACACAGTTTGATAAAGAAGTACAGTACAGACTCAGTGCAACGGTTTCCTCTGGAGACGTATTCCCCTTATTTACTTTACAACATATTTGCTCCCTCTTTGCGCATTTTTATCATGTGGCTATAACCTAGAGTTTTAGTCACATGACACAACCTTAAGTTCCTTACAGATGCTTTAAATATTTCTGAGTTATGTGCCCCTTTTGCACAGTCTGGAAAATGTTTGATGCTAAAAGTAAAAAGAGAATGGACTAATAACTGGAAAAAGGAAAAAGTAATAAGCTGCTTTTGAAAGGAATATTGTAAGATTCAACCTCAAGGTAATGATATTTTTATCTAATGCAATAGCATCAGCAGCCACTGTTTATTAACTTTAATGAAACCTCTCTTCTGTTATCTGCACTCGACTGCCATTCTTCCTTTTGCTTATTCACCCTCAGTCATTTCTCCTGAATGAGCGGCTGCAGCTCATGAATACAGAGGCCATCACAGAGTTTGGAGGAAGCAGGGTAGAGACAACAGAGCAGTACCAGTCCCTGAAGGTTATATGTGAGAGGGACGTTGCTGAGCAAGCTTATCACTCTGTTACACTGAAGGATCAGTCACCACAGTCTGCAGCCCGGCTCTTCTCTGATTCTTTATGTTCAATAACTCCCCAGATTTCTCTCTTCCTCTCTGATGTTATTACGTTTCCTCCAACCCGATCGGTTTTCTTTGTCACCGCTGCCTCTCCTGCTCACTTTTGAAGATTTTATTTCATTCCATGTGCCACTAAATCGCTTTTTTCGTTTCCGGGAGTAAGCTCAGTAAATCTTTCTTCTTTTGCCTGACGTTACCGTGTCCATCCACCACAGAACACGGTAGCTGAAACAGTAAAGTGGGGTCAATGATGCACCATAAACTCCCTCACCTTTTTCATCCCTCATTGTTACCTTTAATGCCCTTGCGCCTCCCCCCGCCTGGTTATCACGTGCAGGAATGTAAGTGTGCATGTGCATGTGGGAGAAGCGTAGCGGGCTGACCTTGGTTGACGTTGAAGTCACTGAGATGTAATTGATCCTTTGATGCTTCTTGATTGGTCCTTTTCCATGCTCATATGTGGTTAGGTTTTATTTCCCCAGCTTCATGCAATAAACTTTCCCTCATAACTCATTAATATCTTGCTGCTGATATTGGATTCTGCTTGTAACATGTGAACTTGCACGCTCTATGATTTCAACTTCAATTTAAGTTTCCTCGTGCATGTCTAATGGAGAAAACACAATCAGCACATAATCACCACAACATATTGAAAGTCATGCTGGATGCTGACTTTGTGTAAGACGCTGACTTTGTATAATATTAGAAGGGAAAGCCAATATCTGCAGCGGAGAGCTCCTAATCTATTACCCCCACACGTGTAGACAGCCATATGAAGACTGCAATGTTTCGTCCTTCACGTGCTGCTGCTAAAGGTCTATTGCGCAATGGTGCAAAGCGAGCCTGTGGTGCACCATGCGTTCCACTTTGGAATACACCCCCTGTGCTCTCCTGACGTATAACACTGCAGCATGTGTGTTAGTGTGTGATGGACCACTGCCGCTGTGCCAGCATATTTTTCAAACCAACTGCTCTGCCCCCGGCTGCCCTTCAGCCCAGCTACAAACCCTCCAATCCTTGAATATCATGGCTAGGTACCAAGCAGGCAGTGTAGGGCATCCAGTCAGGCTTGGTTTATGACCCCTCTTTCATCCTGCAGCCGGGCAGAACACTGTTAATGTGATGGATGGAGTGGCAAGGCTGGCGCTTACACAATCACCCAAGAGGGATAAAATATGGCTGTAACCGTCTGGTTGTCTGTGGGGAAGGGAGGATGGAGATTGGACGGCAACCAAAAGTCTGTTCCTGGAGTTTCACCTTTGCCTGACTGAATACCTTTGGTGTATCTGTCCCAGGACTGTATGTTTCAGTGATGATAGTATTTGAGATATTTGGTTCATCCTGTCCTCACATTCTAGGAAAATAAGATGAGATACACACCTAATCAAAATCTTAAGACCAGTCGAAAAATTGTACTGATTTACATGTTGCACCGTTGGATCCCAAAATGGTTTTGAGAAGAGTTTCAAAACCTAAAAGAAGTAATGTGAGTGATACCAAAAAAGAACCATTTTGAAACTCTGCTTAAAACCTTTTTAGGACCCAGCAGTGTAAAAGGTAAAATTCCACAATTTTGTGTTTTCTCTTTCATCTTTCTTTTCTGAACTCTTTTCGCTGCTGATCGACTGTTGTTGTCACTTGTCAACCTCTTTCTCAGTCAGTTAACTTCCGTTTATATTTCCTCATCACAGTCATTAGTGTGACTGATGAGTCATGAAGAAGTGGCACAATCCATTATGAACTCTGTATTTTCTCTGATTAAATACCATCTCACCTCTGCAAAATACTTTTTTCAGTTGTGAGTTGTATCACACAAGTCTGAACGATACATTGACATATTTTTTGTCCTACTCAAACTGGACAAAGCAGTGGCAGTATTTCTATCCTCAAATTAAAGGAATTTGTACTTACTGTCAAAGCAAAAAAATGTTGGCAGTTGTTTTTTAAAAATATAATTTCTTCATCACATGAAATTGTTGTGATGTTTGATATTTACATATACTGAAACCAGACCTAAACTGGACGACAACAACTAATTCCTCATCATTTTGATGTGTCCATTCCTTCATCCCTCCCCCTTTAATAATGAAGTTCAAAACTAAGGATGATGTTTGCATCTTTTCTGGTAACACACACATGAGATTTCAATCAAAACCTCTTCTGATCTCTGTGTATATTGAGCAGTCAGAATCACTTGTATCTATAAAGATGGTTATTCAGATCTATAGTAGTTCTTTATGTTACAGTCTTTGTTTCTGCTTATAGATTAAAATGGTTATCTGGTGCTGCACAAAAGCATAACCCCCCAGTGTAGGTTTCATGAGACCTTTTAATTCCAAGATGGAGATGCTTTGATAAGACCTCTCTTCGTCCTTGCAGACTGTAATCAATCGTTTATTGTCTCTGGGTTGTAATTCATACAGTTGCTTTGTATTAACAGTCTGCCTGCGGGGGTGAATTCACCCTCCTGCGGGCAGGATATGAGCGATGGTGGAGTATAAGGAATTAAAAGATGAAATATGATATGTGGATGAAAAAGAGGAAGAGGCTGGAGAAAAGAGGAGTGGTCACCTGCTTTGGGTGCAGAAAGAAGTGATTCATGTTTGGTTGCGTTGATTTATAGCAGTGAAACTACCTTACACATGCAGGCCTACACACAATGTGTTTTTTATGTATGCATGAATTAAATGTGCTCCGTCTTATCCAGTGTGCCTGTACGTGTGCAGAAACTTGCACAAAGACCATTCTCTTGAGTCTTTACAGCCTCGGGAATGGACCATTGTAATCCTGCAGTTTAGTTTCATGTGTGTAAGCTTGTGTGTGTGTCTGCATTAGGCTGATAAGAAGATTTATTGAAGGTCTTTTTTGTTCTCACAGCAATACTTTCCTCCCTCCCTACTCCAATAGTTAAGTCACAAGAAGCCATGATTTAATTAAGTACAGATAAGCATTTTGGCTTTGCAACACAGTTGGAAACGCGCTGTGGGAGTGAACATGCATATTTGGTCACAGTTAGGGAGAAAGGGACTTTTGGACACACTGAAAGTGTTGAAAAACATGAAAAAGGAGAAGATGAGTGACTCTTTGAGTGTACCAAAGCTAAATGCAAATACTGGCAGGTGAAACAAACTGAGATGAAATGGCCTTTTGAGCTCACTGAGCCTCATTTCTCATTTCTGACAACAAACTTTGTTGACGATGGAGAGCTGTGTGTGTGTGTGTATGTGTGTGTGTGTGTGTGTGTGCGTGTGCGTGTGCGTGTGTGTATTTGTTATGTAATCCAGCAGAGAGTAGGTGTTTCTCTGGTCTCAGGGGAGTTATGGGACATTTCAGCAAAACTTTGAGTTCTGCAGTAGGTGTGCTGTGTCTTCAGATGTGTGCAAAGACAAACTCACACTCTGCTGACAGGGTTTCAATCCAGTGTTCAGGGAATTGACTTTTAGAGCGGCATGAAGAAATCTTGTGTGTCTACTTTTTGTACCATGGTCTGCTTTCATCTTTTTTTTCCCTTTCCCCTGACATAAAGTAAAATAAAGATGACACCATCATCTTAAAGGTCTTGTGGAAGCAGAAAAGGCCCAAACAGACACTGACTTCAGAGAAACTGCTCCTCTCGACAATTTCTTTTACGTCTTCTTTTTAAAGTTAATTTTGGGGCTTTTGTGTCTGTATTGAGATAAGAGAAGGGACAGTGGATAGTGCAGGAAACAGGGTAAGACTGAGGGTGAACCTCATGGAGCAACCCAAACCACTCAGCCATCTGTGCTCTTTCTTTTACTGCTTTTTAACTCCTGCTATCTCCTGCTATCTCCATATGACTCCAAAAATAAGCATGGGTGGGGCAAGTCGAACCTTGATGTATTGATTAACCTATGATCTAATCTATTACATTCTTTAATTACCCTTCCCCATTTTCTTAAAATGTAATGGGAAAAAGGTATATAATAAAAAGGTATAATAAACACCACAGGAAGAGCTGCTTATTCACAGGTGACAAGTTCATTCTTCTCAACAAATTTAATACATGTGCACACACACTCTCACAATTATACCAAAGAGCTAATCCTTCGCCTTAGCCTCACAAACGCACACACTCTCGCTCAGTGGGAGCTTGCGGCGATGTTCCAGGTGTAATTATAGAAAGTTTTGGCCTCTGATTACAGCTGGAAAACGGCTTTGACTCGTGTCTCTGCAGGATGTCCGCAGGAGGTTTTTCCACTTGTCCAACTAAGGTTATCTAACTTTAATGACTTTCTCCCTCACTATGGGGAAATGATGAAGTATGATTGGCTCACCTCAGTGACTAGCCCCTCTGGGTTAATGTTTGGCCCCCTCACTCCCTCTGAGCCTGGGAGAGTTGCAGGCGTACCCTCAGGTCATAGAGAGACCTTTTCAGGTCAGGTGTTTCAGACGCTTCAAAAGCTGTGAGAAATGACCCCAGGGCTGCTGAACTTCCTGCTGATCTCAGTGCAGGTGTTGTGAACATGGTGGGCGATGCATCAGTGGTAATGAACAGCTCCCACAGGTCTCTTTCTAACAGTCACAGGTTGTTACCTATGGGTGATTAACAGCATTAATGAAGGGAGTAGAAAAACCTAACGCTCTCCAACAAAGTGCTGTCCTCCTGTTTTTAGAACCAGTTGATTACAGCTCCATGCTTGAAATCCCAGCAGTTTCTGTGTAATATTAACAGAAAGGAGAATAGTGTTTGATCTTATGGAAGTCTCTAAATGGTTACTCTTGTGTGTTTTTCAGCTATCATGTATGTAATGGGAGCCTTGGGACCTGCAGCTGGATACCTGCTGGGAGGCGTCCTCATTGGATTCTATGTTGACCCCAAAACTGTCGTCAACATTGACCAGAGTGACCCTCGCTTTGTTGGTAACTGGTAAGGAAGCTTGTACATCTGTAGTAAAGCCTGTACTGTTTTCTTTGTTTCCAGTCCTTTGAAATGCATCAACTCTGTCTTCAAATCAGGTGGAGTGGCTTTCTCTTGTGCTCCATCGCCATGCTACTGGTCATCTTCCCCATGTTTGCCTTTCCCAAAAAGCTGCCTCCTCGCCACAAAAAGAGGAAAAAGAAAAAGATCAGCTCACCCGGTGATGTCTCCAGCGATGATGAAATGATGAAGGAGAAGTCCAGTAGTAAAGGTCAGAACGTCACCTCCTCCATGGGCTTCGGTAAAGACATCAAAGGTGAGGAAGAAATGATTTTATTGTCTGGATGATGTTGAAGTTGCCTTCATAAAGAGAGCGTGAGCTATTGATGTACAAATGGCCTATAATCCAATCAATGAACAGGATTAGTCTTCTTATCTAGCAGTGGGAGCTCCACTGAGCCCTTCTTAAAAGATGTTATTGATTTATGAGGGAGGCGGGTGTCCACACACACGACAAACGGAGCAGACAGATCAATCAAACAGTTTTTATAAATGTTCAGTTGAGTTAAGTTTTGTTTTTAGTTCAGCACCCTTGATTTTAAGCTAATTGCATTTCATTATCCATGCATGCCTGGCGTTAAGCGGCCTGCACCTGGGTCTGTTTTTATTGTCCTCATTTCACCAGATTTTTCAGGAAACTCCGGGTATTCCCTGGGAGAGCCCTCTGATTCAACTGAAATCTGCTCCAGTGTTTCCCTGTTTCCTCTTTTTTGACTGAGAGAAAAAACATCAGACAGCTCTCTCTCCCTCTACCCCGCTCTCTTAAATGAGCTCTCGAGGGAACTCAGTCACGTTTCCACGCACAGGAGTAGACAGACTGCAGCAGAGCAAATCTGTAGCAGACGGGTTTGCTCCCACTCTCTTTGTTTTATGCAAAATAACCAAAGAGAATTCTGAAATGGTTTTAAATGGGCGCATACTCATCGGTGCATGCTCATGTGCTCTCCCTAGACAGGATTTTGTCTCAGACAGCAGAAAACACACTGTAACTATGAATGCAGTACAGTTCCTCCAGATCAGCATTGGCTCTCCTGCTGTTTAGTGTGTCCCAGCAGGACGGTTTGGGCTGTTGTGTAAGCTCTGGCCAATTCTGCAGACTCAATGTTTGGATCTGTGATGTATTTTTGTTGCTGTGTTCGTCCTTTTATTTCGGTGTGTGTGTGTGTGTGTGTGCGTGTGTGTGTGTTTCTGTTGCATAAAGTCAGCACTTTCCCTGAAAGGTATGCTGCACTGGAGTGGCTGTTTTCATCAAGAATTTAGATTTGCCCTTGGGATCATCAGCAAACAGAGAGATATGCTAACATGAAACATTTCTGTTATGGAATCATAACCAAACACGTTGATAATAAAAGGTTCCAGACATGTTCACTGCAACCATGGACATTGCAAAGATTTTTATGATATTATGGATTTTTAGTATGAAAGCTGACAGACTACAACCACATGCTTTTTATTTCTAAGCTATTTCCACAGACACTCTTCCACCATAGACTGTAAAAAACATATACAGTCTTCTTATACTGTAGTCCGAGCCAAGATAGGAGCTTTTTCAATGGTTACAACATACAGTTGTGCTCATAATTTTACATACCCTTATAATTTATTGGCCATATTTCAAAGATTATGAACAATAACAAAAACTTTTCTTTCACTCATTGTTTGAGGTTGGGTGAAGCCATTTATTATCAAAAACAACTGTTTCTACTCTTTTCAAATCATGACATAATTAAGACAGGCAGTAGAAGCTGCTACATTTAGTCATCAGACTGTAATTTTAACCCAATCATCAGCTAAACTCACAGAAAGAAAATGATGAAATAGCAAGTGCAGCAGCCATCACAAGCCAGTGGCCTGATGATCTTAGGAGCAGCTGATGCAGATGTTCAAAGAAATTTGCCATCTGTGCCCCCGCCCCGACAAGATTACCACTGCTCGCAGGAATGAAGTAATTAGTATCACTATTTTATTCATACCTTTGATCAAAAGTAAAACTGACAGATGCAAACCGTTTCCCCACCTATAGCAAGATTAGTTGAATTAGTGCAGAGGTGGCTATACACATAGCGAGGCCCCGTGCCAGCCTCATGATAACCTCCCCAATAAAAGCCAGTTTAATCCACATTTCATGGTATTTCTTTTGTTCTTTCTTTGCTTTGTTTAAGGTGACAATAAACACTCATGATAGCCATGTGGCTTAAAGTTGTAATACCAGCCGCAACGTCTTAAACACTTTATGAGTTATAGTCACAGTGTAGACCGACTGCACCACCACAGACTCAGCAGACCTCATTTCCCCTCACATACAGAGATAGACACTGTGAGACTGACTGCACACAGAGGACAAAAATTGAGATTAAAATGATGAATTTTCAAACCATATGATAACGATATGATTTAGTTCGAACATCTTTAGTGTTGGCATACTTTTGTCACCATCTTCCGTCTTTTTCTTTATTTCACAGATACTTACAGTCAAGAGGAGACAGTTTGAATTCTTCTTGTCTTTTTTCTGAGAGTGATTAGCCCTCAAAGTTCAAATTCATTTGAATAAAGACGGTTTTGTGCACACAGGTGACCTATCTTCTTTAAGCTACTGATTTCTGTGTCTGATAAAGTGGCCGTCTCCTCTCTGGCCTTTTAGATTATAAACGCTAACAAAAGAAAAGGATTAAATTACCTCTCTTTGGTTTTCTGTCCGGACTGTAAGAAATTGTTTTGAACTGATGATTTATATCTTTATTTGTGGATCAAGGTTGTGGTCATGGACTTATTAGGCAACATAACAATCCAGACATCTGTTCCAACAGCAGCTTGTTCCAGATGGAGGTCAGCTATGACATGTAGTCTCTGCAACATGTCTCCTTAGAACATCACAACAAGCTGCTAAAACTACATCAGCTTTATCTTATGTAAAGAGCCAGCAGCTTGAATCTGAGGTCCCTGTGGACTGTGGAGAACCTCATTCTGTCAGACCTGCACCTGAAATCCTAAAGCTTGGTTTTTTTCAGATATGAAGGAGCGTGTTAAGCTTCAGGACCATGTTATGCGTAACCTTGATATTTTCATGCAAACTTTTCAAGTGCAAAAGAGGCACTTTGCAAATAACTTTCATCGAAGTTTAAAAACAACAGCAGACAGAGACCAATCTCCCAGCTTTCTGTCCCCCCTAATTTTTCACATTTTTGCAGTTTTCAGGATGATGTGATGGGCCTTGAAATGGAGACATAAGACAACTGGATGTTTTTAATTGTGGTTATTGAATGCAGGCTGAGTTTTTCATATCCAATTAATTCTCAATCAACTCAATAAGCAAGACGAGTGAAAACTAAGCAGGTAGAATTCCTAGTTTGACAGAACTGCAGGTTTTTTGTGACACACTGAGGAAATCTGCCTCGAAATTAATAACATTCATTTTGAGGAAGCATGATGAGAGTCAGATGGTGATGAATACAGGGATGATGATTCATTCAACTTCGTACAGTATACAGTTTTTGTACATTTCCAGGCAGTGTACAGAAATATGGATACATTGCACATCTAGAATGAGATGCTGTTATTTTTACATTTAGATTTCATGCAGAAATCTAACTTTCCTCTGGTTTGAAAAAGAATTTGTATGCATTTTTGCCTTGCTTGGCAGGGCAGAAGAAAAGAGACTGGGAAAGTTTTGTTCAAACCAGTGACTGCTGCCATGAGGTCGTCAGCCTCTGAATGTTGGGCAATAAACTACCAAGTCAACAAGTACGCTAAATCAGACACATATGGAGAATATTTACCGTTGGTTGATATTTAAGCCTCACTGTTCATCTTTATTTTGGTAAAATACGCTTTAAATATGCAAAGAACAATATAGAGCAGGTCTGTAACCATAGCTGTGCCCAAAAAAGTACAAGAGAGAACTGGTCGGGGTGCAGATGGCCTAGTGGATATGGCCGCGCACCATGAGGCTTGCCCTGGAGCGGGTGGCCTGGGTTCGATTCCCGCCTGTGGCCTGTTTCCCGCATGTCATTCCCCACTCTCTACCCCCTTACATACTCTATCCACTGTCCTCCACGATCCAATTAAAGGCAGAAAAGCCCAAAAAATATCTTTAAAAAAAAAAAAAAACGAATGACAAATTGAAAACGAGAATGAGATTCATTTAAGATTGTGAGTGAGATGCTTTATAAATGTCTCTAGTTTTTCCGTTGTGTTTATCTGTAAGCTCTATATCATGATACAGTTAACAGCTTAAACTTTCTGTATTCATTAGTGACATGCTGGGAATAGAGAAAGAATATTTTTTGTGAAAATAAACACATTTATCTGCAAAGCTCTGAAGCGATTGATGTGATTGTTGACATGGTCTAGAGAGTCCCCTTGACAGAAAGCATCTGCTTTTAAATGAAACCCTGTGAGGCCTTTCCTGGAATATTGTTCTGTTCTGCTTTTCCTCTGACAGAAATTGACATCTGAGTTTTATCTTCAGGGATGAATTGAGAAAAAAAAGTCATTCTCTGACAATGTGCAAAGCAGAGATATCCAACAGTTTCAATCTGCCCGGTGATAGTAATGTACTTACAGTTTGGTCATGTGACTCTTGAGTGACAGAGTGAGAGGGGGAACTGCATCATATCAACCAAATCACATGGAAACGGCCCTCCAGCAGGAAACATAAAGGGCATGTTTGCCCTTGTTGTGATGAACAGAGAATGACGACATTAAGGCTTGATGGATCTACAGAGCTTTGCTTGCTTTTGTCTGCCAGCAGAGATGCACATGATCCTCATACTTACAGGCTGTTGTTCAGTAAAGTTGCTGTTGGCTATATCATCTAGACTTTGTGTCTGGCTACATGAAATGGACACATATTGTAAATTGATGTACTGTTAACTTCTGTATTGTGTGACACAAGGGTAGCTATTCAGATGTGATAAAATGAGGTTAACTATGTGTTTTTGAGACGCACATTTGTGTCTTTATGTCTTTAACTTTTCTTGGGTAAACACTAGGTTTATTAGAGTCACAGTCAAAGCCTTGTTTTCCTTAATCACAGCTTTTCAGATAGGATTCCTCTTCTCCAGTAGAGTTTGGTTTGAGTGGGAGTGAGAGCCATTTTAAGAGCCAGATTGTCTGTTAATTACAGCGCCACAGTAATGAAGATCTCTGTCTTGTCTTGTTTCCTTTCCTCAGATCTCCCCAAGGCAGCACTGAGGATCCTCAGCAATATGACCTTCCTGTTTGTCAGCCTGTCCTACACGGCAGAGTGCGCCATCGTCACCGCCTTCATTACCTTCATTCCAAAATTTATCGAGTCACAGTTTGGCATTCCTGCCTCAAATGCCAGCATTTACACCGGTGAGTCTTTGTTTGTCTTTTTTTGATTCATTTGTTTTGGTACTTTCCTTTACAAACATATGGTTGTGTTGTCTAATAATTTCAGCCAATGATCCCATTGTGATGCCACCAAGGAAGTATATTATGAGGAAATGTTGTCGAAGGGTTCTCGAGGTTCTCACCTCCTTTCAAATATTTCTGCTGGTAAAACCTGTGTTTCCAATATTTTTGTTGATTTTTTGATATTTTATATGCCTCACAAATAAAACAAGGACATACAGGAACTTAAAAGACCAAGGAAACAAGCAAAAAAGCTCTACTCAGACAAGTTGATGAAAAATAAGTTAAGAAAAAAACAAGCAGAAGTAACCCAAAATTTCTTGCATTGCTGTCAGTCGCTTAGTAGAACCCAAATACGCTGCATATTAAATCTCCTAAAAAGAAGTCTATAATGGCAACAAGTTTAATTGATAAAAATCTGTTTAAAGCTAATGCAATACAGCGCTGTCCAATCAGTCTCTAATCAACCAAATAACTTCAAAAACACAATATGATAAACATGTTCTGAAATGCAATAAAATAGCTCAAAGAGTTTAATCAACCAGTGACCTTTCTGTTTTTCTCAGTTTTTTTCTCCTCAACTGTACTTTCTATTGTTTGTCTGTATTTTCTTTCATTTTCTTTTGCATATTCTTTCAGTGGTTGTTTTTTCAATAGTCTTCTTTTCCATTTTTGAGTTGTACTGCTTCCTCAAGATCTGATGTGTTACTTTTAAGCTTACTGCCTCAAAGTTAGCAAATAAATAAAGATTGATTGATAAGCCCTTCAGTCCTTCAACACAGCATTTCTGTTACACTGCTCTCACCATCTTGTACAGAAGGTGTCAAATTGCTGTTCTAGTTTGTGAATTTTACCATGTTCTGGCACTTTTTCATCCTGCTGGCTCAACTATTTACAGAGAAAAATTTGTGTTGCTTGCTCTAAAGGTGGGATGACTCTGCCTCCTGCACATAATACATTGATGCAATACACGTTTCAGGTTCTACATCACATTTAACAGAGTGTTTAAAACAGCTTTCAAATACTTCAACTGGCTTTAGATATTTGAGATCAGTGTAAACTCTCTGACTCCTTTTTTCTTTAACATACTCAGTTTATCACCCGGCTGAGACGACATTTGATACAGACCAATAAGTGTAAGATTTAATTTATTACACTTAAGCTTCTTATTGGCCTCATTGATTTATCCCTTCTTCCGTCAGTGCAAAAAAAGTCAGAAAGTCTCAGTGCTTTGTGAAGGTAGAGGGAGCAACTGAAGAAGTTTGCTTATAATTTACTTTCTTTGTGAAAGAAACTTGGAAAGAAATTTAAAATGACTTTAGAATCAAAGTAAGAAAACATTTTTATTTTTGTACAGTAATAAAGATGTCATTTCGTGGGTTAATTAAGTTGTCCCTGAAAATATCTGCTATTACACAAAACATTGGACCAATGAAGCTTAATAGCCCAGAGCAAACAGTTGATGAACAGTCATTCTTCCGTGCTGCAGGATTTACCAAACTTTTTGATTCCATATGATCAAATCTGTGAATAAATGAAAGAGGTAAATACAAAGAAGCAAATGTGTTTATACTGTGAGGATTAAAGTTGGAATCAGCAGGTAATCTTCCCCTCAAAGACACTTGTCTCTTTTTTAGTGAGCTTGTTTTTATTCTATGTTATGATTTTCCTTTTCTTTGTTCCCTGATCTCAGTCTTGAGGACACATGAACCATATGACCATATGTACCATTGTTCTGTACCTGTGTGAGCTCACATGTACTCTCGCCTCTTCATGTACTGACATAATGATTCATTGTGGACGGGCAGTGCTGTGACTCAGAGTCCTGCTTACTTTCATTCAGTGATGAGCTTTCATTACATCCACAGATATAACACATGAGTCTCTGTGGACTGTGGGAGACACATTATTCATAATGTGATCATGCATACACACACACACACACACACACACACACACACCACTTCTCAACTGCTTATGGAGGTTGTACAAAGAAAAAGACGAGTCCTAACACTGTTTCTGAGCTGGTGGTGCTAACACACTGGAAATAATCTAGATTCTGGATTATTATTACTGCGGGGTGCATGTTTCCCTCAGTTCTACTTTTGAATGAGAAAAGGTGTGTGTGTGTGTCCTTGTGTCTGCCACTTAACATATGGTCATTTCCAGACACACAAATACACACCCCCATACACAATACCATTGCCTCATCTCATCCGCTTGTTGCCAGGATACAGGGGTAAGGGCAAACGGGTGGTGTGGTTGCTATAGCTACCCAAAGGATGCCAAGCTGCTGAGATGTGATGATGGTTGGAGAAAAGGAGCAGGAGAAGGAGGAAGAGGAGCACAGTGACTCCTTCCTGAAGCAGACAGATGGACCCACCATGTGTGACATTTTCCTAATGATGGTTGGATTATTCTTAAGAACAAAGAGCAGACTTTAGTTTGAATATTTACGCTCCTATGGGAAGTTTTCTGTTTGTGTGGATTTTAGCGCCTCCTGTGGACAGAGCAGTACCCCTCATATCTTGGTACTGATTTTGTCCTGGTTGTAAGGGTAAGACACACAAGTATTTCTTACCAAAAAATACTTAATCTGAGCACAAGATCTGGCAAGGACCACTTCGAGCAACATCAGCTGAAGGTACTCACTTAAACGGGTATAAAGCTGCCAAAACTTTGTGAAGTTAATCAGTGAGCCTCAGTGAGCCTCATTGAGGCCTGTTGTTGCACACACACACTCACACACCTTTATACAAGTTTATACCCCACCATTACTAGTGTTAACAGCAGGATTACTGTACCTCTTAGGCTGTTTTAGAGTTGGCAGATGTGGTGCTCATGTGTTACAGACTAAGACAAAAATATGCAAAGAGAACAGATGTTTAGGGATCCTCTGGAAAAGTATGATAGAGATATACAGCAAATTTAGATCACTGTTTATGTGGAGTACAAGGGCACTACTTAAATTTGTGAACAGTTGTCCAGGAAGCTCCCAAACTATGATATTCTGCACCTGCCTTGTTTCCATGGGACATTTAGTTAATTGACAAAATTAAACAGTTTTTCAAACTTTGTGGTCTTTTTTGAGACACCAAGGTTATACATGCTAGCAAGCAGTTTGTGGTAATCAGTTTGCACAAAACTGCATTGGAATAAAAAAGTTGAATGTGTTCAAATGAGTAATAACAGTGGTGGAGAAGTCCATCATACCATTGTCCTTTGACACAGTATGTCAGCACATCTGTGGGAAGACGAGCACAAAACACAAGCAAACACAGTAAGTCAAAAAGAAAACATGTCAAAATACAATGAGCGGGAGTCTTGAAAATTACTATCTTGATGGGTGTGTATCATGCCAGGTTAAAGAGCCGCCACTGCTACATGCTCATTAGATGTTTCTACAGAAATAGCACAGTAACACGTCTGACACGCCTCCCTCAGCTGCAGCTTCTCCATGCTACTTTCTCTGCTCCACTTGTTTGACCGACTGTTTGGCGGCTTTCAACCTCAGCTCCTGTTCCTTTCAAACATGTACCCTATATATTTCATTAATGCTATTCTTTTACGTTAAATACCTTACTCCTCTTTTCAAGCTGCAAAAACGTGTTAGCATAGCATGTTTAGCTGTCTGAGCTTCTCTGACTGAAGTGCTGTGTAAACGATGAGTAATGAAACGCATACAGAAATATCTCAGTTACATTCATGCAAATATAGCAGTTAATCCAGATGAGATACATGTAAATCATTCATGTTGAATTGAACTAACATTGGGTGTGTGTGTGTGCCTTATGTCACAGTGCTATGATATCTGCTTTGGCTGTGTAGATGTTTAATCCTGCAGAAAGCACCAGGTTTTAGCACAGAAAAATGCACTTAAGGGATAATATTTTGTCACAGCTGTCGGTCATTCTGCTTGCACCGAATGTGCTTAGATACACACCATGTCTCTCCCTCTTTTTCTTTCTCTTGGTGGCTGTTTTGCACACCAACACACATGCATTCACACAGAAGAGGCAGGATACGGGTGACATCTCTCTGTACTCTGATCTCTTCTCTGCTGATCCTCTTTCTCTGACGACCCTCCACCCCCACTGGCTGACCCTGTAATGCTCATTACCCGCCAGCGAGTTCCTGTGGTCGGGCTAGAGAGTGGCCATGTGCAGCCTTCCCGAGTTTTAACTCCTGGGCTATGACACTCTTCCATTCTGCCAGTTTCTTACATCTTCATGCTGTCAATTAGACCACCTCTGGTGGAATGGGAGCACGTGTCACAGCCTGAACTGACTCACTGTTAGCCTGTAGCGTAGCCTAGTCACATTGAAACCCAGAAGAATTTTCTCATCCTTTCTTAGCTTAAAGACATTCTTGCTTTAACATTAGAGATACGCATGTTCCTTTTTCTGGTATCTGTGCTCGACAAGACATCATACAGACTCTTGAAAAACCCTGAAACATTAACATTTTCTCTTGCTTGTTTGTGTGTGAATTCCTGAAGATCAGAGGCTTAATCCATGTTGTCATGAACTCAGTCATGATCCTTTGCAATTGATTCACTGGTAACAAACGTGACACTTAACTGCTCTATTTTTGTTCTGTGTGCAAAACTTCTTGATTAACACACACTTGTGCCTTTCTCTGAACTCTCTCTCAGGTGTGATCATCGTACCCAGTGCTGGAGTTGGCATCGTGCTGGGCGGCTACATCATCAAGAAGCTAAAGCTCGGCGCTAGAGAGTCAGCCAAACTGGCCATGATCTGCAGCGGCGTGTCCTTGCTTTGCTTCTCCACACTCTTCATCGTAGGCTGCGAGAGCATCAATTTAGGAGGCATCAACATACCGTACACCAACGGGTAGGGATATCTCAATGTTAGATCTCTGTTCATATGGGCTGACAACATCAACAACAAAATGTGTTTGTTCAGGTACAAGCTTTAACTTTACAGACATCTACAGACTTTCCTCAGACTGTATATGTTGTTATATGACCTACAATATTTTCAAATAGCGAACATTAATAGTTTTTCTGACTTAAAGGTAGGGTCTGCAGGATTTTTCTGAGAAATAAAATGTCAGCTTTTACAGAAATAATCCTGCTCCATTGTCATCTTCAGCCGAATTTGGATGTTGTGTTAACAAACAGTAACAAAAATTCCCTCAGACCCTACCTTTAAGAAAGTCAGGCAAGTCACTAAATCACAAGAACAGGTGCAGTTCAGTGGCCGCATCAGCTGACCTGATCTCCCTGTGAAGGTTGATTCTGATTTTGGGGAAATACATAAACGTGTTGTTTATTAAGGTTTGTACCCTTTTCATATTTTTAATTTAGAAAAAAATAACAGGCCACATCTCTCAGGCCATATTTCTGGTATCAGTCTCTGGAAACACACATGGATGTAAACCGCCTGCTTAGCAGAGGCAGTGCTTAGAGTCCCACATGTACTTCTTTTTATTTCCAAACCCCACAAACCATCCACCATGGGATGAAGTATGTGTGGCTGGAATACTGTCATCATTCCCATCATCCTCATGTGTTGTGGCGTTGTGTTTGACTGTGAATGACTAATTAGCAACACTGGCATCTGCTCTCGTGGCTCCAGTGAATCACTCTGCCACCTCTATTTCTGAACCTGCAGCTTGAGGAGGCATCAGCAGCCGAGTTAACAAACCGTCATCGGATGTGTCAGGCCCCGCAGACAGAAATACTGCGGACGTCTGTTGCGCTTACACACAGTTATAAACACACACGGAGGCAGACAGAGGCAGCAGTATCTGGAGTCGACCTTGGAGAAAACACCACTACTGCATTTAAAATCTAATTTCTAATTTTTGAATTTTTAGGTAAAATAAACTTTAATTGAAAAGTCAAAGTTATTTATGCATGCATACGTCTTCAGGTGAAACGGATCATACATTGGTCCGTTGTTGCATCAGAGGAGATCACATGAAGGTGAAGCTACTGAACCTCTGTGAAATTTACTTTTCACACAGATACATTAATCAGGGTGATTATTTGCCAAATAGTCTCTGTGCCCTTTAAAGCCCCCGAGCTGACCCATTAATAACACAAGTCTTTGTCTGAGCTGCTGTTTATGGAGGGGTCAACAAGACGTGTGAGCCGGCGGGGCTTCTCATTATGAAGAGCACTGCTTACTGCTCACTGGTGGCACCCACATGAGGAATGCTCAGCCCAAACCCACCCTTTGTGTCACCAGTCTAGACCCAACTGTCCCCTGCAGACACGCTGGAGACTATTTGACAAATAAAGGACATGGCAGACTGAAATGTCCCAAATATTTCCAGAGTGGAGCACAACATCAAGTTATGTAATATTCCTGAAAGCCTGCTGTATTGTCTGAATTAAAAGATGCTACAGTTAAAAAAATTATGAATTAAAGCTGCCAAACCTACTCTGAATAAAAGCTCAAATTTGTTTTGTATTCAGTGCCTGCGGGGCTAAATCACATTAAGCACTCCTGGCTCTGTGTTTGGGTTTTTATAAAGTGCAGCCAGCACACAGAGACACAACATCTGGAGGGTTCAGCGAGGGACAGGCTCCAGGCTGGGGTAAAAAGGACATGTTCAATCACTGCAGCAAGTTTGGAAATCCAACAGGGCAGTTTTTTTTAGCACACATACAAACACTGTCTCTCTTTGTCCCTCAGGGTGTCTGGAATGTGACACTGTTATGTCAGGACAGGCTCAAACGTGCTCCCCCCTGTGACAAACAATATGGAAATCAGATAACTTAAACAGTGACGCTCTGATTTATTTTCTTACAAGTACCTCGCTATCCTTTGAAAATTCTCAGTAGCTGAAACAAATGATCACAGAAACATTCAGGAGGTGATGCCCTGACACTGTTGGTTTTGTCAGTCCCCGGCTGTTCCGCAGGGCTCACAGTGAAGCCTCGCAGAGAAAACCCTGACTCGCTCCACTGCTCAAGCTTCAGACGAATGCAAAGTCCTGTTTAGCTTACAGCCAACCGTTCCCACACTGCCTGTCAATCCCTGGGAGGTGTTACTTCCTCAGCCCCCCCTCCCCTTCATTTCTATTCTTCTATCATCACACATCACAGCAGCAGGGAGGGCTGGATTAAAGTTAATTAAAAGGATTAGGTGCAGAAGCTTAATCATGAGACAAAGACTACAGGAAATATTGTTTGTTTCAGCTCACTTACATTAAAAAAAAATGGAATACAAAAGATCCTAACATTGAACCAAACATTGCTGGTGAGGTAAAACAAGGTGAATCAGAGCTGCTCCTGATCAAGTTTTTCTGTCTTGTTGCTGTTAGAGCCTGTGAAATCTACTTTCTACTCAGTCCATAAACACTGTATTCTGTATCCTGTCTTCTGTGGAGTGTCTTCTTCACATGTCAACTTCACTTTGTAGTTTTCTCTGTCCAACTCTGTTTGTGTCTCTAATCCAGTTGCGTGTCCAGAAATGGCACAGGCATCCTTGAAATCTGATAAACCACCCTGAGTCCCTATGCCTTGACTGTATTTACAAACCATACAGTCTAGACCTGCTGATTTTTTTTAAGTGTCCTGAGATAACATTTGTTGTGAATGTGCACTGTGGAAGTTGAGATGGAGAGATGTTAGAATCAGCAGTTTGAGCTGTTTCAACGGGTAGCTTTTTTTACTCTAGCACTTTTCTTTTAGTAGGTACTATAAACTGTATTCCCACCTCTTTCTGGTAGGGGTGTATAGTAGAGAAATCAACCAACTCAAAAAGGCAAGAAAACTCCTGCCCACTGTCTGACGCATCACTATTCAATGTTGCTTTTTTGTAGCTGTGAAAAACAATGTATCACTTCATTTTAAAGGGTTTATTATTCTGTATTTTCACATATTCCAGACGTTAATATCAAGAAACAATGCTGGCTGACCCTGCTAAAAGTGTGTAACTTTTCAAACCACTACATATTCAAATGTTGTAGAAATGACTGAATCTGTCTGTGAACTTCTCACAACTGCCTATCCTAAAATAACGGCAATATATTTATGCAATTTCCACAAGATATTCAGGAGATCTCCACGAGACTTTCTTATGGGGCTGGGTAGCTTAGGAACTGCACGATTTGAGTCAATTTGGATTCTTAAGGTTCAGTTCGATTTGATATTGATTTAATTGCTTCAATGTTGATTCAGTAAGAAAGAAAATACACAAATAATCAGAGTTGCTGTTGACGTTTAGATTTTTATTTCCATGCTCATAAAGTTGGTGGAGCTAGCTTTACTCTGCTGCTCGCTTTGGTTCCCATTTTGTTGTTGTTTTGTTTATATAGGCTCCCAACCACACAACGGGAATAACACGCACAGCACCCCCTACTGGTCAGGAGATGAAACCGTTCAGTGGATTTGCTGAGTCAGTATTAAATTGGGCGGGGAAATATTGTGATGCATCAATTAAGCATTATTTTTACCCACCCCTACTTACTTAATTATCATTGATGGAGGTAATTATATAAGGATCTCCTCACTGGTTCATGACATACTGGAGGAGCAAACCTCAAATATTCAAAGTTCCCCTACAGCTCTGCCTTAAATGGGTTTTAAGAGGACAGGCCAACCAGAGAGAAGGGGGTTTGTGGAGCTGGGAGTTTTAAAGAGACAGCAGCTGATTTGAGGCAGAAATTAGGGTTTACTAAAACACCAACATTAGAAAGTTTGACTTTTTTTAAGCTATACATGACACACAGCTACTACAAGATACCATGGAGACAGTAGAAAGCCCCCCAAAAAGCACAACACTTCTTTTTTAACAGTATTTAGTATCCAATAAACAAGCACAAAGATTCAGATTGTTCCTCCTTTGTTGGGATCAAAAACCTAACAAGATAAGAGGCTTGTACAGAAATCAGTCTGCGCTTCAGACTAAAATTTCACGACTGTTTTCCAGGTAAATTGTATAATGTGTTTTTTTCCGTCTGTCTCTTCAGGCCCACCCTGACGATGACTCACAGGAACCTGACGGGCAGCTGTAACGTGAACTGTGGCTGTAGAATCCACGAGTACGCTCCAGTCTGTGGCTCTGATGGCATCACCTACTTCAACCCCTGCTTGGCTGGATGCAGCACTGTGGGCAACGACAGCACCGGGGTAAACACGCACACGCACACAGAAAAGCTATTGTAACAGCTTCATTGTCGGATTGCCGGAATCTAATTCCTTGCACTTGAAGAATGATTCAATTAAAGTCCAATGAAAACAATTCTTGCCAAATTCTTCTCAAAGAAACATGAATCATCACAAAAGACCGTTTACATACACACAACTTGTTAGCCAGACAATCTCCTCCCCAAACAGGAAGTGTCAGACCTCCACTACAATGGCTGATCAGACATTATCACTGCTTGAGGAAAAGAAATTTCTGGATTCTTTGTTTGGATTTGTTAGGAGAACATCACTGGTGCCACCCAGTCTGTGGGTGTTTGTTTGTGTGGTTTTTCAGAGAGCTCCAACATCAGCAACACTTTGATGTGATCAGCCAAATATTTTTGCCATTTTTGAGAAGAAAGAAGTGGAACTGCAGCTATTAATGAACATAAAAAACCTTCAATCACATTCTTGTTTTTGGCTACAGATCAGGAACTACACAGACTGCGGCTGCGTGCAGAGCAGACAGGTCATCACGCCGTCCTCGGGCGGTCAGGTCAACCAACTGCAGCTTGTCATTGTTAAAACCTACCTGAACGAGAATGGATACGCCGTGTCGGGGAAGTGTGACCGGACCTGCAACACCCTCATCCCTTTCCTCATCTTCCTCTTCATAGTCACTCTCATCACCGCCTGTGCCCAGCCCTCTGCCATCATCGTCACACTCAGGTGAGAGAACCTTACCTCTGAAGGCTGTTTTACTTTCTCTGTTTGGACTCTCTGTGCCTCTGTGTGGATGCATTGACTGGATTTGTCTCGTTTACATGCTCTCTGTCTCCTCTCTCAGGTCTGTTGATGAACAGGAGAGGCCTTTTGCTCTCGGCATGCAGTTTGTGCTGCTGCGAACTCTTGGTAAGCTTCTGAATATTTGCTCTATGGCTGTTTGTATATTAAAGGTAATAGAAAAGTTTTGAAGTTGAGTTGGATTGTCTATTAACTAATAATAAGAGTACATTAATCATCATTTATGTCAACTGAAACCATTTGAGTTAATTTCAAACTCTACCATGTAACATTGAGATGATATTTAAAGCTACATCAGTTTTCATGTATGTACACAGGAAAGTAAACTTCATTCACCAGGCTCGGCCTTATAGTGACAAAAAAATGTCGCTGACAATTTTCTGTAAATTTCCAAAGGGTGCTGAAAAAATTTGCAGTTCAGGAAAAAAAAAGATTCTGTGAATTATAAACTTTAAAAAATGAAATTTTGAATGAGTCATGACTTTAATCTCTTCTTAGCTGTATCTTAATAGGTCATAAATGCAAATGTTACATTTTAAAAAAGGCTCAGATATTCAGTGATTTGACAGGAGCTTGTCATGCAGCTTGTCATGTTTTTTTACTTTCTTTTAAAGTCTGTATTTTTCTCCAGCTGGTCCATAACCCACTTCTCTAACACTCCTGTTTCTTCAGCTGTAATATTCTCCTCTTAACACCATACCATTTAAAAGCAGCTCTGTAGTGGACCTCAGTGAACTCTTGTGTTGATAAGTGTAAAAAAGCCTCCAGGGTGAGCGAGCTCTGCTGTAACACGCCTCTGGTTTGCTCAGTATGTACATAAAGCTGTCACTTCATCTCCTCTCTAAGCGTCCTAACATGTGTGCATCAGGGTCAGGAGAGGGAGAGGCTGTGCTTTAACAGTTTAGTCTGAAAAATGAATAATCACTTTATTATCCCATCTGATGCAATCCTGAAGTACAGCTCTGCAATCGTATTTGAAATTCAGCTCATGAGCTTCTGTTTTTGCGGAGCTGTGCCAAAGAGAGGCTGATTAAACACTTAAACATTCACACCTCTTTGAACGTGTGCTGTGAATGGTTGGGTTGGTTTGATTTATTGGTTTAAAAAAAGAAGGATAATGCTACATTTAAATGAAAAGCAAGAGTTGTGATCCTGATAAAATAGTGTCACCCAGTGGTGGAACACAGGTCCTACAATGCACTCAGCTTCTTCTAGTTTGTAGGGTGACCATATTCTAAAAACCCAAAAAGAGGAACCCCCTACCTGTCCTCTTGGAAAGAACACCCAAAAATATACAAGCACAGCAAAGTAGCCACATAACCTACACATTTATTGAAACACTTCTGTTTGGTTTGAATTGAAAATTTTCTATGATGTAACATAAACAATGTATTGAAGCCGATTTCTGCAGGTAAATAATTTAGAAATTGAAAAATTGGCTTTGTTGAGTCTTTCTTTTAGCATATACTAAATTAATTTTTAGGATAATAGGAACCATTTAGACATTTTTCTCAAAATTTTGACTTTTTATTCTGAATTTCGACTCGTCCCAGAATTTTGACATTTTTTGTTGTAATTTGAAAGAAAAATACTTTATTAATCCCAAAAAGTAAAATTCAGATGTTGACTTCATCTCAAAAATTTGGCTTTGAAGCCACAAATTTTGACTGTTTTCTCATTACTTAACTTTTTTAACTCAGATTTTGCAATATTTTCTCATAAATTTGTCTGTTTATCTCAAAATATTGCCTTTTTCTAAAAAAGTATTTGACTTTTGTCTCAACACATTTGGCTTTCGAGCTAACTATTCTTCATCTCATCACTTTGATTTAGCCCAAAATTCTTACATTTTTACCATGGTTTTTTTTCAGCAGAAACTGACTTTTTCATGTTCTTCTTGAAGGTTCTTCAGGAATCCTGAAGTAATGAGTTACTTGTACTGATTTTTACCAGCTTGTTGATTTTTTTTTTTTTTTTTTATCTCAACTCGTGTTCGTAGTAAGAATTTAAGGTATGACTGATTTTGTTCTGCAGGTTTTGAGGTTGTAATCTCTCTCCTTTGCAGCCTACATCCCCACACCTATCTACTTTGGCGCTGTGATCGACACCACTTGCATGCTGTGGCAGCAGGACTGTGGCGTGCACGGCTCATGCTGGGAGTACGACGTCACCTCCTTCCGCTTCGTCTACTTCGGCCTGGCTGCCAGCCTCAAGTTTGTCGGCTTCATTTTCATCTTCCTCACCTGGTACTCGATCAAGCACAAGGAGGAGCGGGCCGAACGCTGGCGCCAGCGCCTGCCTCCCCTCGGCACTGTCAGCGAGCTCATCTGCCACGCCGGTGGCCACAAAAGCCATGCTCGCACTCGTTCCTGCCCGGTCTTCATCCTGCCGAGACCTGACCCGCCTGCTGCCTTGCTGCTCAACCGCGGTCACAGCAGCCTCAGCTGCCCCGGCAACACCCTCAAAGCAATAACCCCGCCCATCCTGCTACCACATCACCACAGAGGCTCTGCCCACGTCTGAGGGTGACAACACCTTCCTCTGGGCTTCGTCGTGACGTGCCTTCCTGTTTGTGTTTCCGCACCACACAGTGTCTGCTCCACCGATCGGACACCAGGCAGGGCTCCAACCCTGCTGCTTGACTGACAGGCAGAGACGCAGGTGTGCCCACCTCACCTTAAGGGCTGCTCATTGTCGTTTATTGTAACAGGAGGCTGACAGATGTTCTTTTACTCTGAGCATATCATCAGCTGCAGCCACACAGACAGCCAGACCTCCACCTCAAGGTTTGGACGATGTAAAGACATGGTCACATGGTGCTACTGTTAGCGGGCAGGGCATTACAATCTCTGAACAGACATCTAAAGCACAAGTGACAAATCTGTACTATGCAAGATCCAGTGTACAGCTCCTCCGTACTCAGTACTGTACAGCTCCCTCTCTATTCTCCTCCTCTGTCTTCCCTCTTTCATTCACACACCATCATGTTTTCAGCTGACTCTAGATTTCTGTTACAGTCTGAGCTTTTCACATATCAGCCATCTCTTCATAACGAAGCCATTCCATCTGTCTGATTTTTCCTCCTTTTCCTTCCTTTTTTCGTAACGGTGCCTCTCAGGCTGTTTCGGCCAGTCCAGTATACAAAGCTAGCTACCAGGTGACACGCTAGCTACTGAAAAAGCCAGTCACTGTCCTCTCTGTGGGCGACGTTAATCTACTTTGTTTTCTTAAGCTTTGTATTCAGGAACAACTGGAGACAAAGTCCCTCGCCTTGGAAAGGTAGACATGTAGCTTAAACTGACAAAAGCACCAATGGTATCATGTTTAACGACGTCAGGGAGCAGGACATCTTTTTTTCCTTACTCGTTACTCTGTCATTATTTCAAAGTGTTCAGGATAAAGGAATAAGAACGGTGTCTCATCTCTGACCATGTGCTGAAGCTACTGTACGTCCAAAAAACGTGATATTACTTGAAACTGGAAACATGATAGACTCAGAACACACTGCAAAAAGCTCTTTTTTCTCAACAAACTGAGTTACTACAAAGCAAAATTAGTTTTTATCTAATTTATTGCATCAATGAAAAAGAGAAAAGATGCATCATTTTGGCTTTGTTTGATAGCTTCTCCATTTTAATGGTCATCAGATGTACATAGTAGTTATCTTGTAGATTAGGCTTTAATGATTAGTGCGGAAAGCATGTAAAAAACAAAAAAAACATGAAACCAACTTTTATCAGCAGGAGTAACATGATGGGGGTTACTCCATTTCTGGGTGTTTGGGGCCCTCTAGTGGACAGAGAGATGATTGTGTGAAGGCCAGTGAATGTTGCTGTTTGTCAGACCTACTGTACAGTGAAATTCTTGGTTAAAAGGTTAAAATTTAAACTTAACCACTGCACTGAATTTAGCTCTCCTGGCATAAATGATCTACTGTACGCTTCATGAAAGCCACAGATAAGTTATATTCTGAGTTTTGTTTCACAACAAAAGAGTTTCTGATTTCCCATTTAGTATCTCCTGAGTTGACCTTCCTTGCAATGGAACAGGACTTGTTGGCTGAGAAAATGCAAAATGTGACAATGATATCACAAAGTGAACACAAAAGGTCATCACAGGCACATGATTTGAGAAAAAATATATTTTAAAGTTTTTTTCTTTAAAACAAGTTTAATAAAGTCATTTTATCCAGATTTTGATCACTTTTGCTGTCATCTATTGAAACTTTACAAAGAATGGAGAATCTGCTGCAGTGAAATATTTTAAAAGTTAATATTTTTGACCAAGATTCATGGTGTTATGCCAGGTTCAGATTATCAAGTGTTATCAAGTGTAACAGCAGTGACTGATTTTAGTACCCTTCTGACGTAGTACCTCAAATGACATATTCAGTAGTGATCATCATGTAAATACTGACAGAGCAAATGAAGTGTATTATTGAGCTCACACATAGTTAAGAGCATATTTATGAACTAATCCCATCCATTGTAGACTAAAGTATAAAAAGATAAAACTTAAGGCTTTGACAAACAAAAAGAATCAAAAGGGTGTATTTGTGTCATGGTGCCTGAACAGTATTACTCACACGGAGTTTTATTCATGTCATGTGGGGAGGGAGTTGGGTTATACAGTGCTCTTTTTGCTTCTGTCAAAAGGATGGACAATTTTTCCTACCCAGAATGCCCCTCTACTGTACACCTGTGATGATTCTCTGCCTGTCCTCTTGTCTGACTTCTTACTCTATACAGGAAAACCAATGGAGATCCTTTAATATGTCATTAATTTTGTAAAATTTGTAGCTGTTCATGGAATTTAACACAAAATGGGTATGCCATGTTAGAAATAGAAATATCAGTTACCAATAAAAACCTTTTTTTCATCCAAATTACCAGTGAAAGTGATGAGGGGGTTGGGCAGAGAATCATCCAGCCACACTAAACTGAATATTACTGTTAACTTACTTGGAAGCGTCCTGCTGCTCAGATGCCTGGATTACTGCTGACAGACAACTTCAGGTTGACTGTACATTGTTGCTTTAAGTCATTTACCTTTTGTCAGTTTTTGAACTGAAATTGAATTTTCTGGACAGAACAGAAGCTGCATTCTGGAAGTTGAGCTCTTATCGCTTTTGTTTCTCAGGAGCAAAAGTCTAATTGATGTTTGTGAACATTTGGTTTACAAATGCCTTGAATACTTGATATTTGTCATTAAAAAATTGTGAAAAAATCAACTTTTCTGATTGTGTTTTCAACAGAAACATCACAAGGCAAAGTGGTTGGTTGAAATGGTTTATTTTTGAACAGTCCGCGGCTATCCGGGAACCACACTTTGTCCAAACACTTCTACACACACACTGTCAAAACCATTTTTCAACACTTGAACCATGAGGAGAGATGAACGACTGACAGAAATGTTACTCAATTTGCCCTCCATGGTTTAGACATACAGAATGATATGACTGTGTGCAACACTAAACTCTGGATTATCAAAGCACTACTTCGTACATCAACCGATCAGCTGATACCACTTGGTTTTTCCAATCAAAAGTTCCACAATGAACATTTCCTAGAGCTGTGCTGATTGTGTGAGCATTTGCTTGCAATTAGTCACAAAGATTTTAGTAATGTTAAAGATGAATAAGCTGTTTTTGCTTTGCTGGTATGGTGTAAAAGCTTCCTGGTAAGACAAATGAATAGAACAACATACGTGATAACTTACATGATTGTCTAGACAGTTGCTGTTGTTGGATAAAAGCAGATGAGACAGGTTTTAAAAAGCAAAGTCAAACATGGGAGTTCAAGATTTATAAATACTTCCTATTTAATAGTTTTGTTTGTCTTGCTGATGTGGATTTGGTAACATTTTTCCAAAAAAGAAAGAGTAAAAAAAAATATTTCATAAAAAATGAGTTGATGGACACAGATTTAATCTCCACACACAGTGGAGGGCAAACATAAAAGTGCATTTGGGGTCAAATGTTGCATTTGTTTCAATATGTGAGCCAGCAGTGTTCTTATGAAGCGCCCTGTTGCCAGGCAGATTTGAGATTATTGAATTAAAGGCTGTAGAGTACCCAAAGCTAACCACTCATTCAGATGGTTTCACCACGCACACTTGTTTTTCTTAAAAACATATATTAAAAACATCAATGGTGTTATCTGTGTGGGATCAGTCCATTTAATCCCATCCCTCAAGTTTAGCTGCATTAAGGCTTTCTCTGTTCTAAATATAGATTTAAAAAAACATAACACTGTTTACTAATAAGTGTAGGCACCTGTAAAAAAATAAACAAATTTAATACTCATACAACTTTGACTGAGGTGACATGACTCGCCATTGCTCTTGGTGAGCCCATCACCCAATCACCGTGTCTCTGCGTCTCTATGGTGACCAGCAGCCCATTGGCTCGTTGGTCAGTGTCTGCGTCTGCCTCAGATGGTCTGATTGGAGGATGAAGGCAGAGAGCCGCTGCCCTCGTAGTCCAAATTGAGAGGCAGCGTGTGCAGTACCAGCCCAACACTCTGTGGAGTGCTGCTCTGTGAGGGTGGGGGGCTCCCAGGGGTACTGGTCTGCACATCAGGTCTCAGAGTCTGTGGGGAGAAGGGGAGGTAGCCTTGGGCTTTGAAAATGTCCTCCTCTTCTTCCGGATCAAGGCCCAGGCCAAGACCCTGAGGGTCTGTTTCAAATCCATGCTGCGACTGCAGGCTGTGCGTGCGCAGCAGTCTGTCGTGCCTGGTCTCCAGCTCTGTCAGTCCGTTCCCGCTGAACACGTCTCCCTCTAACTCCTCCAGCTGCTGCGCCCATGTGTCGCTTTGGAAGAACAGCCTGTCTCTCCTTGGACCTGCTGATGACGCTGACGTTACAGACCCCCCAGGTCCGTCCTTTAGTTTCTCAGGAAGCTCATTGACAGATTCTAGTTTCCTTTCCAGTGTGGACCTGGGAGTGGGTGTGGGTGGTGCTGGTGGCATTGTGGTGGGGGCGGGGGTGGTGGGGTGGGCCTCTGGTGCCAGGCTTGGCCAGACGTCGCTGGCTGAAGCCGAGGATTCTCCGCTGCCCTCTTCAAGGCCTCCACCCCCGGCCCCGGAGCCCAGCTCTGGCAGGGTGGAGTCGTCAGGCTCGTGAGTTCGGTTGGATTTGTTTAAAACGTGTCGCAGTGCAAACATATTATCTACATCCTTCTGGAAGTTGGCCCAGTTGTCTGGGCTGGGGCTGTAGTCAGGCCTACATTCATAAAGGCTTTCGTTTATGCTATACAGATCCTCCAGTCCCTGCCAGTTCACCTCCTCGTCCGTCAGGTTGGGCAGCTTAACCCTGTCGTCCGTCCCACACGGGCTGTGAGCTGCCAAACAGAGAGAAACAGAAGCTTTAGAGACGAGGAGCACAGAACAGGGAGCTCTTTTCAGGTTTACTCAGACACCATGCAGTCATGCCCAGCCTCCTGCTCTCACTTCAACAGCCAGTTCTTAGGGATTTGATGCCCCAAGCAACACACACACATGTACACACACACACACACACACTTCAAAGCTGCATTAGATAAAGTAGATGAACACAGCACCCACACAAGCCAAAAGCTCAAGCCATGAGTAGCGCGAACACATGCTGTCTTAGAAATTCAATTCAGACAGACTGAAAAGAGAAAAAAACATTTATTAATCCATCACAAAGACTAGCACACTGAGCAGCACAAGAAAAATATGATGGCAAAGATAACCAAAGGCCTGGACATGATTGAAATGCAAAGTGAGGCAACCTGGAATAAAAAGGAACTCAACAGAAAAAGAAATAATGCTGAAAAAAAGAGGAAGATGCTGAGGTGAAAAATCAGAGAAGCTTGCTGCTGAATGCCGTATCCACGGAAAACAAAACAGAAGTCTATCATAAAGAAAGCCAAAACAAATCTCAGCAAAAAGCTAAACCAAGCTTCTGCTTTATGTCTGCAAGTGAAAACTGAGAAAAAAGAAGTGTAATTCTATTTTAGAATTGTCTGGTAAAATCCTCTTTTGTGTGTATGTGCTGCTGCTAAAGAATGCAGATGGTTGCACGATGGCTGAGAGACTCACAGAAAGGAGAGGCTCGGTCTCCTCTTTGACCACTTTCGGTGCTGCTGCTGCCTGGTAAGCAGGTGCCAGAGACACAAGTCGAAAGGGAAGAGATCAGTGGGAGCACAGAGGTCAGAGCAACTTGTGCGTCCATTCTACCACAAACTACTGGCCATGAGCAGATGTGTGAATGTGATGAGATGTGTGATGGGTCGTTTGTGGACGTGGCTTACGTGGCATGGTGGGTGATGTTAAAGGAATAGTTCTACCATTTAGGTAACTCACGACATTTGTTTCTTTCTGAGTGTGAAGGTGAGAAGATCAATGCCAACAATTAAACAGTTCATGTATAAAGCTACAGGCTTGGAAAAGTTAGCCTAGCTTAGCTTAGCATTATGACTTTAGGTAGTGGAAACCTGCTAATTTGCCTCATGGTGAAAGGGAATTGTTTTTTCATTCTGTTGTGTTGGGTCAGGTTAGCCCTTTACTGAATTTTAGACCCTATGCTAAGCTTATTTAAGCTCACTGTTGCTGGCTGTAGCTCTATTCATGTACATCATGGATGGACAAAACAGTTTTTGCCCAGTTAGCCCCCATGTAAAAACAAAATTTTGTTTCCATGTGAAAAGTTGAATATTGTAGCAAAGCTAGCTCTTTTTGTGCTATACATTTTTTCATGCTAAGCTAACTTCTTTTGTCTGATTTTCAAGTTGTTTCCTCTTTTCAATCATGATACATCAACTGGCTTGACATTCCCATAATAGCTTTTATGTTTTAGTTTTCTCTGTGTTTTTTCTTCTTTTTAGTCAGACTAGCTTATTTTGCTCGCTGTCAATCTTTATGCTAAGCTAAAGCCCAGTTATCCAGTTATATTTTCAATAGAACAATAATCCATCTGCTCAGATTCACCTGTGAAGGTAAAAAATCATCATTTTCAGTACGATTTTGCCTCACAATGTAGGAAGGCCATCTTTTTTGCCTATTAATGCTAAGCTAAGTTGACTGTCATGCTATCGCCTGAACAACTAACACAACCGATATCCTTAGTCTCAATTTTTATGATAGTTTTTGGACATAATTGAGACACTTTTTTGTAACTACATTTTATCTAATGGGTAACTCAAGCTAACATTTTTAGCTTGAGCTTGAAAAGACAACTGGACAATTCCCTTGGTAAAACACAAATTGTCACTTTTGACCTGATTTATATTGGTTCAAAGTGTTGCCATCTTATTTCATAAGCTTCTAGTACTTTTGCTAAAGTAAGCTAGCTCATAAATGCTCTGAATTTACTAACTTAGATCAGAAGCAAGTCTAATTTTCTTAAACAACACTATTAGCACTGGCTAGAATTTTTCTTAAGCTAGCATCAGGAACATGAGAGAGGTATTGATCTTTTGGATCACACAGCAAAAAATAAAAACCAAAATGTTTTCCTAAATGTTGAACTACTCCTTTAAGACTCAACATGAAATGTGATGCATGAGTGTGTGATGATGCAGTGTCATGCATTGTCATTCACGTGCATTTGATGCTTGGGTGGGTTTTTTATTCTTAATGAGCCATGCTACTGTAAGAACAGCTAAAGGGATCAACTTAAACGCTGTTTTTGACACGAGCAGCTGCAGAGATATGGAATCTGTTGAAGTGAATATCTGAGCCGCTGATTACATATTCATATAGCTGCAGGCTGACATTACATGGCAGTTTTCAGAGAAGGCAGATGGTGTGCACAGAGGTGACAACAAATGAAGCTGCTTTTATGAGAGAAAAAAAAATCATCTGTTATGATTTGTTAGCGTGCCCCCAGCATGCAGCCACAGATCAAGCGCCAGCACTCCATGGATGGATGGATTAGTGGGAATGAGGCGAGTTTTGGCCCATGCAGATGTTAAAGAAAAGCCACTGAAGAGAAACAAAAATTGGTGGATACCTGTGTGGCTCAAAGCTTCCTCCTTCTTTACCTCCTGATCGGAAAAATAAAAGCAATCGGTTGTTAATGTTTTGATTCAAGAAGAAACTAGAGGGAAATAAAAAGGTCATTCACACTGAAGATTTCTCCATGCACAGCTGCTAGTCCCTATGGAGAAATGCAATTACTGGATGGTCAGAATGAGGAGAAGAGGGATGTATGTGCAGAGTTTACAAGGTGGTGGATTGAGAGGTAAAGATCAGAGCTGAGTGGGCTGTGATATGTAGAGTTTAGCTGGGGTTCCCCCTTTAGAGTGAAACACACAGTCAGTATGCTCAGGTGATAGTTGAGTCACATGCCATAAATAGAAGCAAGTAACTGCGAGAACCATTTAATCAAACGGGTAACAATTCAATAATCTATCCTTCCAACGGAAACATCACTTGATGTAACCACAACAGCAATTTCATCGGTTCATGGAGCTGGCATCACACACGAACGAGGGCAGCCAGTGCAAGGAAGAGATTTTCGGCTGCTAAGTGACGGGTGTTGGCACCGTTCTGACAAGTCCAGAGTGCCAGTGCTGAAACACAATCAGTATTCTCAGAGCGGCTTGGCTGCTCCAGGGCTCCTCTCTCCAGCTGGTAATTACAAACATTAAATATTTTACCCCCAGGACATAAACAACACAGCTGGTTCATGCCACACACGAAAGCTACAGCTCAGCCTTACGGGCTTTGGTCAGGGCAATATTACTCCTTAACCCTCTCCATTCTCCTTTAAAGGGTACTGCCCTGTCAGAGTGCTCGGACCGTGTGGTTGCAGTAAAAAAAAAAATGTAACGGCTGATTACCACAGTGATGCATGATGAGCTTAAATAGAACGACAGCCTCAATTGCCTTGATGACAGCATCCTCCAAATAACATCTCTAACACTCACTGAGTCACAGAGGGGATGAGGGCCAAGATGTGCACCAGGCCAGTCTTTCTCATTAAGTACAATCATAAAATTCAAAACATTTAAAAAAGTATTTAACAGAGTGAGAATCCTGAGCTGGAAAAAAGTGTTAGAGAATAGAAAAACATTTGACACACATTCACAACATACCGATGATTTCTTGACCTCCACCTGAAATTCCAGCAAACATCACTGAATAGATCAACCCCAAATGCATGCAGCATGCAGATATTTGCAAACACACACACCACTGAGACGGAAACAGATTCAAAACTCAGCAGACAAGCAGACTAAGAAAAAAAAAAGAATATTTCTTCACTTTACAGAGATTTTTTGATATATTTGTTTAACAACCACTTCAAATTTTATAATCTGCGAACTTTTATTTTCAGTCTTCTGAGTGTAAAATCTGCTTCAGTCATTGTTTGCATATCAACGACCACTAAACCCAGTGTAAAAATTCACATGACAAGTCACTTAAGGACAGGCATGAAGTAAGAATCTTTTCTTTTTTTTTACCTGTATCCAAGCCTTTAGGGCGAGGGTTACACTGCTTGTAACCCTGACAGCTCCTCATCTCCATGAGCTGAGCATGGAGAGAGTTAAGAACCTCCCGATCAACTGCATATACAGCATTGGTTAGCTGGACAGATGAGAAAAGGAAAACAGATGTTAATTAAGCATTAAGTTTTGTTTTATCTCCATAATAGACACATTAACTTCCATAGAGTGCGGGATGAAGCTGCATTCAGAACGTTATTCTAAAGCTTTTAATGAGGGACTATAAAAACCACAGACAGAAATGGAGCACGGATGAATGACTGCAGACAGATGTTCACACACCTGGTAGGGATCACTGTTTAGGTCAAAGTACTCCAGAAAACCAGTGGAGAACTCGCAGAACAATGTGTTGTGGGTCTCGTTGATGGTTCTCAGGCACCAGTAGGTGTTGTTGTTGGAGCTGGTGCAGGCACAGAATCCACCCACTAGATGAAAAAATAATGGTAACACATTTTATATGAATACCGCCTTTCAAGACACTAAAAGACACCTTACAGTATAAAACAACTACAAAAGAAAAAACATATAATTACAAAAGGACTCTTTAACATCTGCCTGTAGGTATCAGAGACAACCCACTTTGACTGATGTGTCACTTTAATCAAAAAGAAAAAAAGGTGTTTTGTGGAATGTAAAATAATAGTAAATAGAGGCTTCCATTTTAACAAACTGTCATGTGGTGTCATTTAAGTCTTTCATGGGATTCGGGAGAGATGTTACAAGGTCCAGTAATGTTGGCCCCTCTTCATTAGAATGCAGACCATGGCTAACTTCAGCTTCTCTGGGAACAGGCCAAGAGCTGGAGCTGAAGCTAGCAATGATTTTTTGTTAACTGCCACAAGATGCCCATATGGTCATCAGCTAACAGTGAATTATCAAAGCTCTAAAACTAAAAATTAATTATATAATTTTTCTTCAGTGAGACTGTGAAGGTGCTTAATTCTGCTGTCAAAATGGGCATTTTAATATGGATATTAACATGGACATTAATGGGGATTCATTGGCATTTGGAGCCAGCCTCTTGTGGATATTTAAGGAGAGACAGTTTTTCTACTTTTGCATCGGCTTAAAATTTCAACATATTGTTGTTTAGTTCAGGTCTATTTTTCTTGAACAAGCTGATGTATAGTAAGGCAGATGTCAGTTTACATACGTGACCAGAGGGGGGCAGTCTGCCAGTGGTCATTGTTATGTGTGAAACAAGTGAGGCCCGGCAGGCTGCAGTCGTCTCCCTTCTTTAACCGCTTCTTCTCTTTTCTCTCCTTTTTCCTTCTTCTGATCTCGTTGTACAGCTGAACCCTTCCGTCGATTTCTTGTACCGCCTCCCTGTTGACAGAAATGTGAGAGGATTTAGAAAAAGGAGTGTAACGTCAAAGATGACATCTTTGTCATCCCTTTCCGTAGGTGGGCAGTGGTGGCGGTGGGAGATCTTCAGGGGAATTCCAGAAGGCATCAGTGATGCCAGGGTATGACAGTCTGTTTACTTTCATGTTTAAGCTCTTACTTTGTCCAATTTTCTCTGGGATGACATTCTAGCCACTGTCCCCTCTTCCTCCCTTACTGAACACAGAACAGGCACTGGGAAAAACAGCTGCTTTATATTGGCATAATGTGTTCCCAATGTTTCCTGGTGCAAGTTGATCGCTGTGTTTGAGGGATTGACTGATTTCCCCTCTGTTGAGTCACTCTATCTTTCCATGCAACTCGGTCACTTCCAGGCACACAAAAGATGGGTCCCTGCCACATATCTGCTTTGTCATTTTAGGTCTATTCAGGGACCTAACACTGAATTAAAGTGCATAAATAACATTTGTCCTTTTATTGGTCATTTGTGATTCAGGGCCACAAAGACATCTGAGCACACACACACACCACACACATGCTGGATTGGTCATGTGGGGACTACAAAGCGATCTACATAAAGGTGAGCTTAACACGCTACATGCAGGGATCATGCAAATACTGAGCAACCAAAAGCAAAAAAACATCTACAATGGGTATGAAACGATATGAGATGCAAGCCAGAGTCAGTATCAATCTACAAGGACAGGGAGCGAGGGAAAGCTGTTGTTTAAAGGGGAAGAAAAACTCACTTAAATGGATGAAGTTGATCATTCCTGCTCCTCACTCTCTCTGCTTTTCTCTCCCCTTTGCTATAATAGCTGGTTTATATAAACAAAGACAGAGACTAAGGACCAGACATGAAGCTTTGGGGTTTTGCATTTTGGGGGAGGGATCTGGATGAGGAATCAGACAAGTTTGGGATAAACAGTATTTTGTGCAGAAGTAACAGGATGAAACACTTTTCAGTCACTTACCCTTTTTTTCCACAGTCACACTCGTCTGGTCGTGTCCTCTTCAGGTGTCCTCTTACTTCCCGTAGGTTTTTGATCTTGTCTTGAAGGGCTTCGATCTGAAAAAAAGAACATAAATGTGCATCAGTTTCATTTTTTTAGATGAAGATTAACCAAAAAGATAAACCTTGTGCACGCTCACTCACTTCCTGATCTACATAGCTCTTGTGGTCTTTCCAGGCTCTGGAGGACTGATAGATCTCTCTTTCACAATGTACACTGTCATTCATCAAGATGAAACACCTGAAACAGAAGCAGGTGAAACCTTTCATTATATATTTCTTACAAAACAGACAGTTAATTAGACACAATATTGAGGAACTACTTCTTACTTGTGTGTGACTTTCACTGAGTTTGGATAGCCCACAGTGTTGGTATCATCTGCCAGCATTTCCTCTGAAGTATCATCAGTCCCCAAATCAAACTCTGGATCTTCAGGGTTGTAGTGACGCTTTGAGATGACACGGCGGCGTACAGCTGATTGATCGTCTGCTTGCAGATCGACATCATAAATCTGACCCTCAAACTCCACAGATAGAGACCTTGCTTGCCTTGTGTGGACAAAACGTGGCCGATAACCTGCAACAGTAAAGCCTTAGTGTTACATTTCTGGCATTGCACCTTTTTCGAGCAGCACTAGAGGGCAACAAACAACTCAGGACCCAACAAAACACTCTGGAAACCTCCACAGGACAAATTGCAGGACTTGTTGCAGGATGTTTGCTTTTTCAGTGCATCTGTATCCTTTCAGAGCATAAATAATCCATTACAGGAAATCTAGCCTTGGGCATGTGCAGACTTCTTTTTCACAAAGTAGTATTGAGAGATAGATGTCAGTACCATGTTAGAATTAATGATAAAAAATGTGTTGCATGTTGACTGAAGCAGTCTGATCCCTGCCAGACCCTTTCCTGTTGGACGGAGATAATCCTGCACATGTGTATAGATAATTCTCCATGACTTAATATGACTTTATGTACTCATACAGTATTAGATGAAGCAGTAACAGAGCCATGTGAACTCACGCTGACTGGATGGGAACTGTCGATGGGAGCGGCGCTCAGTCCTGGGGGGTTTGAGGGCGGCGTCACTGCAGTCACAGCCCCTCTCCCTGTTGTCGTAGCTGCTGCGAGGTTTCAGGCTGCGGGCTCTCTTCCTGGAGCCTTCTTTGGATCCGCCTTTACACTTTTGTATCCTCCACTTTCCTGTGATCTCTTCCACACAATGCCATTTCTGTTAACCACAGCAGAGACAACAGGGAGGAACACATTGCAGAGATGAATTCTTACTTCTCTTCAAGGTTTTTCCCTCATCAAATGCAGAGATTTCTACAAATTAGAACAAACCAAAGCGTATTTGATGTTTATGTTTTACACGACCCCACATGTTCATTCCAGTAATGGTGAGGTTTTATAGTTTAGCTGATAAGTGTTGGGGATGTAAACAATCAGAATAACTGAAATTCAAACAAAGCCTCCACTTTGCTTTGACTTTAGACTCTCCTTTAGAAAGAGAAGCTCCTGACGATATATCGTTTAGATCTCAGCCTGTGGGAAAGAATGGCACCCGAAAGCAGCTGGATAGATAAACCAAAACGACCACATGAGATGCCATGGGCCTGTCTGGTGTCTAGAAAATGAAGAATGAGCCCGTATCACTCTCAAATTGAGTAAGTCTGTGCCAAGTGCGTCACCAGAAGAATAAACACAGCCAAGCACTTGCGTACATTGTGTCTTTCTCAACATCCAATCCCACAAAGAACATCCAGGCTTACTCATGTGAGCAGCACCGCTGGTGTAAATGCAGGAGACACATCTGTAGAGGGATATGCAGATGATCAGTGGTGAGTGTGGGAATGAAGGTCCAAACAAAGAGCCATAAGACAGATCAGGTTTCATTTGGGAGGCTCATATAGTGACGGAGCTTACAGAGCTGTTATATCAGCATTAGACAGGATGCAAGGGAGAGAGAGAAGTAGAGAGAGAGAAATGTATCGTGACTCAGGAGTGAAAACAATCCCTGTCTCTCTTTGTCCTTCTCCCTTGCCTTCCCTCCTGTTAGTGCTTTTAAGGCACAGCAGCACCACTGCAGCAGCAGCAGGGCGGCAGAGATGGATGAGAAACTGAGGAGGAGAGGACAAGGGAGGGGGCAGCTGGATGGGAGCAGACAAGGATGACCGTGCAAGCTGAAACATGAGTGGGTAGTAGGAGAGCCAAAACACCGCAAGTCACTTACACTCTCTTATTCTTCCTCAAAACATACAGTAACAACGGTTTCTATGTCCCTGGTGAGTAAATCTAGTGAACCCACAACAAACCCCTAGAGTTATCACTCGATCGATTTCCAAAAGGACCGCAGCTGCTTTGTGACAAAAACACCGCAGAGGCTCAGCTCTTAGAAGATCATTCAGTCATATTTAAACTTTTAGGACTTCTCATAACAAAACGTCTTTCATTGCAACCCACATCAGGTTTAAAACTGAGATTTAATATGCTTGTTGAAGGCCCCCTTTAAGTTTTCCCATACAATACTTCAGCTTCTGCTACAGTTTTGGTTTGCACGGGAGGTAAAAGGGACTTAAGAAGCATCAAGATTTCTGTAATCCTTGATAAAGATCCATGCTCTTCCTCTTTGCACATAAATGACAGAGGGGGAGGAGTGGATGAGCAGATAAGAACTACACTATGATAAGAAATAAAGCACTTGCTGGCTGTTTGAAAGTAGGGTTTTTGCTTGACTCTTTCTGTGGGAGAAAGTCTTTTGGTTTTCCAGTTTCTTAGAGAAATGCTAGATGAGCTGTTTTTTGAAGTTAAATTGTCCCCTCTATAACATATTTTTTCTGTTTTACACATACATTTGATCATATATTTACATCACACACACAAACTGCTGAACTCAGCTGGACCAGCTCCACTGCGGCCTCAAACACCAGTTGTTACGAACGCACATTTATGTGACCATAAATTGGATCTGGATTGAATTAGTCCACCCCTCAGAAACTCTGCCCGTCATTTAACGCTACCTGAAACTTGTAGCAATTTGTATTGTTCTGGTCTGGTCTCCAAGGCCACATAATGGGCGCAGATGAAAGTGAAGTACCAAAAAACTAATGCACCACAAAAGAGTGCAAAAGGGTCCAATTATGAAGCGAAATGATGTTCAGTTAATAGCTATTTCTGTTGTGGCTCTGTGGAGTAGTTCAACAGGCAGTGTGTAGGTCACTTCAAGACTAGTACTCATTACGGAGACATTTTCTGAGAGAAACAGTGCACGTGTGAACCCTTGTTAGTTGTTAGTTTTACCTGTCCTGGCTGTTCACAGGGTGTCTGGAATTCAGCCTGCTGGCACGTCTCTCTGACCTTCTTGTACTTAGGAAGGCTGTTGGTGTGCTGAGTGTTCACTGAATCATCCTTCTTCCTCAGGATCTTTCTGTGAAACACACAAATACACAAAAATAAGCGGAAAGAAGAAGCAGCAAAAGGATGTATTCAGTGGACAAAGCTGAACATCATAGAGCTAAATTGATCTTTAATACAATTCAGGACTTTCCTGTTTTTTAACTTTCTGTCTTCAGATGAGTACTGATAAGATTTTATAGAAATCAATGCCCTTATCAATTCTGCTTATGTACTCAAGTCTCAATTGATTCCCTTATCAATTCCTCCTGTGAGTGTTCTGTGTACGAAAAGAAGACGTGACAGGTTTTCTGTGTCAGCAACATTTTACTGAGATTGTAAGAAAATAAACATTAAATTGGTCAATGCATTAAGATACCTCTAGAAGTAATAAATAAAAATAACATATATCACACATCACGTGATGTCAATGTATTGTTTTGTGGTATGTAACTGACTGAAGTAGGCCCTCTAGTAGTGCTTTGAGTTTTTTGGAACCTTGAGCTTGCCGTACTAATGCTGAAGTCAACCATGAGCCTGCACTTCCTGTTTTGAAAACATTTACCTGTTTGCATTTGGACATTTTTGAGTTTAAGTACTGTTCACAAAAGGTTATTGTGTTAAGTTTCTGTGATTAAAGTTAAAATTCTGTTTTAGTTAAATCGATGTATGCTAACCGCTGGCACATCAATAGAATTTCCCATATACGTGAGCAAAAGGCAAGTGCTGTGTTCTCTATATCATCTGTAGTGCATAAGGAGATGTTTGACATGTTGATTGTATTGAATATGAATCTCTTGTGAGAGTAATTTATAGTTCTTTGTCTGTTCAGTTTTACAGCTTGTTAAGTAAAACTTGAGGCAGATTATTCTGAATCAGAGTTTTCTTGGCAAACTGTCTTTTATCTTCTAAGCTAAGCTAGCTGTAAACGTAATGTAAAGAACTGATAAGGGAATCCTGAGAAATAAAGGCAAATGATGTCAATGGATTGAACCATTTCTTTTCAATTCTTAACAGGAACCGACTCTCAATTCCCATCTCCAGCCACAGCTCATCCCATGTGCTCCTCATGGTTTGATGGATGTTATGATTATTTAAGTTATGAAGCTTCTGTGGTGTGCTAGAGGGTCTGGGCATGAAACTCAGCACTACATCACACCAGAGCTCAATTCCAGGCCAAGCTGTTTGACCTCAGCTTGGCATCCTACTCAACTCGCCCGCCCCCTTCTCCTCTTCTATTACCACAGGGCCTGGCTGAGTCTCTGTCCAGGCCATGCCAGTCCCTCGTCCCCCATTCGCTCCTGCCAACATGGCCTGGCTGCTTGCTACACACAGACAGAGTGATGGCGTCCGCAAAGCCCAGAACAACCTGTCCCCTTCAAGAGTAGGCCTTCTGTCTTGTCCGCCACTCTGATTCAAGGGAAAACAGCCAATATTCACACACTGGGTTGGCCGCGGGTTTTAGCATTTAGCCAAGGGTGATTAACGAGCTAACAGTTGTAGTCAGAGTCACTCCTGACGTCTGCATTACTTCCATGATTGGATTCGCAAACAATGTAGTCAGTCCCAGCTGTCAGACAGCATTTCACATGCTCTGAATACAGCACTGTGAGGCTGACTGGGATACCAATATTCAATCATCAGGTGTATCATATGACCTGCATGAAACTGGCACAAAAAAACATTAGCTACTGTTAGTGTGGGTGTGTGGCTGCGCCTGTGCCTGAGTAACACGGTGAAAGGTCTTTGGAGGCTAATCTCAGCATCTAAACACAAGCGCACGAGCAGACAACCTCTACAAACAGTGTGGATTAATGGAGGAATGGATTAAAAGAGCTAAAGCCCTTACAGGTCAAAGGTCGCACTCTTTTCATTTCATACTCAGCGGTCCACAGAGCAGCCAGCTCTTCTGTTGCACAAACATACACCAGCAGGAGACGAATCTGCATGCACGGCCGCAGGGCCAGCTACTGCTTCTTTTATACTCTTGTGTCTGCAGATGTTGACGCAGTCGCTGGCAAATGAGCAAATTAGTGGGAAGGAGATGGGCGGGCCAAGACAGCGATTTGGAAAGAAATATGGATTGTGAGGAAATAATAACTGTGGGGAAAACAGCAGCTGTGTGGGAGAACAAGACATACTGTAATGTACAGTAACATTACACACGCTGCCAGCACAATCTGGCTCCAACCAGTGTGACCATTTCTCCCACAGTCCCCGTCTTTTGTCTTCTGATTTTTACTTTTGTTTCAGGCAGAGAAAAGCCTGAGGGGACTATTTCTTTCAAGTTGAAACACCTGAACATGTTAAGTGGACCAAAGCTACCCTCCGAATTTGAAATAGAACATTTTACAACATATCTAACAGAGGTTAAACGAAGATCTGACTGGATTTTTAGACAGAACATAGCATGCACTGCATAGTCTACAACAGTGAAGTGTTGGCTATAGTGTTACTGCTGCATTCCCCACTGAAGAGGCTGGTGACATTTCCCCTGAGTGGACTGCGCCTTTACACCATTCCTCAGGTAACATCATCCTGACCCTGATGAGCTTTTGTTTATTTTGACTTCCCTCCACTGTGTAACTTAAAGTTATCTTTCCTTTGCCTGAAACAAAGCATGCTGTGAGAGGGTGATTGTCTCTGAGCATGTATGATTCAGGAAAAGCCCCTTGGAGGAGAAAGCCTGTTTTGCTTGGAACAATCAAACAACCTGGTTACTCATTTGAGCGCCTCTTGCATGAACTGTCATAATTTGCCAAATGCTCTGAGCTTCACTTAACAACTCAGACTTCTTAAACCTCTTCCCCCACTTTTCCCTTCCAAGCCGACTGCGGTCAGGAAACGTCTGTCAGATAAGGCATAAGTAAGAAAAGCAGCTGCGTTTCTGGAAGAAAGGACACGCACTGAGCCTTGCACATTTTGGGTTCATCTTAATGTTTCACCAGTTTTGTGACACTCAATGCTCTGCAGTGGCCTGTGTGTGTCTGTGGTGTGGAAATGGAATAAAGAGGTCCAGTTTACCCTCGCTCTACCAGGAATGTGTCCCTCCAGACTTTGGGTTTCCGGTTGGGTTTGAATCTGAGAAAACAAAACGTACAAAGTTTACAGACATCATAAGACCAATGCACTCACCATCGCCTACAGAATGTCAAACATGCAGCTCAAAAATCTTGTGGTTGAAAGGAAATGGTGTGAGGGTTCTTTAAGCATTAAACACAATAACCCACTTTCTTTATACATTTTTCAATGCGATTGATTTTTTCCTGCATTGAAAATACATATTTACGATAACTGTTAGTGATTCTTTTGAGTTCTAAACAAAAGACAATGCCTTTGCTTTAATTTTCATTGCTTTGTGTAGGCTAAGCTTGCTTGGGAAACAAATGATTCAATTTGCAAACAAATTCAACAGGAAACCTCATTAGAAGAACCTCAATGAACACAAGCCAGAGTCCCACAGCCAAGGAAAATCCACTAAATTGCCCCGAACCCACTTTGTGCTCAGCTGGAGCAAAACGCAATTATTTTGGCTCTGAAAATTAGCATTCACCCAGTAATGGTAAATGAAAAGTACTGTTGCACATATCATGCACACTGTGCAATTACTGTACATAATATCCATGACAGCATGGCATGATGGATCCATACAGACCTGTTGCCAGTCCTGTCCTGTTCCAGCAGTTTAAGAATGGACTTTCCATCCATGTCTGGAGGCGTGTCCAGTCCTGCAATATGGAGGATTGTGGGAGCTAGGTCTATGTTCAGGACCAGATGAGGGTTTCTGAAAGAAAACAGACACACTTGGTTAAGTTCTGAAAAACAGCAGTTATCATAGATAAATAAATGTTCTGAAACAAATGAAAACTTAGAGAAGCATCAAGCAAAACCAAGTGCAGTTCATTCTTGACTTTGAGGGGGCAAAGTGATTTTCAAGCACATAAAGTTTTGTTTGTACTTACACAGCCCCTGGCTCTACATTTGGTCCTCTTAGGAAGAAAGGCACACGAATGTCAAAGTCATAAGGCATTGACTTGCCCTTGACCAATCCAAATTGACCGATGTGGTAGCCGTGGTCTGCTGTGTAGATGATGTAAGTGTTGTCCAGCTCTCCAGTTTCCTCTAGCATCTCATAAACCTGAAAGAAAACAAATTACATGAGAAAACAGATCATGAAAAAATCAGACATTTGAAACAAAAACATGTCAAAGTGACTGCTGAACCGTCGTTTTGATATTCTTACTTTTTGTACTGAGTCATCCACAGACATGAGTGTCTGCAGCCTCTTCCGATGCAGGAAGTTGGTGAACTCCATGTGGATGGGTTTCATGGGGCCAGTGTACTGCATTATCCAGTGTTTGTCCATGTTGGGGGCATAGTTGTAGCTCGGGGTGCTAGACAGGCACAAAAATGAGAAACAGGAGACAGGCGCGTGAGAAAAACTCCCTGCTGTGGGATTTACAGAGCATACATGTATTCTGTGTGCCTGCTGAGGTAGCACATAAGTAACAGAATCCAAATGGATGCACGCAAGACGCCATTTCAGGTGCCAAAAAACACCTGTCTGCTACTTCTCACAAACTACTGCTCAGTAACAGGTGCTACAGTTGTCCACTGCGTTAAAAAAGCATAAATAGCCGCTCTGTGTGTTAAAGGAAATGTACAAGTACTCAGCAGCCAGCACTGTTGCTGTTTTTCCACACCTCTCCCCGGCCATCTCTCCCCTCACACAGAGACGAGAGTCTCCGAGCTCCGCTGTGCTCTTGGCACAGACATGACATTTGAGGGTTGGCACATGCTTAAGAAAATAATAGGCCCCAAAGTCAAGTTTGCAACAAGTTCTGGACCAAAAACTCAATATGTCTCGGTCATTTGAAAAGGGGATATAAGAAGAGTGGATGAGAGGCAGGAGGAGAAGAGAAGCGGGCTTGTTTGTGGTGTTCTAGCAGAGAGAGAAGCTGCTCTCACCTGTTAACTGTAGAGGGAGGAGACATATGGTGGAGTTATAGGTGAAGTTGACTTTGAAAAACAAAAGCTTTATGTTGAATAAAACACAGCTAGCATATGTACCTAGCCCCTTAAAGTGTTGGTTTTCGCTGACGTTACAAGTGAATTAGTTAATTTCCTGACTGAGCTGCAGGAAGACAAAGTATCAAGATCTAAATTCTTAATAAAGACCCGCTTTAGAAGCTGCTCTGCTCTGATTGAGTGAGCTGCCTTCTGCCCTCGTCTCCTCAGGCCCGCTTTGTGAGAAGGGTGAACTCTTCACCCACCTACCCAGGCGGTCTAATAAGCCCCACAAAGGGACCAGTCTCTGGGCAATGGGCCACCAAGGTATGGGGCCCTGGGCACCAGGGAACCAGGAATGCAGAGGTCAGTAGAATGAAGCCGGTCCATAGGAGAGGTCACACCTGCCACATGTCACATATAGGTCGTGTTTTATGGTATTAGCTCTGGATTACAGGAGCCCAGGGCAAGCTGTGCTCACCAGATAGCCTCATGTCCCGACACTATAAAAAACTTCCCATGCACCCAGCCCGTATGAGGATTATTTACATTACTTAAAGCAACTTGTTGAACTGCAGATGTGGTATCTTCCACTCACTCCTTGCTACAAAGAGACATGCCGCTGAGAAATCACACCACATTTACAGAGTTTAAAATAAGTCAGGAGCTGCTCTTGGATCCAAGAGACACCTTCAGAGAGGAATGTTAATGACATTAACATCAAACCTCCCCTGCTATTGTCGCTGTCAAAAAGTACAGACACCCATTTGATTTATGAGGCTGCTCCTCCTTTACTTCAGCGTCCTCCATTTCTGTGCATTTTAAATTACACATACTTCATGGTCTGCAGGCTTTTGTAGAAAATTAGTTATTTAAAGTTTAACTGTGCCAAAAATCCACTTATGATGCAACCAGCTCCAGAAAGTCTTCCACTAAAAAAAAGTTTTCCATGCCTGGTACCAGTGTCTTAAGACAACACCAAAACAAACACTCTTTAGTATCTACCACAGAGGCCATGTCACATATTCTATACACACAATCACTGGGGCAACCCCTTTAGTCAGCCACAGGCCCCAGCCCCGCCTCCTTCACCCGGGGGCTCGAGCTAAAAATAAATTAATAATGTCACAAAGGCGCACAATGCATTCCTCTCGTCCCTGGAGCTGCAGGGAGAAAATACTGATTGATATGGACAGAATCAGGAAGTCTTATGCGGGTTTCACAAGAGGTAAAGAGGTGGGGGGGGTTAGGAGCAACAAATGAGAAAGCGGAGTGAAGGAGATGTGGAGATGGACGACAAAGGAGTAGAGGAAAAAGAGTGAGGGGATTTTATAGTATGTAGAAAGTGACAGGGTAGAGGCACAAAAATAAAACAAAAAAAAGAAAATACTGAAAGGACACAGCAGCTCAAAAGCTATAAATTCTACAGCCACTGCTCTAAAAACCCCTCCCCCACCATGAGGAGTAGTGCATCTTGGGAGCCTTGGCCCACCAAGAGATGCCAGGGCATGTTGCCATGGAACGACCCCGAGTATTGGAGCGCTGCCTCAATTCAGTGATGAGTTGGGGAAGGCCAGTGTTGGCTCGGCATGAGCACAGCACTCTGTTTAAAAAAAGACATCACTGATCTTCTTAATGGTATGTGCCCAAGCTTTTCTTGGATGATAAATCATTTTGATTTCACGCTTGCCGAGTCGCAGACCCCATGAGCTCCTAAACAACCTGTCATCACTGGGGGATTGAACGGCTGGAGCACTGGCATAATGTCAGGTATACCGAATCATAAAATTTCTAATTGGATGTTAACACGAAGACTTCCATACAGCGGCAGATGAAAGCTCCTGGAATGTCTGGGTATATAATTTGTATACATGAGCCTCACTCATCCATTTCTCATTATTTCACAGCATTAAAATTCCAATGTGGGAAAAGTGATGAGCCTATGTGTTGGAGCATGTGCAATGATTTGAGTCTGTATGTAACTCACATGTGCTGTGAAGCATTTGGGAAATGCTCAGCATACTGGGGGGCTGAGTCCTCGGGGCCATGCGGAGCAGCGTGACTGATGACCATCATCACAGGACGGTGAGGGTACACCCGCTTGGACATGCGGAAAAAGTTGATGCTGTCGTTGGTGATCAGGTCTGTGAAATAGTCCTGGAAAAGCAGTGAAAAACATACGTTTATTAGGTGCTGCTGGGTTTAGAATTCCAGGTAAGCAGAAGGAGGGATTGGGGTAAATGGGAAACAACACCAGCTTTGATAAAACCCGTTTGCAGTCCAATCAGTATGACATGTTGCTCTCCCTAGTTCAGTCTTTTTAAAATAAATGGAGAGGGGCCAGTGGGGATATGAACTGGGGCCATTGAGTACACTACATTACCAATCTGTCGAGTCAACAGCTGGCAGCTTGCCTGTGGCCTGTGTGTGTGTGTAAATGTGAGTGTGTGCTCTGGCCTGTGTGTATGTGTATACAGTATATGGGCTGTTGCCTCATCAGTGAATCTCTGCACTATTGAATGTGACACCACTTGATGGTGAGAGGAGCCTGGTGCTCCCCAATGGTATGTTGTTATGACGGTTCCCACCATTTGTACTCCACTCCGGGTTATCCTCTCTTTTCCTGTGCAACTTCATTTGATTTCATCCCTTCGCTTTTAGCATGTGTTTTCTTTCATTCTTGATGAGTGAGTCTGGGTTATGATGGAAAACAAATCAAATACAAAAACATCAAAATGTGTATGCCTGAGGCATTAATCTAGTAAAAAGCTGGAGTGAATGATGACAAAGGACATAGAGATGATGTATGGGCCCTTAGACTCTGCATAATCTGTCTCCAAACTTTAGTGACATTACAAATAGAGCACAGCCAAATGAATAAAAGGATCATGTACTTTGAAGAGCTTAGACTCAGGAAATGTGAAATTGTAATTTCAAACAACTCACAGGCGTTGTCATTTTATCACAGCCTTTATTCCAGGCGTGGTGGAGCCTCTTTTATTTTTAAATATACCCGAGGTCACACCCTGAACTAAAATCACAAAAGCATTTGCCAAGTTTCCAACGGCAGACCAACCATTCTACCTGCAGTTTTGGCATGCTGTTGTCTGGCATACAACATGCGGAACGGAAGGGAGTGCCAGGTTCAGAATGAAAGGGTAAAGGGTGATTTCCCTGAAATGTCAAGAGAGTGTCTGGCTGATTCATCCTCTCTCTATTATTAGCCTTTATAGCCAGGATAGCTTTAATGGCCTGGTGGCAGCACATGCCAGAGGAGAAGGGTGATTGCGGGCACATGGCACAGCAAAGCAATGCCATACTTGTTTCTCTGTGTTAACCAGCTCTCTGACAACTGGTGCCAATGCTGCTTAAGGTTCTGGCAGGTCGCAAGGAAGTGACAGTGTCATGGGGAATGCCTGGCCAACAACTCTAAAACGGCCAAGGAGGTGAAGAGTATCACTTTTCCCACAACCTTTTGCGGATGATGAATACAGAGCTGCAGTCAAGTAACACAAACTCCTCAACGTGTGGCTTAGGTTCCCATTGACATATATTCTTAGAAATTCTGATTCTAACATTTTAAGTGTCATAGCAACTCACTTAGTTTGACTGTTAGACATTATAATTTTGGCTTCAATGAGAAGATAGTTTTATGAACACCTTCTTTTGCGGGGGTGTTTGAAAGCTTTATTTATATGACTGACTTTAAAGCAGCACTTCTGATTGATTAGGGTTGTTCCTTTATGTCTAAAAGGACGCTGATTAAGAATTAAAAGGGAAAAGAAGGTTGAATCTTTTTACACTAAAATGAACGCATACTTTTTTTTATTACTCAAAAGCCCAAACCTCAATGAACTCATCCTTGGGACACAGATGGAAACTCAGATGGGACTTAATTGAATAAAATCACTGGGTGAGTGCCTCATCTAATCACAATGTCATGGTGTGCCAGGGGCATTACATGTGGATAAGAACTATAAACCTTTCACCCTGTGTGGGTCTCAAATGAGGAGTTGTGCTGTTTTGAGTGGTACCAGGTTAATGGTTCTTGGCACTACATATGCAAATAGTGTGTCCATTTGGTTCAAAACCACAGTCTGCTGACCAAGCGCATGTCATGTAAACACCTGGGCCTCAGCCTGTGGGTAATTTTACACCTCACTCCAAGTTGGCCGAGGGATAGCAGTTAGATACTCAGACGTGTTTTCCCATCTTTTGGATGGACCATCTTGAAACTTGACAAGTATCCAGACTACAAACCCTCCTCATGGATACCCCATGTGCCCAGGCAAACGCTACCTGGAAGATATTGGCATGGAGCTGTGAAAAACAAACTGACAGCTCTTGCAAAAAAAATTGTGGAAGATTGATCACACATGCCATCCAGGGCTGCAGAAAGACAGGGCAACCAGGGTGTTCATTTCCAGACTCAGAGTGTGGTAAAGTAAAGTCTGGCTTCCCTCTTTTATAGTGGTACATTTGTGAGAATCTTCCCAGTGAGTTCAAAAGCAAAGGGAAAAGGATTCAGACAAACACAGACAAAGACAGGCTGAGGGTGCTAGTTATCTCAGAAAAAGTTTCCTTATGATAAATATGTTTCAACTTCCCTGTGTCTAAATGTCAAGGTGCAGTTTGTCATAATAAAGGGATACGACACAGTGAAGAGACGCCACCTCCAACAGCTCATTCCCTTTAATTCCCAGATGAAATTCCTGTCAGCCAAGATCACAACACCATGATAAGTGAAGGTCCTAGATGTCTGTGTTTATAAGAAGAATGAAACCTGCAATTTGTCAGGCGAAGTCTCAACATTAGGTCATAAAGGGAAAACAAATGAGTGATAGAGTTAATGGTCTCTCTTTAGAAGTGATGGAAACACATACCTTGGCATAATCTGCACCATGTTTCTCTTTGTAACCATTGCGACAGACAGTGTAATTATAGAAGCGGGAATTTTTTATCAATCCAAGCCATTCGCGCCACCCAGGTGGGATGTAGCTGCCATTGTACTCATTGAGGTACTTGCCGAAGAAGCCTGCAGAAAATAGGGACAGGTAGAGACGATGTCTTTAAAGGTAGGTTTATACATCTTTTTCTTTTTCACTTCAAACTTTTAAACTCCTCTTCTCTACACCTCTGACTTCTTCTTCCTTTAACTTTTCTGAAATTTCTTTCTTACTGGCTTCACTGCAAAGATTTCTCAAACAGGCCGGGCCGAGTGCCAGGCTGTCCCAGAGATGGCTAATTGCAGACTAACGCATCAGCTCAAAAACCACAGGCCGTGCTGCAGCCCACAGGACCCCACTGAGCTGCCCAGTCCTACGGCTGCCCATCACTCACACAGACACTGTCTGAAGCAACATGACAGCAACCTGGCACACTCACTGTTTGCATTTCTCAGCGCAGACAGCCATGCAGGGCAGAGTGGAGTCTAGCTTGCTGTATAAATTTGTATTGAGCAAGTACCGAGGAGCCAGGAGGATATTTGAGCTGCTGGTGATTGACAGTATCTCATCATTTTGGACAGAACTTATAAAATGCATTATTCTTAATACTGTATAACTCAGAAAAAGAACAGCTCTGCATCAAAGCTCATCTTGGACTTGGTTTTTAATGAATGCAAAAGAGCTCAAAAGAAGAGAGCATGTTTTTGACTAACCTGTCCTGTAGCCAGTGTTGTTGAGATAGACGGCGAATGATCGAGGCTCATGCTGAGCCTGCCAGGAGGGGGAGGAGCAGTTCTCATTGTTGGTGTACGTGTTATGGTTGTGGACGTACTTTCCTGTCAACATTGAGGAACGAGACGGGCAGCACATAGGTGTGCTGACAAAGGCGTTGGTGAAAGTTGTGCCTCCATCTTCCATGATCTTACGGGTTTTGTTCATTACCTGTAGTGAACCTGAAGGACAAGGTTTGGAGGTCAGTCTGAAGCACTGCAGCTTCAGTGGCATTTTTGTGGAATTTTTTTGTATAAATCCATTCCTAAAGAACATATCAACTTGATTTTATTATTATTTGCATAACTTGACCTTTTCACACTGAATTCACTTAGAGGTACTTAATTATAATTCAGCAGTTAATAGGCCAGATGGCCATCTGGCTCTGGCTTATGGCCACTGTTTAATATTTCATGTGTTGAGAAAAAGCACAAATTTCCTGATGCAAATGCCCATGAAGACAAAGCAGTTGATGAAAGGTGTATTGATCCTTTTATGACAATTTTTCATAATATAAAAAGGAGAAAAAGGACCCAAGAAAAAAACTGTCTGATGGTTCAAAGGAGACCAGGAAGTGTGCCAGATTTACCTAACTCCACATCTTGGTCATCTGTCATGATAAGGATAATGTTTGGCCGAATGTTTCTGCGGTCTCTCTGGATGCGACCCCTCAGCCCCTGAGCCCGTGTGGTGATGAAGGCCCAGCTGCCAGGAGCCCAGTCCAGAGACAACAGGACCATCCAGGCCAACCAGTGCACCAGCATGGTGCCTGAGACGACGAGAGAGGCTGGGTAGGTGGGCAGATTAGGGACGGGAGAAGAGGTCCAGCCAGACCACTCACTCACACCCGTGCAGCTCCCTCAGCTGTGGTTGGCTGTGAAGAGAAAGAAGGAGAAATTACTGAGATATAACATCAAAGAAAAAAAAGTAGTATGGGCTTTTTTCTTTAAAAAAAAAAAAGAAGTAGAATAGAAGATTGCATCATGCTCCCAGAAAGAAAGTCAATCCAAAGGCATCCAAGCCTCTTCTCTTTGGAAACGATTTATGCATCTAATCAAAAATCACACACAACAGTTCATACATAAACAGAGGAGCAAAAAAAGATTTTTCCACACCCTTGGTCCTTGATGGTCCAACTGCAGAAAACTTACCTAACAGTTTAAAAGTGTTGCATCCTGACTGAATTCTCTCTCATGAAAACAAAATCCCTTAACATCATTCCTCCTGACTAAAGATGTAACCCAGAAAAAGCAAATATCTCCAAAAAAAAAAAAAACATTTTCAACAAAAGAAAAGGAAAGATCTAGAAACCCTGATCTCACCTCAGAGAATCCCTCCAGTCTCATTTTGTCTGGTCTTTTTGTGTGTTATCTTAGAGTTTTTTCTTGTCTTTTTCACTCTCTCCCTCTGTATCAGATAACACACTCACGCCCGGAAACTCTCTATCACTACTGGAGAGCTGTTGTTCAGCTAACTGTGCCAGGACTGCGCCATTGGTTGCCTGCACTCAAACACCCACAGCGACTCTCCTGGTTTGACCAATTGCGGTCCACCTTCCACCTGTCACTCAAAAGTCACCCCCTGTTGAGTCAAGCGTGACGGAGGGCTGGTGGGGAGGATGGGACCACACTAGGGGGGAGGGGGTTAGGGGGCACAAGAGGCGGGGAGAGGGTTCCGCTACATTAACCTCAGTGGCACTGTCGCCAATCACAGCGTAGCACTGAGTCATTGTAGCACTCTTGCTCACTTACAAAGTCATGGTTGGTAGAAAAGAGCCTGGAAATCCTTTTTCCTACATTAGATCAGTTTTACAGTTTAATCCTGAGCTCTCTGATGGGAAAAGATGAACTTAATATCAAATAAAGACAGATAAATTCCAAATATTGATCAATAGATTCCCTGAAAAATCACCCTGATAGTAAATTAGTTTGTGAAAAATGGCTTGAGGCTGTGAGGTGAACTGTTACTCTACTACAATGAGTACTCCATCATCGCCTGTGAAAAAGGGCCATGTGGGCAGCAATCATCCTGCCGGGTGGCACCATACTGCTCACTATTCTGAGTTAATGGCCTGAAAACAAATGGCAGGTCTATGACACCTGAGCCTGATAAACCCTACTGTGTGACTCCGCCTTAACCATCATTTCCACAAAGAGCCTGTGTCAGCCTGCATGGAAGTAACACCTTGAATAAGTTGTCATTTAAATTTTCTGACACATAACTTTGAATCACGGTCTGACCTTAATGGGATAATTAAGAATAGTGATGATATTAATTAAGAATATGCACACACTTTTTCTGATATTGATGCTTAAAGCAGTTAGCTGTAAATAAGAAAACACCACTAGAACTTTTCATCTCTGAATCTCAAATGGCCAAGTTGTGTGCTTGTATGTTTTTGGTGCTTAATTGTTTATCTGGTTTTCCTCTAATCAGATATTGTGTCCACTGGGGCCTCAGTAAAAAATTTAAGAGCCCTTTGGTTCATCCTGCATTTCAGATGAGCAGTGTCTGGCCCAGTCAACCCAGTCATCGTGACAGCCTTGTGCAAACATTGGCGCCGTTTGGACAAACACCCCTCCAGCGCAGGGTGGCAGAGTGCACAGAACCTCACAGTGAATTACACACACATCCCAAAGTACAGTACAAACATATAGGGACACACAGAAACTCATAAGACACACACACAAAGGCTCTCTCCCACAAAAACACACAATCTCCTGCTGTGAGGGTTCAAGTCCTCCTACATGAATGGGAAGGCTTCCCAGGAACAACAGAGGCATTCCAGATCTAAACAAAGATCAACTCTCTATTTCTGCAGAGCAGACTTGAAACCAACCGTTAACTAGTCAGCCAACGTGTGTAATGTTAGCACCCAGCACAAATTCAATTTTACATGCCAATAGTTCCCAGCATTAAACTCTTCATGGGACTAAGAGAAGTGAGAAAACACACAAGAAGGCTGAATCCTTGTGGTGCCAATGCTGTGGGTTATGGTGGTTTCAATAGCTACACTGTCTGAAACAACAGAGATGGCAGGGGTAATAAAGTGATGCTGTGATAACCAATGTAGGACCAAGCTAGGCGATACAGCAGACCTCCCCTTGCCCTTTAGTATCCTAGCTGAATAGCACCTGATCCATGTTCCTCACAAGGTCATATGAAGTTCATTTAAAACTGTTTCTTCCAGCTGTGTCTGTCAAACACATCAGGGTCATTAGACTGCTGTCCTTCTGAAGGTCCCCCTAAATCATTAGTAACTTGACTTTTACTTGTTGGCTTTGAGCTGCTGCAGGACGTGACTAGTTCATCGACAAGAGCAGTGCGCATAAGCAGAAGAAGATAACTATTTGTTTCAAGATTCATGACTAAGAAAAGGGGGCACATCAATGACTTATCTTTGGTCGGGAGCATTCCCGTCTGCCACATTTATTAGTGCCAAGAAAACAAAGGGATGCAATTAAGATACTCAGAAATTGGGGAAAAAAAACTGCCTTCAAGGAGAGGATTTTGCTTACAAAAAAATAAAATCATTGGCTACAAACAAAACACTGTGCTTTGACAGACACCAAGTTGAACTACCAGTAGCTGGTTCTAATTGTACTACAAAAAAGCTACATATCCACAGAAGAACTGCACATCGTGGACTCTTGTTGACAACTTTAACAGAGGAAAACATATTCAACCTTTCAACCTCCAGAGAACAGACTTTGCTCTAAATATCAGTGACTCTCCTATCCCAGATTTGAGCTTATCTCAGGCACACTTGAAGAAGAAAGGCAGAGGGGAAGGAACTAAGTGGTTTTGGTTCTTGCCACAAATATATTCAAACTAAGCTGTGAGTACTATCTAGAAAAGCTAGGGATAACGCAAGTGTTGAAGACTCCGCTTCCCATGAACCCTTGTTCCTCACTGTCCTGATGAACCACTGTTATTTAGATGTATTGATTCTTGATTCTGATGTGCTTTTGATGCCATTCCCCATTTTCATCATCTCTGAGAAGCCCCCACACACATATTATAAGGCTTTTTTGTAAACTATTTCTCTTTGATTGAGGCTTATTATTCATTTCATCCTTTATGATTTACGTGGAAAGGGTTTCCTCCATACATCTGCAAAGGGGACAAGAGGTCTTTATTCCCTTACAAATTCAGAGAACCAGAGAGCACATTGTTTCTCCTTCCTCATTGTTTTGCAGGATTAGCACAAATGACCCTTTAAATGAGCCTTTACTGTACTCATCATAGTTAGGCTTGAGGAGAAATATTGGGGAGGGATGTGAGGAACGTTAAATGCCCAGGGGTTCAAAGGACTGGAACAAAAAGGCCACTGTGAAGTTTACAGACACGCAGCTGCCAGATACATAAAAGATGAGTAATTTTCAGATTAATGGCCATCAACACCAAGGATGTTTAGCCCGTCTCAACGCCCCGCTAATCTCCACTTTCATGATAGTAACTTTTTTGTCTTACTTGACTTGCAGGGAACAACTCTTTCACTTGCGTTCCTTTGGCACACGCAGCATTGCTCAGTGATTTGGTACGGCTGCACAGACAGCTGTGCTTTGTGCACCGAGTAAAGCTGAACATAATAGAGTTGCTGCTTGTGTAACCATCCAGGGCAGTACTATTTGGCTGGTTGGCAGTTGTGCCCTCCAGTTAGGGCCTCAAACCACACACCCTGCTGCACCCTGACCCTCCTCTGACCCGAGTGGTAATATGGCTTTGATGGGGGCTTGTTTAACCTAACCTCAGCAACCTGAGGCTACCCACACACAGGGGTTAAGAGGGGAAACTCTGAGGAAAAAAAAGAAAAAATTGATTGGAGGGAGTTCGGAGCTGAGGTATGAAAGTAAAAAAACAGTCTTGTAAAAGCAGCTTGTGATTGCCCAGCATCTTCGTTTTAGCAACAGGCTGCATCTGGCTCAGGTTCTGTTCAGCCATGCATTTATCAGCTGTCATTGAAAAACAGCAGACGCTTTGAGAAGACACATGTAGGATTTTCCCAAGAATGAGCACAGTGAACAGCAGCCATGAGTCCTTGTACTCCTCAAAGTGCCATGTTTGTTCGCTAATGCATGTCTGCATGAATTATTTAAATTAGTATGAAGAGTTTGAAGGTGAAGGGGTTTACCTTCCCTCAAGACGCAAGTCAAACACAAAACAGATGCCATGTCTTCCTGCAGTAATTCAGTCATTCAAGAAAGGCCTTACTAATAGGGGCAGTGGACATTTTACAGTACACTTCTAATCCTATCCATTCTCTCTTTTTCCACAATATTTTTTATTTAATCTCTGTAACCAAGTCACAGAGGAACAGTGGCAGAGAAGGGAATTCAAGTCACATTGTTCAAATTCTATAGGTCTTTCTGTCTCATTGAACAGGAAAAATGGTTGGAAATGATAGCTCAAGACTAGGATATTCACCCAATTACAATAAGTAAATTAGAAAACAAAAATATTTACAAGTATTTTGCTTTGAACTAGAGAAAGTGTTCATGCAGACTGACTGCTCCCCTTCTCCATTTCAGATGGGAGAAATGATTAGTCCGGGCCTTAGATTTGGGTTTGTCCAAATATTTCTGTAATCCATGGGAATTCAGCTGGTGTGCTGCCATGAGGACTGACGAAGGGTTTTTTTTGCACTGAAGAGAGCCTGTGTCAAGGGCCCTCCTGCCCGCCAGGCCAAAGGCTGCAGATTTTACCCACCAAGACCTGAGCGGCAGCCACACCGAGTAGGCTGAAGGAGAGCTCTGTCCCAGTGCACCCACTTGGCTGTGGATAAACACTTGGAAAATGCTCAGACCTTGGTGTTTTCAGACTCTTAACTCTGCTGATTTGTTTGACCAAATTGCCAGGATTGGTGTAGGATCCTTAAAAAACATTCCAGCAAAAAAAACAAGTGCAAAGCTGAGAGAGGACATCACTAGCTCTTTGTATCAACATGTTTATAGCTACATAGCTCCTCACCTTGACAGGCAAATGCAGAATCTTTATTTCATCCCTGTCACCGCTATAAAAATTCAGATGTTGTAGCTAGGAATGATTCCCATCGCCTGGTATGTGGTGTGTCTGGGGCACAATGCAGGCCACTTTAATGAAGAAGAATGGCCTCGATTCAGTGAAATGTGAAACTGGAGCGAGTGCATGCACAGCTATTAGTGGAACCCCTCATGTTTCTCTCGGACCTGGTAAGAGACCCTTTGTAGTGCCAAGGCTGCCAGGCCACCCCATCAATATCATGGATGCATCTTAATGTATAATTAAATGAATTCTAGTCCAAAAAGCTTCAAAGAGGGAATGGCTCGCGGGCCACCAGGTGGCCAGATACAAACTGTGAGGGAGTTCTGAGAACCCTAAGAGGAAAATGATTAAAAAACACACAAGGTCATTTGTACATGAAGAAAGCTGCATGTGTTTATTTATCTGTATATGTGTGCATGTTTGCTCCTGTCCTTGGGTGTTCAGACTCCGAGCTAAGGATAACCCTTGTAGTTGGTTTCAAGCAAGGGTCTTTTTGCAGGTGGTTCTCACAAATGGGGCTCAAGTGTTTATCAAAAAGATTGCTGACATGTAAGTACATGTCTGGGACCCAGCCAGAACCTAATCCTCTCATTTCATAGAGGGAAAACTACAATTTCAATCAAATATATGATCCCCAGCTATGGGTCCTTGGAGGTTTAAAATATCACTGACCATCATCAATTGTCTCAATGGCAAGATGGACCCACTGATTTTGCTGTAGGTGATGAATAAACGTTCAAATACCTACAACTCCTTCACTTTTGATCCAAATTGTAACTCACCAGACATCTTTGCTTGCCAGGGTAACACAACACACATCCAAACAAAACCTCCGTGGCTCGGTGCCAAGAGGCAGCTCATGGCCACTGCCCCTGACTGTAGCTCAGAGCCATAGCTACACATGCCCAGCAAGCACCTGCACCATCATGTTTCTACATGGGAGAGACTCAAGAGCTGTACACCTGACTTCCTAAACTTAAATGAGGTATTCAGCAAGTAATGCATTCCTTCTCTGTTTTGTGACCGCTTTTGTAGCTCCTCAGGAACGCTTCGCCCACCCTCTATCATCAACACCCAGAGTCACTTGTGCACTGGGAGTGCTGTGATTGGCTGGGGTCACCACGCCTACTATACGCTCAAAAACGTCCTGAGACAACCAAAACATCAGAATACAGGTAGAGGAGGGGATTGAGGCAGACAAACATTGACACACATGTATGGGAAGACAACGTTGACATTTTATTTTTCAGGAAAATCCTGCAGACTCTGCCTTTAAGAATTGAAAATGCTGGGTTATTGGCACTCCTCTGAGCACCCTGGCAGCTGAAAAAATACATACATGCTAACTCTTGCTCAAAACCTAAAAAAGTAATCATAAAACTTTTTTCATCAATGAAAAAGTCTAACTCCCTTTCACATCTACCAAGTTCTAATGCAGTTAAAGCTGGAGTCCAAGTCATCAGAACTAAAATCCAAGTCACTACTGTACTTGACTACTACAGCACTGATAAATCCACACAGAACTTCAACATGTTTTTCTGCTCTGTTTCTGAGACGTGAAGTTCTTCTGACAGTTTTGCTTTTCAACTGAGGTCATATTTTACAAGTGAAAACACAGACTGAAAAGGGTGACAGAGAAAGGGAATTGAAAGAAGAGAGAGTGAATGAAAAGAGAGCTATTCATCTGATTTATAGTGTGATATCAAAACATGGAATCACAATTAGAGGATCGGCAGCCACAGTCCTATGATATGGGCCTTCAGCCAGTGCTTTCTTGTTGAATCTTTTCAAAGCCGTGAATGGAAACCATTTGTGATAGACGACCTCAGAAGAATAAAATTCATTTATATTCCTCCAGCCCACTCTCTCTTGTCAAAACCCACACTCCCATTACAAACACTCTATCAGGCTGTGGGAGCTCCAGAGAAAGTTGGAGTGAGAGGCGGTAGAACATATTGCTCACTCATGGGTGGCTTACTTGTCTCTTCGACTCGTCAAATATACCCCAGATAAATTATTCCTATTACCACTAAAGAGAGCTATGGCAAATTGCTTCAATGGGTTTCCACTGAGGTAATAGACAAGAATAGAGATTGATTTCTTTTCCATGAAATCAACAGCATGGTGTAGAGGGAAAGACAGAAGGACAGGCAGAAAAAGAAAGATTGAGATGAAAATGTGCAAGAGAAACAAAATAAAACTTTTCTTCATATTATTTCTTGAGGCTCAAACAATTACTCAGGGTAAAAGCACTGAAAGTTGATTCTATCCAGAATGAAACAATGAGATGGACTTTGATGAGGGGTTGGGTTGCTTTGTTTTTAAGCTGTTGTTCTAGCTCATAAACTTAACAAAGCAAGAATGAAATTGACCTCAACCCTAACTCTGATAGAAATGGAGGGGAGGCAGGAGACCAGACAGAGTGGGTGTTTAAATCAAAAGTTTGCCACAAGAAGGGAGTCACTGACTTTCAGTTGACACCAATGAGTTCAGGATAACTGCAATGATAAAACAGCTGCTTTTGGTGTCCACCTAAGCTTAGAGAAGCAAGGTTAAAGTACAAATGTTATGCAAACCAAATTTGCTTTATTTTTTTTCCATCCCCATGCAATAAAAATAGAGTCTTCTTTGCTTATTATACAGACTGAAGATAATAACGTTTAATTTAATACAGACGATGTTGTGTTTGGCAGCAAGAAAAGAAAAAGAGAAAGGTAAACAGAACATCCTGGTTTCAAACTCAACAAACACTGCTCTTCTGGGAAGAATTAGGCCTTGAAACATCACTTTTATGACATAATTCCAAACAGACAATGAAATGACTGCAAGCTGAAACAAACATAAAATTCAAGATGAAAAACACTCTATTTGGTCATTGAAGATTGAAAACTTGTACAAAACTATATGAATAAGCATAGTCCCTTCTTTATTAGGTTGCTTTATTGATAAAATGTGTGAAATTTCACTGGTAAAGCTATGTTCATAACAAAAGCTTAAAATAAGACAATGGGGCTCTCAATTGTTAATCTTTGAGCTCCCAGAATAACACTCAATATTTCATGGACAGTGTTATCTGACAGCCTTCAGAGCCCAAGTGAGTGAAAGTAATGAGTAATAATCATGCAGCACAAAGTCCACCTGAACAGACAAAACCATTTCCAAGACAATCAACACAAAAGGTAGATTCCTCAGGGTGACGTGGTAGCAGCTCAGTCAGTAGTGTAGTTCTGCTGCTGGCATATGAAACCAAACACCCCTAAAATGTGGAACATGTGTAGGCATATTCTCTGGGAACTGTAGACAAACATAGACCATGGGAACCAGCCTGCGTGACCCTGAACGCCATAAACAAACTTCTCAGAATGGCTCTGACACACCAACATGATACCACTCATAAAAAAACACTCATTCGATTGCACCTGTGCCTGTTCAGCACCGCTCTTTGCCCAATCCCTTTGGGCATGTGAGCATGTGTATTTGGATATCGTAAACTGGTGTCTTTGTGCAGCCAGTCATTCACTGAAACAGAGTCAGAATCAGTCAGACTTCAGCGCAGACAGACACGTAACCTGTAATTTGTACACAGGGGAGCTCTCCTTTCCATTGCCTCTGGCTCAGTGTGTCGCTCTTCCAAAGCATGCAGTAACGTCATTTGTGATTTAATTAACTTTACGCTAGCAGGGCCAAAATCCAGGTCTTCTCGCATCGTACAATATCTAAATGAGGTTATCAAGTGAAGATATAATTAGCTTCAAAGCATAAAACAGGAAGCTTACCGCTCCAAATCCCTCCATGGCTTTACGTCTGAGCCAAAGCTGAAGGAATGCAGTCGACACATCATCCCAGCATGTTTGAGAGACACCAGCCAAACCCAGCTGAACTTGCTGCAGGCGATTCAAGCAAAGCAAAGCAAAGATAATGCTGTCATGCAATGCTGGACCACGTCAGTTTAAACAAAGTTGTTCAACCTTCACCACTTCAGCTGCTTAAAGATCCAACCACTCTGCATCCACATAGCAAAGCCGCAAAGTGTTCAAGTAAGGGCAAACAGGACCAGAGGCTACGAGCAGCACATGGCCAAGTCCACACATCTAAGTGTTTGTGCACACGCACACACATGGGGAGAAGAGGGAAGCACTGGCAGAGGCTGAATGTGTTTGCCCGCTCCGGGGGAGAAGGAAAGAAAGGGAGCAGAAGAGCTGAAACAAACGCATGCTGGCTTCTATTAGTCGAGCTGTGGAGCGGGATGGAGGGGTGAGGAAATGTATTCATTCCCTCTGCCCCCCTTCATTCCCGTCCCTCCAACCCTCCCACCCTATTATCTCCATTCTGGAAAGGCGGCGGATGAAAGGGACAACCCCCAAGTGGCAGCACTTCTCCCTCAAAACTTATTCCGACGCATTCTGACGGCTGCTTAATTGTACGTGATACAGGCAGGGCCTTTTCTCTTTCAAATCTAAAACAGATTGCTTCTCCCTGGGGAGGGGATTATTGGACAAGAGGGATGACAAAGCAGGGACAGTGTAGCCCTCTGGGGGGTGGAGGACAGAGGGGGTAAGCTCATAGATGGTGTGTATATGTGTACACGTTTTTCTATGTTTCTCTTTTGTGTATGGCTGTGTCACAAGGAGATTACGTTTGTGTCCATGTGTTTCAAATGTGAGCACGTGTGAGAGAAACGAAGAATGTGTGCAGCCCCTGGACACTGGATCTACGAGTCCACTTTCAACTTCTTCCTCAGTCCCCATCTTAAGCACATGTTCACGCTTTCCTCTGTCTTATCTCAGCCTCTTCTGCTTTATCTGTCCTCCACTTTGTCCTGTGTGCCTCTCTTGACCCAGCTTTCTTTTTCTCCCTCTTAAGCCTGTGCTGCATCTACATGCAGTGACAGTTAAACAAAAGAAGAATCAAAAGAATCATTAAAATCCTCTGTCTCCCATTTTGTGGCTAAAAGTAGGCAATAAAGAAGAAAAGCCAAGAGCAACCCAACATCTTTTCTCACTCTATTCATTCTCTGGAGAAAATTACAAGAACCCTGTCAGAGGTCATTACTGGCTTTTCTTTTCCAAACATCTTCTCTTTCTAACTAGTCATCAAGGTAGAGGACCCAGACAATGAAAAAACAAAACAATGCTGGATGAAGACGCAGAGTATTGCATAGAAATTGCAGCTCTCTGCATCATGTGAAAGTGCTACAGCTAAGGTTGGAGGATTAGGCATTCTCACCAAAGATGAACTGATTGCAATGTTTGCATGCCCTGACCTTTAGGGCTCAAATGAGGGGCTGAACAAACACATAGGAGTGCTATTGTGAGCCCCCAACACCCATAAATAGATCAATGCAGCAGGGTTTGTGTGCGGTTAGATACGCATGGCACATTTCCCTGGAGTTATGTACTCAAAAGTCAAGGACGGGTTTGAAAGCTGCATGTTGGTGCAATGAAACTCGGTGGAAGTGTTTGATCAGCGAGGACAACAAAGGAAGCGAGAAAGTGGCTGAGTCATCTAAAGATAGCCTTTCTAGATCCCGCACAAATAAAAGCATGCCAAATACGCACTGTTCAAATACCGGTCATTTGCAGTGATAGGTCTGTGCAATCTACCCCAGCGCTACTATGCAATCAGGCGAGTGTGAGGAACACTATCATTAAACTGAAGAGATAAACAAGCACTGGAGGAGAGGGCGGCTGAGGAGATCTTTTCTTATCAAGCTCAGGGACGATAACACACAAACTGCGGAAAATACTGAAGAAGGTGCCATGTAGCTAGAAAGAAGAAGCATTTGAGGACACCGCAACAAGCACTTATGCAGAAGAATACATTTCAAGAATGTGCTGGGTTGTTATCTTTTAACTGGTAAATTTAAGACTTTGTCGCACAGATGCATTTGACCTTGTTGGTATGTAAAAAGTCACTCACGCTGTCTGGGAAGCCTCTGATTCATTGTGACTGGCAATTCAAAAGAAAACATGCACAAACGTTGGTCAGTAGTAATGAAAGCCCTAATACGGGCTCTTCCTCTTCCTTTACACTCAGTCACTCATCAAAGTTATCAGGAGAAAGAATTACTTCACTTATTGCTTTCACGCACACACATGCACACAGTCACATGCACACACACTGCAGTAGATTCAAATGATGGCAGAGCTGCTACTGGAACAACGTTTGTCTTGGCAAGCGTCTGCCCCCCAGAACCTAATTATTTGCAGCAGCTGCTCACGCTCTTGTTTGTAGCACAGTGAAGCTAAACTGTTTAAGGGATCTCCCTTCTCTTGTGAGCTGGCAGTCAACTCGACATTCTGAAAAACGCCCCAAAGCTGCTTTGCTGTGCTCTGGGTGAGGTAATCAGAAATTGAATCTAAAAGCTGCTGGGTGAAACAAGAATAAAAGGGAGAGATTTATGCATCAGTTTTGTCGATGGTGAGAGTCTGAGGGCAGACCTCATCGTTTTCTCCAGCTTTCCAGTTCAGTAATACAAATTGGCACAACCAATGTTTTGAAACGTAGGTCAGTCTAGCTCCTAATTGTGCTTGGTACAAACAAGCTGCTTTGATGGAAACCACGGCATATCTGTGCTATTTAGAAAAACTACTTTCTGTGGACGAGCAGAGGAGATGAAAACATTTATCCTACTCACAGAGCAGAGTCATTAGCCCCGTATTCTCCCTTTAATTAAGCAAATTTTAGATACCAAGCTGCACAGAAACTTACAAAACTTATTCTAGAAGAATGTGATTTTTAGAGCTTGTTGAATCTATATCAAAGAGTTAAAGCTACCCGGCTTCCAAAACTTCCACAAACCAAGGGAACTTTCAACTTCTCCCATCTGCCCTCTTAAAAACCTCTCAGCTGTCTCACTGATCTTCCCAAACACTCAAATTCTGTACACCCAAATCTCAACTGGCCCTAAAGCAACAGTTATCACAGTCTATTGGTGGTTGTGTTAAATACTTGAAGTAACAAGCAGGAAGTGTAGCTACGGCTGGTTAACCAAGGTAAACATAAATCCACACAACAGCAGCTTTCATCCATACAACCTCCTCTCCTCTCTGCCCGGCTGCTGTCCACACTGCCTCTCAATCTCCTTTGCAAACACCTCATATACACGCACACAGAAACACACACACACACAGATGCACAGAGCTTTAAGCAGAGTGTAAATGCTATGCATCATACAGCCCACTCCACTGGCAAGTTTCCCTTCTCACCTGACTGGAGTTAAATGGCTGAAGTGAGGTGAACAATCTGAGCCTCTGCCTCTCGGCTTAGTTTTGACAGTTTGTCCAGAAAGCGCTCTTCAGCAGCTCATCCATTTAGCGTTAACTCACACATGCTGCCAAAAGTGCACTTTGAATAAGATTGATGAAAAAACACATGTAGGCTGAATGCAACATCAAGTTTTGGGAATGTAGAAAGTGCTTTGGTATCTAAGTATAACAGCTGAAAGATAGAGGGCAGAAACATTTCTAACAGGCATGCATAACTCAAGAGAGAGAGAGAGAACACATCCTTGATTATTTGTTACTCATGACGGTTATATAACTCATGTGATGCTCCCACAGACACAACTCATTACGTAGCATAGTTTTGTAAATAATAGTAAGCTCTTTCACCTCAAGTAGATTTCTATTCCCCTCTAACATCCTGCATTCACAGCTAGAAATTAACAGATGGCTGCTTATGGATTGAGGAAAAAATGACATTAATGGAATGTGCTGCCTTCTAATCCCCTGAGACTAAGGAATTTGCGACGGAGGGAATTCCTGTCATTCAGGGGCAAAACTATGAAGTCCAGCACACACAGAGCTGCTGTACAGGCAGCACAGATTTACTGCACTTGTAGACTCCCCACTCCTGACTGCCTGCTGCATCAGAAATTTACTGCAAACTGTGTAAACTCAGAGGCATGAGAGCAGTAGAGGAGAAGTGAAAACAGCAGAAAAACAGCAGAAAATGAAGACAGCGAGGAAGTTGAAAGGTACCTGGAAGGCAGGAGTGCAGAGTGCCGGTTGAGTGAGTGAGAGGCAAGGCTAGGATACCTCTCTGTTTGCTTCTCCCGTTTCTTGAGCCTCTCTCTTCGCTCAGAGAGGGGTTTGTGTCTTGGTGCTGGGATTTTGGGTTGAAGAGGAAGGGGGACCACACAGCTCCTGGAAGACAACCTCTCTCCTCTAATCCTCTCTCCGATGTGATGACACTCTCTAACCTCGACCATCTGTTGAAACACGTCCCGGAGCAGTCAGCACCGCACTGTGTCAAGAACCCCACTCCCCTGCCCAATCACAGACCGGCTGCTGGGTGGCTCCTTGCTGCCAGGAGGCAGGGACAAGGACACAGCTCAATGCTGAGGGAGTCACACACGCATGTATGCAGCCGCGCACACACAAGCTGAGACACTACGAGATGGGAGCAAGAAAACCCCCAGTCATCGTAACCTGAGAGGCAGAGAAGGAGGAAGGGACAGGGAGAGTGAGAGGAGTGGAAAGAGAGGAATTGGGAGGGGAGAGAGGGTGAGAGAGAGAAGGAGGGAGTTTGAAGGAGAGAGAAAGCTTGTTTATATGGCAAAACAAGAGTTGAATACAAATAGGATAGAGATAAACTGTGACTATGATCTGTATTCTCCTTATGCCACATAATTATCCTGACGCTTGTACTGACACACACACACACTGCTACACAACTTGGTTCCCCCTCTGTCCCTAACCCCTCTGTCCTCCCCATGCCTTTGCCTGCAGCTGCAGAGTATGTGGTCTAAAGAATAAAACTAAAAAGCAATAAAATTCTGCATTGCCTTCATGGTGGGAATGCTATTGGCACTAAACTGCTACATCTTCAGGCACAGAAGCACAGGCAGCAGCCCTCACACCTTAGTGTGATAAATCCTTACAGTCCCTCGGCTGCATTCCTGCCCTTCACCACCTATTGCCTTAAGTTAAAAAGGAGGGCAGAGGGGAAAGACACTAAAATTACAAAGCTCAGGAAAGAGCGAGACAGAAAGGGAAAAAAAAAAGGAAAGAAGCCGAGATAAGAGAGGTTACAGGTTTATGGCTTGATGGAAGCGATGATAAAGCAAATGTTTACTATCAACACTTGGACATTTACACCATTACTGCTGCATTTCCTAAGTAAATCAACCAATTTTCAAGTAAAACACAGGAATCATTAGGTGAGAAAGTCTGTCACATTAATCATTTTGTTGAACCACTGTCCTACTCACTGATCCATTAAAAAAGGATTACAAGACCCTGATGGTACTCAGGGGCTACTTCAAAGGCAAGCCTAACGAGTTGATATCCATTTGATATCCGACAGCATCACAATGAGTTAATCAGAGGTGTGAAACGCAAAAGGAAGACTTTTAAGTGGGTCATTTACATTCAATGAGCATCAACCAAAGCCTCTGTTTCAGGTCTTTGATTAACACGACTGTCAACATCTTAAAAGACTGAAACTAACAAAGACACTGATTGTCAATAAACTGTCCGTAATCAAAAGAGGATAAGTTTCTTAATATTCATCTTAATATAGAACTTAATCTCTCAAAGGGATCCCTACTTTTTTAACACTATTTGTCATGTGTGACCCAAAGACTTAGGTTTCATAAATGTTATGCTGTAATTTTGCTCAGATCTCCTGTGTGTATCATGTTTCCCTTTTAATTTGATTGAACCACAAACAACAGCAGAGAGATACAGCCAATTTCTTCACTGAGAACCTCAGTTATATTTCCCCCCAGGTTTACATACGAGGATATTGGATTAAACTAAACAAAGCCTATTTTCACCAGGGACACGTGAAACTTTCCCCAGCTTGGACTGATGTTTGAAACAGGGGCAGCAGTGAGGGAGAAAAAAGGGCCTTAGGGGGAAAGAGCTCAAATTAGATTAACTAAATTCACAAAGACTGTCCCAAGCCCCTCCTGCATGGCTACCCACACCCCAACCTACACCTCCAACCCCAGCCCCCCATTCTCACGGCCGAGAGGTTTACAAAGGGCCTTCAGGCAGGCCAGGGGCGACCAAATCCCTGTGCTCTTTACTGGATTAAAGATGGCTGCCCTGATGGGGGTGAGGGTCTGTTTTTTCATAAGCTGAGCACATCTGTAAACATCATAAATCCATCCAGACAGAAAAGGTTATCAGGCTAAGTTTCTGAGAGAGAAACATGCACCAGGCTTGTCCTTCACCTCCAGATTTTCAGGGTTAGAAACTGCTCATCCTTCAAATAAAAGCTCTTGTTCTCAATCTTACAACAGCAATAAAAGAGCAAGAATAGAAGAAGGTATTTATATGGTTCTTATCATACAGACAAGCTGCAGTGGGAAGTGTAGTTCTCTGATGACTTCCATTCAGTCCTCTTCAACACATTCTCACCCCACAGACTTCGTAAAACACCCAAAGGTAGATGTCTGACTTTATATAGCTTCAATGATTTCAAGCCTCTCAAATTGGATTCCAAAATACAGTGTAATATCTCTAACTCTACACTTAACATTTCAAAGTGGATTCTCAAACTTCCCCCCTTTTCCATCCAGCTTCCACCATCAGTTGGGTCTGCAGGTGCAGGCAGAGGCCAGTGTTGGGGGGCTACTCGGTTCACTAGCCCCATTCACTCTAGCTGAATGAGATACATAGGGGTGTCATAGCTGTGATCCGCCCTCTGTGCCAGTATAGACTATGAGCACTGGAGCTGCTGGAAATTGTCATGATGTGGAAGAATGAAATCCCAGGGGTGACATTAGCTTGAGCTGCAGTTTCTTTTTAAATGGCCAGCACATAAGTACTGACATGCTATCCAGCTCCTGTAATGCAGCGCTGTAGATTTGTTTCCAGTGACTGATGGGTATCAAAGTACTGAATGTGTCAGCTGCTTGAAGCCCTTCAGACGCTCAAGAGGCGAAACATAAACTACCAACTAATTAACTGCTCACTGTGGGTGCAGAGCCTGCCTTCATGGTTAAGAGGTCATTTACAAGATAGAATATAAGAGAAAATGTTACATGATGACTGCATTTACACCAGTGGTTTCCAACCTTATTCTGGCAGCAACCCCAAAGACATGTTCTCTCTCTAGAATTAATGTTTCAGCAAAAGTATGCTAAATATGTCATTGCCCTACAAATGACGTACCTCACCTACAAGGATGCTTTTTAGTGCTTGCTCACTAACTGTCATAACCAGTGGTGTGTACAAACATTTTGAAGGGCAGGGGTGGAAGAAAACAACAAATACAACACTTATTTTGGCTCCCAAGAGGTCACTTTGGTGTATTTTGGCTCTCAGGAAGGCACTTTAGCAAGTTTCTGCTTGCAAACCGGCACTTTGGCATGTGTTTTGGCTCCTTGGAGGTCGGTTTATCATGTGTTAACCAGCCAAAGAGGCAGATTACTGCGGTTCACCAACCAGAAAGACACTTCAGCATTTGTTTTGGCCCCTAAGAAGGTCCTGTAGTGCACACTTTGTCTCCAAAGAGGGCCTCTTATTGCACGTTTTTCAACAACTGCCCCCTGCCCCCCTGCGTACACCACTGGTTTCAGACATGGTTTTTATGTTATCAGTGGAGAAAAAGAGAAATGTTTCCTTGTTTGAGCTTGAAAATGTTGAGCTTTCTTTCTTTCTTTTCTTTGCTTTTCAAATTTCTTCATGTGGCCATCATACATCAGACGCCATCATAAAGTTTAGGTTCCTATCAGTACTATCTTTACAAGGCTAGGTGGACGAAAAAATTCCATTCCATTTGTTTTCTGTTTTTTCTACTATCTGCAGGTTTATGATTATACAGGTTGAAACGAAGAAACTCAAGTGGCTGTAGGCGTGTAGTCATGTGATCAAGATGCGCCAGCTCAGAAAGTTTTATATGAAGCATTTTATTTTAGCTAGATATGTATTTGAGAAAGTGAAAGTATAGAATGCAGTTATTTAAGATTGTGTGTGGTGATTTAATTATACAAAGAAAATGCTTAGTCCAATATTTTTTCAATCAATTACTAGACATTCTAGATGAACCCACACAGGGTCCCGATCTCAAGGTTGAAAAACACTGATTTACCCAGGAACAATGTGTTGGGCAGCCGACATAAACTTCTAGAATGAGGTCCCACAGCTGAATCATTTAAATATGCTTTGCCCCAATTTGACCCTGTAGAACAAATAAGTTATGAAAACTGAATTCACAGCTTCATTTTCCCACGCATATCTGCAGATTGTTTTTACCCAAGGCTGCTTGGTGTTCTTCAGTGGTGTTTTACTATAAAGTAATACAGCCAGCTAGTGTCTGTGATTGGGTGCTCCTGTCATTTTTGCAGCTCTGTGTGTGATGTCAATGTTTTCATGTGAACAGGGATTCAAAAATGCAAATAAAAGACTTTTCCTCAGACACCATGATTTAAATGCAGTTTGTTGAAATTTGGAGACCTTTTCTTAGTTCTGTATATAACCTTTAAATTTTGTTCCAGATGCAGCTTGGTCATCTCTCTCTTTTAGATTTACAATTAGGTTTTCAATGGGTCTGGGGGAACTACATAACGGTATCACTTGTTTACCTGATTAATTTCATTAACCTATAAAAGTAAAACAGGAATGCTGTAGGTAATGCTTCATTTACTTCTCATGTGCAGCTATTTTCTATCATTTTACCTTCCCTTTCTTATGTGCATCCCTCTTTCAAAAACTAGGTACCTTGTTTGGATCCTGTTTGCTTTTCAATAATAAGATTTTGACTAAGAGAAAGACTTAACTGATTTTTTATTTGATAATTCTTGTCTAACTAAGACCTAAAAAAGTCAAGGTCGTATTTAAGTTTCTAAACCTAGCTTTCTTCATCATGTTGTTACTAGGGACTACATTTGCTTCTGCCCTTCAGATTCCCAGGACCTCATACACCTAGGGGGGGTTGAATCAGTGTCATCTTGCGTTCATGCCAGAAAAGCACAGATGAGAGCTAGGGATGTTCAGGATACAGCAGGAAAGCAGGAGAAGACACGCACAGTTGGTCATGAATGTGGCGAGCTGGGAGGAGAAATGAAAGGCATGGGAAGAGAGAGCCGAGGGGGTACAGGAATACTGTTGGGACAGAGGGCCAGCAAGAGTGAAGGAAAATAGAAAGAGAAAGCGGAGAATGGAAGAACAGGAGGAGTGTGTGTGTGTGTGTGTGTGTGTGGGTGTGGGTGGGGGGGGCTTCTGTGGTTTGGTGACAGCTGAACATGCAGCACATGCATGTAGAAGGAGGTCTCCTCACGCCATCCTCCTGCTGTGTCATGCATGTGCCCTTTCTCTTCTCTCCTCTGATTTAACATGCATGAAACCACACGCCCATGTGGACATGCAAGGCAGAGTCTGCCTCAAGAATAAACAACAGACAGATCCTTGCCAACACAAAAAAACACTCAAAACTGCCAGTAATTAAATCTGCCATCATTTCTAATCATGTTTATAAGTTACATGCCTAAAATTTGGTCAACAGACTTGATTTTGGGAAAAGGATTTGGCATAATATTGATAGATGCTTGTGTTTTTACTCTTTTGTGTGACTAAGTTATCAAACTGTGGATTACTTTCAAAAACAGTAAATTTACAATCCACAAAACCACAAACAGGAGCTTTGAGTTAGTAGTGCTTTCAAACTCTTAATCAAACAATTGCCCTTATCTTTGTACTCACAATAACAAATGTTTTTGGGATGTTAACATGCTTTGTATGTGTGGAGCATTCAATTTACAATTACTACATCAAAGCACTACTAAGCATGGAAAGTCAAAGTCCCCCCCCACCCCAAAAAAAAAGTTTAGCAATCTTTGCTTCAATAAACATTTAAGTTGACACCTACTCATGAAAACCCATTGTCAAGCAGCTAACAGGTAGTGCTGCAGACAAAAGGGAATACACTAACACATAATGAAGTCATTAACAGTAACCTGAGATCAAGTGTTTGGTGGTGATAGGATTTAGAAGTTTGTTAATAGCAGCATCCAACAACAGGCTTTGGTAGGGTGCCAGATGTGCTGTCGCCCATTTGATGGATGACAACATTTTGTTTGCGAACCATCAAAGCAAAGCATTACCCCACGATCCATTAGCTCAAAGTAATCAGAAAATAAACTTTTTCCCATTACAAACAAAATACCTTCCATAAGCAATTTTCTTGCTTTTCCCAGTTTCCCCAACTTAATCATTGTAGTAATGATTTTAGATCTAAAAGGAGATCTACTTCCCCAAATATCAAATGACAGGCTGTGTCATTGTTAATGATAAACAGGTGAAGACACTTACTTTCAGATATCTAGTTCAATAAGAATGCAGCCTATATTGGATAATTCTTGGCAAGACGAAAAGTTAAGTGTATCCAGATTTCAAAATAACAACAACTACTGGTACATAGTGCGATTTCTTGGCTATAGCTCTGTCCTAAAGGCAGAGCATGCCAGGTTTTTCAAGTCTTAAAACATTGTGTAGCAAATGCTGGACAGATTAATCTCATCTACATGTCCTTCTTAAAATATCTGAATCCTGTGTCAGCTTAAAAACAGTAACAGAAATCTTGTTCATTTGTTTTTCCAAACTTCCTGCTTGAGAGTTATGATAAAAGCGAACAATAGTAAAACCCGATAGACCACCCAGGAAGCCATCTTAACGTCAGATTAGGTCCTTCCAACATCTCACAGAAAAGTTCAGGGAAGGCAGCGATGAAAGCCAATACTATCAAGCTCCTGATCTAGTGAATCACAGGATAACAGAAGTGATTTTGAATTGCCTTAAGGTTCACAAAATGGCTAAATGGCTGGGAACCAGTGCTGTAAGCCACAAGATAGATACAGTCAGGCAGATACTGATCGCTCTCTGGATCCAAGGAAGAAGATGAAAGACATTCTGACAGAGGTGGTCATGTAGTGACCAGGTCCTGCAAGAAAAGCCCTGGGGACCTTACAGAGTGCGATGTGGCTGAATTCCATTTGTAGTTCTGAATTTACAAAACATGTAAGTGTCTTTTATCAGATTTGTTAAACTAGAGCAGCATGTATGTGGAAAAACAGTCAAAGGCAAAACAGTGGTTGGGATGTGCAGATTAGAAATGTCACAGTGAGTAAACATCCCCATCAGTTAATACACCTTTAACACCAGCTGAGTTATCAACATAAGATAGTTTGAATGACAATGACCAAAAGACCAACTCCTTTGCTGGTGTTGACAAATCATCTAAGAGATTTTGTCAAACAAAAGTTCACAATGTACAGGTGACAAACTGAAGTATCGAAAATATTTGGTAAAGTATTAACAAATATTTCACCATATTATCAAAGGAGTTTGTGCAAATTTCAAACCAAATACATCTGTTAGATTGAGCATTTCTTAACCCATCATCATAAGAACATGAACCTTGCTAAGGCATTCATGTTTTGAGGCAAATGAACTCTACTTTCTTTGTTCAACTTTCAACGTTCAACTTTCCCCACGATGCAAAGTGATTTGGATTAACATATATATAGCGCTATTGTTTGATGCGCTACAACAAGCAAACTTTGTAAACTTAGTTTGTACTGTAGTTTAGACTTTATTTAAGGCTACTCAAAGCCCAGTGCTCTGAGACATGTCAGTAACTTATAACATCCAGGAATCTTCATTCTGTCCTACCATCACTCAACCATCAACTACATCTAAGCAAATGTAACCTGGCTCTTCATTTTCTTGAAAGACTCTCAAGTTTGAACAGTTCACTGTGGTATAGCTGCTGCTTGTAGGTTGGAAAGAACATTATCACAAACAGCTTAATACATGTTTTAGCCTGTCATGTCATTCTTCTATTTAGTTTTCTTCTCATTTTCTGTCCTTTTTGTGTTTGTCTGTCCAGTTCCAGTGTCCACCATTACTGAAAAATAAAAACAAGGAATTTTCAGCAGAGGTAAACAGATCTCTTCTCTCACTGCTTAGCTTAGTTGGCTGGTGTGGCGTTGGCATGGGGACTTCTATGACCTGTAAATAAAGCCTTGCCGACGATCCAACCTGAAAACTGAGAAATAGCATTTAGAAATCCCCTTTTGCTGAGAACCTATTTTAAATTGTGGATTATGGTCAGGCATATATCTATAAGTGAAGCTTTTTCAAGATTACTTAGAAAGTCCTTACAGGGACTTAAACTTTTATTAAAGGCAGTTTATCTTGATTCGTAGAAAATGTGATTAAGCTCTCACTGAATATAGATTGAAATCAAACAAAGAATGCTGTTTCTGTCTCAAAAAAGATTTATTATAGACAGAGAAAGGAGGGGCTCTGTAAAGTATATCATTGACCCCGTAAGCAGAGGTCCCCCCAAGCCACAAATCAACCGACTCCACACCACCAAACAATAATGCATTCAACAAATAATCATTCTCCTTCATACCATCTGACTCTGCAGACTCCACTCAGTCTCTGGGGCAGCAAAAATTTTGCTCCTCAAGTGTTTGTTTACACAAATATTCTGTGCAAAAACAGGCCAGCCCTTTGTTAACTTGTAAAAAAGACCCCCAAAGACATCAAGAGAAGGCAGTTATTGTTGTCATAAAGCCAGTGTCCAGCTCTTTCCTGTCTCCGAGGAGCTTTGGGAAGTCTCATTCTCACCAAGTGGTGCTCCGTTTCCGGAAGCCTGACTAATCCTCTCAGGCGAGAAGGTGAAAGGCAGGGACAAGGAGAAATGGGGAGGGGGGCTGTACGTGGGAAGGAAGGCCTATGTATGCTACAACATTTGAAATGCCTTGTTGAAAATAATCCCATAAAGCATTCCCCCCAGTGGCTCATTGAGTGGGAGAATTAGGATTTAGGTTGGGCAGATAGGCCATTCAATTATACTCTCAGAGGCCTTAACTGGCCCTGGGCCATGGTAAAGACCAAATCTTCATTTGTCAGCATGTTCAGCGAATACACAAGGAATTAAGTAAGAGCATTATGTTGATATTAGCGATACATCAACAGCTCCAGTGAATGATCGATTCAGCCAATACCAAACTAAGTGTAATCAGCGTGCACTAATGAGGCACTAGAACTTCAGTTGCAAAGCTAATAGACATCCGCCGCAGGACTGGTGTCCACATGGAAAACTTGGTGTACGCACATTACTTTAATTAGAATACAAACTTTGTTTTCTGTGCCCAGTGAGATGAAAAAACAGGGATGTGGCCGCGTTTTTAACAGGGTGTTTGTTGGGTTCCTGCGAGACAGGAAGCACTGTGGCTCAATGTGATTTGGGATTCGCACGCGGGTGGAAAAACAGTCTTTTTAATCCGTGCCTTGGACTCTGTTTCCTCTCCCTCTCGAAGAGGAAACCAGCGACACAAAGGGCTTGTGACTACACAACTTCACAACCGCTGGGATGTTTACGAGCAACCAAAGGGCTACACAATGTGAGAGATCAAATGTATGAGAACAGGTGAGGGAAAAACATTCCCTTTTGCTTAACTCTCTCATATAGCCTGTATTATATTCTTTGCACACATTTCCATGCTCTTTGCCCACTTTTTCCTCTTACATATTTTACCATCAGCTGCGAGTCTTGCCCTTGGTAAATCAGTAACGCTTCTCTACGTTAAGAGTCAGAGGGACAGCAAAGAAGTGAAGGAGGGCCACAGGAGCCAGGTCTCCAACAGGTGCAAATTCCAGTGATGCCTGCATGCGTTTGGACACTGCTGTGTTTCTGTAAACCTGGGCCAAGTGGCACGCTCAAGGTGATAGCCAGCAGAGATGTCTGACAGCTAGACCTGCTTTCATGACCCCCATCGGCTTGAATTTTTACATTGTTTTTGCTGGCGTGTCTCACTCCCTCAGAAAGAAACAGAAAAAGAAAAAAACAAACAAGAGCAATTGTATTACTTTTTTAAATCAAATGCTAGAAAGAATAGCTTAAAAGGAGCTATAAATATCACAGATACTTTATCATACCTATTATAATTACTATGACTTAATCGTATTTAACGGTAACACGCTTCCAGGTTTCCATTTCATGCTCACCCTGCACACTATGGAGTCTGGAAACATGTACCAGACAGCCCATCCCAAAGGAGAACTCAGAGTGGGGGGCCGTGTGGGTGGGTGAGCACTCATTTGAAGAAAACTCCCAATAATCCAATTAAGCACATAATTTCCTTTAGTACACAGGAATTGAATCAACTGTCAGAAAGCAGCCAAGTCAGAGACAGTGAAAAGCGAAAGAGAGTGCACTGAGAAAGGGTAAGAAAAGGCTTTTCTGTGTACTGTTCAGCTGCTGCAGCGAACAAAATGCAAACAAAGCTTTGGAGAAAGAGGCTTTAGATCTCAGCAAACATGGCAGGGCCTCCCCTGCTCCACTTTGTAACTGTCCTGCTTGGCTGGTGATCAGCTCTCTTGTCCAGGACCAGCCCTTTGCAGAGATGCCTTGACCAAGAGCCAAGCTGCCTTTCACAGTGTGTGGGTGAGTGTGTGAGTGTGTGTGTGTGTGTGTATATACACACGTGCTTGAATATGTATGAGCTGAGAAGGAGCTCCTTCACTGTTTTGTGGGCTGTACTATAAGTGGCAAAGAAAAGAGAGAGGGAGAAAGAAAGGAACAAAGACGTATAGATCCAGGGATGCAGTTGCTGAGAGATACTGTATGTTGCATGAAGATCAAAACACACACCACTTCTCATAACTCTAGCCTTACATTCCTCATTTAACCTCTGTGAAGTACGATTTCCTTTCCACAAAGATGATACCTGTATGAAAAAGGCCCCTGAAGAGAGAGGGACATTTGCGGGCAGAAAAACAGTTAAGGAATTCTGAACATCCTCCTCGAATGAGCTTATCTTCCCTCGTGGAGCACAGAATCTCAGCCACAATGATGAGGCCAGAGGGGAAGAAAAAGATCATCACCCTGTGAATATTTAAGCCACAGGAAGAAAAAGAGCACTTCTGTGTATGCTGGTATTTGAGCTCCAAAAATCAGTATACTATAGACAACTCAAGATATGATAGGTACCTGTAGCCTGTTTTCCATTCTCACTGCTCCCCACCAAGTCCCTTCGGTGCTGGCGCCTGTTGATCGCTTAAAATTCACCAAGACCATCTGATAACGCTGCCATGTGCTCATTGAGGAGTCCCAGGCTAAACTGGCACAATCAAAGACTGCAGGGACAGATTAATGATAGAAGAAACATTGAAGCTAATTCACTTTTGAGGACACTTGCAGAAAAACAGACGATAAGGAAAATGAAGGCATGAAATGAAAGTAACAACAGAGTAGAAAAAATAATCAGTATTTTCATGCTGTATTTTTGAGATGCACTTAGAATTTAATTTGGACCATACACTTTGGTTACATACACTTTGATGCATCAATTGTTTATAAATAAGGATATTATGATCAAAATAATAGTTCCCAGGTCTTGAGGAAGAAGGAAATGAACACACAAAGAATTAAGCATTGGTCGTAATATAGGTTTAAAAATGAAAAGAAGCGTACCTCAACTTGAGTAGCCCAGGATTCGACTGTGAAAACGGGTCTCAGCTTTTATTTTTACAGATATCACTTCCAGGAAAGAGCCCCTCTCAATGCCTCATTCTTCATTTCCTGTTCCTCTCAAGGTCCAGATGGCCAATGGATCCAGAGATCATCCGTAATGAAATGACTGAAGTGAATGACTTTCACGATAGAACTGGTGCAGCGCAGGATAAAGTAAGTGGGAGGTTAGGGATTTGTACATGTCCTGCACCTTTTACTCATAAATCCTTTACCCATAAAGTATTTTTGTTGGTGCATTTTCTGTGCAGAAATATACCACCATTCTAAACTAGACTCAGAGACGTTTCGAATGGTTTGCATTTCAGTGTCTTTTCTGATAGCCTTATGTTGTTTTATTTTTATTTTTCACTCTAGACCAGTGATTCCCAACTTGTGGGCCGTGAAGGTATTGCAAGTGGGCTGCCAAATAATTTCCAAAAGATTATGATTTTAGTGGAGTGTAATTATATAAGGATAAAAGATACAAATAAATAAAGAAAGATACAAATATACAGAATGTTTTAAATGCTAAAACTCAGTTACAAACTTGGATAGGACATTAAAACTGTTCAGAGATTCATATAGTTTATAGACTGTAAAAATCACCTATGGATGAGTGCATATGGTGCCAACTCACATGTTAAAGTCATCAATAGGAAACAGCGTACTCTTTTAACAGTGACTCCAATCTGTACATTTCCCAGGTAAACTGAAGGGTTTTTTTTTTTTTTCCTCCATGTCCGTACAAAAGGCGTCTTTGCTCTTACTTATTTGTCTGAGTTCTCTCAACCGCTCACTTGACCTTCAACCAGAGTCATAGTGATACCAGTAATAGAAATCTCACATTACTAATAAAGCCAATGAACCCCTTAATTCTCAAACTCAACCCTGCATTTGGTTTCAATCTAAAACCATAAAGAATCTGTAAAAACAGTGTCTCATTTTATACAGTGATGAATGTGTTTAGCTTGGTGTCACACATACTGAAACTATACACGAGAAAAAGAAAGGTATAAAACATGTTGAAGGCTTAATGGACCCCTTAAAACATACTGTGCGCCACTCAGGCTGATGGTGAAATCAAAACTGTACGCTGACTGAATCAAAAACAGTCATAAATGTTATAGCCTATAGCTCAGATAAACATGCTTACAGAATGAGAAATATCACAGCTGTTAGAGATTTTTCTGCACTTGTCTGATCTCATCAGGGTAGGTGATGTGAATAGAAGACAAAATACTTATAAAAGGGTTATAAAGACAAATGTTTTTTTCTTATCTTGTACTTTGTGCTAAAGAACACTAACCCCCTCCATTTATCCCAGGGAAGTAGAACAATTAGAAAACCTTAGTCTGATACTTACTTCTTTGTCCTCCCAGCATTGTTTTGAGCTTTGAGATGCCATTTACAAGGCGGTTCAGTTTGGCAGAGGACAGTAAACAGAGGAGATGACACAAGAGCTTTGTAACTCCATTGCATTGCTAAATTTCTATCACCAAGACATGAGAAATGGTGGTTCAGCACATCCCACAGAAGTAGTTTGGATTGAGATCTGGGAAATTTTGACACCTTGAACTCTTGTTCCTGCAAATGGTTCATCCTCCTTTTCAACTACTCAGTGGTTCAGTTCTGAAGCTCACATGCATTGTTACCAACTCCCCAGTGATGAAAGTATCTATTAGGTGTCCTCATTTTCGCAAACAGTCACTTTATGAAGTCATCACCTAATGCCTAATACTTTACCATTGCACTTAATTGTCATGGACACTGTAGGAGTGAGGAACAACATCAAAGGAGCGACAAAAGTTCACAAAATGTTGATAACATGTTTATAACTATACATCAACTTTCTCCTTTCTATTCCTGTTTTTTTTTTTATGTCAAAATAGCAACCCTCCTCCCTTAGCCGGGCTTGGGACCAGCAAAAGTGACTCAAGGAGACGCGTCATTTGCCTGCTCTCTGCATCTACTGTAGTGTGGGCAAGTGAGGAAGACTCATCCACCTGTGAGTGTTTTGGATCTTTGGAGGGGGCCATGGCAGCATCTGATGTTTGCTGAGAAAAGTAAGATCGAGACTTTCTTGTTGCTGTTGCAGTGACTACAAACTTCAGGAAAAGTCACTTAGTCTGTTGCTAACCCTCATTTTTCGGGGAAAAAATGGATGAATAAAAGTTGCCAGAGGGGTCTGTAAACTCACCAAATTGCTTACATGCCTGTTGCAGGCAGTCTCCAAACATCACTAGAGCCAATGACTCTGTCTCAGATTCCCCTTCAAACTACCTTTGGTTGACATTGACCCCTATAGGCTGGCCACATCCCCTAAGAGCTGCTGTCTTGGAGATGCTTTTTATTTTCCCACTTTATTACCAATATCAAGGACAATATTTTCAACAAGTCATAAAATATCTATTTTATTCACATTACCTGACTGGGGTCATAATAATATTGTGCTGATTGGTGCACAGCTGTGATTTAAATCATGGGAGCAATTGTTAAACCTCTGTTTTCAAGTACTCATAGTTTTAAGCCAAGCAGGAGGCCCAAGACAGAAAAAATGACAACAAGTCCATTTATCCCTGATTTATGAGAATAACTGCCATCAAAGCAGTAAATGATGGGAATGAAAACTTTACAAGGTAACAGGTAAAGAGGGATTTTAAGCTGCCAAAGAGATTAGCACCCTGTGAGGCCATTTCAAGCCATCCAGGACTCTTTCACATGCTGCAAACCTATCGATACATCAGGTTTAATCATTCCATTTTGGGACACAAAAACAGAAACTTAGCTCAGCCACAAATATGTTGAGTCAAAACGTTTGACAGAAACTTGCCTATAAAATGAGCTCTGAGCACTTTCCACATCACATCAAGTTTGCCATATGAACCCCATGCTCTTGGCGTCTACTTTAATGACGTTACACAATGGTGTTCCATGTTAAACAGCAAGTTGGTCCTCTCGCATCAGCAGCCAAGTAGAAATCCCAACCTCAAGGTTTATATCTGAGTCAAAGAAAATGAGGCTGCTGGCACCAGAAATGTTGAAATCTGGATCAGCAGGAAGTCAAAGGGCTTTCACTTCAATGTCTTTGCTACCACAATTAAGACTTCACAAATATATCCCAGAACATAAAACGCTTTAAAGCAAGCTTTGCTGCTTGGTGTTTGACTGACAAGGCCACTATGCTCTAAATTACTCACAGGCACACAGCAGACAGACAGACGTAGTGTGTTTGGTTGAGATGTGTGTGTGTGTGTGTGTGTGTGTGTGGTGCCAGTAATGTGAAAACAAGCCAAACTTTTAGAGTCAATTGTCGAGGGCGTGCAAGCCATGAAAGGCTTCTAGAAAGAAGCAGAAATGCAACTACTTACAGCTATAAATAGAACAAATATGACCCGCAATCAAGGTGGTAATCCCACAACAATGATGCAGCTTTGTGGCATTGCTTAATGTTCCACGAAAGGACTTGCAGGAAAAGTCCAGATCCACGTTGTTCCACTCATATAAAACTGACCCTGAGCACATTATAATGCAGTCAGGAGGCTGGGGAGGGAACATGACCTCTGACCTGGGCTAGAGAAGTCAGAGAGGTCTGGGATTAGTGGGGTATGACACTTTAGTCATGGACTCTCACTTAATCCCCTTTCTCTGAGAGAGTCCCATTGAGTACAAATGGAGAGAGAAAATGTCGATGGATTAAAAATTGATGTGAAAAGCAAAGGTCAAGTTTAGACAGCACTTCTCTTCCTTGATAAAAGATTCAAACAAGCTTTCAAAATGCATCTTACACTAATGAGGGCAAGCACAACGCTTGTTTTAATGGGTAAAAGAAAATGTTTGGTAAGAGAAACCTTAAGATAAGTTCAGATAAGCTGAAAACAATGCTGGGAGGACAAAGAAGTAAGTATCAGACTAAGGTTTTCTAATTGTTGTACTTCCTTACATGGAGGGGGTTAGTGTTCTTTAGCACAAAGTACAAGATAAGAAAAAAACATTTGTCTTTGAATGCAGATCAACAGACTTAACAGGGGGAACTTTTTTGACACTCTTTTAATCAAGACAAGGTCTAAATATCCATGTGGACAATGTTTCTTTGTGAAAGTATTATTCACAGAAGCAAAAAGTAGCTATTCAAATCAGATAGGAAAAAAAAACAGTCCTCACTTCACCTCTGCCACGACAATCAGGCCTTCTAACACTGCTTGTGTTGTCATAAGAAGTCTTAATAAGGACAAAAAACATCGCCCTGATTTGATTAGTACTCCTCCTGCTAACACAGCAGGACCAAACAGATATGCAAAAACTTGAGCTTGAGGGAAAATTTGTTATCTGCTAACATGTTTAAGTCCCCAAGGGAGGAAAACATGCTCAGACTTAATGCACAACATATTGAAGAATTAAAGCCTGACATCCTCTCAATGTTAGCAACAGTACACAGCAGCAAGCCTCTCAATGTTCCCCAATCCCCTCCAAAATGGGCCTCATCGATGGAAAAAAGATCCGGCAATTTCTTTTTAATAAGGAGACGGAAGGAGAGAGTTTGGGGCTAATCTTTGCAAATGTGCTGCAGAGGCTTTGTGGGGCTTTTTTTGTCCCACATCAGAATCAGCTCTGGGCTCAGTCTTACACACATACCAATCATTATTGGCAAGTTTGTTCTGGCCATCTATTGGATAGGAGAAGGTTATCAGATATCAGCCCTCAGTGGTGTGTGAACCAAACCCCAAGGCAGTCTTTCTCTGACGAAATATAGGTCCTATTATAGACATATATCAAATATCACGGGTTTGTGCACAACTCCAGATAGAGTCCTGTTTTCTGAGGGACAGTTTGGGTTTTCAGCCCTGCAGAATTAGAAAATTTAAGAATGAGTTACAAAAACATGTTTCATCTGCTAATTTCATTGACTGCAAACAAAAGCATCAAACATGTTTGTAAAAAGTTAACTGAAATCAGCATCAATAATGCAGAAATCTTTAAGAGTAGGTAGCTACTCCATGAATTAAAAATTTACTCATTAATCTACATTAATTTTGCCAGTAACTGTTGTGTTGTGTTGTGTGTCTATATCCTCAAAAGCTGTGAGGTCTGGTAATAAATGGAAGCTCAGGCTAAAACCAGACTGCAGATAAATCAACCTCTCCTCATATCCTCTTTTAACTTCTTTCCTTTCCTCCAAGACCTCCCAGTTTCCTCAGGCCCAGCAGGGCCATGAGTAGCTGTATCAAAACAACACTAAATCAATCCTTACCACTAGTCTGGATAAACAGCCTTACCCAAGAGAGACATTACATCAGGTCAATCTATGTAGCACACTAAAAGGCCTTCTACTTTACTCTGCATATGACATGGTTATTGAATATAGACTGATAACATGACATGATCACTACATTTCCACTGCTATTTCATTATTCTGCATTGTTGATTGACATCTTGGGTGTTATATCATAAAAATTAGTCTGATTTTAAATTAATTTTGTTCCTATCTATAACTTCATGAAAATACTGGTTGTAGAGATAAGGGCAGTATCCATCACACAAGCCTACCACTACATCATCAAAAATAATTAAATGTTGCTGATGCTGACTTATGACACAACAGTGCTCTGGACCTATGAAATATGTAGTGCTGCCACACATCATCTCAGTATAAACTCATTAACAGCATCAGGGTGTCACGCAAGAATAGGCTGTGTTACTAATAGATATTAAAATTACTACAGTAAATGTCTCTAAAATGATTAATACGTGAGCAAGGCTCAGAGATGCTCTCATTACCTAAATTGATAGTTACTCAACCACTAAGACTTAAAAGACGCTGTGTGTGAGGGATCAAGTGATTAAAGACAGCAGCCAGGTCACTGTCTGTTTCATAACGCACACACAGTGTGGAGCTAAAGCAGTGACACAGTCTCTAACAATGCAAAGTCTGTATCAAATTCAATGGATATCAAATGAATTATTTTATTTAATAACAGTTTCTTCAGTATAAAAGATTTTGCCTGGTGAAAATGTAAATTTGTCCCACTATTCAGTTAATCAGAAAAAAAAATAGCCTGGGGCTAAATTTGGCCACCAACCCCTCCTTTAAACCCGAGTGTTGCCTGAGGAACATAAAGTCATGACCATGCTACATAAACTCTGGGCCACTTGTCCCAAGACTCACTCAGATTCTTTGCACAGATGATGAAATCTCTTATTAATGTGCAGCTGTAGGCTGAGGGACATTCTCCATTAATTACTTAACTTTTTCACATGAAGTGTCTCCACCTGTTCTTTCTTTTTCAGCCTTCCCTTTTTTTTCGTACAAAGTCATGTTACTCATCGTTTGCAAATTTACCCGATAAGTTGGTACCTCCTCCTGTTATAATTTTAGATTTAAATCTATTGATTTAAACAAGTCAAGGCATCTGCCATCCATCTCAGACCCCATAGTGAGAACTGATATGTTTGTAAATAACAACTACTTTTACTCATACATACTGATTTGTGAGTGGTTGTATGGGTCTGGTGTAATGGCAGATATGTACAACTTGAGCTTTTGCAAATATACAGGGAAGTAGAACTCAAAGTAAATCCTCACATTTTTTTATATGAATGAATGTCACTTTTTTTTGCGAAAGAAAAGGTTGTATGGGAAGGCTGTTAAAGGCCCTGCCTCTGAAATAAATTACAAGATAATGCAGTTTGCGGTTAGCTTGTTACCAAGACTTCCAAAAAGTAACCACATGTGGGCCACACAAGGGGTTAGATTACAAAACACATGAAACAATCTGGATCATTAATAGTTGTTTTCTAGAGCTGCGAAAGCCTGTGCAACATTTTATTTTTTTTGTTTTAGGCAATTCAATACTCTTTTTATTCACCACCTCGTTCTGTTTACGTGCATCTATGATCTAAGTGGGGTAAAGCCAATGTGGCATTGATTGTTTGCATCCCTAAGCCCTCTCTCTCACCCAATGCCCGCCAATGAGAAACAGACCTGACCAGGCATCAGCTGTGCTGTTTCGTCTTTCAGTGATTTTACTCTTATCCTGGAGGTTGTTTTGAAACTCTCCAGGGGGCACTAGAAAATGAAATGCAAATGCTGTGTATGGAAACCCCATCCTCCCCCCTCAGTGGCCCAGTTAAGGGACAATCACATTGGGGAACAGGGATATTCTTGGAGAAGGACAACTCACTTAGCTTAATTGACCATGTCTCATCTCTCAATACCTACTGCTCTCACAGGAAAATGAACTCCACCAGGTGCTATGTAGGAACTCAAGAATTTTCCAATTTTTTCAACACCCTGCATTCCTGCTGTAGGAGTGGAGACTGGACAGACGGGCCTGGACAGCCTAACAAACTGAGATTCAGTATATATATATATATATATCGTCCTTTCGTGCCCTCTGAGGTGTGCAGCAGTATTTGTTGATGAGTCATATAATACCTCTGGTGCAAGACTGCTCACAAACACAGCTAACCATCTCACTCTATTAGGCATTGCATTTTTAAGAAATTGGATGAAGGGGGCAAATGGTCCAGATGGCCCTTACTCAGCAGCAGACATATTAGCTTTCAAAACGTCCCGTCTCTGTCCTGAGTAGCCATTTACCTGCGGCGGCAGGGCACTTCCCTTTTGATTTCTGCACAGTTGCTCTGATCTGTCAAGCAGAGAAATAACCAGAGGCTACTTCAAAGAACAGGTTTCCACACAGCAGCCCAGTCCAAAACACTGCTGCACTAAGAAGGCGAACCTAAAAGGCGTCTTTATATGAAAATTGGTTTCATTAAGATCACTGGAATCCTTTGAGGGTCAGAGGGAGAAAGAAAACACATGTTGACAAGCACAAACGTCTGCACCTTGTTATAACCATCAACCTCAATTCTTTTCGCGAGGCATTTCTGACAGGATTCTTTTCTAACATAGCACAAGGAGGATAAAACCTATACATTAAAAAAAAGAAGTCTTAAATAAATAAAAAAGTTAGAGTATTGAAGAAGCTTTCTGAACAAGACTCTTTTTAGGGTGGTTGTTGTAGGTGAGCTTTGTGCTCTAAGGTTTTATCTTAAGAGGTGTGTAAAAGTGTCCAGGTGGGGGTTAAGTGGAAAAAGATATTGTGTTACTTAATGTGAAAGTCTACTACATGCACTAAAGTAGGGTAGTAAAAGCACCAGTTATCAGCTGCTCATTCACACTCTGGAGGCTGGGAGAGCTTTACAGTTGCAACTTGGCTTGAATAACACACCCAAGTGCCGTCAAGTTAACTGATATCAGAATATGGAAGTTATTAGCCATTAAGCATAAGTAGGAGATAGGGGTACTCCTATGCAGTGGCTTTCTACTGCAGTGGTTGTTCTCCTTCAACAGGAAAAGGGAAGGGGGGTCCAATCTCAATGAGCAGTTCCTTATCTGGCCAAGTATCAAACCCTCAAGAGTGTGCTGTAATTTCTGACTTAATATGGTTCTGACAAGTAGTATTTTAGTGTGGTCTGGTCTGGCTAGAGAGATGGGTGAAACTCCTATAGTGAGTGAAATGTTTTATATAGGTTTGAGCCAAGGTAGGTGGGAGTGAGTAGCAAATGATGAGGTGTCTTCACACAACATAAGGTAACGTCCTAGGTAATTTTACCTCTGTCACATTTAAGTTCTTATCCACTAGGTTCAGGTTAGATGCCTGATCATCAAAGCACATAGTAAAAGGGATTTAAATGCACAGCAGCAGGTCTTGTAGATAATAGGTTTCAGTTAGGCCAACTCTCCATCATAGCCCATTGAGCGGTATGTGGCTCCGTTTGTAGAAAAAGTAAAGACATTAAAGTCATCTGTCTGGGTCTCAGTGGATGCATTTTGGAGGATAGAGGGGTTCTGAGTTTGGCTCGTGTTACCTGGCTCTGCTGGAAGTGACCTGAGCAGGACCTACAGATTAAGGAACCATCTGGGAGCTGCAACCTGAGCTCAGGAGAGGAGGAGCAGTAGAGCCAAGCTGAGACACTACTTTTACTTATTTACGATGATATACAAGCACACACATAAACATCAGCACCAACTGTTGTTCATGACTTTCACTACTTCAAAAAAGGGGGTGCCACTTAAAGTCATAATTCACTTCTGCTGTTTTTTGGGCCAAAGGCCACTTAAACCAAACACTGTGATTTAAAGGTTTCATGGTAAAAAAAAAGACAGTTTGAGATCTGACCCTCTGTTTTTTTAAGTTTACTATGTTTAGTTCACTTAAGGATACTAATGTTGCAAAGTTCTGCCCTTTTTAAATGGAAGGCCGGCTCTATGGTAAGAAAATTTTGCACCAATGCATAAAAAGATGATGAAAAGAGTAGGAATTCTTTCAAACAGAAACTGGAATTATGAAAGCAAGCTCATCCATGTTTTAATGTGTCGGATACTAAACCATACCCAGCTTTCTAATCCTAACAGCAAAATTTGCTGTGTGTTGTACTGCTCAATTCTCTTAGTTTTCTAACCAGACCTCTTTATAAGTCTGTATTGGAAATACATGACAGGTTGTGGTAAGGGTGTAAGACTCCATCTCAAAGCCAGGCTCTTCTACATTGAAACATAAGCTGAGAATAAAATATTGTTGATTTTGGTCCGGGATATGTTTCTTTCTCACTACCTTCTTATCTAAAGATGCTGTATTGGCAGACCTATGCCATCTTAAATCTTTGAACAGAGAGCAAGGCCCCTCCAACAGCTGAGGTTTTCCAACAGAACAACATTCATCTGTTTTAAAACTCAGGGGTCATAACAAGTACAAAGAAGAAAAAAAACCAAATCCTTACATTTAAAAACAATCTTACGTCATCCAAAACTAATCTGCCTTTAATTTTATCAAACAGGAATGAAAAAGCATGCTACCAATAAAAGCTGAAGGCTAAAGCATCTATATTATGACAATGGTTACACATGACTGACATCCACAGGTCCAGATGTGAAACATTGACGGGCATGATGTTGCCAACCTATGTTTTCCGTCCCTTTGATCTAAAATAGTGGATTATATTAGCAGGACATTTTGCCCTGATAGAAACCATTCCACAGCAATGGGCAATGAGAACCAAACATTGTCTAATTGGATTCCTGAAATGAATAAAGTGTAGGCAGTACTGAACTGATCTTTGATGAACAATGTCAGTTCATGTCCACTTCATGCAGTTGCAACACCTATGATTTGACAACTATTAGAAAATCTCAGTTTGACATAGCCCTGCTTAAGTTCTTCAGAGGTTGTCCAGTCCACGTTTGCTGCCTACTGACAAAATTCTTAGAAGTCTCCTTTAGGTCTCTGTGGTGGCAGGTCCAATCAGTGTTTGGAGGTCCACAGGTCTAAAGGAAGGCCTGGTTTCTATCTGAGAGTAGAAAAATGGCTCCTAATTCTGCCATCAGGTTCCTTATCCCAAGAGATAACACAGTATTAGATCCATTCTTAGTAATTATGTCAATCTTCAGGCAAAGGCTTTCAAGTCTGTATTAAAATGGCCTATGTGCAACAAATGTCAAAACTCATTTTCAAAGACCAAAAAGAGACAAATATACTTTCTGTGTCTGTGGTGATATGTCTTGTGTGAAGTAAAGAATGGGCCATAGCCAAGATGACGTTTACAAAAAAGTCTTTGGTAAAAATCAGCATCATATCTGTATTTGTTTCCCAGCTGTTCCAAAAACACAAGCTCCTGTCAAGACTCTGCTTACCCACATAAAACAGACACTCCACCATTAAGCAAGGATTTCTCTCCAGAGTGATTACACTCCACCTCGCTGTTAAAGTGTTTGTTCTAATGACAGCCTCATGCTCCACACGTTGTTATAAGAACAGACCTTACAGCTGCCCTGCTTTAACATGCTCACTAAAAACACGGGATCAGCATACCATCTGCGAGTTGTGTCCCCTTCAGGCCATTAATCAAACTCCCTATCACTGGTTTAAAGATATTGTTCCCACCACATCATAAAGAAAACAGAGCCCCACATTTGTGTTATTTATGACATCATTGTGTAAAAGCAGTTGAACTTCAATGTGTTTGATGTGGTGTAAAGAATAAGAGGTTGTCATCCATAAATGCATTAATCATTTAGAGTTGGGATTAGTTCATGTAATTTGATGAAGCTTTAATTCTCACACATGAGGATTTAAGCGTCATCAACCAGATTTTAGCAACAGGCAGGACAATAAAAGTCCAAAGCTATCTATCATGAAAGATGCTGGGGATGAGTTTATCTGCGCAAAGACAGAACCAAGACTTCAATAATGACATCCTTCCTCTGGGACAAACCAAGATAATGTAAAATCTCCCTAAAATGATTATAACCCCTTTTTGGGGTTTGGTAGAATCCGCTAGAAATTATGTGGTCAGTACCAGATGAACCATCATTCAACTTTACCACCAACAAACTAATACCCCAAGCAATATCCGTCGCTGCTACAGTCATCTTACACCACCCTTCAACCACCATGAACCTCAAGACTCAAAATTAGGTTGTGAAGGAATTTCAAAGCAACCTAGAAATATATTTGTTTGCAGCACAGGTATTGAAATGTTTATGCTTTTCATACATGCGTGAAAACAAACATTGACCGAAACAGAGCTTTAACAGTCTTTCCCATGGTTTGGACATTATCATATGCCCTCGAGGTTATCTTTTAAGAACAGTGCCTTCATATTATTTTAATTAAAGGATATGTTTAGTTGTAGCTTGGAGCGGGAGTAGGATACAGGCCACCAGCACATACAGCACCAAAATATAGGAAATACAGGACAGATTTTTCCTGAGGAGAACCGCTAGTTGTCAAAAGCCATAAATCAATGACGAACTTGGCGTCCATCTGCTTCTTTGAACTTGTCGTATATACAAATGGAGCATGACCACCCACTCATTTAACTCTTATATAACTTTTTGTGGGACTTTCCTCATTCATAACTGACAAATGACCTGGCAATTACTGTTTACACTGGACATCTTTGATCTGGATATCTATCCAGTATTTCATTGGTTACTAATCGGAATTCAAGTCAAGGCTATGGCACTAAGATTTAAAGACAAGTAGCTAAGTGGTTCTGCCAGCGGCTGAAGAAAAGAGGCCTATGGGACAAAGCTGGAGGGTTTTAAGTAAAATATTCATCCCAACTTGCCCTCATCCATGTGAAAACCATCCCCGTGGTTTGGAAACGTTGTTGTGAGAATGATTTACGGAAATGAGAAAATACCTCTGAACACACAATCGTCTCCTTTTTTAGACGCTGAATGAGTCTAAGTGGAAACTTGTAAGAAAAAACAACCATTAAATAACAGCATCATTTAGACTTTATTAAAAACTCCTTGAAACACATTTGAACACTGGTGCTCCCATTGTACAAGTGTTCTTGAAATTACTGTAACTCCTCAACCGTTTGAGTTAGCAAGAAAATTCAAACAACTCCTCAGAGAAGAAAAGGTAAGGTGTGCGGTGATACCCAGGGTATTACAATACTGCATCAGAATTCACCTGTTAACCAAGTCCGTTTTTTGTTCTTGTTTCACTTTAAACTAATTTTACAATCCCTTAACACAAGAAGGCCAAATTGCCAGATATTGAAACCTCAATGATACTAAAAAAAGAGCAAATGAAAACACCAATAGCATGATTTCTGACTTTTTAAAGACCAAAATAACTAAAAAGAAGAGTAAACATGTCACGTGTGGATATATTTTATAGAAAGCTTCAACAGAGTCATCTTTTGTAGATGACTTGACTTTTGACTGTTCCAGATAAATTACATCATACCTTCAGTTTTATAAATGAATATTTTGCAAACCATTAATCCGGTACGACCCAAATTTGGAAAAAAGTTGCAAGTTGTGAGAGTTTGTGACCTGATCGTCAGTTCTTTAAAAACACTTACCACACTGCAGGCTTAAACAAGAGGGCCCTCTGACAATGTACATTTGGGTTTTGTTTTTTTTTGTTTTTTTTTATTTTTAGAAAAAAAAGATTGTGTTTTTTTATTTTACAGATTCCCAAAAATCTTAAATCTCATGTTGCAATATCATAAAGCTGGGTCTTAGCATGCAGACCATTAGTCAATTATTTCTTGTTGATGTTCAGCTGTGTCCAGAATCTACAGGAGATTTGTCTCAAAAATGACTAAAATAAACTAAAACCCCCGTTGAAGTGTTAGAACATGCTAGAATAACAGAAACCCAAAGTGATAGTAAACTGATATGTAAGACATGACAACACACAAATTTGTTTTCGTGGTGGACTGAGGCTAAGGTGGGGCACAGAAGCTGTCATGTACTTGGATGAAACATCTTGAACATCTGTGATAGGAGGTGCCCCTTTGATAAACATATTTACCCACCCGATAACCTCATTGATGGATTCAAACTGCTCTTAACTGCACCAGATATTGCCTGTATTTCCATGACTCCCATGACTGGAAGGTTTTTCTTAAAATTTCGAGAAGCTAAACTAGGCGTGCTCACACTCTGGAGGTTTAAATGAACTTTGCTACGACTGCAGCAATGTCCTTGAAGGCTTATGTGTCTGCCCCACTCCCTGCTGCTTTATGAGAGATTACATGCTGTTGTCTTTACGCAGCCTTCCAAAGTTTTAACACCACTTTTGCTGTGACTCTCCTACTGAGCCTTTGAATGTGGGAGCCAACTTTGACGAAAAGTAAAATAAAGTAGGAGTGAAATACATGATGGATGCAGGCATCACTGGAAGTTGCAGGGAGTTTAGGGTGGGGTTGGAGTTATTCTGCTCTCGACCAGCTGCAGACGGTTGAGATGACTGACAGCTTAATGTTGCCTCAGGCTGGTCAGGAAATCTCAAGATAAATGTTGACATTAAAACTCAATTTGTCCTTTTTTAAGGCAATGAAATATAAATCAAGCATAGAAATGACAAAGAGATGATCAAAATACTTCAGTGCACCCTCTCTGTTCTCCGAAAATATAGTCTTCCCTATAAAAGTGAAAATCTCTCACTGTAAATAGGTGAGATAAGAAACCCGCAAATCCCAGGCAGTCATGTACTTCCCAGCAGGCAGGCGGTAAACTGAAAGACTCTGTTAAGAACAACATAAATGGAAAACACCTGTTTCTCCAGGTTTGAAACAAGACCGCAACAGACGAACAGAGTGGTACGATGAGAGTGCTTCTGAAAAGTGTGGTGTAAACTGAAAACTACTTCTCTCTCCCATCTGAAAAGATCATTTGCCCCTTCTCCCTGCTTTCAAGTTTACTGCCTCTACGACGATCTGCTCTCTGTTAAATAAAGGCTGCAGAAACATCTGGATCTACTGACAGACACACAGTCTGTCCATAAACGGCTGAGGACGCACTAAGCTCTCTTAGCCTTGGGATGGCAGTGAAGAACTTTATTAAACAGAACATAATCGACTAAACTTTATACAAAAGAAAATGGATTTCTCTCTGCTCTGTTGAAGTTTTAAAATCAAAGTGCCTGCCAAAACTCATTTTGTTGATTAGAGTCCTAAGTGGATAATCTGTAGTGGTCACTTGATATAGACAAACTGTGAGCAGAAAAAGTGAAGCAGCATTGTATGAACACAAAGCTCATAGAAACCGTGGCAAGGCAAATAAATTGCTTTGCTAAACTAAGGCTATAATATTTATATGGCACAATCCCTTCTGCTAAGATCCCCAAATTATTTACACCATCAACTGATCTGCCAATAAATCTACCATGAAATAAGAACCACTTGGTTTAATCAAATGAGTGCCAGTAATGAGGGGAGAAAACTCATCATTAAGTGAAGATAATTTGATAAGTGAATCACTCTTTAATATTTGATTTTGTGGCAATTGTGGACTCTGTAAAACTGGTCATAACTCTTCAAAGCTGGAGCTTTATCAGAACCTGTTGGCTTAGATTTGAAACTTCCCTTAAAGAGACCAAACCAGCCAACTAAATATCAAACAAACACAGCAAACACTTGGCAAAGTCTGCCAATAAATCGGCTAAATTCAGAACACCCTGCTGAAGCATAGCATGCAGTTCCTGCATTTATTTGGACCATGCTGCACCAAAAGAAGCATAATAATCTGACAAATAAATAAAAGGAATGGAAATTGAACGCACCTGTTAATATATCCTCTCTCCACCCTGACAGTTAATGTGGCTCAGCCTCAAATATCCCATGCATAATTCCTGTGTAACAGCAAACAGACACTGGTATTTGCACTTGAAATGTTTATTTATGTAGCCTTGGGGAACAAAAAAGCTGCAGGAAAAGGGCTGCCTGGATGAAGAGGCACAGATTTACAGGTACTTTGGGAGATTATGACAGACAAAGGGTAAGAGTCACCCAGAAACAAGTAAAAAAAAAAAAAGTTTTCTCATTGCTCTTTTCAAACCAAAGCCAACATTGGAGATCAAAGTTTGATGGTTTTTGCTTTCCTGTCCAATGTTGACTTTTCCAAAATTATAAAGCTGAATCCATATAGTTTATCAAGAGCTGACCAACGCTGATGGGTAACTTCTTCCTTAATGAAGGCAAAATGGTTTGGATCCAACCTGTGGCCACTTTCCCGCATATCATTCCTCCACTCTTACCCTTTCCTGCACTATCCACTGTCCTCTCCCATCCAAATAAAGGCACAAAAGCCCGAAAAATTACTTAAAGAAAGGGTGAAAAAAGTGCCCCACTTGCGTGTAACGAGTCAAAATAAGCAGCACATGGGGTAAAAAACATGTGCTTCGCAAGTGTCTTGGAATAAGAAATCTTTTTCTTAGTCCATTAGAAGACTTTTATAAACAATTAAGGGATATTTTTTTCTTTTGATATCTTAAAATTGAAAAAAGATGGACTTGTCAAGTAGACATGGGTCAAACTAAGACTAATAACACTAGCTTGGATTTAGTTTTTGTAGTGTGCTTAGTACAACACAAATCATTCCTGAAAACTACACATTACAATATTATAGAGGTTCATTAATTATTTGTGTAGCAAGGGTGTTTTCTCGTGTTTCACCCTGAAACCATTGTTGTGTAAACGGGGCCTTAGAATAAAGTGTCTTGGGAAAGTGTCTCAGTATTGTTGGCAGCACTAGATTCTTTCACCAAAGCAACTAGCAAGTGTTTCTTTCTAACTCTCTTGTCAAAACTTCCATTATTTAAAAACTGGTTTGGCCTTCATTTTTTTTGGACAAATGGTGGCGGTATATTTTGAAACTGATGGTGTAGTTTTGGAATGACCCCCAATCCTCTGGCATCACTTGATAAGCACATTTACCTATTCCCAGCCCTCTCACTTCCCATTTTCCTCGTTATCATCAATCTTTCTCTCACCTCATCTGTATTTCTTCCATCTGCCATCATTCCAGATGCTGAGTGATGTCACTGGGGCTTCATAAATCCTTTTCCCTTCCTGGTCAGACATCACTCCATTAACTTTCCTCTCACAACTCTTCCTCCTTTTTTGTAATCTAACCTTACTTAAACTGTCCCACATCCCTGTATCAGGACCTGCTGAGGCAGCTTGTTTTCTTTGGGAAACGACTCATAAATTACGGGAGCTCCCAGGCTGGCTGAGAGTGAGGCAGACAGGCGTACACAAAGGTCCCTGATTAGTGTGGCCGAGAGAAAGGCCAGACAGGCCATGGCTGCAGGAACCATTTAGAACCATCACTGGCTTGAAAAGAAAGCAAAAGATACTGATCACATCGTGCTGGGTCATTCAGTAATGAAATGAAGAACAAGCATGTTGCACCAAGGATGAAGTGGATGAAGTGTTTCCGTATTTCTGTAAAGTTACTTAAAAACATTGAAATATTTAATTTTTATTTCACAGCAAAATTGAATCCTCTATGGTTAATGTAGGATTTCCGCAATTCCTGAGGGTGCATTAAAAATCACTTCCTTTCAGATGTAAGAATCTTTTTCCTCATCTTTTCTTGTTCTTGGAAAAATCTCCAGTATTTAGTTATCTACCTTGATGTTAGCAACATCCTCAGCAAAACAGACATTCTTCAAGATTCCTTTGAGTTACAGAAAAAACACTGTTTTTGTCTCCTAAAGGTGCGTTCTCATGGCCACCAGGGATTAGTCATGATTTAGACTATTTCAGGCATTGTTAAATATGAACATGAAAATATTCAAACAGTTCATGTGATTTTTTTTTATGTCATCTGGTCTGGGTTGATCTTCTTTGTGCAGCTAAATGCATACTGTATGTAGGCTTACTTAGAAACAGACAAGTAGAATATCTTTGGCAATGTGCAGAGACACTTTTGGGATGGATCTGAGACGTGCTGCAGCCTGTGCTATGGAAATTGAAGTCCTGACTGACCATGAATCAGTTCCGTACTGCACAGTGATCATGCTTGCTGTGGAATCAAGCGGTGAGGCATGTTGTGATTTTAAGAGAAAGAATGATTTTTTTTTCCAAAACAAGAGAGTCACCATGCCCTTAACTGCATCAATTTCTCCACTTAAATAAACTGTCAATGATCCTTGAAGTCTAGTCTAGCTCCTCGTAATTGTCAAACACAGGAAAGTATGTCTGTGGGAAAACATCTGTGTGTACAAGAAGAATTCCAGTAACCTTTATCAAGAGTCTGCTGATGACTCATGTTTGCACTTAGGTGTTGGATTAAATTAAATATTAAAAAGCTTGTCCACAGAAGAAAACCAGGATGATACTCTGGTTTATATCCAGCAGTTTATTGACTAATGACAGCACTACATTTAGAGAGGACGAACTTTTGCATCAAAGACTGGCTCCTTATATAGGAATTTTCTGTTTATAGATTCTGTAAACACAGCAGCACTTATTCAAATAAGGGAGTCCACAACACTCCTGTAAAGCCTGTCATATAAAGACATACAAAGATAAACTGACAATTTCTGAAAAACTAAAGCTGGACATTCCCACAAGCAGTTCAAAATATTATTATGACATATTTGAAGCCTCTTGTTACAAAAAAATGGTTGACTAATATTAGTTGTTCAATGGCTGATGCCAATATTTAGAGAGCAGGTTGGTCACTGTTGAAATCATGTTTTTTTTACTCTCCTAATGGAAAGGTGATCACAAAAAAAATAACATCCATTTATCCCATCATACAACAATCCAACATACAGTTACTTTTTCAGAACATGACTCATAGTTACATAAGGAGCAGTATTTAACTAAATTTTCACCCAGCTTTCTTGCTTTCTTTTGGCTGTGTAGGATACTTGATACTGGTCGGTCAAAACCGTTGGTTACACTTTAAATTTGGTGGGAGTTCCAGCACATTTTCCAAACTCAAATCACCTATGGGCCACTTTAGGAGCTCTACATAAAAATAAAAAAGACTGGTGAACCATAAAAACAACTACTTCTCAACATATGTTGTTTCACAGTCATCTTTTGCAAATTGGAGGGTGTTGGATGCATGCCAAATGTTTGTTTTCTATTGTTTGGGTTCATGCAGTGATTATTCTGAATGTGGGTCAACTCATATAACTTGTATTTCTTTCCAGTCACAACAGTGGACTGGGCCATGAGTTTGATACCCCTGCTTTAAGGTGGGGTAAAACTGTTAGCATAACATTTGTGAACACTGCTATTAAAATTTCAGATAGCAGGCTAATTCAGTAAGCTGAACAATATGGTTATTCATGTACCAGATCATATACACCACTCCTAGAGATGGCAATGTGTCCTAATGTATGGCAAGGCAAACAACTGAAATGCGCAGTAAAGGATTCACACTGGCAAATCATACATTATCTTACTTATTCCTACATCTAAACAGAAAAAGTACAAAATAACAGCCAGCAACCACTATATATTTATTATGCTGTTATCTAGGGTGGGAAAAGCCCACTCAGTAGGACGTAAACATTGCTTGACTGACAAGGCTGCCTGCAGTGCTGGCAGACACTATTCACTTCCTTTTGTGAGCCCAGGCATAAGCAAATGCTGAAAATTTCTTTAGAATTTTATTTGTGCCTATCTTTTTGAAAGCCAACCTAGAAAAGACATGCTTGTCTCAACAGTATGTTAACAGACTGAAAAGCAGCACATACATGCAACCACAGGTCGTCTAGTCTGAAGACTAACAGGCTAGTAAAGGTTGTTCAATTACGTCTTTAAACAGACACACTTAAAAGAGGAAATTACAGCCTGCAAAGAGAAACTTCTTTAACTCCAGGCATCTCCTGATCTTATCAGCAGCCTTCAGACACTCTACTTACCTGGCCTATGTCATCAGTCACAACAACATGCAAAGACACACATCCACCAAGATGTTTCTCTTCCTCTATCTTTAGCAAAGCTAAAACCAGCATGTTTCGAGGATTTATAAATTGTCTGGTCACTTTACATGACTGTGCGTTACAGAGCATTTCCTCAAGCCATCAGAGGCACAAACAGCAATTGTGTATAGTGAGGTATTTTCCGCTCACACTTTCAGCAATTTACTGACTCAGACTTATAAAAAAAAAGGTTTCATGGCATTTGAGACGCACTAGCTGCACAGAGGTTTGTAGCTGCCGATGGACAGAGGTGATGAAAGCTTAACACATATACAGAACTTCCTAATGATCTTAAACCAACTATTTATAAGCACAAATTAAACCTCACTCTGTGCAGACAGTGTTTGTAAGTCATGAAGTGTTAGGACTTCACACCTTACAAAAACAACCCTCAAGTCTTGGATGAATATCCTGCAATTTTCCATTTGCATTTTCCCTTCAAGAGACAAGGGGATTTCAGTAGTGAAAAGGATCTGGAGTTACGAGAACTCCCCAGGGATCTGTAAGGGCATAACAGTTTATTTTAGTATATTCGCAAGGGAATAACTTCTAAACTACTGCTCAGACACACATAAACCTATTTTTAGTTCAGGCTGATTAAAAAGCAAACACATTAAGCGTTAGTTAAATAGGTGCCACACGTCAGGGAGTAAATGGGCCCCCAGGATGCCATCTATCTTTATGCCTGAAGTTTACACAGAACAAAAGCACACTCACTCAAATGTTCCTGCCTGTTCAACAAGGTATTCACAACGTCAAGTCGAGCATGTTTCTCACATTATTAAATGAAGTCTTTTTTCCGAGAATGCCTGTCGTGCAGACAGCAGTAAAGAAAGATGCAGAATAGTCTGACTCTTAAAACACAGAGCTATATTCAGTCTAACTTAAATGAGTGTTCCAGAAAGGCCAGGTGACGTGGAGTTTTTGGGACAAACTCTCTGAAAGCAGACAACAGCAGAGTCTCTGTTGGGCCTGTGGCAGGGATGCAGGTCTTGTTCTCTGCAGTCGGATAAAAGTGGAGAGGCCTGAGATTACCATTTTCTCACACAGTCAAGCAGCTGTCCCAGCCAGGTCAGGTCTGCTCTGAGCTGCCAAAAAAACAAAACTTTGTAACAACTGTCAAGCAAATTAGCATTTTATTGTCGTGGGTTGTAAGGACAGTATAACAGAGGACAAGGGAGGAGGTGGAGAGGAAGTGAGATACAGTAATGACAGTGATTGTCCTTCACACTGTTGTAAAAGTGTAGCAGAGTGTAACACATCTTAAAAGGATACTAAAGGAGTCATTCAGAAAAGGGCACGGAGGTCGACTACCAAAGTGTTGAGTTAATGTTGAAAAAACCCAAGAAATGAAAGGAAAAAAGAAAAGCTAAGAACAGTGCTGCTGAGGCTCATTTGTAGGCTGCCAAAGATGCCAAGTTTTGAGATGCAACAAGCGTGAAAGGTATTTCAAATAAATGAGGCTAGGAAATATTTAATACTGCACTTTATTTCATTCTGAACCCAACAGAAACCAACATGCTTAAGCACCAGAGCTATAAGAGCAGGAATGTATCGAAAAACCTCCAGTCCAGGCCAAATCAAAGAAAACCACCTTACAGCAATATATACAGTGTGCTCCTGCTGAGACTGACGACCTGCCAAGATATCCTGAGAGCTGTGGGAAAGAAACTGAGAAGAGCTGGGGAGGAGAAGCTTCTTCATGTCAGATTTCCCTGAAGAAGCCCATACAGATGAGCAGAGTACGCAAAAGTTGTTTCAAAGTTTAAAAATCTTTCATGCCTGAGGTCCTTCAAACAACAAGCTTTTATTTTGACGAATGTGCATAATGTGTGATTATACTACGCAAACAATGCGTATGAAGTGTAAGTCTTATGAGCTTGTGCATGCAGCAATGAAAAATAACAACTGAGTAGGATGAGGCATACTCTAAAGCCCTTTTCCACAAAGTGGTTCAGTTTGGTTTGCCTCAGTGCAGCATGCATTTTGTGGCGTTTCCTTTGACTAAAACCAGGACTGGTTCCCAAATTACCAACCTGTATTGGCCCACTTTTAGGTATCCTTCTGTTGGGGTGCCAGACATACCGGTCCAACCCCCGAAGAAGGAGCTAGAAACACTGCAGTCAGTTGATTGGTCCAAATAATTGTCATTTCATGTGCATCTGTGTTGTGGACTTTGTGAAGGTACCTTACTTTTTGTTTGAAAAATAGCATTGTGACACAAGGTTGCTGGATGTCTTCCATCATTCTTCTTTGTTTACTGTGTAACAGTTTTCTTCTTTGTTAGATTTATTAGATGGGTACACCGTGTAGTGTTGATATGCCGTCATGCTGTTATTGTTAGTTGAAGTGGATATCCACATGATAACCAAAGTGGCTAGCTCATTACAATAGTTAAAAAATAGGTTTATTTGAAAATATGAGCAAGACTTAATAAACTTCCAGGTGTTTCATTGGATTCCTCAGATGTGTCTGGTTGATAATACCCTTTCCTTGTGGTGGTTTCAAAACTGAAATCTCAAAATTGTGTTTTATTGATGGTCGCTCCTAAATGAGATTTCAAGTAATGAACCTATTCATATAACATTCGTTTGTATATTATGATGGAAATGTGAGTGTAAATGCTTCATAATTTTGTTGGTGAATGCAAAACATGCTAGAAATTATGCCAAATAGGGCAATGGATACATTTTAATTGATTTCAAGTTATTTTGAACCGGTTCAGTTGGACAGAAAAGTAGGTGTCACATCATTGAGCCATACACACGAATCAAAGTTTTGAAGAACTCATCAATTAACTTAAAATAGAAATGATAAAACCGCTGAAAGCAAAACCATCAAAGACAGTAGTTAAACTTGGACCTGATTTGAGTTTTCATTGACACCACCTGTGCACGCAACTTCAACATGTTGTACGCAGTCCACAGCAAACCCTCAGCCCTTCTGAAGAGGTGTTGTTTGTTCAAATCTAAGAGGACAAGTCCCTGTTGATACTACCACACCCACTGGTTTCCTCTCTGAAGGGCCTGGAAGGTAAATAACAACAGGACAGAGATCATTCTGACTGCACTGCTCTGTGACCACAAATGCAAACACTCGGACTCAAGCTGCCTCGCGCTCGCGCTCGCGCACACACACACACACACACACACACACACACACACACACACACACACACACACACACACACACACACATACACACATACATCAAATCCTCGTTGTATGGTCTCTACCCACGCCGTCTCCTATCCTCTTGACATTCTCATCACCTTCCCCCGCACAATCTGACTTCCAACATTTTCACAAGCCTTGTAAACAAATGCACCAAACGCTAACATTGCGTAACCCAGCTGGCAAGTTGAGCTAAATGTCATTTCTACATTCTGTCACACTTGTCCACAATGAAAGAAACAAAGTATGTAAGTACTACCAGAGCTCCGATTCAAACATCCACAAAATTTGCTTATCATTCAATATATCTGTCGTTGAGTTTTCTTCTCCCCTCTTCGCCCACATTCCCGTCTTCTCCTTCACTTTCTTGGCCAACAGGTCCTTCCATCTGTTAGCCAGCTGGTGGAAGGGGGAGGATGGGAGGGGTGGGTTGGAGTAGAAATGGAGTGAGAGGGGAGGGGGCCAGCTCCACCCGGCGGTTTGCTCCTCTCAACAGTCTAACTTTCTCCCAATGACTGTAATGACTCTTCTGCGGGTCTCATTAGGGCCTGACCCAGTGCTTGGTTCACCTCCCTGCATGATGTCACATCCAGGCCACAGACACCTTAGTGTTGAATGCAGAGGGCTCTGACAAGTCTGTGACAAACTATTATAACCAACAATATTATGTTGTTGTCAATGGACAGAAATGACCAACAGTATATTTATGAGGAAGTCTGGTCTTCACAAATGCACTTGATTCTTTGGTTTGTGAAATCTTGGTTGTTGTCCAAAAAGTAAGAGTGTACATGTTTGTATTTGACAGTCATGTTGGTTGATGACTCTGACACAACCATTACATTTGATCGAACTCCTCTCCAATACTGAGGTGAGCAACAGGGTCTAGCTGAATGGGTGCCATTGAGCAAAGCTTGTGCGTCAAATTGTGTTAGTCATCAGTCTTTTTTCTCCTCCTCTCCTCTCTGACAGGCAGGTTCAGAGCAGGTCTGGGGGTCGACATCATGTAACCTGACCCCAGCTAGAAATCATTCTCTCCCTCTCTAATGATCTTGGCGTCACTCCCATTCCCAATGTTGGTTTAACCTGATGTTAATGTGGCCATTCTGCACTTCTGAAACAAAGTTCTGTTCCTCCAGGACCAGCACACATCTAGCCTCCCTCACCTCTGCTGTCAGCTGTGGTTTTAAAGTAGTACTATCATAAATGAGAAGTAACGCATTCATACAGCCCTTAAAGTGTATGTTATTTCTTGTCAAAGAGCAAGACATGTCTGTAGCCCACATCACTGATGCCCCACCAAGCTGAAAGTGTTTTCATAATATGAATGCTGTTACTTCTTTAAATCTTTGGTCTCTTTTTATGACTACAAGTACTATAATTTAAAAAAGTAATCCCTTGCTAAAACACGCCTCACATTCCATTTCAGGCAATAGTAGATGCTTTTACCATTTAAAAACTGACCAGGACAAGTGAAAAGATCACTTTTTAAAATACAAAGTCAACCTGATACGAGGAGTTCTCTCTCTTGATTTAAAAGTATGGCTACTCCTGAAATTCTAACAGTTTCTCATATGGATGATATTTGAAAGCTGTGATACCAAGACCACTGATGATCGCTTGCTCTTTCAAAGTATGTTACCAGGGGCAGTTCTAGACCTGTATTACCATGGAAACTATGTTGACCTCTAACCCCAGGTCAAGCTACACCTGTCAGCAAGTCACAACTGCACCATGGGATAACTCCCCTACCCATTTTAAACTCTCAAACAAGACCCTGAAATACTTTAACAATTGACTCTACATTTTCACCCTGAGATGATCTGTAAATCATACATTCACCAAAGCCATTCCCAGGCCTGATGTGTATGCCTACTAAAAAGTTCTGTTCCAACAGAATCACAAGACCCAGGATTTTACTTGATAAAGACTAAAACGTAAAAGAACAGTGTATGCTGACCTTATTCCTCATTTTACTAGCTATGAAAAAACTCTTAAAATAAAATATGTAGTTCTTTGTATGTTAAAGATAGTTACCCGAACAGAAAAATTACTACTGTGCTGCACTAACAGATTCAGGTACATGACAGAGCAGTAACGCCAACTCTGGATGTGTCGACAAATTTGGGCAAATGTACTTTGAATTACTATTATTTCCAAATGGTTTGTAGGGGCAGAGATGTCTTTTTCAGCCAACATGGGGTAAGTAATTTCACTCAGTGCTTTTAGTGTTGATTTGTGAACCACAATTATAACCAACTAAAAGGAACAAGAAGAACTTTATCTCCATAACATCATGCTAATTTGTTATGAATTGACATTGTGCCACTGCATTTATCCAGGAGCTGTTTCTTGGATGCGCTTCTTGGACATTGAATTTGTTTCCCTTTAAAAATGTGCTGCTGTTCTGCAGATCCCCTTTGCTTCTCAAGAGAAAAGGATACGCAGTCAGTGTGGAGAAAAACAAACCCAGATGATTTCTTTGGTTCAAGCTTTGAAGTTTTATGGAAGTGCAGCTTGATGGAGCCTCAGAGGGCAAGCCCTGGATGTGCATGAGTTGCATTAGAAAAACGGTACAGAGTAGATCACCACTTTGTACCAGCCTTATGTGTGTGAACAGTGTTGGTGAGTTTGAGTATCAAAAAACATGTTTTCATTCCCAAAGTCGCAAACAGAGTAATAGTGACAGCATGGGCCATTCACAATATATTGACCTCATCCCAACAAACCTTCCCCACTTTCACCGCCTGTCTCCCACATCCCATTCAGCCCCTGTTGGGTAAAGCCTTAAGTCTTCGCTCATTCAATAAGATGCCTGTCTATTCCAGCTGAGGTTTCCATGTCTCTCCAAACACACAGAGGCCAGGTCAGAAGAAAAGTCCACCAGAGAGAAATCCCATCTGTGTCCTCATCCATTCTGCGCGTCTGGACATGAGCAAACAGCTTGCTTTCACCGCCTGGGCAACCCTATTCACTCCACACTGGCCAACCATTTGACTCTATGCACACATGGACTGAAACAAGGTCCTTGACTATAGACCCAACAGACCATCATGAATTGAGAGAGATAAAAGTTTTAGTGGTTGCACATAGAACTTCCTGGTTCATTGTGGAGCTGGTTGCAAAGCTGTCGAAGAGGCCTGAGGAAGCAGACAGGGGGAAACCCCTTTTTCTTAACAGTAGGGAGATCTATTGACCACAGGCCTTTGGAGGAAAAAAAGCATTATGTTGAAATGGCAAAACTTTGAGTACAGCAGTATGAGGATATATTTGATGTTTGCATAGGGAAATCATTGTCCAAACTTTGTTTTAAAAAACTTTTAAAGTTCTTCCATGTGGGGTATTTAAATGATATTTAAGATCTGCTGATAAGCTTTAATGAAAGAAATGTGGTCCCTCTGTGTTGTTCCTCTGTAAATGTTTTGCTCAATGAAAAAAAGAGCTTTGGTAATTCTTCAAAGCTATTGCTAATATAGTCCAAACTACTTGCCTGTAAAACCTGAATATATTTACCAAGGTTGAATATGACCAGGTCATTATTTAATGGAACAAGTGCACATTTGTCAGTGGTCTTAACATGTCATGACCATCTCTGGATGCAAAGGCTGCCTCCTTCACAGTTCAAAGCATAGTTCCTCGTTCAATTACATGTCACACAGACACTGAGAAATGCGATGGGAAAGTTGGGTCCTCAATTGGGGAGTTTGCTTGGACAGATTGGACAAATATTTCTTTTGTGTGGTTGTCTCCTTGTCTCTGTTCGGCCTTGACAGCCACAGAAGAGGGAGTGAACAATCCACACTGCACTATATTATGGGCTGGGTGGCTGATCTGTTTGAGACACATGGCTGTCTCACCAGCTGCCTGAAGTCTGTTTACACTTCCCCGTTAGCCTTGGGTATCAATTAGGTTTATGGGGGAAAGGAGGCTAATAGCATAGCACTGAAAGAATACAGATTTTTCACTTCTTTTGGCTATAAAAAGGCTTTTCACCTTAGGAGAGAACATCGCAGAAATTATGTTAGTGTCAAAAGTTGAAACTAAGTTTTAACATCATGTTGTCATGAGGTTAAACCAGATACATGGGAATAACTTTATCAAAAAATTAAGGTAAAATAATGGCTCAATGCTTTCTTTTAAAGGCAAGTTAGTACAAAAATGGCCATCTCTAAATCCTCTTTTCATTCCAAAAACTTTACCTCCACTAAGATGTCTTTTGCACCATATGGGGCTTTTCTATGGGCTGGAAGACTCTGTAATAGCACACCAACTGCAAGGACAAACAGCAGTCCAGACCACATGTTCCTGTAAATCAAACTTTGACTGCTTCTCTGCGTCAGCATCTGACATCCAGCACTAACAGGCAGGCGATACCATTATGATCACTCCATTGCTCAGCTACACGACCTGCTCAGCAAAACACAGACAGATGTTATAAATCTGACCAGTAGCACAAAAAGAAAGCGTTAGAGATGTTTCTTACCTTTCATTTCTCATGGAAAGGTTTTGAACACACTTTTGAGTCGGTGTACTTTCATTTCAAGATTTCTAAAACCTGAGCCTAGATGTAGAAACTGAAGCCAAAAAGTTAAACAGCATTAAATCCTGTTAAAACTTAAATCTGTGATAATAGCTATACATCATAGCAACAAGCTCCATAACCTTTTGGTTTTGGTTTGTTCAATCTTTCAGCAGAGACTAGACATATGATTTTTACCAACAAGAGATTAAAGGATTGAGCCAAACCAGGACTTAACATTAAGCGTCCTTCCAAACAGTCATGTCATCAGAAACACTCCAGGACAAGACCAAGTTAGCCTCCTTCAGCTACATCATCTGTGCCCTCTTGTGGACAGACAGTTCAACCTCCCAGTTTGAGTTGAACCCACAAGAAGACCACAGAGGTTTACATTTTTTCAACAGTCACCCTGACCTTCTCATCTGTTCTTGTGTTCCTTGTCTTTCTTTTCTCCCTCAAAACTGTTGGCAGGTCCTACACACTTCTCAGCTTCATGGAAAAGAATCAGAAAAACTAGCATCAGCCACAAACCTCTCATTGTTTGGCCTGGACTTGAAAGACTCTGAAACTTAAGCAGACTAAGTCCAACCATGATCTAAACTGTCACTGGAATCATGGAGAAGCACTAGAACTGTATGGTTTTCAATGATTTCTTGCACTCCTTTCACTGACTTTAAGATTTGCCAAAGCGTGACATAAATTTAAAAAGCTATTTAAAGAGGGATAAAGGAAGATATTACGCAGAAAGATTAGACGAGAAAAGTTAATGGTTGTGACCTTGAAACAGCTTTCTTATAATAAAACAGCTCATATTCCAAAACTTATACTCAATGTGAAGATTTTCTATGTGATTTTGAAAAAGTCTCACTTCTAGATGTATGCCTGATGTTGATGGTAACTTTTCAGTATCTGTGGTCAGGGTATCCAGGACCAGACTAATTTACCTGCTGACAAAGTTTAGTAGCGAGACAAGAGATTTGTGTTTTTCTCTGCAGAAAAGGATCACTTCATTTTGTAGCAATGGTGAACACTGAAGCTGAACTGGCAAAAAGAAAAGAAGAAAGAAAAGAAAAAGACAGAAGAGAAGGTGAAAGATAAACGGGAGAGTGATGGAGCATGAGCTTAAGGCTAAAACCCCCCGCTAGGTTGTTGGTGATACTGCTCACCCTCATCCCTACATGCAGCAGTTTAAGTGCTGTGGTCTATTTAAACTTGAGTCTATCAATGAAATGAAAAGTGATGTTATGTTTGCCCAGCTTGGTAAGGCACCAGACTGTGAGCTGCACTAAATAAAGCCTGGTACTAAACTATGGTACAAATTGAGTTTCCAAAGTTTGCTTGTTGGCACTAGTGCAATGAAACAGTTATAAATACATTGCCCTGTCACTTATAATTTGGTAAAAAGTTATCTTGCAGGACTTGGTTACAGCAGTAGGTGCCAGTGCAAATGGGAAACAGAGTCCCTAAATACTCACTCTACCAGATAGCCCTCACAGCCCCTTTAAAGGTTCAATAACTACCTCCGAAGCTTTCAATGTTTGTTTCAGAGGTCCTCCATAAGTGGACTCTTTACTTTGGACATAGATTTTCTGGCAACACTAGAAGATATCTCAATAACATAATCAGACAAAATAATGTGGCTCTCAACACAAGAATTTTCAAAAAATGTACATGCATCAATACTTTTCTAGTTGGTACTAGCATCAAACCATAGTTTAAACTTTTGGTACTGTGACAACTCAACACAATATGGGGTATGGTTTCTATAGTTGCTCATTCATCATGATGTTTATTGAGTTGAAGCACACGCCTGCTTTGGATACCAAACACTAGTTATTTCCTCTAATCCAATAAATCTGTTTTATTCTCACTTTCGGCACTTGTGCTGAAACCAATGAGATCATATTCAAAAAGCATGCATATGCTCCAGGAAACATGTATAGCCTCATACCTCCAAATTACAGAATCTTAAAGACAGCACTGTTTTTTTAACCCACTTTAAATCTTTGTGGTTCCTAATTTATGGTAAAAGCACAGTGGAGTTTAAAAAGAAAAAATCAAATAATGTTCCATAGCCGGCAGTTGAGGTAGCCTCCTTGCTGTGTAACCTTCTGACACAACATTTTCTTTTCATTCAACTTTATTCCTGTGGTGCGAACAACCTGCTGAGGTCCCAAAAGTACCCAGTCTGGATAAACACTGAATTTATCACCTTTTGATTGAGAGGACCCTAAATAAAAAAAGAAAAACACAATTTCAACTTTCCTTTGGGTGGATTAAGTCAGTAAAAAATACCTAGGACAGCTGGTAGAGACATCCAATGAGTCTTTGTTCACAATCATAAAACTGAAGCCCTGAAAGTGGAAAGCATTTTGTTCAGCCAGTTCAAAAACACTTCGATGACTCACAGACAGGATTTCACACAAATTGTGCTGTTACAGAAAAGAAATGCAGGGGAATTCATCTGATTTGTCTCAAGCAAACCATGACAAACTCCGTCACAACAACAACAACAAATATAACTTGTTGATGTTCTGGATGGTTCAGCCTGGCAGCAGCTTAAGTATCGTGACCCCTGAACAATCCTTCTCCGCATCACATTGCTGGGAAACTGAGATCAGACTCCTGGCAGCGTGACACTTTGAAGAGGGGAAACAGCGTCATACTGGTGATTGGGAAAGATGAGAACTAAACACTTCCAATGTTACTCACACTGCCTCTATTAATCTGTCCTCTACCATTTCCGCAGCTCTTCCCTACAAGCCAGTGGCCCTTAATCTTCATCCACAGACTGAAGCGAAAGCTGATGACAAGTGTGTGCAAAAAGAGGGCCTGCAAAAGGATACATTACGGACAAAGTTTAGGGTGGAAAAAGAAAGGACACAGCAGGTGTGAAGCAACTTACAAGAGTCAAACTTCCTCTGGCAGAAGTACAGACACTCTCCAGTCTCCTGTGGATAGACATCCACATGAGGGTTATTGAACAGAGTCCTTCATGCAGAACCTCCCCTCCCTGCTGGACAGTTACAGCATCATCCTCTGTCAGACCTTCTCCACCCTCTTCCTGAATGCTATCCCCTGGAGCTATGATGAAACAAAGTCACAACCAAAAGGCCATTTATTGCAAAATCAAAGGATTCAGTCAGATTTCAATTGTGCAGTTGTCATCCTACAAGTTCCAGGGGAAATGTATGTATTGAATTTAATTAATGAAATGTTTAAATTTTCTTTCTTGAGGTGGTTCTTTCATTTTGAGAGACAGACATACTCAAGCCACAAAATTTGTCAAAAGCAATTAGCAGATGCTCAAAGTTCAGCAAAGATAATCAAACCTCATTACTCACCCACTTCCATTGAATATGCCAGTATCAGTTTGTGTAATCTTGCAAAGCAAACCTGACATTTCGTTTTCAGCTCGCTCTTTTTGACATCCCACAAATGTGTGTCTTCTCACTTCATCAAAGAGCAACAAGACAATGATTTCACTGGAATATGAATCCAATTAGCATCTGGTGGGAGAACTGGTGTCAGTTTAATGTTCTCTGATCATGTTTGAAAGCGACTCACACAGATGAGTAAACACGTGGTCTGCACAGCATCTGGATTGAGATAACTTTCTCGAAAGGAATCAGCTATCAACTTGAAATTTGGCATGACAACTGACAGGATGGAGACTCTACAGATACATGTTATGCAGCCATCACTCTGCACACGCAGGAAGAAAGCTTTGATTTGCTGGCAGAAGTACCAAAAATAAGCCTGCAGACAATGTGAATAAAGCTCCCTGAGACTGTCAGAGAAAACAGCTGAAAGAAAAAGCCATGTGCAGTCTTATAACTTTACTGCATCTCAAAATATTACTGCAAGTGTAGAAAAGCAGCACTGAATCATTAAAAAGGCAACTGTTGAGCAGGAAACACTTTGACAATCAGGTTGAAGTAATGTGCTTTCTTTTGCGTGCCACAATATTTTGTTTTGATCAGTTTCAGACTGGAAAAAAAACACATCTGCACAAATAAAAACCATCATTTCCAAAGCACAGTACACCGCGAGCTCAAGATTACGTCCTCAAATTTAAAACAAAAACAAAACTAATCCCAGCACAAAGATTCCCTGAACCAAGAGACAAGTATTGAGTCTGGATGAGTCATCTGACCCAGGTCTAAGCCTAACCCACCACAAGGCCCGCCAGTGTGTAACAAACATACAGACCAGTATTTGAAAAGATCCCCATGCATCTGGAACAGTGAAAACATCGCGGTCAGAGAGAAGAACCAGGAATTAGCCTGTGAGAGAGACAAGCAAGATACATTCAAGAGGGATCAGACTATCGTTCTCCCACAGTGAGGTCTCACAACTGAACCTTTAAGTATCCTAGAGAGTCGCCCACCTTCTGTGACTTTCCTGGGATTTAACAGAAAAGCTTCACAATCAGCCAGAGATCACAATATGACTCCTGTTTATTCATCCAATATGTAATCCCCCGTGATTTCCCAAACAACCCTTTGGAACAACATTAGATACAACATGTTCCAAAGGATCATACGAGCGTTTGCTAATCCCAGGAGTGTTTCTTTTCATTTAAACACTACACACCAAAGGGGATAAGCAGTTTCCGTGTCATTTGTCATGTGAACTTGAGATTTACACCATAATCCTTATGGAAAACACATTAAATAAATAATAGCTGAACTACTATATCATGTGAAGTTGTAAAATGGAAAGCCAACAAACTGCCACAGCAAACAGCTGAAAATGTTAGGAAAACTATCCATCTAGAAACAACATAGCACTTGTTAAATACAGACAGCATGTCCTTCAACACTTCACAAGTCTCGCCAAACCTAACAGGCTCAACTATCCACACAGTGATGGAAATCTTCTGGTTTACAATGTTGGGGTGAGGATGGTCAAACACTATTTTCTTTTTAAAATGAGGTTTACAGTTTGTCTTGAAGATGAAACAGAGTTCAGACGTGTTTCGAAACCTAAAACACTATTGATGTCACGTATTACAGAAAAAAATCAAGATAATCCTATCAAAAAGTATGTGTGACATCACAAATACATTTTTTTAGATGATTCACGTTCTTACAATACAAGAAATACTGTAACATAGCGGTAAATCTTCTCAGTTGCTAAATTGGTCCACTGATTTATTCTTTTTATAGATCCTGAAGGTGTATTTTTTCTTAATGATAGCAGTACAGCACAAAGAAAACTCTGCAAATATGCTGAAGCAGTCACGAAATAAGCAATAGTTTAAAACAACAACAACCAAAGAATGTTTCATGCCCTTTTTGAAAAACCAGAAAGCAATTTCACATTATTAGTAAGGGCTACCAGAATTTTGTACTTGAACATGGCCACGGCTCCAGGGACAGTTATTGTAAAAGTGTTTCAAGTCCAATTAATCATGAAATATATCAAGCTTTACAGTAAACCAACCAGCAGAAGAAAACAAGATTGCTTACCTTCAAAGAAAATCTATTTCCTTATGCGTCTGTGGTTGTCACATACAGTTTGGGTGAAATCCTGGTTAGTCTTGGCGTGAGGAGACTTTTCTGCTGATTTGATTTAATAATCCAAAGATATGTCTGTTCTCCTAAAAAATAAAATTACAAACATGATTACTTGAGGAAACGTTCTGCTGTTGTGGGTACAGTTTCCTGTATCAACACACTATTCTTTTTTTTTTTTTTTTTTCAAATAACAGGCTGTGAAAGTTTTGTGAAAACAAATCTTACCGACAATGAAAGGGGGAATTGTCATTCGTTTAAATAAATAAATAAATAAATAAATAAATAAATAAAAAGACAGACCCACCAGAAAACAAACCCGTATGCTTCCACTCTAGCTAGCTTACCTTCAACATCTTTGCTAGCTGGAGTTCGGACTTGTCTGTGGCCGTGATGTTTGTAAATATGTCTCATTGTTCTCACCGATACAACTTTTGACGAGTCACTTTTTCTGCCTTTTCCTCAAAGGAAAAAATAAAACAAAGTCTTCACAAAGTTCACATTTCCCCTTTTTACAACAAGAAGCGAGAGCTAAGCTGAATATCTGACAGGTGTTTCGTTGAAATTTGTTACCCAGTCAGTTTGTGTTTCGTGGACCTGCGCGCGTGCATGGAAAACGGAAGCGGCTGAAATTAAAGTGACGGTTTGGACTTTCTATGTGACCTTTATAAAGTTTCATCTTTAGAGATATGCCTGATCACACTCCACAAGTTAAAATAAGGTTATCAATGCTAAAATAGGTTATTTCTAAATGCTAATTTTTAGCTTCCTGACAGGGCCGACTTGATTGAAGGTAAGTCAAAGTTTCTATGACATCACCACACCAGCAATGAGAAGAGACACCTGTTTTTCTCTGCTGAAATAAATTACCTTTATTTATTCAGTGGTCATAGTGGAAACAGGGGCTGGACTGTCTGGGACAGGGACAGAAGAGTAGAAAGAACTTAACAGGAGAGTGATTGAGCACTGGTTAAAGGCCAAAACATGAGGACTAAAACACTGGTTTAGCTGTTTGTGATTATGTTCATCCCAGCATGTATCAGTTATACTGACATGTTTAAAACTGAGGGCCTATCAAAAAAAAGAAATAAAGAGTCAAGTTACCTTTGCTCTACCTGGTAAACAACCACTGGTATTGTCATGTTGAGGTACTGATGGGTTTAGCACTAGCCTTGAGTAGCGCTAGATATATAATTGGCTTCTGATTTACCGTAGGCTACAAACTTACAGAGTTTGCTTGTTGTCACGTTTCAAACAACAATGCTATGTAACTGTTGATAAATACCTCATCCTGTTCTCTCCAGTAAGAAATTTATCTTGAAAAAAGAAAAGTCCTGTTAAAAGGAAGAATTTATCTACTATCACTTTCAAAACAAATACCAGAGTCATGACAGTTTGCGGCAGAAGGAAGTTGCTGCAGTTGTATCATACAGATTCCCCTCACAGTCACTTTAACTTTGAGGAGCTAAACGTTCCTACCATAGGAGTGACTACAAGAAGACTACAAAAACGAGGGAGGAACCAAATGAGACCAACGTGTTTTATCTTTGATTTAAATTTCATTTTACAACCCAAAAGTTCCTGCTGCTGTGTTTAATAGTGAAGGGTTGCAGCTTTGGATATGTGTTTTGCAGCAGATGGAATATATTTAACATATTTGTAGATCAAAAGGAGGCTGACAAAGAGATTTATCAGGCACCCTGGTCCTTTTAATCATCGCCCAGAACATCACTGACAGTTGGAGAGCTTTTAAAGCTTTTTCAAACTTGAGACTATCCCAGTACAAGTACAAACAAAATGACAGTTTCTGTATTAATACAAGATAAAGTAAAACACTTGGTTTATTGGAAACTCTTTGCATAAATATACAGCTCTGCCCAGTTTTCAAAGAGAGATGACTTTCTAGTATTGCCATGTTACTCACCTGAGAGAATTACTGGAAAACTTTGCTAAACAATCGGAGTTAAATTTCTCATACAGGTATGACAGCAAAACTAAGGGAATGTGACTGGTAAATAGAAATGGCTGAACATAACTTTTACAGATGTTTTACCATCATTTAACTATAAAATGCTGAAATATGCAGTGAATTTGTAACTTTGATGTTCTTAAACCATCATCAGTTTCCCAAATCCTAGTGGGTTACCAAAATACAGGCTTAAGTCTGGAGTGACCCCTTCATCTAAAGAGGTGCAGAACAGTTCAATGCTGACCATGAGTACGACAAATCTATACTATCAACAACATCCTACTCAGTTAGGACCCCTACCTTTTATTTATTCATTGCTTAAACTGCATCTACTGATTTTTAACTCAGCAGAGTGAACTACTTCAGTTTGAAATAACAGAACAGAGAAACACTTCAATGCTCATGTCGATGACAGACTTGAAGAAACTAGCAGCCAAAGATGAGAAAGGGAACGGGAAGTTCACTTCACTAAATGAATTCAATGGACTCAGAAAACTCAATCCAGATTGTTGATTATGTTTTAGATTACCACAAAAAAGCAGCCACACAAACCTCCCTGGTTGCCTTTGCAGAGTTGTTCTCACAAAGATGGTTTATTATGGAGCCTCTCCCTTCTCTTACACACAGTATAGTGGTTGTAGCCATGAGCTCATATTGCTTTGTTTTGAATGCAAATTTTGGATTTTTCATTTCACAAAAAGGATGATGTTGACTTTATATGCCTTCAAAGCATACTTCTGTTCCAGCATAGGTTTATTTGTGCAGCACGTCAGGGTAGATCTCAGTCTGTTCAGTTGTAAATTAAGACCTGGGTCAGTCTGCTGGTCATTGATGGTGGTCCAGATCTCCCAGTATGTACAGTGATGTCTGCTGCTATTCCTGGGTGGCCCCTGCAGTTGCTTGCATAACGACCTGCAACATACTTACATACATACAACACTTATTTATTATAAAGTAAGAGGTATTGACTTTATGAGGCATATTTGATATAGATACATAAAGTTTAATCTGAATAAACACTCATAATCAAATCTTTGTATCCACATACAGAACTCAAAATGCTTTAATTTGATGAAGTTTTCATGTCAAGAAGAGGTATCAGTAATGATACCAGGATGTAGTCCTCATGAGCAGTGACATGCTGAGACACTCACAGATACACAGAGGGAGAGAAGGCATCAGATTGCTGTCTTTGTGTGACATCTGTGGCAGTAATTCAAGCCCCCATCACACAAACTGTCAACTCCAAAGCTCCTTGTGCCTTGATATTTTTCTGACATAAGAAATGAAAGCCTGAAGGAGACATACAAACTCAGAGGAAATGTTGATAGCACAAATGAAGTGAATGTGCAGGTGATGTCAAACAAGAACACGTGGCAGTCAGATTCCTTGCGTACAAAGAGAAAATGGAAAATGAAATATGTCAATTGTAATTTCCGTCTCTTATAGGAAAATATTGTTTATGGTTGTATCAAGATTAAATCAAGGCACCGCTGCGACTCCTCAGCTTCTTCCAAATATTTTTCAAAACCACTTCCTTTCCCAAAACACACATGACGTGCTGAAATACACAGGACATGAATTCGTGTAACATGTTTCATCGGATGGGGTTTTCAGTGATTAGTCCCCTCACACATCCTTTTACAGGAATCAGCCTCAGAGAAATAAAACTGGAGGGCTGGGTAGTTTGTTGACCACATCCCGCGAGACAGACTGAAGGGTTGGTATTAACCATACCACAGAACTCAGTAGGGTTCAAATGGTGGGATTAGGCAGCGTCAGGCCAGGGGTGTGTCTCAAGTGTGTGAGCTGACGTTGTCATGTAACACTCAGACAACCACAGTTCCATCACCGTGTGCCTGGCATAAATACAGGAGTGTAGAGTCAAAGTCAGATGGCTCCTGTGTTTAGTGTAGGGATGTGTTGCAGCCTTATGGGAGCTCCAATAATACTTTGGGTTTTTGTCTGTTTTACTCTGTTGAAAATTTCCAAATCCTTGAAGAATTAATGAGGACTACATTAGGTGCAACGTTTTTTTTGGCCAGGCAGTGTATATGGGTGTACTGTAGTGAAGTCATCCATTTATTCTCATGGGTGTGTATGCACTGACCACTGCTTCTGCAGACAGCCTCAAGTGGATGCTTGATGAACTGTGTTTTTAACACTTTCACATAGCACTTCATATTTTCAGAGCGGGACAAAAGACTTAAGAAAGGCATGTGCATCAGTTCTTTTATTGTCATAATGCATTCCTTGCTTTCCCCTCACAAATTGCTGATTTTCTATTTGAGATCACTACATCTTCTGACAGTGCATACCAATAACTGCTCTTACTGTGAGTTTGCACTTGGTCTAGAAAACGAGCCTGTCAACAACAAGTGCATCTGTATCTGGACCCTTCATGGAAGTTCAATAGCATGCTATAGAGCAAACAAAAATAAATGTTGTATTTCATTCTCTGATGTAATCTTTTAGATTTTCTCATATAGTTACAGTAAATGTGTATGAAATATCTGTGAAAAAAGTATACAATCTTTTTCTTGTTTCATTCATATGAAGTATAAAAATAATCCTCTCCATACATATATTCAAAATGTCCAGTGGTTTTGCATAATAGTTTGATTGGAACGGTGTCTCTGGTCTTCGTCACTATAAGCCTGTGAAAAATGAAAGACAAAACATCAGTCTCCTAGAAACCAAAATCAGACATATTTAACCGCTATTAAGAAAAATAAATGGAGCAATCACTTTGAAACAGCCATTTAAGATTCAAACATGTCATGGACAAACACGAGGAGGAAAATGTGCTGCCCAGTTTATGATTCCAACCACCGTATTTCTCAACAACTTCTAGGAGACCAGTGATCGTAGTGATTACAGCTACAAGCTTAGAGTTTGGTTGCCGTGGCAATTGCCTGGCTTCTCTGATAGCCAAACAGCAGCAGCCTGCTCTCAGATCTTCTTCCAGACTGGCACGCTGACGCTGGGAACTGTGGGCACCTCCAGAGCCACAAGAAGGAGAGCCGCAGACGACCTCAAACCAGACAGACTTTCTCCTGCTCCCAAATGTTGACGCTCCAGAGCTGATGCTGTCTGCTGCGTGTAAACTCAGAACCCAGAGTGACTTCATGGAACTGGGCACCAGCGCTCTAGCCTGCACACATGGCCTATTTTGACCAATCACATTTGAGAGCTGCTTTGCCCTCTGTTTTTAGCCTGTGAGCGCAAGTGAATGGACCATAAATGAAGGTGGAGGCTCTGAAGTCAGCCATTGATAATTATTTGGGCTGAATGTTGTGGCTCGACTCTTGAGGTCACTGACAGACATTACAGCTCTCTGAACTTACTCTAGTCATGAGGATCTTTTAGTTTAAGACTCTCACCTGAAAACACAGATCTCTTATTGGCATCACGAGCACCACCTGAGGAAAGAAAGAGCAAATATAAAACTATTACTTATCAGAATTTTGCAGAAATTTGCTGTCTTGCTAAGAGTAAGCTAAAAAGTTTTTTTTAAGTTAAATCCAGAAAACTAGCCTGAACTCTGTATTTGTTAAATATTTGTAAATTTATCATTTTAGTCTTAAAAAAAAATCAATGTTGGATTTATTGTTGTGCTGAGAGGGAAACTGGAGCTGTTAAAAACAAATGGGTCAGGAGTGAGAAAAAGGACAGACGTCTTTCATCTCCATTGTGGTAAATGTGGTTGTCCCACTGTGGAAGTTTATTGAATAACAGGAAATAGCGATGTGTTTTTTCCTCCATTATTCAGCTTTCGGCATACACTTGGCGCCTGCTCTGACACATCTGCTGTGACACTGGGGTGAGGGTGTCATGAAGTGAACCCTGAATCCAGGATCTGAGGCGCACATGCAAGCACAAGTACATGATTTAACTTTAACAATGAATAAAATTAACTTAAGACGCAAACATGTTGTCATCCCTGGTCTTAATGGATATGAAAAGAGCAGAAAAAAGTTGTAAAATAAAGGTTAGATGATTGTATATGTGAATATATATATGCTTTTTTTTACTTTACCGGAGTAATATAAAAATGCTTATTTATACTAATTTGGCAAACCCCATGGCAGATGATTTCTCTAGTTGTTACTCATTTTCCCCTACGTTCATGTGATAGTTTTTACAAGGAACAAATGTTAAGTATTCAGCCTCCACCATCTAACTCAATTTTTGAATAGTAAGGGTCAAAATATTGCCCCATAAAATCCAGAAAAATTGGATTAAGGAGGTAAAAGCACTCTGAGAACAATACTCAATACACACTTCCACATGCACAAAGACATACAAACCAGATTCAGCCCACGGTCCTGTGGACCCTCTCTCACGCCAGAAAGTGCTTTGTCACGTCTTGTGGCTGTTGGATCTCCTTTTTTTTCCCCTGTCAGATTTTCTCTCCCTGTATCTGAGCCACCTCTTATTCAACGTGTGCCTCTTATCCTTTCTCAACACGCCATTACCACTGCCAGGCTTGAGAGCAGCCCCCCAGGGGCTATTAGGAAATTGTATCCATTTATTTTGTAAGAAACACATTTGGCAAAACAATGACCCTCTGGAGAAAGTTGTCAGGAGGGTTATATTTCCATGTGACAACCATTTTCCATTTTGATCTTTTGTTTTTAGTAGAATTCCTGTGTCATAACGTCAATAAAAGCTGACTTTAAAGGCCCACATGTGCTTGATTTTCTGTTTGAGTAGCTGGTGCTGATGCTTTGTTTACTGACAAAACAGAGCTTAGTTAATTTGTGAACATTTCTGGGTTCAAAGCATTCATCATATTTTGGCTGGATCATAAATAAATGTCAGAGCTGGCATTTCTGTTCCAGCATTACTAGTGGGAACTAAAAATAGCATTACCAGTCATTGTGGTAGGACATTCAAATGTAAGGCATCTTTGATATGAGGAGCTTCTTCTAAAAGGTTTAGCATAGATACCTCGTCCCATGAGGATACAACACTGTTTTTGGTGCCGCTGTGACCTTTATCAAGCTGAAATCTATCATCACCACTTGTACAGAGCAGTAAGAGGCCAGTTTGTCACTGAGCACATTCGTGTTCTCCAGTGGATTTAATAAAAAACATCAACATTTTGAAGAACATGTCCTCATATAATGAAATCATAACAATGTGTCGTCCGCTTTCTCAGGGGGAAAACCAGATTGATTTCCAAGTTTTCCTCCTCAAAGGAAACTGTGAAACTTTCATTTCCTGTCCTGAGATTACCAAAACCGGAATCTTCAGTGTAATGTTTGTTTTGTCTCACATCTTTACAGTAAACCATTATTATCATGTTTGATGAGTACATCATACATTCCAAGAGAAAGTTTCACTCTATATCAAGAGAGCAGAAAATCAGACAGTTTCATGCAAACTTTCATCAGCGGAGGATAACATGTCTTTGATGGTCAGATCATACACTGATGTTGTTTTTGTACCTGGCTTGATTTAACTCTGTCCTGTTCAAACCAAGACTAACATGTTATGTTGTATCCCAGCCAGACCGCTGCTATTACCGGATTTACAACGAGTCAGAGAGCTGTTCATGTCTATTGACAACATCTTGATTGAGATATATTTCCAACATGATGCCAAAAAGAATATCTTACACTATTCTACTATAAAACCCCCACAAGATTTTATCCAACTGTGAGATGTGGAAATGTTTATGCGTCAGCCTCTGTGCTTCTTCCAGCATTTAACAGGGAATACTTGCACATTAATC